>JASJET010000076.1:3815000-5015000 GCA_034092305.1 Diaprepes abbreviatus
AATTTTTAGATTTGTTCAAATACCACATGACTAATGAGTGCTATAAAAAATATACATATAAAGAAGCCTTAGATAATTTAAAAGTTTAAAATGGAAATCTAAAATGAGAAAATAGTGATCTAAGTAAGAATAATATTGAGGAATGTAAAAAGTTAAACTTTCTCGAGAATCAATATCAACGCAATTATCAACGGGGCACTTTAATAGTTTTGTGATGGATACTAACAAATGTATTATTTGCGAGAAAGTATTGTATAAAGGAAATTCTCAACTAAACGGATGGAATCACGGGCATGAGTTGAAAAATTATATACAGCTTCCCGATTATTTAAAGATTCCATTTACAACAAGACTGTTAATTTTTTCATCACAACATTTATTAACTTTGAAAATCAAGTATTATCTTCAAAGCTTTATATCCTATAAAAGATTATGTATAGAAAGTATTAAAATCAAAAAAAAAAACTACAGCAGCGCAACTACAGAAAGTATTAAAATTAAAAAAAAACTGAAGCAGCGCACCAACACATCACAGAATAGGTATATTAACTGAAGTTTCTAAAGCTAATGTATGGTTTTTTTTTATGATTAAACGCCTGTAAATAAGAAATAAAAATAATGTATATTAAATTATGTTTAAAGTACTAATGTAACGATCAGAGAAACCTATAATGGATTATGTGCACTAAGTGAGCACCCTAAGTAGATTTCCACTTCCCTTCATACACGGAGACACGTACGTTATAATTGATGAAACCCTATTTATTTATAACGTAAAAAAGCAATGAAAACACTATATTTCAGCGTTGCGATCAATTCCAGCTTGTAGTACTTGACTTAAACTATCAATTGCTAGGCGCAAAACTTGAAAATATTTATTTAATCAAAAGTTATTCATGTTGAAAAGTGGCAAAAAATATTTTTCAAATGTTTAACGATTTTTAACTGAAAAACTATGCGAAGAACACGAATATATTTTACAATTTTTTTTTAATTATTAACAATTTTTGTCATTTATGACAAATTACCTGACTATTATTCAGAAATCTACTCTCGATATTCATAATCAGGAGGTCAAAATACATATGAAAAACTTTGGTGGGCCCATCGGCTATGAAAACCCATTGGGCTCCCGACTAACACCAACTGTTTTCTAACCTTTAATTCCAAAAGTAGGTCCCTGTGATGGTTGCCTCATTGTTGCAAAACAGTTTTTCTTTAGTTTTGTTGACAGAGTCTGCGCTAGACCCATCATGGTTGTACTTTTCCCTTCACCAAACGGAGTAGGAGTTATTCTAAAACATTATAAATATACTGTTAAGAAATTATTACACCAGGATTACAGATTTAGGTATCTTCTTAAAGCTCTTTTAAATTATTACAACAAAAATTTAAATTATAATATTTTTGGACAATGATTAAAACTAAAAGGACAAATACTTACGCAGTAACCACAATATATTTTCCATTTGGGTGATCTTTAAGTCGATCAAGAAGTGATAAGGAAACTTTGGCTTTCTTACTTCCGTACTGAGATACTTCATGAGGTAATAATCCTACTTCTTCAGCTAATTCCGTAATATTTTTCGGTTCTTGTGCTCTTGCTATCTCAATATCGCTAAAATTACATATTTTAACAATTACAATTATAAATTATTAATTATTGCGATTTCCCCATCCAGTCTTCTTGATACAAGGAGTACATGGCATATATTCAAACCGTTAAATTCAGGTGTCCAACACTCAAAACATAGTTGAAATTTTTGTCTGTATTTGACTCAGAAATGTACTGGTTTGAATAAACTAATTCCAATAATACCCCTGAATTTCATTACAGTTTTTGTTAAAAAAAAACCTAAAGTTATTAATTATTGCGATTTCCCCATCCAGTCTTCTTGATACAAGGAGTACATGGCATATATTCAAACCGTTAAATTCAGGTGTCCAACACTCAAAACATAGTTGAAATTTTTGTCTGTATTTGACTCAGAAATGTACTGGTTTGAATAAACTAATTCCCATAATACCCCTGAATTTCATTACAGTTTTTGTTAAAAAAAAAGCTTACAGTTATTAATTATTGCGATTTCCCCATCCAGTCTTCTTGATACAAGGATTACATGGCATATATTCAAACCGTTAAATTCAGGTGTCCAACACTCAAAACATAGTTGAAATTTTTGTTTGTATTTGACTCAGAAATGTACTGGTTTGAATAAACTAATTCCCATAATACCCCTGAATTTCATTACAGTTTTTGTTAAAAAAAAAAGCTTACAGTTATTAATTATTGCGATTTCCCCATCCAGTCTTCTTGATACAAGGAGTACATGGCATATATTCAAACCGTTAAATTCAGGTGTCCAACACTCAAAACATAGTTGAAATTTTTGTCTGTATTTGACTCAGAAATGTACTGGTTTGAATAAACTAATTCCCATAATACCCCTGAATTTCATTACAGTTTTTGTTAAAAAAAAAGCTTACAGTTATTAATTATTGCGATTTCCCCATCCAGCCTTCTTGATACAAGGATTACATGGCATATATTCAAACCGTTAAATTCAGGTGTCCAACACTCAAAACATAGTTGAAATTTTTGTTTGTATTTGACTCAGAAATGTACTGGTTTGAATAAACTAATTCCCATAATACCCCTGAATTTCATTACAGTTTTTGTTAAAAAAAAAAGCTTACAGTTATTAATTATTGCGATTTCCCCATCCAGTCTTCTTGATACAAGGAGTACATGGCATATATTCAAACCGTTAAATTCAGGTGTCCAACACTCAAAACATAGTTGAAATTTTTGTCTGTATTTGACTCAGAAATGTACTGGTTTGAATAAACTAATTCCCATAATACCTCTGAATTTCATTACAGTTTTTGTTAAAAAAAAAGCTTTCATTAGTAAGCTTATTAAAGCATGATCACCTTCGATCATACCCTAGATTTAAACAATAGATTTGTTTGAGGGCTGTTTATGGTCGGTGGGGGAGACGCTTTTTTGATGTTTGACAGACATAAACATATTTACTTATCTTGTTTTTCAGTTTAATTGCTTGTCGTGACTATTTTCAGTGTTTTTAAATGTTAGAATTTACTATAAATGCGAAGTTTACAATTAATATTAACAAAATGAGGATTTAAAAACTTATTTTTATCGGTAAATATTGTTAGATATTGTTTACATATTGAAAATAACAATAATAATAATTTAGGCAACCATAAATTCATATTCTAGAATTGACTTACCGATTATGATATGATACTCGTTTAAATAATGCAGTTAGAAAAGGATAGCATAAAATCCGTATGTCTGTACCAAGAAATTTAATATCTACTGTTTATCAACACTTTTTCAAATATAAATAAAAATATTATTACGTTATTCAGCGTTCAAACAACCGGGCCCTAGTTCTGACGTTATGCTACTTCTACAGGGGTATATTCGAAGATGATCACCCAGCATACGGGTTTAAGAACATAATTTTCAATATCTAAATTATTTCGACAAAAAAGTTTAAAAAGGCTGTCAAATCGTTCAGAAAGCTGTATATTAGAATTGCACTACCCTGAGTCCGTGAAAACTTAAAGTTGCACCAAATTTGTATTTAATTTAAATTAAAATAAAAATTTATCTGAACTAACATCTATGCTAAATCATATTTCTTAAAGAAAACTTCATATTGTATTGAATAGGACTTTTTTATACAGAATTTAATAAGCAAAGTTTCCCTAGATGGCGGCGTCGGCTTAAAATACCCACTTTTCTCTCCGTTTCTCAATTAATTGGAGAAATAATAAAACCTCAAAAATATATACAATTAAGATTACTATACTATTTACCTTGGTACGGGTGTTTTCAGTTTTAACGGCAATGGTACCAAATTCCATGCTTTTTTCGTAAGTTGATTGGCAACTTTCTCTGCACTACTGACAGTATTTTTCATTAACATAGCCACAGTCATTGGGCCTACTCCACCGGGTACTGGTGTTATATAAGAAGCTACTTCTTTAGCTTCATTATAAGCTACATCCCCGACTAACTTTTGGCCCGACTGCTTCGTTGAATCTAAAAATCGGAAAATAAACAAACTCATAATATGCTCTTAGAACGATAAAGTTTTGTCTCGATATTTGGTCTGTTTAATATAAATCAATATAATTATTTTTAGAGAATGAAAGATGACATTATCTACAAGAAAGTAGTTGAATTTTAAAAAGAAATGAAAACTTTCTACCTCATGCGCCTTGAGAAAGAAATAGTAGGCACACTAATATTATTTTCAGTGATTTTGAAAATGTGGGCAAATACTCTAACAAAAACATTATTTTTATAAGTAAATGGCGAATAAGTTTTTTGATAAACTAACTACCAAAGAAAAAATGGAGGTGCTAATATAAAATCCTAACTAAAAGGCATAGTAGTAGACATTTATTTACAGTATACAGTGTATAGGAAAGTACACACAAACATACACATAATTTGTTTTACGAGGGTAAGCTGATAAGTTTCCGACCTAACGTATAAGTTGTGCAGATCTGATTTCCTATTGGCATTCTATAGTACTATCCTTTACTAGCTTACATATAAAATCACAGGTTAGTAGTTTGGTTAGTTACGTTTGTCAGCTTTTGGAGCGAGATGCATTTGTTTATTTTACAAAAATGAAGTAATTGAAAAAACGCGTGGTTATAAAATAATTATTTTTTAAAGGTTTAGAACCATTCCAAATCAAACAAGAAATTAATTCAACATTAAAAGACTCGCCTCCATCATATTTAAGAATAAAACACTGGGTTTTTGGATATGGAATGTCTTAAGAGCACTGTGGATGAACCACGCTCCAGACGGCCTGCTGAAATGACAGAAAAATCCATAAAATCGTACTGGAAAACCGCAGACTGAAAGAGTTTGAGATAGCTGAGCTGTTAGAATATCAAAAGAACGTGTAGGTGTAATATTTTACATAATTTTTTTTAAACGCGGAAGTTCTGTGCAGAATAGATGCCGCGTTGTTAACGTCCGAGCAAATGCGTCAATCATTGTGATAACTAAAATTAACGAACTGAGGTTTCAATATTTGCCCATCCACTTTATTAGCCAGATTTAACACCCAGCGACTATCACCTATATCCTAACGTCAAAACATGGCTTGGTGGATAACAACTTGAGAGTAACGAAGCTGTTATTGAAGCTGTAAACGGCTATTTTCAGTTATTCGACAAATTACATTATAAAAATAGTATAACTAAATTAGATGGAGATTATATTGAAAAATTACACTGAAAAAACAAAAAAAAATTTTTATCAGGCCATAAACTTATTTGCACACTCTCGTATTTTCGCTCAAAAGATTTATATATGAAAAGGATTACTTATATTTAAAAAAATTACAACTCGTCACAAAAGAGTGATTTTTCGCAAATGTCTAAAAAACTATATGGAAAATATGTAAAAATTTCGTTACAACTTAGTAAAGGGTGTTTTTTATAGAGGTATAGAACTTTAAGTTGGCAACACTTTTTTTACTGGCGGCCATTTTGTCAGCTGTCAGGTGATTTATGTTTAGTTTGGTTTGGCATTTCAACATGAATAGACTGACGCCTGAACAACGCTTCCAAATTGTGCAAATTTATTTTGAAAATCATGGTTCTGTTCGAAATACGTATCGCGCACTACGTCCATTTTACGGTCAACATAATCGTCCATCAGAGCAATTAATTCGATTAACTATGGAACTTTTTCGCACCACGTTTACTCTAAATGATAATACATATCCACAGAGACGTCGTACAGTGCGTACAGAAGAAGTCATTGCTGCTGTAGAGCGTAGCGTAGAGGAAGACCCGAATCAGTCTATCCGCCATCGTGCACAGAAATTGGATATGTGTCCATTCACTTTATGGAAGATTTTGCGGAAAGATCTTGGTTTGCGTGCTTACAAAATCCAACTCGTGCAAGAATTGAAGCCACACGATCACCTAGCAAGGCGTAGATTCGATGAATGGGCCCAAAACAAGATTGCCGTTGATCCCGATTTTCATAAGCGAATTTTGTTTAGCGATGAAGCTCACTTTTGTTTGAATGGATACGTCAGTAAACAAAACTGCCGTATTTGGAGTGATGATAATCCTCAAGTATATGTTGAGACACCGTTACATCCAGAAAAACTGACTGTTTGGTGTGCTTTATGGGTCCGTACTTCTTTAAAAACGATGCTGGTCAGAACGTTACAGTCAATGGTTACCGCTATAGAGCCATAATTACTGACTTTTTCGTTCATCAATTGAACAACCATGATGTGCAGGAGCTGTGGTTTCAACAAGACGGCGCAACATGTTACACAGCTCGGGCCACAATTGATTTATTGAAGGAAACGTTTGGTAACCGCATAGTTTCACATTTCGGACCCGTGAATTGGCTTCCAAGATCGTGCGACTTAACGCCGCTAGACTATTTTCTGTGGGGATATGTGAAGTCGCTAGTCTACGCCGATAAGCCCGAAACGATCGATCACTTGGAGGACAACATTCGCCGCGTTATTGCCGATATACGGCCACAAATGTTGGAAAAAGTCATCGAAAATTGGACCTCCAGATTAGACTACGTCCGAGCCAGCCGTGGCGGTCATATGACAGAAGTCATATTTAAATTATAATGCCAGAAGGTTATCTTTCGAATAAAGTAAATTTCATGTCAATTTAAAAAATTCATCTTTGTTTTATTCCATTTAAAAGTTCTATACCTCTATAAAAAACACCCTTTATATTGTATGTGGTTACATTTTTGACGAAAGGAAAAAGCTATTCATATTTTTATTTTCTGTGATACACGCTTGGGTTTTTAAAGGTTATAAATAATGTTGAAAATTGACTATAAGACCTTTACCTCGGTTTGCAGTCTTAATGAAATAAAAAGAATGCATGCTTTATAGGTAGATGCAGATGCGTGAACTTCTCTGGAAGTCACTACTTCTCAAATAGGTTGGCATTTAATTTAATATGAATGTTAGTGAAATGGCTCAATGTAATTTTCGCTTTTTCACACTTAGCAAAAATGTGTGAATTGTTGTCTTTGTTATATTTATGCTGGTTATATACTAGGTCAACAAAAAAGCAATTTCGGTATTGTAGGGGGAAATAAAATTAATTTTTGTATATAAAGAATAAACTTTAATCAATTATATATTTTCCACTCTGTTCAATGATCTTTTGCCATCTTTCTTGCAGCTTCATGATTTCGGGCTCATAGAAATTTGGTAATATATGTCGAAAATGTTCGTTTATGCACTTTATGTTAAAATTGACCCTAAACTAACAGCCACAAACAAAATTACGCAGAAGTTTCTTCTAAAGTAACCTAAATGTGAGCAATATCAAATGTCAAAAGGAAGAAACTATAACACTGACAGAAGTCCTTCTAAACAATTACAACGCTCTTTATGTGTGACAACCAAAAATATTTTCTTGCTAAACCCACTGTTCCTCTCTCCACTTTCTGCCGGGTACTGTTTTTGAAATCATCGGCAACTTTTTATGTGATTCTATTCTTTAAAAATCGTCTTTTAAAATATAACTCTTTGGAAGTGTTTCCATAAGCGTAATCCACTGTCGTCAGCTTGCAGTTTCCAATTTCCACAAAAGTTCATTCTTTTTTACATGGGCGTTTTGTCGACCACTATAAAACTGCGATCGCCCACAACTAACTGAAGCAATTCTCTTTTTAGGGTTGATCAAAGCAGTGGTTCAACTATAAAAAAATGGTAGAAACGCGGATTGCAATCCTGAGAAAATGGAATGCAATAAAATGCACCCTAAATATTCTCAAGGTTTTCGATGAATGACAAAAAGTTTTATATTATTTCATCAATATTAAAATACACTAAACCAATAAACAAACGACGATTATTTGTTAGACAATTAGCGCATTTTTTTAAGAACATTTAAAGAGCTATTTTTTATCATGACTTATATGACCATTATTTACACAAAAATCAAATAAGTTAAGCCGTTTCAGCGTGATTCAGCAACAATAAACCAAAACGACGTTCTGCATATTTAATATCGATTAGGTTAACTAATGATTACCTTTTTAAAATGTTTAGATACAATACTTTTTCCAATATTTGCTTATAATCAATAAATGTATGGTCCAAGTACATTTTTAAGGAGTCATATATGTAAAAATATATCGAATAAAAACTAGAAATAATCTTACCGCTTTGCTCGTCTTTCTCCATTTTAAAATATCTGTATTTACTTTAAGTACAAAAAATTGTTCCTTGTAAAGGTCTTAACAAGTCGAGGGAACGAGAACAACTAGAACTGTTTAATTATCACTTTATACATTATTCAAGGTAAATTGGTACTGAATAGAACGATTAAATTCGTAAATTGAAAACCACAATACACTTTTGAATGAAATTAGTGACGCTACTTTACATTCAAAACTTAAGTGGACTTTTTTTTGTTATCTTTTATCGCCACAATGTAAATATTAAAAGAAGAGTAATAAAAACATTTTAAAACCCCCGTAAATATTTAGGTTTGATTTTTGAAACGAGCAACTTCAATTTGACCTGAGAAATATTATTAGGAACTTAATAAGTATTACAACAACCCCACAGATCTTTATTACGTTATAGTATCTCACATTCGCGAGTTGCAGTTTAAATTGTTAATGACTGTTCATAAAAAATAGTGTTTATGTTAATTTGAGTTATAAATGTTGTAATTTAGATTAATACGATCACAAAAGGAAGAGTGAAAGGACTATTAAACTACACGATATTCAGGATTCCTAACTAGGATGAAGAAAAGGGACAAATTGCATCGTCCTAAATCAGGGAGAAGATTCTCAAGCACGCTAAAACACTGATATTTATCATAGCACCGCGCTTTCTAAACAACTAAAAATAGGCATTAGCCGTAGTGATTTGTTAAATCAAAATACAAAAAAAAACAAGAAAAAGGAAATCCTGGACAAGCAGTACCATATAAACATCGTATCTAATATTTATGTTAAAATAATCTTTAATTTTTATTCCATGAGTATGGCAAATCTTTATAAATACCTAGAGCATATATGTAACTTCTTTTTTCTTTATTTGCCAATTTCGCGCGGTATTAGCCAACTGGGCCGGCCTGTGTCCCTCGTCCGTAATGCTATTAGGTCACACTAAAGCATTTTCTAAGTGATCGGCATCGCTTGATCATTCTAATTAGATTCCTAACAGCCCTAAATGCTACTACGTCCCTAATAGACCCTTGAGATAAAAGTTTAAGTTGCTACGTCATTCTAGTGCTTTATAAAAGAAAACAAACAAATAAAGATGATTTTCATTTAAAATATAGGAATATTTTTTTACCATTTTTCCCTTTTTTTCTATAACATGTAATTTTCGAAATTGTAAAAATCCCTAATCATAGAAGATTGTTCGTATAAATATAAAATTACTTTTATGCATTTTAAAAAAAAGTTAGAAAAAAATTGAACCGACTTCTAAAAAAGCGCTAAAAGCGGAAAATATATAGCAAATTTTCATATGATATTGAAATTTTTGAAGTCGGCACCAAATTAATACCTGACAAAATGTGCTTTCTTACCGTAGCTTGTATGTATCTCGTGTTGATAGTTATCTGTGTCATTTAGTAATAATTTGAGAGTAACTTCCTGAACATAATGCAAAAAATTTCATTCAAATTGGTGTAGCCGTTCCGGAGTAATCGATGTACATACATAAAAGATACATAGCGGTCAAATTTAGAACATCCTTCTTTTAGAAGTCGGTTACAAAGTCGGGACCAGGGTCTCTCTCTGCACCATCACAGCCCCAAAAACAATTTAATAGTTTTTTTATGCCATAGCCCAAGAAAATAGAACACAAATGCAGCAAATCAAACGCAAAATGCAATTTTCCTTTTATGTTTATTATTAAAGTTGTAGGTTTGTTATGAGAACAGCAAACTCCAAGTCTTTCATATGTTCTTTCGTGGCAAGTTACGGCAACAGTGTTACTTATAGATGTCACTGTTTATTAGACTCAACTTTCACGCATTCATCCAAAATTTAAGTGAATATGAAACACAAAACAAAAAAATACATATTTATTTACCGCTAGCTAGGAAACAGCGAAGATTTTTAAATTTCTTTAAATGCATTCCTGAAGTTTCCAGACACCCTGTATAAACGTCACAGGATGTGTCATCATGTCAATTTACTATCGATACTACAATCACACTTTCAAAAAAGCTTACTTAAAACTCTGATAATGTAAAATTTCTGAAAATTATTTTTGTGTTTGGCTTTATAAGAATTTTCTTATAATATATTTCACCAATTTATATTTTTAAACATTTGACATATCGATTATATTGAAAATAATAGAAAATTATTTAATTATTAAATCATTACCTGGCACAGAGTTTATTCCACAGTCAATTACTACAGCCCCTGGTTTTATCCAATCTCCCTTAACAAATTCTGGTCGGCCAATGGCTACCACCAATATGTCTGCTTTTTGACACTAAAAATGAGAAAAATAAAAAATAGATTTCTTTTTACGCAGAAAAATTAATGATATTAACGCAAAAACGGATTATTTTTCAACAGTAAAATTTAACATTTAAATAATTTGTTTTTACATATCATATTAAAGATGTAAATAAAAACATAAAATAAATGTTAAAAAAAAGTTTTATTTAGACAAATTAGATATAGTCTGGGAGATAGTGAACGTTTTAGGATATGATTTAAATTCACTGGTAAAAATTTGTTAAACGCGCGTACGTCACGTCTGTAAAATGTTTTGTTGGAGAGGCTTTTTTTATCTTCTTCCTTACACTTTCTTAGATATAAATAATAAAGCCATTTCAGTAATTTGAAAACTGGTTCTATGTAGGGTTTAGATGAATTTACCTTGTTATAGTGGGAAGGTAACTTCGGTAGTAGCTTTAGGAAATTGTTAAGGTATTTAATATAACCTATGTAGGGTGCACGAATGAAATAAAACTTCGAACTACAGACATAGAGTAAAAAATGTAGTTTCAAGGTTTTATAAAGAGTGAACAGAAAACCCTGTAACAATTTTTTTTCGTTTCCACAATTATTACATTCCAGATTGTATGATAGCAATTTTTTTTTAAAAGGTTTTTTTTCTCAAACTTTAACTATATGCGAAAAGTAGCCAATTATAATTAACTCAAAAAAGCCAAATTTTGCTGACAACTAATCACATGGTGTATCCTATTTTCAAACTCTTATAACATTTCAATACGCATATAAAACTATTTGAATACAAACTGCAGAATCTGAAGTTTTATACCCCTTCAACATTAAGACACGGATAAAATCTTATTGTGATTTGGCTGGGTTTTAATTTTCTTTGAATATCAATAATGTCAATTAATTGGACTGTGCATAAAATAAAATCGCCATAAATTCTGCCAGACTTACCGTTTCCTTTAAGTTTTTCGTCTTTGAGTGGCAAACTGTAACAGTAGCGTGATGCCATTTCAATAATTCTGCTGCAGGTGTGCCCACAATTTTACTTCTTCCCAAAACTACAGTTTCGGCACCTTCTATGGAAACTCCAGATTTTTTAATTAGTTCGACTACACCCACTGGAGTACAAGGTACAAATCCTTGCAGATCACCAACAGCTAGTCTCCCTTCATTAATTGTATGTAAACTAAAATTTGGTTTAATTAAATTAAATTAATTTTAAAGTTCACAAAATATTCAAAAAATGTTTTATTATTTAAAATTCCCAGATTTTTTTCTTTTACAGTCTATGGTGTCATATACAGGGAATACTTGCTACTTTCTGAGTATCATAAACCATTTTTTAATCGACTTCTAAAAAAAGGAGATTCTGCATTCAACCGTTGTGTATGCTTTTTTTATGTATATACGTCAATTATTCCGGAACGGCGGTATTGATTTAACTTAAATTTTTTGCATTCTGTTCAGGAAATTACCGCGGTGGTCCCGTAATGTTTTGATCTAAATTGGTTCAGTAAAATCCAAGATACCGCTGATACTATATCGGACAAAAAAATTAATTTTGTCCGATTTTTACCCAAATTGGTATTGAGGAGTTTTCGGGGTCGTGCACAACAAATCCAACATTATTTTTAAGAAATTCAATATTGTGGATTAAAAAATTTTCATCTCTCGGTATAGCGGGTATTTGAGGGTGTAGATTAAAAATGGCGGATCTAAAGTGACGGACTAAAAATTTTACATCTCTTGATTTTGTCCAAAATTAACATAAGGGGGGGGGGGTAAAGGTGTTAGTTACGAATTATTTTTAAAAAATTCAATATGGCGGGCTAAATATTTAACATATCTCCATTTTTTTTCAAATTGGTAGAGGGAGGTTTTGAGGATGTATATTACGAATTTAAAATTATTCTTAAAAAGTTCAATATATCAGATCCAATATGGCGAACTAAAAATTTAACATCTCTCGTTTTGTTGAAAATTTGTACTGAGGGGTTTCAGAGAATGTAAGTAACGAATTTAAAATTGGTTAAAAAAAAATAAATATGGCGCATGCAATTTCGAAGTCAAAAATTTTAAATATAGATTAAGAGATTAAAATTATTTTATTGAAATTCAATATGGTGGGTTGAAAATTCTATCTTATTTTACGTTATTCATATTCAAAATTGTTTTTAGATGGTTTTCTGAATCGTAGGTTACGAATCTGAAATTAATTTTTACAATTTAATATGGTAGATAAAATATGGGGACTACAAAATTTTCATTTTCCGATTTTATAAAAATTGATATTGGGGGGTTTTTGGGACGTATATTTCGAATCTTAAATTAATTTCTTTAAATTCAGTATATAGGATAAAATATGTCATATTAAAAAAATTCCATGTCTCAAGTTCTATCATTATCAGTGTTGGGTGATTTTGGGGATCTACCTTATGAATCCTAAATTAATTTCTTAAAATTCAAGATAATGGATTTACTAAATATTTGTTTTGTTTCATTCAAAACTAGTATTTGGAGAATTGTCCGAATCAAAGAAATTTTTGTTGTTCAGTTCAGTGTAGTCTCCAACTTTGAATAAAATGGGTACTTTTTTTGCGATTTTACAATCTCAACTCAATTCAAAACTAAAAATCGAAAAATAAAATTTTTATTTAAAAAAATTGAACCGACTTCTAAAAAAGCGCAAAAAGCCAAATATAACAATATAAATTTTTATATAAAATTGAAATTTTTGAAGTCTGCGCCATAAGAAAGCCTTTCCAAATAAAGTATTTCTCGATCTTTTTATGTAAATCATATTTTGTAAGGTATTAGTTTGACGCTGACTTCAAAAATTTCAGTTTCATATAAAAAATTATATTGTTATTCTTTTTGGAAGTCCGTTCAAATTTTTTATAAAAATTTTATTTTAAATATAGTCCACTCTCGCCATTCTCAGATGTTCCGTTTTGGAAAACTGCCACGAATCCTAGGATTGAAAAAGACATTTTCCAAAGGGATGAAATCATTTTTAATTACGTAAAGAAGAATATTACAGTGAAACGTAACAAGGCATTTAAAAAAAATAAAATTCTAGGTTAAAACACTGTACGCACAGATATGCCTTGTCGTTGTTTCATCTAAATGAGACTCCTTTTCAATGAAGAACTGACCGAGTTCTTGGGATAGCATAATACCAGTAGATAAGTTACTTACATCAACTCACGTGCGATCGTTGTTCCATCAAAATCATAACCACTATTTGTTCTTCTGAAAAGTCATCTTATTGAAGGCATATCCATTGCGTGAGACATTTGTCGGAAATATACTGTAGTGTTTGTTATACCGTAAATTTTATACTTCTCTCCGCATAGACGGAGATATTATTTCAAGAATTTTAATCGTGAACATTGGTTGCGCAAATAAAGAAAGTGGACTGTATTAGGAAATCTATAATTAAAAAAAAGTAACCTTTTTCAAAAAAGCGGTAAAAAAAATAAAAAATAATTCTATAAATTTTTATTTGTAATTGAAATTTTTGAGGTTGATTCTAAATTAACACAAAAAAAAATTGGTTAACAAAAAAGCTTTTAACAATTGGTTAAACCTTTAATATACAAATATATTATGCATAAGTATTCATAAGTTTGCAAAATGATCTATTTTGTTCCATTTTGTTAAAAGTCTTGTACCCAAAAGGCAATTTTTCTTACAAACGAATTTTATTTTTGATTGCGTCTTTGCTGTAATTTGTAGTGTTGGCAGTTTTTTCTTTCATTTAATATTGATTTGGCGTTAAGTTCAAAATTTTTAATTACCGATAATAATTTATAGAATTTATTTCTGCTATTAGCTCTTCTTCGAAAAAGGTTCAATTTTTTTTAATTTCTTTTTTGATTTTTTAAGTTATAATAAATAGAACTTATCTCGATATCTTTAAATTATTTTAATAACTAGATGTGTAATATATTTTGTAATGTTTCCAGAATCGCAAAAAAGTACCTGTTTTAGTCAAAATTATTGTAAGCTGCATTAAATTGAACAACGAAAATTCTTTTAGTTCTGAAAACTCCTCAATTGTCAATTTAAAAAAATTTTAACGAAGCAACAATTTAGTCCGCCATATTTAATTTAACGAAATCGAAATTAACTTTAGAAAAACAAAGAAATCTATGACCACGAAAACTTCCCAAATCTATTGTGCAAAAATTCGGAAAATGTTAAATTTTTCGCCCGACACATTATATCTGCTGCTTGAATAAAAAAAAAAGTTATTTTAAATTCTTGTCCCCGACAACCCTCACATACCAAATTTGGACAAAATTCAGGAATGCAAAATTTTTCCTCCGTCATATGCGTTTTTTATAAATAATTTTAGATTCGTAATCTGCAACCTCAAAAGTTACCCTGTGTCAATTTTGGAGGAAATCTGATATTATTTTTTTATCCACTATATTATAAGCGCCATCTTAGATTTTACTAAATTAATTTCGATCTAAATTAAATAAGAGACCACAGCAGCAACTTTCTGTACTTATACTCAAAAATGTTTTTTCAAATCGATAAAATCGTTCCTAAGTAAAAGACGTATGAAAAGGCAATTACAAGTGTTCTAAAGATAATAATCGGTCAACTACGCGGTAACTCCGGCGATGAAGGAAGATTACTAAAACTCGGGTATTCAATTTTTTTTCGGTAAAAGAGGAATGGTCATATTTGTCGAAAAGTGACGTTTGGACTCATGCACAGTAGCGGAAAATGGGCAAAAGTCTGCATCAGACACCAATTTTAAAGTATCTGGATATTTTTTTTTTAAATTACTCAGAACAATGTATTTTAACGATACACCTGCGACAATATCCTAAATCCATGAATCCTAAACCTATGGATCCCATACATATAAAACCTAAATCCAAAAACCCCAAATTCCAATTGCGTCTCATGCAGACCTTTGTCCATTGTTCCCCACTCTGTAATGGCTGACAGAAAAGATTATGTCCCAAACCCGAAGCAATCCCTAAAATGTATCTTTTTAGGGTCATCTTTCGAGCAGTAATCGAAAGTATCATCATACCTAGGAATCCTCGGGAGTCCATTTTTGATAATCTGAAAATTACACGGATAATGCACCCAAACTAAAATATGTACTGTTATCCTCTATATCAAAGCGAGCTTTAATCGGGCATATTAATTATCCTAGGTTAATAACAAATAAACCAATAATTCTCTATTTCCTAAATTTACTAAGAGCTAATTTGAATTTTTATAACTTTTGCCTAAATTTTCGACTGTGGCGTTTTTTTGACCGTTTTAGCGAAAACATGTACAACTGCGTAATACTGTTCTATTAAGTTCCCAAGATAATGATTTTCTGTTGCGTAATTAATATTACATCATCTTCAGAAAAATATGTTTGCCCCCTAGAAAGATCTGATAAAACAAATCACAAAACCAGTATTGTAGATCATATTATTCTTAATTTATTAACTTTTATTAGAATTAATTTACGAAGACAACTTATTAACGGCTGTAAATTTCTCCTCCATATAAAATATTATTCAAAAATTTCGACTTCGTGTGAAATGGTTATTTATTTTAATAAATAATTATTATTTTATTTTATTACTATATACGTGTACTAAAGAACGAAATATAACAGGATATTAAATTTTATTAAATTGGTTAATTTAATATACAGGGTGCTTCTCACGCACAAGAAAAAAAATTTCAAAGATAATTCGTAAGCCCATTTTCATTAGAAAAATTTCAATATTTTTTTTTGAAAATATTTAAAATAATTATTTATATATATATATATATATATATATATATATATATATATATATATATATATATACTATTCTATACTTGGTACTTACCCGTCAACATCTTTGGCAGGGGATACAGCATTAGTTATCAAATGCGAGTCAATTTTATTAACAGAATCCAAGGGCATTTGGACAATAATACCGTGAATGTTTATATCATTGTTTAATTTGTCCACTTTACTTAGCAACTAAAATTTTAAAAATTAATCGTGTATATAAAGTTAAACGGTGTTTTCAAGCCATTGAGCGGTAAAAGAGGTATTTTCAAGCCGAGTTTACTGATTAAAAATAGTATTTATTACTTGCATTTAAGCGAGTTTGGTTATTTTTGATAACTATTCCTTAACGTTATGAATAAGTCAAGAAAATATAGAAAAAAATATAACTCTAGGATGATCTGTAGGGATTTAGATCGGGAAGATTCGTACTGGCGCAGTTTTCATCTTTTGAATGCATTCTACCAGATTATTTATGTTTAATAGATCTAAAAAAGCTTTTGATAGAGTGCAAATAGAAGATGTTATTCGTATACTTTATGAAACAAATGTACCTCTGGATTTAATAAAAATAATTGAAAATATATACAAAGGCAACAAAGTAGTTGTAAGATTAAAGAGTCATGACAGATCCATTAAACTACGAAACCGGAATTAGACAAGGAGACTCCTTGAGCTCTCTTCTGTTTAACGTCATAGTGGATGAGATAATAAAGTAAAAATAATAAAGATATAGAATTGAAAAATAAGAGATAAAGATTATTTGCTATGCCAATGACGCATTAATAATTGCAAAAACAGAGAATGACTTGCAGAGAATTTTACAACAGTTCAACACAACCGCATGAAAATATAAGATGATCTCAATTGAAAAAACAAAGGCAATGGTAATAGTGTGGGAACCGATAAAATGCAAACTTAAAATTGATGACAAAATATCCAGATATCTAGTAACGACAAGGTGGAAAAAGTCAAGTGAATAAAGTATCCGGATGTTTAAAAATCACCATATTTTGGAACAAATTGATCAATAAATTAGACCAACAAATAAAGGAGTGATAAGACCATTAGCAACATAGAAGGCTAAAACAAAACAGAGATGAGAGTATTAAGAAAAATAAATAACAGAATTCTAAGAAGAAGGACAAGAAGTGAAGACATAAGGCAAACATGTAGGACAAAAAAATTAAATCAATAGATAAGAAGAAAAAAAAACAGAGGAATGGAGTGTTCGCATAGAGAGAATGACGAACAACAGAATCATAAAATTACAAGCCACCAAAGGAAAAAAGATCGATCCTTAACAAGATGGAAGAAGAAAAAGATTATTTTTGGCGACTCTTCCTTAACGTTATGAATCAGCATTTTAATACGTCATTATTTTATATCAATCACCGGTAAATGTTGCACTTTGGAAATTGGTTATTGTCAATCATTCTTTCTAATTTGTTAAGTCGTTTTCTTTTTATTTATAAATTAGTGCTATTTTAACAGATCTTTTGTGATTTAATTTGTGCAAATTACATTAAAATTTGTATTTCATTTGTATTGTGCATTTTGACCTACGCTTGATAAATATCAAATTAACCACTTTTTTGGTGATATATTCATCACTAAACAAAATTCAAATGATTCTGATCGGGTAAAATCAATCATAGTGAGGGATTACAACCAAAGAAAATTATCAGAAACCGTTGAACAGCTCTCCATAGACATAATAAAAATTAATATATTACTTAATATAGACTGCGAATTCTATAGAAGAAAGTTTGCTCACGCTTAAAAAAAAATAGAACATTTTCGAGGAGTATTACCTCTCTTTCTAATGGCGGAGCTAAGTATGATACTCCAAACGTCATTGGATATCTGTATCACCTGACAGAAATATAGAAAATGAAGTATTACTCCTCAAAAACGCACTCTGTTTAAGCGTAGGCCAACTTTCTTCAATAGGATCCGCAGTCTTTATTAAGTAATATGAATTTCTTTTACGTCTGTGCTCATCTCTGTTTATAACCATTAAAAAATTTTAAACAACCATAATAATCAAATAATTGTGGTTATGTCTGACAGCTGTTAATTATTAAGTTGCTTTTTTATTTGAAATAAAATATATTACAATATAAGAAAAACATCTGTCAAATTAGATTGGGTTGGTAATAACTCAGCTTCTAATTATAATATTTACTGGTAATAAGAACACCAAATGAAGAGATTTTCGTGACATTTACGAAAAATAACGACAGTTGATCAAACTCACATAATACCTATTTCTTATAACGGGCTAGTATCGTTCTATGGCTTGAAAACTCTTAATATATTTACCTAAAGAAATAACTGCTTTAAATACTACTCAAAAACATTCAAATAGGCATGCTAAAAATAGTCCTTCATTATATATATATATATATATATATATATATATATATATATATATATATATATATATATATATATATATATATATAAATTAGGAATAGATCTTTTGATTTTTTTCGGCACTAACAGTTTGAAGTTTCTACTACGCGTAAAGTATCTTTTACATGAATTTTTCCCATCTTTATTACTTTCCTAATTTAAATTTAGGGGGCTAAAGTTAGAGTTTTTAACTGTTTCCCTTTGTACTTTAAGCCCTCCCTATCTGTGAGAAAAATTTAAAGTTCCTAAGAAAATGAGACGCATTCCCCCCGTTCTCTCTAAAAAATCACCCCCCCCCCCAAATTTAAAGGTGAAACAAGTTGAGGTTCTCAATTTTTTTCCCATTTTTCTGTATCTTAAGACTTGTTCGTGGACTAAATTTTTAGTTCGTAAGTAACAAAAAAATAGCCAAAATTTGCAATGAATGAATGCTTGCCTAAAAGAATGATTTTTTGGTCATGAGTTTCAGACTCTGTCAGAACTTCTTTCTAACTTAGAGCTAGCTAATTTCGGTAAAGATTACAATTTTCAAGTTTCTGGCCAAATATTGACAAATTGGTACTATGACAAAAATGTCAGCTGGTTCGTAGCTAAAAAAATTATTATCTTTTGTCAATTCTATTAAAATGAGACATAATATTACCCAGTCAGTTATATTAAATGTTCTGCAGACAAAAAAGAAGTGCCGTAGTGGTTTTACGTAGTAAGGTCAAAAAGTTTTGAACTCATATTGTTTACGGGATTGTAAACAAGGAATATGTTTCTTCCTGTCCAGTGGCCTTTGTCCTAAGGATAGTTATAACGTCTATTCATTGCGTTGCAAATCTGATTTAATATTGACTACCTCTTTTTGAAGTGAATCTGCATTGTTACAAATAGATACTGCGTGATTTTAAAGGTTGAGATATTGTCCAATGTGTGTTGGCTGTCCGTATCCTGAAGTTTGAATTTAATATGACATTAAACATACGGCAAAAATTCAAGGGGTTATTCCCTGGACTATTCTTAGGATATGTTGTACTTTGATAATTTGTGAAAAGGAGCTTTGTTTCGAAGATACACGGCGAAACAAATTTTCGACAATAAAAACAATTCATTACCGAAAATTACATGTAACGTTTCTTAACCTACAAGAACTGTTCAAAATGACTACCTTCAGCTCTGATGCATGAATCCAATCTTCTTCTTCCGAACAAAAAACACCAAGGTCGTTTTTTATTGAGTTACACCCAGCAATGATCCCATTTTTTAAATCTTCCACAACTTTCACTGGAATAGTATAAACTAATGACTTTAGATGGCGCCATACGAAATAATCCAGGGGGTTTAAGTCCGAGGATCAAACAGGCCATAAATGAGGTCCACCTCGACCAATCCAGCGATCTCCATATGTTACTGTTATAAACTCTTGAGCAACCACACTAAAATGTGCTGGTGCACCATCGTGCATAAACTACATTACATTTCTTGTAGCCAATGTTACTTCCTCTAGAAAGTAAGGTAACGTTTGTTCCAAAAAGTTGCGGTATACCTCGCCGATAAGTCTTCCTGGTAGAAGTGCCAGTTCAATTAATAAGTCAGACACAATTCCAACCCAAAAGTTCAACGAGAACTGATGTTGAAAACGATCTTCAAGTAACTCATGTGGATTTTCTTCAGCCCACACATGTTTATTGTGGAAGTTCCTTATTGCATTTCTTGAGAAACTGGCTTCATCGGTAAAAAGAATCAGTATCGGTAGTTGAAGTATTTGAATCAATGTGTGCAAAATCCATTGACAGAATGCAATACGTCGAGGAAAATCAGCAGGAATAACTGCCTGAACGCGTTGTATGTGGTATGGGTACAACAAACAGTCCCTAAGAATGTTCCAAACAATCTCATTACTTACATTCAAAGTATTTGCAGTTTTTCGAGTAGAAATACCTGGATCTTCTATTACGTCCAGCACATTCTCTCCTACTTCTACCGATCTTACTGTTACTAGCCTTCCTGGTTCTCCACTTCGCTTCAATGTTCCTGTTTCACGATGACGTTTTGAAAGGTTTTTCTATCAAGAACATTCCGGTTAGGAAATCATTCAATGTACAGTCATCCTGTTTCCAATGAATTGGCATCAGCAAGTCCATAAATGAAATGCGTATCAACCATCTCGGCGTTCGTATAGCGATTCATGATAGAAGACTTCACTAACAGTTTCAGTACTAAAGACAGAAAATACACGCCAAATAGCCAAACGTCAATCAGTCTCAACAAATTCGACACACGAAATGATCAATGATATATTTAAATGCAATATCTGCAACCGTTTGCAGTAATCAGAATGCTGTTAAAAGATGACAAAGAATTTTAATAAATTTTTAATTATTTGGTAAGTTCAGTGTAGTACGCCATACTTTTATTTTGACTACATTCATAATTTGAAAAATACTAAAATTAGATTTGTCGAAAATTTGTTTCGCCCTGTATCTTCGAAACAAAGTGCCTTTTCACAAATCATTAAAGGACGAAATATCCTTAAAATAGTCCAGAGAAGAACCCCTTGAATTTTTGCCGCATGTTAGATATATTAGATCATCCACTTCCCTGTACACTTCAATTTTTAAGATAAATAAACTTTATTAGGCTTACAATTTTCGTTGACTCTTCTACTTTTTAATGCCGTATTGTATATTTGGATTTTCAAAATGGTGGAGCAACAATGGCCTCCACAAGAAAGTAATTGCCAAATTTAATCTCTTATTTTTAATTCAATTCTTATAAAGATATACTTTTAACTCTTGAAAATCACTTCTCAAAGGTTTTTGAGGTCACCGATTATATATCTACTCTTAGCTTTTTAGAATTTCAAGATGGCGAATCGAATATGGCCGCTGAAATGTTTAAAAATCATTTTGTGTCATAAAAGTATGAGTTGGGTGTGCAATAAAGGGTTATTGGGGTCGTTGGTTACGAACGTCTTATTAGTTTTTTAAATTTCAAGATGGCGAATCGAAGATGGCCACTGAAAAGTGTAAAATTAAAGTAAATAATATTTTTTTTTCAGTAAGTAATGAATAGTTAAGTAAACACCGTGAATCATTTGCATCATTGATTAATCTGAAGTGGATAAGCCCAAAAACTTTTTAGACCTTACCAAGTGCCTTAATGTTTACCTTAGTTTCAGTTTAACTAGGAATTAATTAGGAAATGAAACTTCATATTATTAAAAAAAATTAAAAATAACTACTACCTCTGATTGAGTTATAGTGCTCGGTAATTTAACATGTTCAACCTTCACTCCCACTTCTGCAGCAGCTTGCGTCTTCATTTTAATGTAAATATTTGAATCCGCTCTTCCTCCAACTTGTACAATAGCCAAACTAGGTTGAAAGCCAGGAATCCGTTGCTTAAGTTTAGCCACATCATTTTTCAACTGATTTTTAATGTCCCTGTTAACAATTGTAAGGAATTAATCTTGCGACATAGTACTGAGGTGATTTTGTTGATTAATATCACAAGGGGGTAGAAAAAATGAATATGTAATTTCCGCAAACCATAAGATAAAGGAGTGTATTTGTTCAGTTGGTCTATAGAATTGTTTTATTACGACCATAGCCAGAACATAACTAAAATAATGAGTAACGAAGATTTCTGTGATCTCGATCGGCGTAGTCATGAAGAATAAATGTGTGTATTCTCCGTTAGGCCTTGTTGGATAATATTAATATATGCGGTATTTATTTGAGAGACAATATATTTGGTACTTTTGGCAATTACTTAGTTACAGTACACCGCGCTAAATAAATAGGTACATCAGTCTTGATCAGGGGCGGATCCAGTCTCTCTTTGGGGGGGGGGATATCACAAAAGTACAGTATGACAAGCAAAAACAAGTCGACCGGGGGGAGGGGGGGGGGCACCAGCAACATTCCCATTTTTAGTGTGAAAGTAGGGTCGATCACAGAAAAAAAAAAGTTGCCGACGGGGGGGGGGGTGCCGCCAGCAGCATACACATTCTTAATATAAAAGGCAGAACCGGTTCTATTTTCCTGAACTCAAAGCTCTTGGGAGAGGGGGGCGATCGCAAGCATACACATTCCTATACTCTATTCAAGAACTAGAGAGAGTAATAAAACTGTTATCAAAACCTCCAACGTACCTGCTCCAATGCCGCAGGTAACTGGGGAGCGCCGTAAATCTAATTATATTTAAATATTATTAGCTTTTATAAATTTACCGCAACAATAAATTTCTGATAGTTCAATTTAACTTCTGTCAGTGAGCAAAGTGCACCTTACAGAATGTCCTTAGAGTTTTATCTTGTTTGCGCTTGTTTTTATATATTATTTGAGATTAGTGAGATACCGAAAAGATATGGCTTCCATCTTTATATTTATTCCAAAGTCGTTAAATCAGGACATTTTTTCCCCAACGAAAAACTCAAGATATCAATATCTAGATAGTAATGTTAAAAGCTCTATTGAGATGTGTTCCAACATGACAGGAGTTGGAAAATCTACTATGTACCGAATATTGAAGGAGAAAAAAACGACTGGAATTGTTAGTACTCCCAAGCCACATTCGATCACAGGCAGACGAAAAACTTCGTTGGAAGAAGAGATGAAAACTGCAATTAAAGGAGTTGTACATACATTTTATTATGAGAAGCAGATCCCAACCGTCGACAAAATTCTAACTAAAATCAATGAAGATCGGGATTTACCTGAAATTAAAAGAACTGAACTCTGGAAATTCCTCAGAGATCTTAATTTTTGCTGGGAAAAACCAGATAGAAAATCTGTTCTTATAGGTCGTCTGGAAACTGTCCGTTGGAGAAGGAAATATCTCTTTCAAGTAAAAGGTAGTGTTGCCAGAAATAACACAACTTACAAAATTAGTAATTAGTAACATTTGAATCCCTTTTAAGTGTTTAATTGTAATTCTGCGAAATAAATAAACTGAAACGTCAAATATTTTAATATTATATGGACGAATTTATTTTTTTATATTTTGTTTTTTTGACCATGGGTATTTTGCAAGTATTTAAATTATAACCTAGAATTTTTTTAAAAAGAATAAGATTACGTTTTAGTCTGAATGTACCTAAAACGGTTTCTATGACAAAATTAAAAATAATAAAAATACAGTTGTGATTATATCAATGAATATGTCAAAATTATCTACATTTTGTAATGTATGTGAATTATTAAGAAATCATACGAAATAAAATAATATTATAAAAACTTTTTATTTTAAGTTTATTATCGAAATATTCTATGTCATAAATACTATGTGATAAAATAAACCTTCTTCCGACGCCTATGACAAGTATTAAAATACTTTTTAACATATCACACTTCCAAATATCTAATGTTATATTACCCAAATAGGCCATTATTATAGATCAGTATTTTTGATTATAAAATTTCTAACCCATTCCTATGAAAAATATATATATTTGCCAAAGACACCGGACTAAAGAACACAGGTAGTTTGCGAAGAAAAAAAGGGTAAAAAATGATTTATTACTCTTTCTAGTTCTTAAATAAGAGGAAAAATCGAGTCTATTTTCCTGAACTCAAAGCTCTTGGGGGAAGGGGGGGGGGGCGATCGCCCCTACCGTCTCCCCCTTGGGTCCGCGCCTGGTCTTGATACGGGTGGCCAGAAGCAATCCTGAAAAAAAAAGTGCTCAACACATGCATACTTCCCGTGCTGATCTATGGGATGGAAACAGTCCCGTTAACTGTTAAATCAGCCAATAAACTTAAAACAACGCAAAGAGACCATATCACTAACAAAACAATCAAACAAAGAACTAAAGTCGATGATATCACAAGCAAATCTCAGATGAAATGGAGCCGAATTGGATATGTTGCTCGTCAGAAGGACTCCAAGTGGGCAAGATGGATAGTTCAGTGGAAAACACCAATACACAAAAGAAGCATTGGTAGACCACAATAGATTTTGCTGGACAACATAAAGAAAAAATTAGACAAATTGTGGCTTGGAATGGACTGTGAATGGCTGCAAGATGAAGAAGACACCGCGCTAAAATTAACCATTTATGTATCATTTTCATTTTCGCAGTCTATTTTGAAATAATGGTTAATTTTGGCACGGTGTAACTACCGGAGTTTCATATAAAATATTGTTAAAACAAATTGTAAGCTAAATGCTAAAAATTGCGTCTGCTTTCTTTTCTAATTTGAAGTACAAAGCGATCAAAAGTGTAAAAGTCGGAATATTTTTTTCATACCAAACTCGAACCCACCACTCTGTACTATTTTTGGAATATAACTGGGGTTAATTGTTAAAACCGGATTCACTAACATAGGTTAATGTTAAAATCATTCTAAATTGACAGCAGATGGCTTAAACTGACACGAGCAACAATAAGTGAAGTAAGTTTTAAAACCTAAAAATACAAGTATAAAAAATCCTTTTGTTTTATTACTGATCCGGCAAAAATGGAGAATTTTATTTATTTTCAGCATACAAATATTTCTCTTGCATATTCAAGAATTTATCACAAGTTTCTTATCTTTAATATCCCTACTTAAGCGTTTATTTGTTGACAAATGTAATGTAAATAAGCAAAACAAAACTGGCTGGCTATAAGATTTAAATTTCATGGCAACTAGATCGGGTTTAACTCTTAAACCTTCTTAGTAAATCTGGCTGTTAAATTTTAAAAATTTGGACATAAAAACAATTGCAAATCCAAAAAACATATTATAAGAAAAGGTTATCAGTTTATTTAAATTATAATATTCGTCCAATGAATAAAAATCATTTTCCAGTGAAAACATGCATAAAAAATTTTAATACAGTCACATCGGGTTCGATGCTGAGGATTCTGTGGACCCTTGTGATCATGTTATTATAAAAATGCTCATCCCTAAGAAACACCTGTGAATTTCTCCACACAAATAAACAAATAGTCAAAATATATAAACAAGGAACTGTTAAAATTTGCATGGATATAACATGTAGTCTACAATACTCACTGCTGGAGAAACCCAGCATTATTTCTCGCTAACCCAATATAACTGAAAAAAAAAAGATTTTAGGGATAAACTTAAGAATAGTTTTCAATCCCTAGAAATACAATTCAGGACTATACTTTAATGCATCACAGAAGGAGACAAATCAGAGACAGACCTTTTTTGGTCTCTTAAAATCAGGATGTAGACTTCGGATGATTATCCTTCGAAGCGATGAAATATCCTAAATAGATAATAAATCATCAGAACTAATTACCTACAATTTTAAATGAGGTAGAGCTGGTTCAATCTAGATGAATCCTCGTGAATGATAATTCATTAAGAAAAATACACCTCATGCAGCGCATATTCATACTACCAATTATTAGCTTTTTAGTATCATTTATCATTACTAATACAAGACAACAACAAAATATCTACGAGCTTATATACAATTACTGTAAATGACCCTCAGGGCAATTTTAGCATAACATCAATAACAAATACAAGATTGATAAAGAGGGTACAGGGGCAGGATTGCGTAACAAATTACGTTCGAGATATTTTTTTTATATATTATTTAGAAAGTTGCACTTTTAACAAACAGTAAATATTGAAAATTAATTAATTCTTCTATTTTTTAATTAATAAGTTATATAACATAGACGATATCAATTATAACACATCATTATATTTTGAGAGGCAGTTCTTATTCTTTAACCGAATCATAACTCATTAAAATTAATAATTTGATATTTTGAGGTTACTTACTGACTGAAAAACTACAAATTTTGGTTAAATCTGGGTAAAAACCTAATTTATTTTTGACAGTTATATCAAAAAATTAACAAAATTAAAATATATAGATGATGATAGATACCAGCGCAACCGTTTATATTTCGGGAATAACAGACAAAAACAAATATTTGATTGAAAATGGTTATAGTTTTTCAAAATATCCTCCACAATGATTAACACCACTTTGTAGGCTTTTGAATCAATCCGACGTTATGGTCGCCGGCAAAAACCTTAAAACCAAATTCACATCCGGCCCTGACGAAATGAGTTTTTTCATTAAAGACTCCTCTTTTGTCTTAAGTTTTCCTCTTGCGCACATCTTCAATTGATGATGTTGAATGAAGGGGTATTTCCGGCTACCTGGAACGTTGGTAGTTTTCCCTATCGTTAAAAAGTTGATCCATCTCTGGTTAAAAACTATCGTGATATTTCTATACTATACATTTTTTCAAAAGTTTTCAAAATTATATTACAAAATTTCTATTTTCAAAAATCCAAAACAGACTATCAACTTATCAACATGGTTTCTTTTCTAAAAGATCATGCATGAGTAATGTTTGCAGTTTCTCCTCTTATGTCTGCGATGCCCTTAACGACAAGAGTCAGCTCGGTGTCTTCTACACTGATTTTGGCAAGGCTTTCGATCAGGTTGATCAGTGCATTCTACTGAGGAAGGCATCCGATCAATTTGGTTTATCTAATGCACGTCTTAGAATATTAGAATTCTACCTCCTATACCTTCGCCAGTTGGTAGAGATTGAAGTTTCAAGTCAGACCGGTTTGTGCCAACATGGGGGTACCTCAGGGTTCCAATTTAGGACCACTCCTATTTAATATACATATAAATGATCTTCTCGCTAAAGTAGATTGGAAAAATAATGGCCTACGCTAACCATATCAAAATTTTTCACCGCATGGATGCAGTCGCTGACTGTGCGTCTCTTCAAGCCAGCATCAAAACAGTTGGTCAATGATATGTGTGTATCTAATAAACTCGATCGGCATATCTCTAAATGCAATGTGGTATCTTTCAGTCGCACAAAGATTCCTATACTAGTCAGTTAATGTTTCTATCTTGAGCAGGCTCGTTTGTGTGAGAGTTCTGGGAGTTGTTTTTGATGATAAATTATCCTTTATTTCACATATTGATCGGATGGTGAGCAATGTATCTTGATCATTGGGATTCATATAAAGGAACTGTAAACATTTTTCTCATCCATCTAGATTTAAGTTATTGTATTACTCATACATTAAATCCAAATTAGACTGTGGTTCAGTCATCTGGTCTCCTGTATATAACTGTCACAAGCATCTCTGGAATATATTCAAAAGAGATTTATGAAATATTTAATATTTGGAGAGGATGTCATTTATCCTGAGCGGAGTATTGACCAAATATTGATTCTGATCAGGTTTGGAGAGCTCCCTTTAACGCTTCGCCAGGATTCCCAGTCTGCAACATTTTTATAGTCTCCTACGTGCAAAAATTGATTGTCCATTTTTACTGCAGCAAATATTCTTTTAGGTGCCCCGTATAAATATCAGGCGTCAGCCTACCTTTTTGTCTTAGGCGTCCAAAATTAAATGTACTTTGTCAGAATCCGATTTATCTCCCAACAATTTTACGGCAGCTACGCTAGACGTTTGGTTATCAATAAGATTGATTTAGTTGTTTGTATCTTATTAATATAGTGTTGTATTCTTCTGGTTGGGTTAGGTTTACAATCTAAAATGAAATGTACAATTTATGAATTAGGATTTCTTGTAAATAGGCTTTGGCCTGTTATTGCTAAATAAATAAAAAAAAAACATGGTTTTTGAACACATCAACCCCTCTGCCGGCATAGAAAATCGATGACCACACAGTTTGTTCTTCATATATGGGAACAAAAAGAAATCATCGGGTGCCAAATCAGGGCTGAACGGCGGATGATCCATCAATTCCACGATTTAAATGCTCAAAAAGTCACTTATTTGAACAGATGTGTGAGAGCTCGCATTGTCATGGTGGAAAATAAACCGTCATTTTCGGCTTGTTTTCCTCAATTCAACGAATATTTCTGACAAACAAATGCTTCTGTACCATTCGGAAAGCACTGTTACGACATGGCCTGATTTTCCGAAAAAAAAGACGTCCATTTGCTTCGAAATGTTTTATACGCGAGGAAATTTTGTTGGTTTTAGCTTATCATGGAAAACCCATATGGTCAACTGCGATTTAATTTCGGGCTCACGACATATCACATGACGATCTTCCATTATCAATTCACGTACAGCATCAATGTTTTCTTGCACTGACGAAATTTTGAAGTTACTTTAAACAACACAAATAGCATCCGTATGTCAAAACTCTACAATAGATATGTCAGATAGTACCTAGCAACACCAGTGTTGTCTATTCCCGAAATATAAACGAATTAAAAAGTAATTTTCTCAGCGCAGCATCTAAAATATTTAAAACTGGTTAAAGTGTATTTAAAATTCTAATTAAACAATTTTTTAAATCCATATTTAGGCGCAACTACCCCCTGCCCCTATAACTATTAACGGCTATGTTAAAAATTACGTGTATATATATATATATATATATATATATATATATATATATATATATATATATTACAAATCCATAATAAATCCATATTTAGGCGCAACTACCCCCTGCCCCTATAACTATTAACGGCTATATTAAAAATTACGTGTATATATATATATATATATATATATATATATATATATATATATATATATATATATATATATATATGTATATATATATATATATATAGTATATATATATATATATATATATATATATATATATATATATATATATGTATATATATATATATATATATATATATATATATATATATATATATATATATATATTACAAAACAATACTGTAAATGAGAAACTACCACATTAAATTGTATATATTCATATTTTTATTTAACATCTTAAAGTATCTACATTTCCTCATATAAAAATGTATTTATTTATTTTTAAATATATCTCGAATGAAACCCAAGGCTTAAAGCCCTTGTTGATTAAAAAATAGGATTGAAAATTTGAAAGAAAAATTGTGCAAAAAAGTCTCCAAAGAAAAAAATTTAAAACACTTCTTAATTATTTTTTTTTTTCAACACAAGATATCTAAAATATTTTTTGCTTTGATGGCGATGGTGTGTGTACTAGCAGTACATACTCCTGAAGAGGTGGAATTCAATAAGGAAATAAAAGAAAAATTGTTAACATCATTTTTCATTAGATCCGCCTTAAAAACCGTACATAAAAGAATGATCTTTTAGTACACCACGTCTAGAGAAATATACCTATATGTAACTAAAAAATTATACTAGAATCATGATAAAACGATTTTTGATTTAGAGAGAAGATCAAAATATTTATTGTTTCAGTACCGTTGTCAAAGAAGAAAATTATTCAAAATAACAAAAATTAAATAAAAAATTAAACGAAATATAAACGAGAAGAGAATTGGTGCAATTTTGATTTTCTCTAGAATATTCTAAGTAACTATACCGCCATTACCGCTGACGTCAGCAGATTTAAATGGAACTAACAATATACAACAACAATTACAAAATCATGAAAAAAAAACTGAAATTATATTGCAGTCGCGTATAAATAATTATAATATCACACTTTAGTTCATACAAAATCGATCAGAAACTTACTTAAAAAACAAAATTAATAGTAAATCCGGTATTGTAAATATCTACAACCCTTTAATAAGTAAAATTACATACTAAATCTGTGATTAATTACGATTGTTTTAGTTAATAATATAAGTGGCTAAAATATGTTTACTTAATTCAAAATAATTATTGATGAATTAAGAACAACACTATATTACTTTCACTAACACTCACTAACAAACAGAGACAATTTACAACATAAAACAAAAAAAAAATACCTGGCGACTTGAGTTCCCGAAAGTATTTGTCCTCTAACGGTGGCCATGTTGGAAGCAAAACCTGAAGTGATTTAAAATATTTTTACCGTATTAAAATCTTTTTATCTAAACTAAAATTTATAATCTAAGGGTTAAATGTCACGCTGATATTTCGAAGCATATGACTATGTACTATCAGTTTTATGCTAGTTTATATCTTTGGAGGAAAAATTATTAAATACTTTATATATTGCCCCTTTATTGCGCTAGCAACGCAGTGGCAGCTCGTAGAGCAGTGCTCCAGCGTCATTGCACTATTTTTTTTCTAAAAATAAATAATTTATAGTTTAAGCTTTTGCGAATGCTTTTTCCTTATCCATATTAATAATTTGGCTGTCTAACAATACAGCAACATCTTAAAACGCGCAAATTTTTTAAGATCGGCAACATAGGATGACATTTATTGATACGGCACAATGCAAAGACAAATATCTAACGGACTTATATATGAGCAAGAGAGATGCAACTACTTATTAATATTTTCCGTAAGCATCTATCACGAAATTTGTGCCAAGCACTAAATAACTGGAAGTGAGAGAGAAGAGAGTGAAAGTGACATAAGTTTTTTATTTCCACTTTCGTGTTTTTGTTCGCCCTTAGCGAGGCATTTTCATAATATTTATTTTTCCAAATTGGTGTATATTTTTGTTTTATTACTAAAATACACTTTATTTGCCGCTATGACTACGAACAAAGTTAGTTCAAGTTAGTTCTTTATTTAATTCGAGAACTATTATTTTTACGAACCACTACAAAGTTGTAAACGATAAAAAGACCTGTAAAATGCTTTTTAATTTGTCCAAATACGTCCAGTCATTACCGAGATATTTGCAAAAAACCTTAAATAAATTGGGTTTTTTTTTATTATCGGTACTAACTTTGCAAAAAATTGTTACAATCTTTAACGAACTTATGGATAATACGTAATTAGTGATAAAAAAAAGGTGAATTTTTATACAAATACAATTGTTTTTCCCGCTAAGCTGTAAAGTTATAATTTTTTTTATAGCTGAGGAAAACTTTTTGGCGAATCCTACAGAAACGCGTTAGGAATCATTTCCTTCCGAGAAAGGCTTGCACTAATAATTCCTGAAAAAGAATCACCAAGTTTTGCAAGATAAATTGTGCAAAAAGTACCCCCCTTTTTCACTTATAAACAAATTAAATAGTACAGTTATTTGCAATGCTACGTATTTTAAAGTGATGAAATTCGAAAGCTGGGGAAAAACACAGATTAAAAAAAATCGATGCGTCGTTGTTTATTAAGATAAAGAGCTCAAACTTGTCCTGTTTTCATGAAATTATGTTTTCAGTTAAAGTCTTAAACTACAGAATCCAGTAAGTTTTTTTGTAATCGATTTCAAAATGATAGTGGTTTTCTGTCTCCTGGAAGAATAATTTTTCAAAAGAAAATTCCCGCTTGAATTATTTTTTCAAAGTCTAATTATTCTGAACTATTATGGGACAAAATAAAGGTTCTTCAAACACTTAAGGTTCATATGAATAATGTTTTTAGCTTTTCTATGCTTGGTAAGATAAACATAAAGCCCCGTTAAATTATTTTTATCGTGACTTTAAGCGATGAAATTATTTCACATACTTTATAATGATACTTTATTTTATTACACGTATTGGCACTACCTATCCAAACAGTCAAGAAGCGCCACTCTAGCAAAATAGTTTCATGGATTTTTCTCAAATTTTTAGGCTTCTATCACCACGAAATCGAATAAAAAAGAGTAGGTATATATTTTCGTTACATCTTATTCATCACAATTTTTATAAGTCTTGGAGGCACCTATATTATACAGGGTATCCGGAAATTCCGCCCATATACTTTAAAGGAAGATTCTACATATGAAAACATGAAAAAAATTTAACAAGAGCATATGTCTTCAAATACAACATAAGGCCTTTTAAAGGTTGCACGCGAATAGGGTGTTTATCAAATATCTTTGGAACTGCATGAAATAACTTGTGAACTGCAAACTTTCTATGTGCGTCCTATTCAATTTCACAATTCCAGAAGAGTAACTGAGTGCAGAGCACGCATAGGTGTTGCGTGCCTTAAATTGAGAATTATTGTTATTATTATATATAAACTGATATGCACTTTTCCCGATACTGCAATTAAATATCTTTATCATACTCAATCAAGTTTAAAACCGGCAAGAATCTGCATATAATGCTAACAAAATTTCAATCTCATTCCTATTATACAACCGTCCTAAAGAAACCCAATTTAAACTAAAGCAATCCTAAACCCTTGTCTTGCACTGTCATTGTCTTTGAGGTAATTGTTACTTTTACTGTTCCTGCGGTTCGTCAGCTGACTCGAAATGTCGGTGATCCATCGTAATATGCCTATACCCGAACCATACGTTCAAAAACGACAAAGACCCGATGAAAACACAACGACACCATTTGATTAAAGCTGTTCAACGGTTCCCTGCCCAATGTTGGCGCAGTATAACATGTAATCAATCGGAGAGCAAACTTTCGTACTGTCCAAATCCGATATTTTAAATTTTAGTGATCCGGATCTTTCATACTGTAACTCGGGTAAAAACAACGGGTCTTTCAAGTCCGACCCATCTTTATTCGTAAGCAGCAGCTTTCTCTTTATGACTTTTTCCAGGGAATAAACCAATTTTTGGGTAAATTTTTCACCAATACCATTGCATCCTTGAAGAAAAAATCGTTAACTTGACTTTTGTTCAAATATAATGATTTCAAATGCGTTTCTCTTAACTTTTTCCATAAGTTTTCAATGGTGTTTAAGTCTGGTGATTGTGGAAGTATATTTAGCGCTGTTTAAGAACGTAAGCTGCGAGCTTTGCCTTGTTCTTCAAAATGAGTAAATAAACGATATTATTCCATCGATATAAACCAGAATACCGACACCACCTGCTGCCCTATACCCCCAAACTGCTGTGGGGTGCCCCTTATAGGGAAGTGTCAGACGTGTAACAAACGGCGGTGCAATGCAGTTTACATTTATAATCGTAAAGGCACTTCTGGTAAATTCTAGACCCATCGGAATCCAAAAAAAAAGAGAGGTGTAGTTAAAAGCGATATGGAAACTCGGATTGCAAATCCCAAAAATTTGAGAAATGTTGCATTAGCATGATTAACGTGTTGCATCTCATGCGCAATGAAACCAGCCCTTTTTTTGAAAAGAATCATTACTGGTGTCATCTACAGTAACATCATTCGAAAATGATCATGGTCCAAGTGCGATGACCCTGCACAAACCACATCTAAAACTGAAATGCATCCAAAAAAAGGTCATAATGTCAATTTGGTGGAATTACAAAGATGTTGTGTATTTTGAGCTGCTAGTGAAATTGATAAAGTTGTCAGGGAAAAACGGTAAAAATTGATAAATCGCAGAGGAATTATGTTCCATCAGGATAATGCAAAGCCTCACTTATCTTTAGTGGGAAATTGTTGGTTGTTAGGAATTAATGTCCCATCCCCCATATAGCCCCGACCTGGTACCGTCTGAGTACCATTTATTTCGAGTTTACAAAGTTCTTCAAATGGCAAAACTTTCTCAATTGATGATGACCTTAAATTGCACTTGGTTCAGTTTTTTCGCTGATAAGGACCAAAATTTGTATGAACGCGGAATAATGAAGCTGCAAGAAAGACGGCAAAAGGTCATTGTTCAAAATGGAATAAATATAATTGATTAAAGTTCATCCTTTGTATAAAAAAATTTTTTTCACAGTACAAAACCGAAATTACTTTCTTGCCGACCTGATATTTTCAATTTCAATTAGCAATTATTTTTCGTTCGGACACTGGTGTTTCTTGACCTTGACAACCCATTTTGGAATTTTAAAGATTTTACAATGTAATTCTATACACATCTTCATGCTGGGGTGAGTAACTGATAGGAATAAACATTTTTTTGTTGCCTACTACTCGTACTTCATCACAATAGACAATAGCCAAATATGTTGTTTAAGAATTATTAAGAGTACCAAAACTTCTGTCCACATAAATTATCGAAATTTATATTTATATATATATATATATATATATATATATATATATATATATATATATATATATATATATATATATATATATATAATAAATACATTAGGTCGGATTTTCCCACGGGTATGATGTGTAATCGAAGCTTTTCGGGTATTCAGGAACGTAAGATAGCTAACGTTTGAAACGGTGAAATCTCATTCGCCATTTTCAAAGCTCACTGTACGACGTCTATGGGCGAACTGACCCTTGCGACTCAGGTGCTGTCGGTCCCGTCTGTACGTGGAGCGCGTTCATTGACTGGATGGTTCTGGCCAATCGGCTTGCGAGCCCTGCTGCGTGTTATCGGCCCTATTGTCAGGGTTTTGGGCCATGTTGCCGAGTTGTAATCAGTTTCTTTACTGTCTACTAGTGGTTGATGTTTCGTAAACAGGTTTTTCCAAGTATTAGGCAATCACTGGCTATCATCTCTGCTGTTAAGATGTTGGGCCTCTTGGCAATTTTGATGACTTTCCTTATAACTCTTGTGGGCAGGTGTTCACATCTCGATAGCATTAGATGGATTTTTTTCTTTAGGTGCTGGCAGGAGAGAGATCCTTTACTTTACGGTCTGTGGTGAAAATGGTTTCAATGTTGTGTCTTTTGAGAATTTTTGCGATTTTGTCTGTCGTGCCTCTGACATAAGGAACAAAAGCTTTGGAGATCTTCTCTTCGTTTTCGCGTTTTTTCGGGGCCAAGCGTTGTTTTTTTAGAGCCTTGGCTATATGTTTTTCTTTATGAAATTTTTTTGTTAGGACGTCTTGCAATATGTTCATTTCTTTGTGGTAATTTTCTTAATCTATAAGGGACTACGATTGAAACGCAAATAACTTCACTACGGCAAATAATTGGGCGGGATGGTTATATGAATCGGCGTTGAGATATCTGTTGGTGTGAGTGGGTTTTCTGTCGACATTGTGTGTTCTGTTTTCATGGTGAATTTGATTTTTGGATTATCCTGTTTATGTTATTTAGAAAATGTTTAAGATTTTCTTCTCCATGTTGATAGATAACGAATATGTCATCTACGTAACGCAGCCACAGTCGTGGTTTCTGTGAGAAGGTCTCTAAAGCTTTTGATTCGAAGTCTCCCATAAATAAATTAGCGAGTGACGAGATTATGACAGAATTAGATGCTATATTGGGGAGGGTCTACTCATTCATACGTGGACTGGACTTCAAACGTGATCATACGAACACACAAGATATTGAGGGTTCTGGAAGACCAAAATCCGTCACAGCGTAGTCGTCAAAAAGTCCACAAATGCATTATGAATCATCACTGGTAGCTTGGGGATGTAGATATCGTCAGCAAGGGGAGTGATGTCATTGTTTAGCTCTACAAATCTATTTCAACATAATTTTTGCGAAGATTTTTATTATAGACGAGTTCTGGATTCACCGCTATAAGCTTGAGCCTAAACAATAATGAAAACAGGGACAAGCAAGGGAGAACCACTACTAAAGGAGACGAAGAGCGCCCCGTAAGCAAGGAAAGGGATAGCCATTGATTTTTGGGACGTTAAAGGAATCTTTTAACACCAAATGTTAAGGTATTCTTCTGGACCAGTTGAAACTTACGGAAAAAAGACCAATTCTGACGAAGACGAAAACCCTCTTTCATCAGGACAACGATCTCAATCACAAGACTAAAATTCATAAACTAAAATTTGAAGTTGTGGCAAATGCATCCTACTGACGCGACTTGGCCATTTCCCTTCGGACTTCGACCTCTTTCCAAATTTGTTGCTGAACAAAGTATAGGCCCGATTCCGAAGTCAAACCAACACCTATTTGGTAAACTTGGATCTTCTCTTCCTAAATTTCAACGAGTTTTTTATCATTCCTAATAACCCGGTAAAAAAGAAATATCGGCAGATCCTTAATTAAAATTTTAAATTACGCAGACTAAATACCAATATCAAATCATTTATGCATATTCATTTACAAATAATAATTTAGATATTTTGATAGAATAATTATAATTAAGGAAAAAAAAACAAAATATTACATCGTTCATTCTTTTATAAACATATGTTTATCTATACAGAAATTTTATAATATTAGGCAAGAAAAGAGATAAGAGGAATACCCCAAAATAGATGATCTAACGAACTTTATGGTTATAAATGGTATCGGAAAACGTAAACCGAGTCTCGTCTACATATTTCTACGTATATTTAGTCCCACTGGTCTCCATATCAAGCTAGTAAGTCAGAAGAAACGGATAGGTTTTAAAGTAATTCGTATTTCATTACTTCTCTTAAAGTTAATTCAGATTGTTGGTAGGTAGGTAGTAGATACCCCAGACTCTACGTAGGTCATAAAACCACCCCGGTCTCGGTTTACGTACCTACAAGGGTAATAATTTAACATGATATCCAGAATGCTTTTTGAAATTTTTGTAATTGTTTAATTGTCACGATGCAAATGTAACACAATATTTTCCAAGTCATGGGCACCTAGCAAATTAATTTTGTACGCTTGTTAACATGTCATTCTAGTGTTAAAAGTAAAATTTTTTTATATGTATTTTAAATAAACTCAGTAGATTTTTTTAACAAAAAAAAACTATTTAGAAATACCTATATTAAATGTACAATTGACGAATTTATTCCTCGTAAAGACGCAACTTCACAAAACAGTAACCTTGTAGAAACATTGATGGAAATAGATTCATTGTATTTAATAAAAAGACCTTGGTGGTCATGAGTTGGATGCAATGTTAAGTAATTAGAGTATAACTTAACATATGAATCAGAAGCAATAAAAGTTCTTGGAACTCTGAAATTACCATCGGAAATTTTCACCAGTAGTGTATATCCTAAATCAATATTGTTCAAGTCCATTTGACAGAAATCTTCGCGGCGACAAGTGCCTATTAACAGCAGCTATTTTAAACATCAAATACGTTTTATCTGATGCCTCTACAATAAATCTGTTAATATCTTGCTTGGTAAAAATTTTATTTTTTGTTTGGACGGTATATTTCTCTATTGCGTTTTAAGAAGACTAATTTATAGAACCTATTTATATATTGATTCCTGACATTCAACATTGCTTTTATCATTGAAAATTATGACTAGTGTCGAGGATTTTCAAATTCAGAATGTTCTTAAAAATACGCAAACATGACGTATTCACAGCCACAATATTCTTACTATTGCACCATTCTACAAAGCATCTATATCAAAGACTTATTTGTCTATCACTTTTCTTACATTTTTTACCTATAGTATTTATAGAAAAGATAGTGTATGATGTTGGTTTAAAACGTTCGGCTACGTTGTCTGATTTCTATACTTCATCTTTTCCTATCTTGCCCCTGCCAATCTTGAACGTTACGGACACTTATAGCTTTCCTTACTCCTTCCATTCAATTTTCCCTAGGTCTTCCTCTTCTTCTATGGCGCTTTGGATACCGATTCATATTTGTTTGGGCAGCCCCGTAAATTAAAGAGCTTTTTATAATTATGTTGTATATATTATATTTTTGTTAATGTATTTGCTCCACAGTATCCTATTTAGGCATCCTATTACTCTTTTAGCATAAATAATTCTTGCACGAATTTCTTTATCGTCTGTCCTAGTTCTATCAAACGGCTTGCAAACTTTCGACCACTAACCGTGCTATCAAAGATGACTCAAATATATTGTTACAATTCACCGTAACCCTGAATGGCTTGGAAACTTTCGACTACTAAAATCCCGTGTGTTTTGTCCTGATACCGGCGGTGGATTCCTCAATGGGCCTGTCGGTGCCTTCCCCAGACACCCTTTGATATACTTTCTATAACGTCATTTCTAATATTTGAATCTTCTTGGCGTCGGAAACTATTGGTGAGATGTTCCTCAGGTGGCTGTTCTATTGTATTCAAGATCTTCTTTGTCGCCTGCTAGTACTGCTTCATCATCGGCAAATTGTAATATATATATATATATATATATATATATATATATATATATATATATATATATATACAGGGGCGGATCCAGCCTCTCTCTTTGGGGGGGGGGGGGCGGTGATATGGCAAGCGAAAATAAGTTGTCGACGGGGGGAGGGGGGTAGACACCAGCAACAGTCCTATTTTTAGTGTAAGAAGCATGGTCGGGTCTATTTTTCTGTATTTGAGGCTCTTGAAGAGAGGGGAGGGGGGCGATCACAAGTAAAAACAAGTTGCCGACAAGGGGGATGCCAGCAGCATAATTATAAGAGCAGAATCGGGTCTATTTTCCTGAACAAAAAGCTCTTGGGGGAGGTTATCGCAAGAAAAACAAGTTGTCAACGATGGGGAGGGCCAACAGCATACACATTCCTAATATAAAAGGCAGAATCGGTTCTATTTTCCTGAACTCAAAGCTCTAAGGGAGGGACGATCGCAAGCATACACATTCCTATACTTTATTGAAGAACTAGAGAGACAAATAAAACTGTTACCGAAACCGCCAACTATCAGTGAGCAAAATACACCTTACAGTGTATCCTTAGTGATTTTTCTTGTTTGCGCTTGTTTTTATATATTATTTGAAATTAGTGAGATATCCAAAAAATATGGTTTCCACCTCTATATTTATTCCAAAATCGTTAAACTTATTACGACGAATAATAATGTTAAAAGCTCTTTTGAGATGTGTTCCAACATGACAACTGAAGGAGAAAAAAAAATACTGGAATTGTTAGTCCCAAGCCACATTCGATCACAGGCAGAAGAAAAACCTCGTTGGAAGAAGAGATGAAAACTGCAATAAAAGTAGTTGTCCATACATTTTATTATGAGAAGCAGAACCCAACCGTCAACAAAATTCTAACTAAAATCAATGAAGATCGCGATTTACCTGAAATTAAAAAGGACTGTACTCTGGAAATTGCTCAGAGAACTTAATTTTTGCTGGGAAAAACCAGATAGAAAATATGTGCTTATAGATTGTCCGGAAACTGTTCGTTGGAGAAGGAAATATCTCTCTCATGTAAATAGTAAAAAATAAAATAATATTATAAAAGCTTTTTATTTTAAGTTTATTACCGAAATACTATTCTATGCCATAAATACTTAGGGATAAAATAAACCTCCTTCCGACGGTTTGACAAGGATTAAAATCCATCTTAACACTTCACACTTCCAAATATCTATTGTTATCCAATCCAAATAGTCCATTATTATAGACCGGTATTTTTGATTATAAAATTTCAAACCCATTTCTACGAAAAATATATGTGTCTAACAGATTTTGCCAAAGACACCGGAATAAAGAACACAGTTTGCGAAGAAAAAAATGGTTAAAAATGATTTATTACTTTCTCTAGTTCTTGAATAAACTGTAGTATAAGAGGCAAAATCGGGTCTATTTTCCTGAACTCAGAGCTCTTGGGGGGGGGGGGCGATCGCCCCCCCTTGGATCCGCGCCTATATATATATATATATATATATATATATATATATATATATATATATATATATATGTCTGTGGTGCCTCTTACATAAGGAACAAGAGCCTTGGAGCTATTCAAAAAACAAACATTTGGCCCCAAAAAATCGCGAAAACCAAGAGAATAGCTCCAAGGCTTTTGTTAATTATGTAAGAGGCACCACAGACAAGATCGCAAGAATTCTCAGGAGACACAACATTGAAACCATTTTCACCACAGACCGTAAAGTAAAAGATCTCTTGCCAACACCTAAAGAAAGAATCCCTCTAGAAAACCAGGGAGTGTACGAAATTCCATGCGGAGAGTGCAGCTCATCTTACGTAGGCCAAACCAACCGTAAAATAAGCGCCAGAAGAGACGAACATATAAACGCTGTCAAGCAAAAAACAACTTGTTCTGCTCTGGCCAACACTGATTAAACACAGGACATAAGATAAACTTCTCGGGAACAAAAATGCTATCGAGATGTGAAAACCTGTCCACAAGGGTTATAAGGGAGGCTATTGAAATTGCAAAGAGGCCCAACAACTTAAATAGCAGAGATGATAGCCAACGTGTGCCTAATACTTGGAAAAATCTGCTTACAAAACATCAACCAGTACCACTTAGTAACGAAAGAGATTACAACTCGGCAACGCAACCACAAACACTGGCAACAGGGCCGATGACGAGCAGCAGGTCACGCCACCTGGTTCGGAACCATTCGGAAAACGAACACGTCCGACGCGCACACGGTACCGACAACACCGGAGTCGCAGGCGTCAGTTCGCTCGTAGACGCCATACAGTGAGCTTTGAAAAATGGTGAATGAGATTTCACCGAAACGTCAGCTGCCTTACAGTCCTGAGAGGGACTCTGCACATACACGGGATGCCCGAAAACCTTCGATTATATATATATATATATATATATATATATATATATATATATATATATATATATATATATATATATATATATATATATATATATTCAGGGTGTCTCATAAAGTGGCCAAAGCATTCAAGCTTTTGATATTTAATGGTTATTAGTAATTCAGGTTAGCAACCCATTATATCAACAATCTCTTCGTTTGTGACATGATATTCTTAATTACACAGGCACACAAAAAAAAGTGTTCGGTCCCACCGATCAGACCACTCATTTCATATGTATTTTTGGTTGCTGATTCCGAATCCGAGGTAGGTTTGTTTATATCAGGTCAAGTTCAAGATCAATTGAGAAAAAACCGTGCAATCAATTTGAATAGCCCTATATGTAGGTTTTTGGGTTCGCTAATTCCGAATCCGAAGCCCGTTTGTTCGTATGTCAATTGAAGGTCAAATTGAGAAAAAAACGCGCAATCAATTTGAATCAATTCAAGGTTAAATTGGGAAAAATCGTACAATCAACTTGCGTTGACTTTTATATAAGTTTTTGGGGTCGCTTTATCCGAATACGTAGATTTTTTTCGGGTTAGGAACGTTTTTTTTTGCAAAAATGCAGAAACTGCAAAACAAGACAAAATTTGCAAATAATTTCAACTTCTTGTAGGTCAAACATCTGTCTAGGAATTAATTGTGTTGCCTCGTCCATATCCAGGTATAGTTTGAACCTAACTTTAAAAAAATCCAAAATTAATGCAAAAAAGAGGTTATCTCTTTTTACAACTCGCACCTTGGAATAGAAATTTTTTCATTGCCGCAGTGTTGTGTATATCAAGGTCATTTCACTACGTTTGTTCAAACCAACAGCTGCATGTGTCAGAGGATGTGGATTATTGTACTCAGCCTAGGCATTTTATTCCCTAAGATATACTTGGAAAGCTAGGTGCCCTTTTGAACTATTATGTTGTATTCTGTTAATTACTCTACATTATATTGTTTTTTACTCACATGTTAAATCCGATGTAATGTTGTTTTTTTTTTTAATAAAGACTGATTTGTGTGCTAAGGTGTGTTAAATCAGGGCACTTTCCTGTTGGTTATTTTTTTTATATATTATCAGAAACTTTTAAGTAGGTTCATAATATCTATTTTTTTATTTGGGCGTATCTGTTTTTTATTGTTCCTACACAATAACCAAATGATTTTTTTTTAATATATCGCATGTCAATGTTTGTACTGTTTTAGTATCTCCTTAAAATATTAACAAATTTGGAACAATTATTGTATTTCTGTTTATGTTTTGTCTATATTTGATTGAGGATCTCGGAATTTATTCGTTGTAGTAGTAGTCACTGAAATTCAAAAACGATTTTTAAGATTTTTGTGTAAGTAATAAGAATATTCGTTGTCGTAAAAGTATCGATACTCTAGATAGATGTAGATTTTTTATACAACCATATTTTCTTGTATCGATACCGTTTCTTACGATGCAGATCGATACCAGATATCGATATTTTAAGAGTATCGCACATCCCTAGTATGTTTCAAATTCTTAGTAAATATAGAATTTATTAAAACTTCAAGTCAGACTGACAAAAAAACATATCCACTCTACAACATAAATTCTTAGGAGAATCGTATATGCCACTAATAAAATAAATATATCAATAGAAAACATAAAAAGAAAATGCAGTAACATTGTAATTTAATCACAGCATAATAAACCTAAATACGTTCTTAAATTTCTATAAAACTTACTTTGAATCGGAACATGGTCATGTGAATCATCTTTTAAAGTGGATTTACTAAATAAATACGTTACTGCCCCCGTAATTCCTGCCACCACTGGTGAAATACCGTGATCTAATACATCTTTTATGCTTGTCGTCATTTTTAAATTTCTTTTAAACTAAAAAATAAAACAATCACACACAAATTTTCTTTTGATAAAATATTTTCTAAGGTTATATTTTTTGGCGGGAATTAAAATCTCGGGTATATTCTAATATTTTCATACGTGTACACTTTTTATGGACTCTCCTTGTCTTTTATGGGAATTAGAAAAAGATAGCTTTCAGTCGCTGGATCATCAGTAATATTATTCTCCCTTTCTTTTCATTCAATCTAGGCTAAATAATATTTTCCTTTTTTAAAAAATGACATAAAAAGGGAACAGTTCTTATTAATCTAGAGTTCTTTTTTCAAGAGAATGCGCTGTCGACTGTCAATGGATTCTAACAGGGGCGCATCGCTGACGGGGCGTCAACTTCTTTTCATGATACTAAATTTTAATTTTTTTTTGAAAGCTAATTTTTTTTGCTTTCATACATTTTACAAATATTTTCACCTACAGAGTTATTATTTTCTCCATTCGCTGAAGAACAAAAATTATTCAGCTCTTATCAGATCCTGAGTGAATTTACATTATATGTATATATACCTAGGGGTTGGGTATTAACTTAAGCATCCTGTCATATCAGTTGATATCACTCTGGTATAAAGTTCAGGACTGAACTTTAAATTTCCTTCCCTATTTTATACAAAATTATTCCATTTTAAGACATTAAATAGATAGCATAACAGATAATAAAGTATAGGAAAAACAACTTTTTGCCTATTTATTTATACATAAAATTATTAAAGAGTTCAAAACACTACAATAAAAAATGATTTTAGCGATTTATTAAAATGTACCCACTTTAGCGATTAGGCTGTCACTGTCATATTTGACATGTTCCATTTTTTACTGTGTTTTGTTAAAATTCGCCCTTCTTTCATTTGAAGCCACTAACCTGAACTAACCTTTTTTATTCCGGGTTGAAAGTTATGATCTGTCTGTATTTGTTGGTTTTGATATTAAACAATTTTAGGATGACTGTTTAACTTCATTTTACTTCGATTTTTTAAAATCGCAAAACAGTTGGTGAAGTTTGGAAACATCTCGAATCTTCAACCTTAGATTTAAAAACAATAATTCCATAAAAATTTACGCAGTTTTCTAAAATTCTTGCAGCTATAAGTCAAAAAGACGATTCTGTAAGCATTTTTTAACATTCCCTTTTTTTTATCTCTTTCACGACAATGAAATGCTTATGGAGTATTACAAACCAGTAGCAAATCTTTACAACAGTTGGCCTCAGTGCAAAACTTCCTTGTGAATACTTCTTTACCCAAACTACCCCAAGTTGACCTTTTAAAAATGTCTTCCCACAAATTATTTCCTTACCTGCTTGGAGCTCCATTAGGCAACGCACAGAACTACCCGATCATACGTCCGCCCCTGTTACTAACACACCAAGAAAAACAGGGCCTTATTGGGACATTATTTTAATTTATAGAAGTTCAACCCTGGTTCCTGATTTCAATCTATGTTTATTTAATTTTGTAACCAATACCAAAGAGGATTCATGTTATTGTGAATAATCTTTGCCAATACTATACCAAAATTTCTAGACTGCAGTGCAAGGACCTATCAACCCTAGCCTGCTACATCATCTACACAATCAATATCAAATTTATTAAAAGTGTACTTCTTAACTACAAAACTTTTCATAATTTCTTCTATTCCTAAAGGAAATATTTTGACTTTCCCAGCAGTGGCATATTTAAGAGTATGTGCGAACCCACCCCCCCCCCCCCCCCCGCAGATTCTTGAATCCGCCCTACTGTTTTGCACCCTTGATCCTTCGTTTTTACACTTTGATACTTGGGAGCGCCTCTGGATTGGCTGCCCCGCACCGCGGGGCCATTATTGACGCCACATCTTTCCAGTAAAGGCGTTTTTAATAAATAATCGACCCATTCATTAATGGATTAACAAAATTACACTGGTAGATAAGTAGAACGTGAACTGAATTTGGCCAGTGGTTTCCTGTAGATTTTGGGTCGACGAATCCGAATCATCTCGTGTGCGAGAGCTGGACGCTAAAGTAACGAAAATCTGTTTTCCAACATTTAAAAAAAAAGGAGGTAGTAACTTCTGTCAAAACTTCGAAGAAGCTTTAATCAACGTACACCTGGCGCATGCTTATGAATGACATCCATCCTTTTTCACCTCAGCTATAAGTTGTTCCTATTGCTGTCCAAGACCATGCTATTGTATCAGTTTCATAGCAATAAGTTGGTGAGAAAAGCAAAGTGTCTAAGTTGAATATAGGTACTTTGGATGAGTGTTTATATAATTTTTTATTTGGATTAAATTACACTTTCAAATACAAAAATTGTATATTTTAAGATGGTCGTTGCTAACATATGTAATTGTTATATGCTATAAGAGTAACTTCCAGGAAAAAGTTAACAAAAAAAAAAACTTGAATGAATAATTACTTATTAGTTCATTATATTTTAACATAAAATGCTTAATATTTTATAATTAAAAGTAAATTACAAAACTACTATGGGTTTATAATTTAATGGTGTTCAGATGCTTCCTTGCGACGGATTTCAGCCCATTTTGCAACATTTTCAGGGGAATTAGCTGAAAAAAGAAAAACATAAGTATTGTAATTTTTACCAAAATAACATACATGGTAACCTTACTATCCTAGTTATCTTAATGGAACTAATTTATGAATATTAAGACTAAATTTAGAACATTTCTTGAAAACAGTATGTTGTGTGAATATCTCGAAAAGCTTAATGATTAAGAAAAACTTACACAAGTTGCTAATAGATCTAAAGATTGGAACAGTAACTAAAATTCCAAGCAGATACCATCTTGCTATCCAGTTGTTATTGAGGTAGAATTTATAGGGAAATTGGGCTATTTTTGCACTAAAGGTGTAGGGAAATTTCATTGGTCTTGCGGGTTTTTCTGCTGCGTCAGCCATATTCTGTAACCAAGGTGTTTTATTAACAGGACTGTTTATATATATATATATATATATATATATATATATATATATATATATATATATATATATATATATATATATATATATATATATATATATATATATATATATGTGAAGTAACTAAAACATGAGTGATAATTCATTTAGAGGTATAAAAATTACAGAGTATTCGATACGGCACGTGAGCAAAGCAACTCTTCCAAGACATAAAAATTTCATAGAAATTATCTAATGGTTTGCAATTCAAAATCAGAATAAATCTACTGAAAGTTAAAATATCACAAGTAAGAAATCGCGAAATAAAATCCACCATGTCTTTTTTTTTAAGGCGGTCAGTTTATGTAATCTTAATTATCTTCATAACCTAAAACAGTTTAATGGGCTAAAACAAACATGAAAACGGATTAGGACTTGTATATTAAGGTCTATATAACCTTTGTACAAAAATAATAATTGACTTACCCTTTTTTTTTTGTTAAATTAAGAAAAAATTGTAAAAATAATTTTTGACCCCCAATTACACAACTGACAAAGTAGACGAACAATGTTGCCAATTTATTTTAAGTAGAGACACCTAAATAAAAAATCTTAAAATAACCCACAGGAAATGAGTTTTATTATACATCTACATTATAAATTACAGTTATATAAGGAAGAAACTTTAGATAATTCTTCCTATAGGTATCATAAAAAATAATCATGTTATAGTGCTTTGTTGATTTTGAGTTTTTTTCTTTGTCGGTTAGATTTATGGTATTAGTTGGCAATGATGTATAGTTATAAAACGTCAATAACTGAAGTGGTTATATAGAGAACCCGCATTACAGTGTGAAGTGTGCATAGTTACATAAATTTGCCGCCTTAATTATCCATTATTTCTTTTACAAGGCATTGTTTAAAAATCTTGGTGGAAGGTGAAGTAAAGAGAAAGTAAATACGCACGTGAATAAAATATTCAAATAGTTGCAAATAACCTACCAAGGTATTACTCATACACTCTTTTGCCTCACCCACCTTATTCCTTTAAACAAACAGTAATGTCTAAAAGTACTTGATGTTGAAATGCATATCTGACTATTCTGAATATTTATTATAACTTCGCAACAGTATTAAAAAGAAGTATATGTGTTCTTGTATTTGTGCAGGTGTATAAAAGTTTAAAATGTTTTTAAATCTTTGGCGAAACTGTAAATTTAAATGATTTTCATGTTAAAATATGGCTTTTATCGAAAAATGTTTTTGTTGTAGTTTACCTATTGCGTGTGGATTTTTTGCAGCTTATCTACTGGTAAGTTCTAACAACTTGTTCGCAATTAATCTAAGAATATAATTTGATATAAAGATAAATATCGAGTGGAATATCTTTGCTGAATTTAAACCTTTTGATAGGCTGCGCATTCGCCAAAAATTACAGGCGCGAATTCCTAGCCCTAATCTGAAAAAATAACAGTATTTAGTATACATAACTGTATTAAGTATTGCAACACAAATTTTCTTGTAGGAAAACGAATGGAAATGTTGTGTGTATAAGCAACTAAACCGTTTTGTTGATAGTCCACTTCAGCTGACCTCTTGAATTAACGCGTTTATGTATTACTTCTACTTTCATTATTTAAATAAAAACCTTATGAATTATTAATTTTATTTCTTAATACTTTTACTATTTTTTTGGCATTTTTAATGTATCCTTTTATTATATAATTAATTTTAAAAAATATACTTAATAGTATGAATGAATTTCTAGATAAATATTTAGGCTGCTGCAGTGTTTTAATTATTGGTAGATATTATACACAGCACTACACCCCGTCTTTTAACTCGATATTTTGGGGTGTTTATCCCCCATTATTATTATTTATAACATTAGTTAAAAACGATTTATATTTAAATAGAAATAGTAGCATGGAAAGAAGATGATGGCTATTGTTTTGAAACGTTCTCAAAGAGCACTTTCCCGCTCTTAATCAGGCGTGCCCCAGGTTATTATAAGGCAATACAATACAATAATAGGCTGGCGGAATTAACATCTAGATAAAAATTTTGTTAGTAGACTTCTGACTACGTAGAAACCTTCAGAATGGTAATAGTAATTATGTAGTATTTTCTTTTTTGGGGAAAATTTTTTATATAACAATTAAGATGTGAAAAAATAGTTTTTTCGCGTTCCAGGAAAAGTTATTGTTTTTTAGTAAAAGAGTTTCAATCAAAACTTGTGTATATTAAAAATACCTACAAAATGAGCTAAGGCCCATCTGAATCGGATAATTAGTTCGTTGCATTGCAAAGAGACATGCTAAAATGGCTGTATTTTCAATTGTTAATAAACAATAGAAAAACATATTGCATTAACTTTATACTGCATCAAAAGGAACCACTTGTTGCATAAAACAAGTGTACAAAATTTGAAGTAAAAATATTTAAAACTTTTTGGTTTTTTCGTTATAAACAAATAGAATAGCTCTTCTACAATTGTTGATATCCGAAATGCCGATAAGTGGACGTGATAAGTAAGATTTTGGTGCCCATTTTGAAAAAAAAAAAATCTACACAACCACTAGAAGCTGAGATAGTTTTTTTTTTCAAAAAATCGCTGCAGCGTTGTTTATTAACATTAAGGGGTTATTTAAGCAGGAACTCTTAGGGAGATGGTTAAACCATTGTATGAAGCAGTTTTCAACTCTATTATTTCGAAATTGTTGATGTTGCAATAGTTTAAAGTTGCACCTACTTCGAGAGTCTGAAAGTGAGCAGTGGAAGGGGAGGGGGCGATCTTTCCGCATGTAACCCGCGGAAAAGAACGTGCCTCGGACGATTCAAGTTCGTTTCGCCAAAAAAATTTGTATTATCTCAGTGAATATTGGTCGTAGAACCTTTATGGTCTTTTAATTTGTGGTTTCTCGACGGAATATGAACAATGGATGATATGTTTTTATAATCAAAATATTGTTAAACATAGCAATCAACAAATTGTTGCACTTTTATACATTTTACTTACCAGCTTTTCAAATACGAGAAAATTGTTACAGTGGTCAACAGTATACTACTAATTAGGGATATTAAAAATCAGATTGATTTTTAATGTGTCACTAATATTTATCGAATTATAGCATGTAGGTATGAAACAAATTGCGACTGTCATTTGCCGCTAAGTTATTGGTTATACAAGAAAAACACATGGTAACTCTATCTCAGCTTCTAGGAGTCGTAAAATTTTTTTTTTCAAAATGTGCGCCAAAATCTCATCTGTCACGTCCACTTATCGGCATTTCGATATCAACAACTGTCGAAGAGTTATTCTATTTGTTTATAACGAAAAAACGAAACCCCAACTTTGTTTATCTGTTTCAAAAATTTAAAATCAACAAGTCAGAAGTCTACTAACATTAAATTTCAAAATCACCTCATTTTGAGGCTAATCCGCCGACCTATAAGCACAATGTAATGGAATGAGATGCACCTGGGGGGAAAAAAATATGATGTTTTTGGAGTTTTATTACGTATTACGTTTTAAAAAGGTGTTAAATTACTAGTAAATTTTCATGTATTCATTGTAAAGCAACCTCCTTACTGTGTTAGTAATTGATAATTTGAAATTTATTTAATTTTGTCATCTATTATCATTATATCTGTTTCTTTAAAAAAAAACATTTACATAAATACTTACATAGAACATTTCTATATTTAGAACAATAGTGTGATTATTAAGATTTACCTCAATTTTAACTTTAATTAAGTTCCATATAACAAAATTTAAATACATTCAAATTATCCACTATTAATTTATGTAGTTGTTTTTAATTAGATAAATATCTAAAAATCTGGTTTTTCCGATTTTTTACCTTTCTGAAGCTATATTTTATTGCATTATTCTACCATAATATCATTTTTCAATTGGGCCCATACTTTTTTAATTTACATTAAAAACACACGGAAAATTCACTTTATTTGCGGACGACACTATACTTTTATGGCATGGAGTGGACTTGCATCACATATTTCACATTATTTCTCAAGATCCTTTTAGGATAAAAGCATGGCAGGGTGCAAATTTATTAATTCTTATAGGTACCTTTAAATGTCAGGTTACAAAAAATCTTACAGTTAAAGTTGCGGCGAATACAATCCCTCTAGAATAAGTGTGGCCAAAAAAAACTTTCAAGACAAAGAGCGGCGAAGAAAATCACATCGCTTATTGTGTCGGCGAAAAAATCACACCATTTACTGTGCCGGCGAAAAAATCCCTCTTAAAAATTGTGCAACGAAGAAAATTCTTAAATAGATACAGCGAGAAGAATCTCTCCTAAACAATGAGTGGCGAAGAAAATCCCTTCGCTTGTTGTGAAAACGAAAAAAGTCCTTTCTGGTCAATTGACGTGGAATTAAATTTGCATTCTAATATACTATTTTGATACTAATATGATGCTAGGATAATTTTTAATCAAGATGTTGATTTTTTTTCTAATAATTATTTCATTTGCTGCAAGTAAAGATAATTTTGAATCAAGAAGTTGATTTATTTATAATAATTATCTTATTTGTTGCAAATGTCTTATTGCAGTTCTAATTAAAATGCGGGTTGTTCAAAATACTTTTCTATACGCGACATATAATATTGATAAATAAATAGTAACTGTCCTGTCATTTCAAATTGAAGTAATAACACAATATTAGCATAAAAATTTTAAAAATAGCATAGACTTATTTTCAGTTTGTCTCGCAGCTCCGGCCTGTTACAACGGAGCTTCCTTAAATATGAATACGACAAAAAATGTTAATATTTTTTTCATGTAAATTATTTTCACTTAAATTTATACAGGTCCCGATTCGACTTCTTTCCTAATAATATAATACAGTTATAATGTACTTTGGTATAATTAATAAAGTTGAATGGTGGAACTAAAAATAGTACTTTTGCATATAGAATATAATTTATAGATTGTATACAAATATAGTATATAATAAAGGGTGTTTTTTATAGAGGTATAAAATTTTAAGTTGGCAACACTTTTTTAACTGGCGGCCATTTTGTCAGCTGTCAAGTGATTTATGTTTAGTTTGGTTTGGCATTTCAACATGAATAGACTGACGCCTGAACAACGCTTCCAAATTGTGCAAATTTATTTTGAAAATCATGGTTCTGTTCGAAATACGTATCGCGCACTACGTCCATTTTACGGTCAACATAATCGTCCATCAATTAATTCGATTAACTATGGAACGTTTTCGCACCACGTAGATAATACGCTGTAGAGCGTAGCGTAGAGGAACCGAATCAGTCTATCCGCTATCGTGCACAGGAATTGGATATGTGTCCATTCACTTTATGGAAGATTTTGCGGAAAGATCTTGGTTTGCGTACTTACAAAATCCAACTCGTGCAAGAATTGAAGCCACACGATCACCTACCAAGGCATAGATTCGGTGAATGGGCCCAAAACAAGATTGCCGTTGATCCCGATTTTCATAAGAGAATTTTGTTTAGCGATGAAGCTCACTTTTGTTTGAATGGATACGTCAATAAACAAAACTGCCGTATTTGGAGTGATGATAATCCTCAAGTGTATGTTGAGACACCGTTACATCCAGAAAAACTGACTGTTTGGTGTGCTTTATGGGCTGGTGGAATCATTGGTCCGTACTTCTTTAAAAACGATGCTGGTCAGAACGTTACACTCAATGGTGACCGCTATAGAGCCATGATTACTGACTTTTTCGTTCATCAATTGAACAACCATGATGTGCAGGAGCTGTGGTTTCAATAAGACGGCGCAACATGTCACATAGCTCGTGCCACAATTGATTTATTGAAGGAAACGTTTGGTAACCGCATAGTTTCACGTTTCGGACCCGTGAATTGGACTCCAAGATCGTGCGACTTAACGCCGCTAGACTATTTTCTGTGGGGATATGTGAAGTCGCTAGTCTACGCCGATAAGCCCGAAACGATTGATCACTTGGAGGACAACATTCGCCGTTTTATTGCCGATATACGGCCACAAATGTTGGAAAAAGTCATCGAAAATTGGACCTCCAGATTAGACTACGTCCGAGCCAGCCGTGGCGGTCATATGCCAAAAGTCATATTTAAATTATAATGCCAGAAGGTTATCTTTCGAATAAAGTAAATTTCATGTCAATTTAAAAAATTCATCTTTGTTTTATTCCATTTAAAAGTTCTATACCTCTATAAAAAAACACCCTTTATATTGGGAAAATCTCCACCTGGATTATGGTGAGGAACTCCGTAAGTGTATAGGTTTCTGGGACAATATAAAAGAGATTTTTTACGCCACTCTTATTGTTTTGTGACTATTTATACGGCACTGAGAAGAAGGGATTTTTTTCGACGCGATTTCAACGAAGGGATTTTCTTCACCGCTGTTATCGTTAAGTGATTTTCTTCCACGCATCTGTCATGAAGAGATTTTTTCTTCGCAGATAATTTTGACCCGAGACTCTAAGTAGTATTAATCAAGCGAAACTTTTTAGTATTCACATTGAGATTTGAAGAGCATATACATCGTTAAAGTAAAAAAAGTTGCATCTGAATACTATTCGCTCCATGTCCTATTGAATAATTTACATTCTGAGAGCACAAGAATAACGCACTTTGCCCTTAGAGGATGTTACAGTTTTTAATTTTACAATAAAAACTATAAATATTTGTACTAATAATACCTACAATAAAGCTAATACTCACCATAAGTTAATCCCTTATTTTCATCAAGTAGTCTCTTTAATAAATATTAAATAAAAAGCTAAAAGTTTATTCATCTCTCACCTCAAAAACCGGTATTGTAAAAAATTTAAGTGTGCCTAGAAATGCATCAAACACTCCATTTTTTCTATTTTCATCAAGGGTGTAGTTAATATTTTGTTTTTTTTCTTTTGTTTTTGGCGCTCTGGAGATTTCTAGAAGTATTAGTTGAGAAGAATCTGTGCCAAACCTTGGTTGTGAAAACTGGCAGAAACCCACAAAGCAGATTTTTTTGCTGATTTCCTACGAATACAATACTACTTTTATTCCTGTATGTAGCGAAAACCATAGTTTAGTGTGTGAAGGCATCATTTGCCAGATATTGAGGTTAAACAAAGTTATTATTGTATTCGTTTTTCGTTAAGCAAACCGTAGAGAAAGTGATCACTCCTAAGAAGTCAACACATCATATTTGTGACTTTTAATACTTGGTGCACCCTTAAAGACAAACAGGTACATTCCACTAATAATTTTAATTATACTGGGACTTTGCATTCGTGTCTAAGATTGGATTTGCGTGCCAGAGCCGGCATATAACACACCATTGCTTCCATAGAAGCCATTGACTATCCAACTTGCCAAAAGTGTTTGGATTTAATGAAAAAACTGCCTTTCAGGTATTATAACTACATAATAAACAATGATATTACCGATTATAAAGTAGACTTTCTGCGAGCAATTACAGCATACTTTGTATTCAATTTCATTTAAAATATCTTGTAAACCGAAGGTATACGTATACATAAGTAATTTAAAACATCATTTCACATATTAATAGTCCAACACTTCTAACTAGATTTAAATAAATATAATTTTAGTTTTAATCGGCCTACAAATAATTTATTCTATCAAAATAAATATAAACCTCTAAACGAAAAAAAAAGGATTCTGATGAGACTACTTGATGAAAATAAGGGATTAATTTATGGTGAGAATGAGCTTTATTGTAGGTGTTATTAATACAAATATTTATAGTTTTTATTATAGAATAAAAACTGTAACAAAGTTCACATCTACATTACGGGATATTTGCGGATCATGTAATCACAACCTGGTGGTGCTATTTAATGTGGTGTTTACTCTGCAGAAAGGAGCTGTATGATTTTGTAGTGTATGTAGCAACTTTTTACCTTTTTGACTTATACATGTTATTTTTTATACGTTTAGTTCATATAATTCGTATATTGTATATTATGTATATGTATACTGAATATTAAGTATAAAGTTCGAGATAGATATGACGACAAAAAATTATAGCAACATAAAACACACGTCAGTAAGACAATAAAGATCAAATACATTTTTAAATCCTTATAGAAAGATACGTGCATTTGATAGAAAATCAACACTTTCACAGACGATAAAACGCGCGGTTAAGCCACCAATATTTCGATAAAATCTCATTGGGTTTAGCACCAAGGACCGTAGTTCAAGTTGAAAAGCCTTAGACTCACCACTCATATCTTTCTCGAGATTTTATTGAATTTGTCATTTGTCATCTAAATTGACCTACTAAATAACCATAACATGACGGAGTTTGTATAATGAGAACAAGGTGAATATTTACATCCAATTCGTTGGTGAAATAAACATTTTCCACTGAAGTGGTTTTATTCATGGTTTAATTGAAAGTTCCGATATTATCCATCCAAAATTTATTATTTCTATTTAATAAATTTTCACTTTCTTTTTAACGCAAAGAAAAATTATTTGTTTATAAGTGGTGCTGTTGTAATGGGATTTTTTAAAACTATAGTGTAATGTAAACCCATAATACCAAGAGATTTTTAATCAAGATTTAGAAATACAGGAAATGTTATTCTATAAATAAACGCGGAAGGCAAATGAAGACCTTTAATATGCTTTTTAAATCCCAAGAAGAACTAATATATTAATAATACCGTTAGTTAGTTATGGCTTAATTAATGAGTTTAGATTGCCATTAAAATATTTGATATATCGCAATTTTAATTGCAAATTTATATTATTACGTGCACCTTTAAAATTTTTAATACTTTTAGATGGTTATTTTCATCTATTTCATTTTTCAATGATTTAAATATAAATGAGGTCTGATCGTTTCTTTATATACCACTTTCGTGCGCTCATCAGCCACCGCTCGCATAGAAATGTTCCAGAGTATTATATTTACTTTTAGAGTAAAAATTCTATAATACCTCGATGTTCGCTCGCTGCACATCGACTAAGTGTCCTAAATGCTATTAGACCATACTAGTTTCTGAGTAAGGAAGATCGGTGTCGCACTACCGTCCTAATTAGGTTCCTAACTGCCCTAAATGTTGTTAGAACACACTGAATTCAGTGTCTAAGGGGAGTGTTATATCATCCGATATTCAGTCATCCTGAATTAGAAACTGAATTCGGTGTGAAGTAATAGTATTTAGGGTTTCTCGGAACCTAATCAGTTAGGATGTTAATTAAGAAATGATTTAATGTGGTTTAATAGCGTCGAGCGACGCGTGTTGGCCCAATGGGCTGATGTCACGCGAAGATTACAACTAGAGAAGATAAAGTTGTATTCATGTTCTCGAATAAATATCAGAGTTTTGGCATGCTTGATAATCATGTTCCCCCTGATCGAGGATCCTGAATAAGGACGATGTACATATTAGTTAGGAAAGCTGAATATCATGTAATTTAACTCTAACTCAACTCATTTAGGTAGACGACTCTATTTTTTCTGAATTCGAAGCTCTTGGAAGAGGGGTCATGGCTCCCCCTTCCTTGGCTCCGCCCCTGAGTATAGATTAAATTCCGGCGATACTAGCCTTTAATCAGAATTAGTCCTGACAGAAATGGAATAAAATCCAAGAAAAACTTTCTTCCTCTTTAACGATATCGTTATAATTTTACTTCTTCATGAGTTTAGTTTCTGTCGGTATAGAGCTTGCTTTTTGTTATAGCAAATTTTAATTTAGAGTTCGTAACTTTGACCCCATTTGTCATCATACAAGAAATATTATTAAATACTAATGTCAGATATTGCAAAGGAAACACTATCTTTAGTTTAAAATTAACAAATTCCTATGAGTCAAATAAATATATAATAGCAGTAATACACATTTGCGTTTTAAGGTGAACGCAATATCCTTCTTAGTCGTCAATTAAAAACAATAATTAAGAAGTATAACGTTCAATGGCGGCTTTACCTTAGGTTTGCAGGTTTGCGCAACTCCCCAAAAAAAATCTGAATTAAAATAATAACAAACATAAGTACAAATGTTGTTTTAATTTCTACCGATAATTTAATGATTGAATTTAAATCAATTTTTTATCTAGATTATACGCGAACAGCAGTTGATTACTGAAATAATTTAACTTACTTCGCCTAAATATCATTAATAATTTATCTGTATGACAGTATTACGCCTGGAAATGTTATTGCTTTGCTGGTTTGCAATTTTATTGCAATCCAAGTTAATACATTGGAGCGTATATGGAGTTGCCTATCTAAGACGTTGAGATTCATTCCGTCTCATAAACTTCATGTAGGTTACAAGTCGACTTGGAAACCTGTGTTTAGTTTGCCTACTTAAAGAACTTGAAAAGCGCGTCAGAGGTAATAAAAACAAACTCATTTCGCAAACATACGATGGTGCATCAGTCATGAGCGGCTCGTCGAATGAGGTACAAGCAATTATAAAAAAAACTATAAACGTGCTGTTTAAGTGCATTGTTATGCACATCAATTAAATTTGGTAATGTTAAACGCTGCTTCCGCCAATAAAAATGCCCGCATATATTTTTTTTTCAATTTACAAGAGATTTGTTTTTTTTTTCAAATAGTACTCCAAGATACTCAATACTAGATCAAATTGTTAACAAATGTAGCGTCTGGCCCTTTTGTTTCTCTTTTTACTATATATTTATTCACTTTTTAGGGCTAGAGCTACTAACATTCAAAGGAGAGCAGGATCGAGGTCCTAAAGTACTAGCTACGTGGGTTTCTTTTCTTCTAATGATTTAAAACTCACTGGAGAGTATATTTTAACGCTTTATTAATTCTTTGTAAAAAAATGCCAAAAGTGATCCAAAAAAAAATATAAAGAAAGGGAGGCAATTAACAGTATTTGAGTACTAATAAAAATGCATTTGACATTTTGTAAGAAAATTTTGAGAGAATATTTAATTTTTCAAAAACGCGCTTGGATTTAAAAACTGAATTTTTTTCTATTACTACAAAACGCTGCTAAATACAATGCTTTCACTGTTTATACACTTTTTGAAAAACTCTAACTACCGATTTTAACTTTAACTCTTAATCTCGACTTAACTTTGGTTCTTAACTCTCGACATCAACTAACCGTACTTAACTCTTGTTTTTAACTGCCCTTTTTCATAGCGAGATGGCTCGTATTTAAATAACATTTGCCGTAACGTCTTAGCAGAAATCTGGATTTTTCGAATCTACTTGTTTTGCAAGAAAAAGTCGCGTGATGTTGATTCTGTACCACAATCTCGTGATTCCGACGTCAGCAGAACGACATTCCTTTCTTGGCCCACTTTTGCAAGAAAAAGTTGCGTGATCGAGACTTTATATGTTGAAATAGTGGTTTTTACCTAAATCTCGTGATTTCCGACGCCAGCAGACCGACATTCCTTTCTTGGCCTACTTTTGCAAGAAAAAGTCACGTGATCGAGACTCTATATGTTGAAATAGTGGTTTTTACCTAACTATGATTTCCGACGTCAGCCGACGGATATTCCTTTCTTGGCTTACTTAATTTTCAGCTTTCCAGAACAAAATCCCTCACATATCTTGTGGTTTAGATTCAGATTTTATATTTTATTCGAATTTAGTAAAGAGGTGAAACGAGAAGCGCGCGACTGTGATAAAATTTGAAAACCTATGACGTAGAAAAATTTGGTCTTAGGTAATATAATTTCATTTTGATACTTTAAATTTAATAAAAAGTTTTTTTCTGTTATTGATTTTCAAAGGAAATACTTGTAATATTTTTTGGACACTTTAAGAAAATTTATTTATTTGTTTTAAAATAAAAAGATTTTAATCCGACTTTTCCTTTTATAAACTATTAAAATATTTATTTATTAACTTGTCGGAAAAATAATATTAATCCCGGGACAGCACATAAATGCTTACATCATTTGGCCTCAACAAAATGGAATTTTAATTCTAGAATTATTTGTACCGTATTCGAATACAAAGACAGCATTCTCGAGACAATGGAAAAAATCTTAGATGACAGTAGAAACATTAATACCACAAACCAATCATTAGGGTATGTCAAAATTCCCAAAAGTAAGAGTTTCCTTTCATGGTTAAACTTATTTTACAACATAATGCCTCAAGTTGATTTGTTATTTACGAAGTTTCAAACAAGACAAATTGACGCTGTTATCGCAAATAAAAATATATTATCATTTGAATCAAAATTAACAGAAATTAGAAATAATATTACCTCAAACGACGTTGAGCATCTCCATCTACTTCACAACGATGTAAGCTCCATGATTCCGCGGAGTTTTCTCGAGAAGCAAAAGAAGTTTGTGATATAATTATTTGTCAAGCAAAAGAATGATTTAGCTTTACAGGTCACTTGGTAGCAGCCAGTCTTTTTTTCCGGATGTAGTACATGTTTTCCCGAACAAAAATTAAGGAGATGATTAAAGTTTACCCTTTTTTTATCGAACAAAAACTCCGTACAGAACTGACCGTCATATATGAAACTGAAGCATTTAAATCAATTCTTGTACTTTATGACTATTTTTCGCAAAACATCGAGCTAAGTGAGATACTTACTGAAATTATAAAGCTTTTAAAAATTTTAATTTCTATTTCGATGGCATCGGCTGAAGCAGAACTGCACTTTTCTACCCTCAAAGAGATATAAACGAGTTCTTATCGAAAGCATACCTAATTTCAATCGGTGGGTTACTACAGTTTGCTAATACCAGAGATCGACGTGTGGATTTTCTTTATTAATAATTCACACAGTAAGTTATACGCGCATTTTGTCTTGACTGCTATATTTTTAAAATTTATTACCTTCTTTATGTTTAATTATTTAAAATACACAGCTTTGTTTCATACTAACTCAATTTTTAAAGACTTTTATTTTTTCATCCACTATATTTTTAATATACCATTGGAATTGAACCCTCTGCTTTCTCAATGCACCAGCCGCCATTGATAACGTTAAGTATAATTTACAGTTATTTAATAAATTCGTATCTTTTCTAGATAACGTACCTGATAGCCTTTGCATTTGAGCTAATATGGATTATTCTAGAATCTTCAAGTTCATTGCCTGCAGCAGCAGTCCTTCTGTCAGCAGGATATTTTACCATGAGCCTTTTTGCAGCTCTTTTGTTGCACGGATTAGCAACAGTAAGTATAAATTATTATTATTATATGTTTCATTATTATGTTTGGAAGACGCAAGAGAGGAAGGATTGGCAATTTTTACTTTTAATGGCTTATTTAAACTGGATTAAAAAAAAAAACATATCATTCTATTGCATTCCTAAAATTAGGTTTAAATTAGGATTCTGCAAATATAATATTATAAATAAACTTAACTATTGCATGATTTTTCTAAACCTGTTGAATAAAATAATCATAATTTATGGCAAAAACATTGCTATAAAGGTCAGTTAGTGTTTAAAATTAATTTATTATTATATTAAATGAGTTCCAGTAATAAGAAACTATAAACTTGACACCCGCGGTTCTAATTTTAACATGTTGTGCTACTGCATACCAACTTATAATATTTTTTAAAATTTATATAGTAATTATTTGTAGCAATTTCCAGTTTAATTAGAACGCCAGCATATAATAATGCATATTAAAGGCGATACTTTTTTACTGCGATTCGTTTATTATATTGTGAACTGTTATTATAGAATGAAATTAACGATCTGTTATTATACCGTACGAGTAAAACTCATTTTCATATATAGAGGAATTTGTAAGTATTTGATGAAGGATATAATTCTACGTAAGAAGCCTATTACACAGATAGTGTAGGGGACAGCGTGCCCGCAATGGCCCCTTTAATTTATATGAACCAACCCAATTTTTATTTATGTATTTTGATTCCCTGGACAATAATTTTTAGGGTGGAAGTTCGTCCGGGTGGGGATAAGATTTTTGTAAACAAATAATTGTTTAAACCTTTAAAAATGCAATTTTCGCAAAACCAACTATTGAGTGGTATTCTTTGAGTAATTTTAAACAAAAAATGTTCTTACTAACTTTTACGTATGATGCCTAGTTAAAACAGTTAAAAAAGTGATTTTCTCGATTTTTGAATGCTAATAACGTTTGACTAAATGAACTTTTTTCAGTTTTCTTGGCAGAAATCGAAAGTTTGAATCAGCATTTACAAGATGCAATCAAATATCATACGAAAAAGTTACGTCTTAATTGTTTTTTTTGGCTATAAACAAATGGCTTTTGGCCGCTAATATGCATGCGCCGTCCCGTGTGACACATGAAGGGTAGCCTACCCGCAGGCGCCTTGGGCGACCAAGCTCGGATACTTAATATACATCATAACCGAAATAAGCCTGTAAATATAAGTTTTTCGCATTGGATTAGATGAAATCTAAAAACATATTTTATTCGGTAATTTGATTGTTACTATACCTGCCAGGAGGTACATACATACCTACAATGAACTGTAACTGTTGAAAATACTTGCTTTGATCTTTCAATTTATAATATACTTGTACTTGCCTTATTTTATTTCGACCACTTTCTGTACTAGTAACCTTTTTTTCTCATTCTTTTCACAAATAATACAAAGCTTTAAATTAATTAAGTCACTCGTCATAAAAAACTTGCTAAATAAGTAAAAACATTATGCACTAAAAACCAACTACTGTTCATACTGTTCTGAAAGAGTATACATTGATTCAGGTTTTAACAAGTGAAAAATCAAAACAAACCAAAGATAGTCTGTTAAAAAGCGCGCGTAAATAATCGAAAAATTTAACGCAATGCGGGAAACTTATATTGCAGGCTTATTTCGATTATAATGTTTTAAGTACCTGCGCTTGGTTGCGCGAGGCGCCTGCAAGTAGGCTTCCCTTCACACGCCACACGAGACGGGGCATATAAGTAAGCGGCCGAAGCCATTTGTTTATTACCGAAATAAACAGTTAAGACGTAACTTTTTCGTATAGCATTTGATTGTAACTTGTAAATGCTGGTTCAAACTTTCAATTGCTGTCAAGAAAATTGAAAAAAGTTCATTTAGTCAAAAGTTAATAGGATTCAAAAATCGCAAAAATCACATTTTTTAATTGTTTAACATCAATTATCTCGGAAACTAAGCATCGTACGTAAAAATTAGTGAGAACCTTTTTTGCTTAGAATCGCTCAAAGAATCTGATCCAATTGATTTTACAAAAATTACATTTTTAAAGGTTTAAACAATTATTTGTTTATAACAATCTTATCCCCACCCGGACAAAATTCTCCCCTAAAAATTATTGTTCAAAGACTAAAAATACATAAAAAAAAAATTGGGTGGGTCCATATAAATTAAAGGGGCCACTGCGGACCCCAGGCCTCTACAGTAAGAAGACCTCGAACTGAACAGAACGACATTCACCGGCTATTTTTTCTTTTCTGCAAAACTCTGACCTAATTTAGCTATTTTAACCTAACTTAGACTATCCTATACATAAAACATAGACATATAAGCATATAGATTTCTGGTCATATAAAAGCGCGTTGGCTGTCGCTCAGAAAGAGACAGAGAGAAATAGAACAGTAGAACTTAACTTTCTATGGACAGAGCTAAACACGATACCCCAAACGTCATTGAATACCCCTCTCACCTAACCACCATTAGAAACTTCGAACATACCCCTGTAAAATTAGCATAACGTCAGAACTAGGGCCCGGTTGTTTGAACGCTGAATAACGTAATAATATTTTTATTTATATTTGAAAAAGTGTTCATAAACAGTACATATTTAATTTCTTGGTACAGACATGCCGGCTTTATGCTATCCTTTTCTATTTAAACGCATATCATATGATAATCGATACGTCAATTCTGAATACATAAAGTATGAATATATGGTTGCCTAAATTAATATTTTTGTTATTTTCAATATGTAAACAATATCTAACAATATTTACCAATAAAGATAAGTTATTAAATCCTCTTTTTGTTAATATTAATTGTAAACTTCGCATTTAAAGTAATTTCTAACACTTAAAAATACCGAAAAAAGTCACGACAAGCAATTAAACTGAAAGAAAAGATAAGTAAATATGTTTATGTCTGTCAAACATCTAAACAGCGTCTCCCCCACCGACCATAAACAGCCTTCAAACAAATCTATTGTTTATATCTAGGGTATGATCGAAGAGTAGAAAGATTACTACCGTTATATTTCGTTCTGTCTCTTTCTAATCGAAAGTCAAAGTGGTTCTATAGGATCCTCAGTCTGTATACTTTTATGTCTATGATTCTGAACTGGAGATAAAACCTCCGGATTTATTAATATGATCTAACTTTATTTTTCTTCGTCTTTATTAACGACATATTTTGAAATAAATTGCACATTCTTATGATCATTTTTCCTTCTCTACAGGACCAAAGCATCAGTTTTAAATTCAACATTTTGGATTTCATAGATCATCATCATTTTCTTAAAAAAGTAGCTGAGGCTTTTCATCTCTCAAATTTAAAGATGTATTTTATCGGTTCCTAAAATGAGTATTTCCGGCACTTTCCATGTGTTTGCGATAGAAAATGATTTTTATATAAACTCGAAAAAGAGCAAACAAAAAATTAATAATATCAGATTTATATCTTCAAGAGTTACTCAATAAAAGTCAAACTTCTGTCTCCCTCTCCGAATCAAGGGATATTTATGAAAAGGGCCGGAAATATTTATTTTAGGTGCTAGAATAATACATTATTAAATTTGGGAGACAAAAAGCTTTTTAAAAATGTAATCTGTATTTAGGAAAATTAAGTTCACGATGTCTCATGAAGTTCGTCGGATTTTAAAATTGATGATGCCATCCTGTAAAGGAGGAAATATTACTGTAAAAACGTGCAATTCATTTCAAAATATCTCTTCAATTCAAATAAGGATAAAATAAAAACGAAATAGTTGACTTTCGTTTTTTTTTACTGTATCTTCAAAAAGAGTTTTCGAAATGTTTTAACGACCATTAATTGACCATCAAATTGTAAAAAAAATACACTAATGTCACTAATTTCGTATCTATTACGATTACCGAGATCTCTATACATAATCTCGACTTAGTACCACCCTGTATAGCGATTAAAAATTGCGAAATTCGAACTTTAATCGCTTATAAATCTGCATTCAAAGATCGGAATTTTAAATACAAGTTAGCGTTAAATAGAAAATATCTATTTAAATTTTTTAAGTGTCAAGGGCATTATCGAATAAAAAATTTCGGAAAAAAAATAGGGTCAAGTGGTAGCTACCTTTAAAACAAATATTTTAATTATCTATTTACCACTAACGCGAATTTGCCATTCCGACAATTGCGAGTTTGATTTATCAATTTTTAGATTAATTAAATTATCTTATACAGATGTCTGGTATGAAATTTACCACTGACAGGTGAAGTGGGAGTGTAATTCTATACATAAAAATAAAATTGGAGCTCCTCTCTGTCTGTACGGGATAATTTTCGAAACGGCTGAACCGATTTCGTTGAAACTTTACATAAATAAAGAGGAGCTTCTCAAGCGTGATATAGGCTTCTTTTTAATTGTTTATAACAATTGTATTTATTATAGATAATGAAAAGTCATTTCTAGAGATGATATGAAAGGAATACTCACTGGATATAATTAACATTGATGAAAAATACTGGAAGAGGGTTCTTTTATTAGTTTGACGATTACATTCAACAATGGGAAACTGTTTCTACCAGTTAAAATGAAAAGATTATTACTAGATACGATTAACATTGCCGAAACATAATTTTTAACGATTTTGCATTGGTTTTAACAATTAAATATAATTTAACAATATTTTCCAACGATAAGATTGAAGAGATCGTCACTAAATATGATTAAAATCGTAGAAGTTTTAACGATTAAATATTGTTTATAACAATTCAGTAACAGTCCTGCTTTTTCTATGCATTGACCTAAATGTCGACGTAGCATCAAGGATATGAAACACAATTTGTGCTGAACAACTTCATATAATTCATTTTAATTGATAATTTTTTCTGCCTTTAATCCCTTTGGAGGTCACCTTAAAGTTTTTTAAGGGATTTAAGATAGGGATACATGATGGTAAATTTATTAACGTACCTAAATTATGTTGAAACCATTTTATTTCTGAACAAGTAATGTGCTTGTGTCACTGTCCCGATACTACACCTGGCATGAATCAATGAATGAATAGAAAAGGCGACGTTTAAACTTCGATACTTAGGCCTCGTTGGACCCTTGATATTTCATCATGTCATTCGAGACCGATCGCCTTTGCAAATCCAAGTAGCCTCGTTAACTGAACTTGGCTGACAACTTCAGGTGATAATAGTATATATTCAAAATGTCTTTTCCTCAGTCAGTTGAGTGTTGGGCATTCCCTAAGGATATGATTACCAGATTCATCCTCCTCTAGACACCGGGTCATTCATGATGTCAATCTTGTGAAGATAACTTCACAGATGTCAATATCCTGTCCGTAATCTCACCACGATTCGCAGTGTTTTCCCCTCCACAGAAAGAGAGAAGCCTTCCAGTAAGTCCCGTGCAAGGTTCAATTATATGTTCTTTTGTACACCTCAGTCCTAGAGCTTTCCTTCACGATTCAATAAATTTATTTTCCAGCGAAAATTTTAATTGGAATAGGTAAAATGGGTTAGAGTCCGTATGGTATAGCAGCGGACACCATCATTGTCAAACGATCTGCTTCTTCATTTCCGTGTATACCCGAATGAACCGAGATACACACGAGTCATATTCAGCAGCCGGGTTCTATCAGACTATCCAGTACATCCTTGCATTCAGACAGCAGTCAAGAGGCACAACATTAGACTTCAGTGCCAATGTTGCAGCCCTATTATTTGAACATATGGTTATGGTCTTATTCCTGTTTATTTTCTTCTCGCAGAGATTCAGAATAGCATAAATTTCTGCTTGAGGGAATAAAACCCTTTGACTCCCGTGTTTCTGCTGAACACTCCAGCTCTTTCATCGTATCGAGATCCGTCTATAAACTACCAGGATTAGTTTTTTTAATTTACTCCTTCTAATCCCATTTAGTCTGTGTGCATAAGGAGGGATCGGCATCGCTTCATCACGATTCTTCAGCTACACGGATAGCCGTTAGTTTCAAATCCAATATGCCCTAGCAACTAATGAATAAGTAGATAGGGAGGTTCATTAGGACCTCCAATACCCTAATGAGGCAGTCCTTATCGCACTAATTATTCACACACAAGCTATTTTTGAAGTTTGTCAAGTTGAAAACCATGTTTACGCTTAATGGTACTAGGCCACCATAATGTAAATCCAATATAGCACTTTCGGTATCAACCCCCAAAGTAACTGGCATATTTTCTTAAGCGAAAGGGAGCATATTTTTATATTTTTCTTGAGCCTAGAATCACCAATCTTCACTAGAGGACTAAGTCGCGCCAAGAAAACAACCTCATAGTTTAATATTTCCCCTACCGTGTACTAAGATGGCAGTGATGTGCTAAACCTTTTTTGGACTTTGAATAACCGATGAAAAAACGATAAAAAATACAATATACATCTATTAATCTTGAAATGACCCTGAAATAATTTTGTGGAATAAGTGAAATTTGTGTCGTATGAATTGCATAAAAATAAAATATTTACATATCGAGTGTCTCTGATTTGGCCACCATGGTCATCTCTTAAGAAATGTTTTAAATGGATATGCGGAAATTTTATAAACGTTTTCCTGCTCTTTGCGAGTCCTTGTAAATTTAGTGAAAGCGATTATACTTTTAAGATATTTTTTACATTTACATTGGGAAAAAATGGTGTCATATTTTTGCTCAAGTTATAAATTACCGTTAGTGGTAAATAACATTTATAAAAATGCTTAATAAAACTACAAAGTGCATATTTTTCAACAGAAAGTAAAAAAATAGCTGTGTAAAAATATTTTACAATTATATTGGAAAATTAATAAAATTGTTGAAGGTAGTTGTTTTCAGATTAAAAAATTTATATAATATATTTTGGTCGCGTTATATCAATCAGTCAATGATCGTATTCATATTTTTCATTTATTTCGCTTGTCGCCTATTTTTTTTATATGACATAGCAAGTCAGGGTTGAAAGCCCTTATACTACAGCCTCCGGAGTTACCGTATTGTCTGTCATATCCGGTCTAGGCGAACTAGTTGGTTGCCTTGATCAGGTTTAACAGCCTGCTCACTAGTGTGTCCTCTGGGTATAAGCCTTCCGGATAGATTGATCCCTATAGGTGTCTCCAGTAGGCCAAAGCTTCGCACTCGAAGATGTGTGAGGCCATCTCGTCCTCTTCATCACATAGTCTACATAGTGGTTCTTCGTTGAAGATGCCCATTGTATGTAAATGTTTTCTCAAGCTGCAATGGCCAGTTGCTAGTCCTTGTAATTTTAGTGAAACCAGTTATACTTTTGAAACATTTTTACGGTTAAATTGGGAAAAAATGGTGTTATATTTTTGCTCAAGTTATAAATTACTGTCAGTGATAAAAAATATTTATAAAAATGTTTAATAAAAAGGCAAAGTGCATATTTTTCAACAGAAAGTAAAAAAATAGCTGTGTAAAAATATTTTACAATAGTAATGGAAAATTAATAAAATTATCGAAAGTAGTAGTTTTCAGATTAAAATATTTATTTAATATATTTTTGTCGCGTTATATCAATCAATTAATGATCGTGTTCATATTTGTTATGTATTTCTCTTGTCGCCTAACGTACACATTAAAAATGGCGTAAATATTGTCAATAAAGTGTTACATATATGTCAGACCTCTCTAACAACCTATGATTTGTTTTTAATAACAATAAAAAACAATAGAATTCCTTTTTTAGAAAACGTGCAATACAGTAACTACTTTGTATTTTGTAATATACATACAATTCTTCCTACACGGATTAGGATGTTAAACTGCTGTTTTCATTTACCTTCGTTCATATCTTTAGAAGGCCGGTCTAGTCTTCTTACCTCCTACTTAAAAACAGATGAGTTCTTGTATTATAAAACAGGACAATGTCAACATACAATTGATTTTTTTTATAAGATAAGTGAGATGTTTGATGCTTTAAACAGTATATCCATTGATTATTTAAAAATATTCTAAAACTAAATTAATCAATGCAATTTCTATAATAACAACTAGTCAATGAAGAAACTTTTTATGTAAATATAGAACTTTATGAAAATATAGGGGGTGGTAGGTGGTAGGTAGGTGTCCAAACTTCGGTTTTCAATTACAAGGCCGTTTCGATGATTCCAATGAATCGGTTTAAAACCAGCAGTTAGGATGAGATGGGTGTTTTGAAGAAAGTCTAATGACGTTTTATAAACATATCTGTAGGACTTTAAAATATACTTGAGAGACAAAATTTGAAACTCCTACAATAAACTAAAAATGGCTGCTCATACTCGCTAATCTACAAAAAAGGAAATGTTTATAACTTATTGAACTTTAAAAACTAAATTGCAGTCAGAAATAAATAAATCTATTTTCTGTCGTGTTTAAATTGTTGTCCATATGTATTCTCCTCCTTTTTAAGCAGAAAAAGGAAAGATTATACATATATATTACAAAAAAATATTTAACAAAAGGTTTAAGATACAAAAATAAATTATATATATATATATATATATATATATATATATATATATATATATATATATATATATATATATATATATATATATACATATATATACAAACAATTTATTCCTTGCAAATACAACTCTGGTTCTCTCACCAAACGTTTCGACTACTTAATGGTCTCACCAGTGTAGCTGTATCGAACCGAAAGCAACACTCGCAGGAAACAATTGTCTATATAAAATATAAATTTCGAGACATGTCGGCAGGATATTAAATTTGCCGACTTATCGATGTCAGACTGAAAAATGTCGCCAGTCGAACGACATCTATACATTCACCCGAGTAGTACGAAACTTAAAAATTAAGATTTTAGTAAGAAGTAAATAAATCTATTTTCTGCAGTGTTGGCCACACTTCCTCTGCATCTCCCTCATTAACCTCATGAAGGTTTTCTCGTTGGTCTTGCGATAATCCTGGGTAACGTTGACTCTTCTTATGATTGTTCCTTGTTTCCTTGAGGTCTGTTTGGCTGTTTTAAACTGAAGGGTATAAGCAAGAACCTACGAAATTTTCTTCAGTCGGGCCATTTTTAGAGTTTGACTTGTTTCTGGATCCCGCAAACTTTCGATAAAACATTTTACTGCTAACTGTTGCTTTATTTCTTCTGGACATGTTGGATAGGTCAAAACAGTCTCATTATATCCGCCTCTTATTCTTAAACACTTTCGTTGTGTTTTTAACTTCTTCCTTGGAGTAGAGCCTTATAAACTTCTTGGAGGTGGGCTTTCCCATAGCGCATCTCCAGAAAAGTAGCAATAAACTCGTTTTTCTTCGGGAATGTTAGGTAGAACCACCATAGCTTCGAATTGACGGACAAAGGTAAGCCAAGGTACTTTGCCGTCGAAGGTAACTGGCTTCATCACACTAGTTGTAGGAACACCATCTACCTTTATTGAACCTGTACTGACTACCTTCTCGATTTGCAAATGTAATTGTTGCATTTGTTTCTGGATTCCACTCATATGTTGTACTTTACCATCTACGTCTTCTCTAATTTTGCTAATTTTCTGTTGCATTTCTTGCTCTATGTGCTTTAAATCTTCTTGATTTTTCTTAATGTTTTCTTTCAATTCTTGGTTCATGTTTTCTTGGCTTGTTTTCAGTGCCATCATTTTTTGTTTCATATCATTTTAGCTCGTCTTAAATTCTTGTTTCATATCGTCCTGACTTTTTTTTTCATATCTTTTTGGCTTATTTTCATGTCTTATATCATCATCAGTATCTGATTTGAACTAGTTTGAAATTGATCTTCCATTTTTTTCTGTTTTCTAGTTTCTACTGGCATATAATTTCAATTAACTTTTCTTTAACCTCTTCTGGATTTTATCCCACTTTCGATACAAATTTGCTCAATACGGCCTGTCCTTATATACATTGAATTGTTTTATAACTCTTTATTTTCAAAATTCTGACAACTTGTCAAACAATTCACGACTTCCGAAAATAGACTGTCCAGGAAAGCCGATCCGGACCCTTCATACAACTTTTTTTGCGAATACCACAAGATTCCGGATCTTTCTAGAAGGATTCTCATACTACATTGTGTAATAAAAATAAGAAAAAGGAATAATCTGGCAATTTCTAGATCTACTATCATATGCGATCCATGTCAAAAATAAGGAAATAGAATCTTCTAAAAAGTTCCAGACCTCCTTTCATAGACGTCTCATGCGGAAATTAGCAAAGATAAAATTAATTCAATACATTATGAACTCGTAGAAAATAAACTTAAAACCCTACAAACACAAACTAATACTATGAAATGTATAATTCTATAAAGTCCGTTACATTGCCTCCTTCCAAGCCTTGATCGTTCCGATCAACCTTCTTGATCTTGATAATGGGTCAATCTGTCAAAATGCACGACTTTCATCTTTGCATGAGGGCTTTTCTGAATTCAGTACATCAGATCACATGGATCACTACGTTGTACGGCCCTTCCCATGACTTTTGAAGCTTTGGTGAACGCCCTTCGGTTCGTTTCAGGTTATACAACCAAACTTTCTCACCAACCATGAATCCACCAGTATTGGCTTTGAGATCATAGCGGGTCTTCATTTTGTCGCTTTCTATTTGTAGTCGTTGCTGTACCGTCTCGAGGATGACCTGTAGGACGTTTTTCTTCCGTAGTCCCTTTCGCGGTTGTGGTCTCTCTCGCCCATTTCTCTACGACCGCCGCGAGTACTCCTTTTATCTCTTCCGTATCGGTCCTTTCTGCTATCACCTCCACCAGCAGTAATTTCCGAACAATCTCGGTAAAAGTGAACGTGAACTCTAATATGACAACCGCATACTCTAACTCCATCGCAAGCCTTGACGTAAACAGCAAATCTAAAACATAGGATACTGTTAGTTAACCAGACTTCTTTAAGTTCACCATAAGAAGCAAAGACTTTCTCCAAGTCGCTCCTTCGAACTTCATCATCAATATCAGTAATATGAAGGCGATAGCCATCAGGATCACTGTCAGAAGCAATACTGCTAGTACAGCGGCTTTGTACATGCCCCGCTTGGCAACACTTCCAACAACAAATTCTATTTCTGCTATGGAAGGTGGTGTTTTTGTTGTCATGTGTTTTTTGTTTGTTTAAAAAATCTTGTATCTTTCTAATTAGCCTCATGAAGACTTCCTCGTTGGTCTTGGGAACATAATAAAGTCCGTTACAATACTATTGAATCCTGCTGTAGTCGAGATAATCCCTCTTCATCCATTTGGAAGCAGTCAGTTACCACTCAATAGTTCAAACTAACGTCTGTATTTTTTGCAGCTTTTTTTTGAGCGGCCACTTGTATCTCTGTTGTTTGCTTATTATTATGTTTAATTTTTGTAAATTAACCCATTATTCACTAATATTGTCTAACCTGACATGTTCATATTTTGGGGTAAATTTCAGTAAGTTAATGTCGAAAAGTTTTCAAAGGAATAAATAAAATTACTTTGGGGTGGGAGGTGGAATTTTTGTATTTTTTTAGTAGTTTTAAAAAAATATTTCAATCGGTAACTTTAAACAGTTTCACTCTACGAATGTTATAACAGGAAAAATTAATTTATTTCCGTTTTTTTTTTTGGAGTGAACATCAAATAATCGCTTTTCATCAGAATTGTTGATTGTTGATTGTGTGACACTGCAGGCCAGGGTTGAGAGGCCTATACGCTGCAGCCTTCAGACTTATTGTATTGTCTACTATATCGCTTTTCGGCGAACATGTTTGTTGTCTAGATAAGGTTCGTCAGGATTACTCATATACAAAAAAAGAATTTCACTGAACAGCTTTACTGTTTTAACTCTAGCAATCAGTCTAGAGATCAGCACCCATATGCATGATGTTAATTCGATAATGTATTGTTAATATATGTTCTCAAGCCTTTGATCATGGTAGAGTTTCGTAGAGCAGTGTCATTTAAAATAAAGTCCATTACATATAATATACATTTTAACATTTATTATTTATTTTAGAAAAGTACCTTATGCTTAGTAACATGGATGTTTGCAGTAACCATTCTTACCTTTCCTGAAGCTGGTCTTGTGATTTATATGAGTGTTGATTATTGGGTAAGCATTAAATACTAAAATATTTTTATCTTGAAAAGGCTAAAATAAACCAAGGCCCCATACCAGTTAATAGAAAAATTTATAAAAAATTAAACACACAAAATTATCAAATATTTATAAATCTTCGTGATTTCTTTTTGAAAAAATAAATTTTGATGAATTAAGTCATTTAAACAGGAAGAACAGTTTATTTTAGAAATGTTAAGTAAACTGTATTAATTTTTTTTAAGGAAAGAAATTAAGGAAATTTACTTCAAACGTAAATGGCAAATATAAGTATTTTGATAAAAAATAAGTTGCTGTGAGAATTTAGTGTTTTTTTCCATTATTTCCACATATATGAACTTTAAAATTTAATCTAACCTTACTTTGTTGTGGTTGTCCGTCAATATTTGACATGTCGCGAGTCATAATATTTATGAAAGAATTTTGGTATCTGGCAATTGAATATCACCAGTACTGTATTTTCTTTTTGGCGTTTCCAGCTCTAACTGGACTATTCTATGACTAAATGTGACTTCTTTGTTTTAATTAGTTGTTAAAATAACGACCTATTAAAATTCTATTTACCAAGTTACGAGATTTTACCGAAGAGTAAACTATATGATTTGTTCACTCACTCTAGCGTTTATTTTTATGGAAAAAAGATGTATAGACAAAAATTGTACAAGCCTCTGAGATGAACGGATCAAAATTATTTTCTTATAACAATCAAATACATTGTATTTTCTTCTTGACTTTTCCTATAAGATTTTTGGATATTTCAGATCACTTGTCAATATATTTCACACATGAAAACAATTTCTTTCTAGGTACAACATCCGGTCGTTGAAACCTGTCAAAGTTTAAAAAATATCATTTTCTAAATATTAATAAAGATATAAATATGATAAAAGAATTTTTTCTAGAAAAATACTTAAAATTTGTAAGGTATATCAACATCAATTTTAATTTCCTATATTCCCTTGAAATTTTTTTCGTAAAATACACATTCATTGCCATTCCAGAAAATATTTCTTATGTTTCATTATATTTTAGGGAACAGAACATATTTATGGTAGAACAGAACTTTCTTGCTGGCTATTCCGGATTATAGTCAACGTTATCCAAATAATATTAATCCAGTCTCTCTATACATTATGGAAAGACGAGGATTTGATCGATAAGAGAATACAACAACTATCAGGCTTAACAATCGGAGCCGAAAATGTACCACCCCTTAACAGTCAGTATTATCAAAACACGGGATATAGCGATTCCTTGGAACAGTTTAATGACAATATGAAAAGGTAACGTGCAGATTATCACTTTTGTGGAGGCCAGTTTTCTATATTGTAGCTTATTCTTAGCATTTATGTATGTCGTTTTATGTACTACCACTTAAATTTTAAATAATTCTTTTGGCAACATTTGACGTTTACCAGGAGAATGGCGTCTCATTAACTAACGGTTAATATCGAAATTTTCGGAGATACATACCCAGTTATCCAAAAGTTCAGGTTTTAAAAAAAGAATCACCCAAATCCAGGACGGAAAAACTTGACTACATGTAACTGCTGAAAAGCAAGCAATCGGTCATTAGAACTAGAAGTAAGCAACAAGCAACATTTAACTGCTTTTAAGTATCGCGAAAGTCACTGCCCTCGATTCAAGAGTTTTAAGTTCGGGTGCATCAAACTCTGGGTAGCTCCGAGCAAATCTGAATAAAGCGGTTAAAGTGTTAATTTGAACAGTAAATAACAAATATATTTTTTCGGAATTTGTGTTTTTAATATACATAGCGAAACATATTGAAGACAAAAAGGTAAAAATATTATATTATTACTTATTAGTTTTGAATTTTGTCTGGTGTCATGGCATTTTCGGCCATAAATATTTCGCAATTCGTTAAAAAACTATGAACGTAAGTCCGATATCTTGTGAAATAATCTTATTTTTGTGTCTCCATTTCATGTATGAAATGTTTTTTATCCAAAAATAGCATCTAAAAATGATAACTGATAGCTGCTAGGGCTTTATACACCAAATATATTTATTGGTGCTTGAGGGGCAAAGGGAAAGCAGATCTGACAAGCGCCGAGGCATAATGCACTACTTGAATAAAGCGAGCGTTTCTAGCACCTGGACAACTCTGAGCTGCTCATGCCAATGAATCGAGGGCAGTAATTTACTTAAGGTAAAAAGAGAACTCCCTGAGAAATACAAAATTGTACATTTCAACTTTTAGGTAGAAAATGACAATAAAATAAATACATCCCATTGTAATCGCAGCACCTAAATTTATATTACCGGGTCACATAACTTCTTTATTTTATTGCCCCTATTTTATGTACATTATTAGAATATTGGATACCACTACTTTGAATAGCACGCTCGTAAAAAACGTTTATAAAATTTTAATAACGCCTAACTGTTTAACGCCGTTTCTAAATATGACTAATTTGTATTATAGTCGTCATGGACATATACGAAGTAAATCACGTACTAAGGAAATAATTAAGAAATTAAAATGCTTTTAATGTCTTAAAAGTGGCATTCTTCCACTGTTTTACCAAAAATGTGTTTCTTTCTTTCTGTGCTATGATGTCAAGAATGCTAAAAATAATGTTAAACCTTAGAATGTGAAAGTCAGAAATTAAAAATTATCTTGAAATTTTGATAATTAACATAGTTTTAATTAACGCAAACTGAAATATATATACACTATCAGATTAAGGTACAGTAACACTTTGGAAAGATGTACAAATTCTGATATAATATACGTCAAAGTAGGCTGCTGTTATCGGCAACAATTATTTCCAGCGCCAAAAAATACATCAGTATATGTAGATGTCAAAATACTACTTGGCCACACTTAGGAAGGAAAACAAATTTAGGGAAAATACTAGACATGTGCGACTGTCTTGGACAGCTTTTGGAAAACTGTCATATCTTGAGAAATAAGGCGATTTCCATGAATCTAAAGTGAAAAGTTTTCGATGCCTGCATACTGCCAGGGTCAACATCGAAACACAAATAAATGTTAACAAATTAAAAGTAATGCAGAGAGCAGTGGAGAGGTCCAAGATTTCATTGTAAGAATTGGAGAATTAAAATGGCAATGGGCTAGGCATGTTGCTGAACAGCCAGATGAACGCTGGACAACAACAATCACCCAATGACGACCTAGAAAAAGAAAGCAAAGTGTATGCCAACTCCCACTATGATGGGCAGCTGATATAAAGTAAATAGCTGATGGGAACTGGCAACTGAAAGGCACAAAATAGGCAAGAATGGAAGAAATTAGGGAAGGCCTATGTCCAGGAGTGGAGGTTAAAGAACTAAATAAGAAGATACTGTTCGTACGGTATAGCTATGAGGCCAATCTATCATGGTATGGAGCTGTTTTTCAGCGTTTTGTATGGGCGCTTTATAGCGGAGAGAAAGTCATATAGATTGATTCATATACAACAATACTTTGTAGTAAAATTTTTTGTATTCTGATGGTGTAATGCTTTTAAAATATTATTTTCAGTAGGACAACGGTCTTAAACATTCGATAAGAAAAAAAAACAGGGCAGGTTTTTCTCATCCTCATTCGATAAGAAAAAATTAATGATTATCATCCTAATCTAAATCTATATTATGTACTTGGGCATAGCGTTGGTGTAGTGTTCAGGCGATTGGTTCCTTACCGACGCCATGCGGGTTCGATTCCTGCAGTTACCTTGTGCTTATATATATATATATATATATATATATATATATATATATATATATATATATATATATATATATAATTATGATGCGTAAATAGGGAATCCTTTGATTATATATATTAAGTAATGGTACGCGCTAGTTCGCAAAGCCGGAGGGGGGGGGGGGAGGGGGGAATTTGGGTACCTCCTGATGTAATTAAATTTGAATCAAGAGGTACTCAAATTAAAAAAAAAATAAATATATATGTAATTTTAGATATGGATCCATGCCACATCTGTGGAACAACGTGCATATAATGCCTTTACCAATACCTTATGGTGGCTACCATCTTTCTACTACTACAAGTGAATTTAATGCTAGTGTCTATGTACCAGGAGTGGAAAAAACTGAAATGCCAGGTAGTTATTAACCCGTCTAAAATTAATATTACGGAGACTGAGTGTAGCTAAAAATAATACAAATATGTGCTTTCGAGGTGTGTAAATGAAGTAGCAAGACTGGCAACGTAGCGTTCCATCTGGCAGCATTTGGGACGCGGGACTTGAAGGAGCGCTGGGTGAACATGTGATACCCGTTCAGTATGAGTTTGAACTCGCTCGAGTCATTTGATTATAGCAATTTTTTTCGTGAAACAGTTTTTTTCTAGTGCATTTTAAAAATGAGCTACATCAATTTCGAGCAACGGTGTGCTATCGGGTTTTGTTTCAGACTTGGGTACAGGGTAAAATTGGAGACCATTTTCAATCAATTCCAAAATGTCAAGGCCCGTTTCTCTCCTGATAGCCTTTTGGTCCTGCGAAAGGCTTTCTGAAACATTTTTGCGCAGATATTTCTCATTCTTTATGCATTGGTCATAATCTGATGAACGGTGGAGTGAGTCAAATTCAACTCTTTCCAGATCATTCAACCGATGATCTGAACGCACAAGAGCCCGGATTCTGTCGACATTTTCATCGGTTCTTGAAGATGAAGGCGGCCTTCTGCTGCTTGGTTCATCTTCAATCGACTTTCTTCCTTAAACCACCGAAAAAACTAGGCCCTTGACAAAACACTATCTCCGAAAGCCTGCTAAAGTTTTCGTTGCACTATGCCCAAGTCTGAAGCAAAACCCGATAGCACACCGTTGTTCGATATTGATGTCACTGAAAAAAAACTGTTCCACAAAAAAAAAGTCACTACGGACAACCAAATGATTCTAGAGAACTCAAACTCGTACTGAAGACATATCACGTTCACCTGCCGCCTGTTCAAGTTCCGCATCTCAAGTGTTCCCAGATCGAACGCTACTTTGTCAGTCTCGTAGCACCTAATTCAAACATATCGAATAACTATTTTTTCAATATTAACATTTTATCTTTCAAATACATTAAAGTACATAGAATCAGACAGTCAAATATTATTAAAAATATCGAACTTGATATTTACGTTTCTAGAACTAGTAACGAGTTGCACCGTCTAAAAGCTGCTAATATATTTGCAAAAGTTGTGTTTTTTGAAATAATTAAACATTATTCGTAACTTCCAGAGAAAAAGGCTCAATCACTCATCGACCTCCGATTCATTGACCAACCTGACGGCAATATGATTTATGGGCACCAATGGATGTCAGGATCTATTAATGATACTAGTAGTGTTATAATGCCACCAACAATGTACTCTGATAACACGTCCAATAAAAAAGCAATGTCAGAGATAAACTATTCAACTCGTCCATCGACAATGTCCCGGTGCAGATCAGTAGATGCCTTAAATAAAATGAATAAAAGCAGTCACATCATCAGTAATCGGTCTGGGTTTTATGCACAACCAATGGAAAATTATGGAGTCCCGATTTACTACGGGCCGTTGGATGGGCCAGATTTTCTAATTTATAAAAAGCAACTTGAAAGACTTACAAGCAGACATTCCTTGAGTAATAATTCCGCCGACGACGTTACAAAATATAGAGACGTTGCGCTATAGATTAAGTCACTTTTCTAACTCATCAATTAGTTTGTTTTTGACCAATAAATAGTCGCTATTTATCAGTTAAACTTAGATTTTAAACCTTAATCTAAAATGGTCTTAAGTAGTTATTATATAATCGACATATTGTGATATAATTTTGCTCTAACTTTAGTCATGTCTTGTAACGCTAACAACAACTACAAGGTTTAAATATTGCATATTCAAAACTGCGCTTGTAGAAAAAATCAAGTTTCACAATTATTCTTTTTTCGTAAATTTTATAATTCGTTGCCTATGTCAAACCTGTTATTATTTAGTCATATTTAGTTTGATTGCAAAAGCTTGGTGAAACCAACAGCCAAAAAAATCCACAAACCAATGCATAAAACTTTCGATCTAACTTTTTAAGTCAGTTCTGCACTTCGATCGTACCCTATAGATTTAAACAACAATAGATTTGTTTGAAAGTTGTTTATGGTCGGTGGGGGAGAGGCTTTTTTGATGTTTGACAGGCATAAACATGTTTACGTATCTTTTCTTTCGGTTTAATTGCTTGTCGTGACTCTTTTCAGTGTTTTTAAGTGTTATAAATTACTATAAATGCGAAGTTTGCAATTAATATTAACATAACGAGGATTTAAAAACTTATTTTTATCGGTAAATATTGTTAGATATTGTTTACATGCAACTATAATTCATACTTTTTTGTATTCTAGAATGGAGTTACTGGTTATCATATGATACGCGTTTAAATAATGCAATTAGAAAAAGATAGCATAAAATCGGTATGTGTGTACCAAAAAATGAAATATCTACTATTTATCAACACGTTATGCTAATTCTACAGAGGTATGTTCGAAGGTTCTGCAAATTTCTGTAAGATGCGTTTTGACATAATCGCTTCGTTTTGTTAGCTAATTGTTACTTAAAATGTTCTGAATAATCCTGTGTTAATGTTTCTAGTTTTATAGGAGCACAAGTAAGGGTCGAAAACCAGAGATCGACAATAATATATTTTTTTAGGAATATTATCAAGTAAAATTATCAATTAATTTTGTAAGTGATAATTTCAAAAATCGAAATATCACTTAATGTATAATCATTAATTCACAAAATAGCATAATCATTAACTTCATCGATTGATACTTTGAAAATAATATTATTTTAATGAAGTAATTGGTAATTTGATTCCAAAAATTATCAATTAATAAAGTAATTGGTAATCTTATTACTACAATTATCAATTAACAAAGTAATTGATAATCTTAGAAATATATCCATTACCAGAGTAACTGAAAATTTCATTTTTCAAATTATCCATTACAAAAGTAATTAATAATTTATTTTTCCAAATATTGTATTATTAATTGGCAATTTGCCAGAATTAAATTAAAAAAAAATTTTTTTTCAAACATTCCATCATTTTAAATAAAGTACTAGAAAATTAGAAGTAGGATAAATTTACCAAATGCATCATTTAATTCTACAAGAAAATTTGTAACGAAAACATATTTTACATCGCTGAAAAATTTCTTGGTTCAGGCTAAAACAAATAATAAGTAATTAAAAATAAAATAACACTGCTTCTGCCCGGGAACATTTGCTTTAATCACTTCAATAGGATTCAGAAGGGTCGAAAAAATTTAAATTTATCAATTTATCTCAAAACTCCCAGAGAAGAAGCGAAAAAAGAGTAACGAAAAATTTTGACCCCATGTGTAAGTAAGCTTCTCACAATAATTTGACATTGTTTCACATTTTTTGATTAGAATATCTTGCAGTTCAAGCTTAGCTCATTTTGTTCTCGGAGCGATTCATAATATATGTAAGTATGTACATATATATTCTTTAATGAAAGTGAATGATAATCATAATTGCAGAAGCAAAATAAATAATTATAGTTATGTTGCTGTTTTATATGATGCTGCATTATTTGCGAAAAAACGTCAAATTATTTTTTAATTTAATTCAGAAAAATACCAATTAATAATTCAATGATTTGGAAAATTCAATTTTTACATTTACTACTCTTATAATGGATAATTTTATTTCCAAAATTATTAATCACCTTGTCAATTCTTGATTTCAAAAATGAAATTATGATTTTACTTCGTTAATTGATAATTGTAGGAATAAAATTACCAATTACTTTATTAATTGGTATTGACATATTGATATCTGCTTTTGTGATTTTAATATATTCTATTGTCAATATAAATTTTAGTAATATTCAAGCAGAGACATATAAAACTAATAAGCATCTCACCTTCAACACTAGTGTTGGATTTACGTACTAAGATTTAAGCGATCCATTGTTACAAATTTATGATCATTTTGTATTTAGTAATTACATAATGGGTTGGTCAAAAATATCTAAAAGCTACTCGATTTGTGCTAATGGTGTATTTACAGAAATTGGATGGCGTGACCTGTATTTTACTCACATTTACGTTTATAGAGAAGCTCTGTGCTTCTAACAATATGGAAATTGAGTATAAAAGAGAAATTAAAGAGCATAGTACTTAATAATCAATCGCAAACTTAATTAAAACCAATAATAAAAATAAATATGTAGTTCTAAGGGTACCTATGTCTATCTTCCCATAACTATGTTTTTCCTAGTATTACGCTAAAACGTCCACCCTGTAGATAAAAAGTCAAACTGTCACTCTTTAGGACACATACAAAGTATAGTGGAACCTAACCCAATAGATCTTTTTCAACACAAATTAGCCAAAGTCTGTTTCTTTTCTAGGTACGTTGTTGACGTATTTACAGCTCCGACTACGATACCATTATTGCTCAAAAAAAAAGGTTGGGTACTTACTTATAAAGCAGACAAATGCAACATGCCATCGAGAACGTTGTAAAACGTAGAACAAATTTTAATATGGTGTGCATTTTTCATAATAGAACCAGAACAATTTTGAGTTTCGTTCTGAGCACGAAACAGGAGATAAAACAGTATCAACATTCCACACTAAGTTGTAAATATTTTTTTCTTTTAGGTAAAAACTATTATAATAAGAATAACAAAATTTGAATGCAATTTTTAAACAGCGAATTAATAAAACGCTAATTAAACTAAACCTTAGTTTTATGCCAATATTTTACTTTAACCCAGATCACTACGTACTGTAATATTCATTAGAAGTCTTAAGATGCGTATAAATAGGGCGAGCCGCGCTCGTGACTAGCCTGCTGCGATCGTCCTTTGAAATGATGTCGAGCGCTTTCGACGGCCGGCGTCAAAGGAGATAATAAAAACGTCTGGGATATAATAACCAATTACATCGTATTTTTCGTGTCGTCAGGCTCGCTGCAAAGTAAATTTTTGCGAAAAAGCATACCATAAAGTCGTTCAACTAAATAAAAAAAAAATATTTCAATTTGCAATAAAAACCGACAGAAAATATGAATTTCCTTTAACGCCAGCCCTCCGAAGGCACTCTGCACTAGTCAAAGTCGGCAAAATTCAAAACGGGATCGCGGCAGGCTCATCACAGGCACGGCTCGACATATCTATACCTATACCAAGAGCTCTATAAATTTAAAATGTACATACAGCAAGAAGTATAATCTGTATGCATTACTAGCTGAGGACGGACCAGGGTGGTAGCTATAATTTTATACAACGAACAATACATATTTAGTCAGCCAAATAACAAAATAAAATTGTATTTAGTTAAGTTTTTAATGTAAATATTTTATGGATATATGATGTACCGTCCCAAAACTTTGTTAGTTACCATACTTTTCAAATTTAGTCAAAGTTACATTTTTTGTACCAAATGTTTCTATTATTTACTTTTATATTTGGCAAGTTAAAAATATTGTCAAAATATTAAACCTCTAGTGATTAAAATATTTAGATTTTTAGTATTAAAATAAAAGCCATTCGTCATTTTCTTATACCAATGTTTTGTATAATAAATTAGTAGTATTATTTTTAAATTACACTTCACAAATTTTTAAACTAATGAAAATTATATACGTAATAAGTTATAAACTTTGTAATGTCGTTTATATGTTACAAAGTAGGGTTAAATATGTCTTTCTCCACAAAAACATTTTTGTGAACAGCTACGTTCTTAATCCTACTTGATTCGTAGAAAGATCCAAAAATTTCCGACCACTTGTGATGGAAACAGCGATTCTCAACTTGTGGGAAAAACTGTATAACAAAAAGAGGGACGTAATTTTACTACTTGTAGATATATTAAACTTGTGAAAGTGTATCGAGACCAAAGAAAAAAATGAATAAAATAATTTAGTTAGAACTGGTATGGAAACTCGAATCGAAATGAAAGGTTGAGAAACGCTGGAAGTTTAACGTTATTATCCTTTACTTACCTACAAAAAAGATTATGTAATTTCATTTCTTTGTAGAAATATCATTTAGTAAACACAGGTTGTGAACTAAAACGTCGACATGGCTGTAATTAAAAAGGAAAAATGCCACTGAAGATTAAGGAACCTTTAGATGGGAATTTCTCGACTTAAATCAATGATAAAAAAGGTTCCGTTTAGGAAGAGAATCAATTCAAATGAAACTGCGCCCGTGCCGACAGTTTAAGGCGATTACTATCAAATTAATGAAGGAAGTAGTGAAACAATAGTGTTGAGAATCCTACATGATCATTTCGGTATGAATAAGGTCAGCGCACGAGACTCCATTCAGGTATTCGGAAAAACGTGTGAAATAAGTTTACCAAGAATGCTATTCGGAAATATGACTTCACTGAACTTAACCATCTACCGTTTATTCTTGATATTCTCCCTAGTGATTATTATTTATGCTCAATATTAAAATCTGACTTGAGAGATGATGAAGTCGAGATATTTTTTACAAGGTATAGAAAAATATGAATAAAATGCCGTGAGAAAAGTATGGAAATAAGGTGACGATTATATTGAAAAATAATTTAATCCAAGTTGGAAACTTTTGGACTTTAGTAAGTAAAACACACAGCACTCTCGAAACAGACTTATACCAAACATTTTGAAATGTTGTTAGATTAGAATTTTTAAGTATTTAAATGAAGTCAATTACACTCTACCCCAGTATTGATGAAAATGTACCATAATTATTTTAGGTATTTTGTTAAAAATAAAAAATAACATCATATAGATTTAATTATATTTAAGTGTAAATAACACAGATTTGTAGCATTACATTTTATACATGTTTTTTCTTTGAAGGAAATATAAACTGTTTACAATAAGTATACATTTTTTTTAAGTATTCCTGGTTAATCAGATGAAGATACCCACGGTGGACTCATGGGTGCTCCGCTCTGAAGGTATGACATTACTATGGCAGAAATTGATAACATGAAGGAACTTAGAACCTAAAATATAGAAAGAAAAACAGTAAGGTTCGGACCCATCTACACCAATGTTTTACGTTTTACTAATAGAACAATGTTAGCCTGTTTACAGAGAAATTACAAACGAATCGGCGTTAAACAAATTTTGTGAAAATAATTAGGCGACTTGCAAGGTCTAAACTAACGCTAACTCATTTGTAGTTTCTCAAAAAACGAGTATAAGTGGTGAACAAAACCAGAGGCATAATCTTGAAGGGCGTATTTATGTTAAAAAGAAACATGTAGGTTTATACATTACAAGAGTGGCTCTAGGTTTCTTTGTCATGCCCATATATTAAAAAAATACTAGACTGAGTGTTCCTAATGCCGACCGTTCCAACAGTATGAGAGAGGAAGAAGAGTGAAAATTTTTTCTAATGGGTGGAGCATAGAACCAAACATGGAGTATTATTGTCAATTGGAAGTCACGTGGTTCTATGCTTCCCATATTAGAAAGAAAGGCGACTAGAGCTTCCACTCTTCCTCCCCTCTCACACTGTGGGCACGGTTCGCATTGGGAACGCTCAATTTAGAATTTTTTAAATCTATGTTCATGCCTTGCGTAATAGGAATATTCATCCACCATCGATATGTACCTAAGACCATTTTTATGATTCTTTTTTCAAAAAGTTAAATTTTTTCCTCAATTTAATAAAAAAATTTAACCTATATATTTTGTTCACATTGCTGAAGAAAAAGCAGCTAGGCCAGTAAGAGACCTAATTAAATTATTACCTGTTTGGTATCGTCGGTAACTTGCGAGTTTGCAAAACTAATGCAGGAACAGTAAAGTGCGACCCAAGCACACCACTTCATTCTCATCATCAGCCCGCACATGCTAAACACCATCCCTAGAAATTTGAAATTAAATTTGCTAATAATTATTTTAAACTATTTTTTTTATGAATGTTAACTTATATCCAGAAGTATGAACGTGTCTTCATATTGTTCAATGTCGAGAAACAAAAACTTCCTAATCTGACATATGAATAAAATGAATGAAACACAAAGCACCAATTTTGCAAGTAACAATTGTTACCTACATTATTTAGTGAGCCTGAAATAATGGTCAAAATGAATATAAAGTTTGCGATATGAACTGAAAAGGAGTATTGTAATCTCCGAGTGGGTAATATAATATTTGCCACTAAAATATACTATATATATTTTGTCTACGATTATACTTTTTTTCACAAGTCGGATGTTATAAAAGTTCGATTCAGATAGTTGTTTCGAAATAATAATCTCTAATGATAAGAAAAGAACAGGAAAAGAACCATATGACAAATTATATTTATGACACTCGCGATTCTTCGAATTGTTCAAAACAAATAGGAAAGAGGTATGTGACTTATGAGTTAGTAAATCATTACTTACAGCTTTGATGATTAAAAACGCAACTTATCTAAAACCGTGTTTATAATAAATGTATTATCGCAATATCCCCAGAAAAAAATATTCACTAAAATTATAATTATTACAAAACGGTTGCTTAGAAATTCATTAGAAATTACTAGATCTTCCTATGGATGGCTGCAGGTTCGAATTTTACTAACATAATTTTTTTTTCTATAACTGCGAGGGTTATTTACCCTGCAGAATAATACTTTCACCGCTTTATTCAAATTTGCTTAGAGCTACTCAGGGTTTGACACACCTGGGTTTATAATATGTGAATCTAGGACAGTAAATGTTAATTTCGCTAGATGACAAAGCTGAATAAAATAGTCCTCATTTTTAAAACCACCCGTTCACAAATTTTTATGCGGATATTTCATAAAATTTGAAATTGTTGAGAAAAAGCACAAAATTGAAATATCAAAGCTAGGTATTTCAACCAGCAATATTTTATAAAGACATCTATTTTGATCATGAATTTAAATTATTGATTTATAGTCAATTAATTGGTACTTTACTTTTGTGTTACATTGTAACTTGAAGGAGGGGGATATTCAAAACATTTTTTATTACAAAAACTGGTAAATGAATGGAATAATGATGAGCAGAATTTATTATTTCATGGTAAATATTAATTTTTGGAATAACACAATTATAGTATCTATCGGGGAGCAGTTGTTATGATTATTTTCTATTTTATAAGACAGTTGGATTTGCATCGTCTTAATTTTTGTTTGTTTAAATATTTCGATTAGGTTGCTTCTCCGAGGTTTCACTTCATTTCAAACATCTAGGTGATTCGATATTATATAACATCGCTTGCCATAGATTAGGTGGTTTAACTCGGTTTACTGAAGATTCAATAATTAATTTTTGTTTAGTTCCATATAAAATGATGTACCTTCTGTGCATGGTGGTGACTATTCAGAAATGTTCTACAATACCAGATGTCATTGTCACTTTTTGAGAATGATTCTTTGTTCCTTAATTCTCATTTCGAATGGGTTTTTTTGTTTCTCCAATATAAATTTCACCACATTCACGTGGAACTTTGTAAAAACATTATTTTTATGGGTGCTCTAGGGTTTGTTCTTATTAAATGAGCTCAGAGAGTTTTTCTTCATTTTAAGGTTGTTTTTTTTATTGTTGGCCTAGCCGCAGTCTTTGGATAAAATATTAAAAATACAACCTAGTCGAATTGTCATATAAAGAAAACAAAAATAAAGACAATGCAGGTCCAACAACTGCTTTTTAGTAAATTTTCAACTCTATCTACAACTTTTAAGTTATTTTATTTGTGTATTAATCGAAAACATTCCATACATTTATCGATCCTTGTAATAGGCCGGCGGAGTTAGCCTCATATGAGGTGATTTTGAAATTTATTATTAGTAGACTTCTGAATACGTAGCAACTTTCAGAATGATAATAGCAGTTATGTAGTATTTTATGTTTCATTTTATTTTTTGAGGAAAATTTTTTATTTAACAATTAAAATGTGAAAAAAATCGTTTTTTCGGGTTTTAGGAAAAGCTATTGTTTTTCAGTAAAAAAGTTTCAAACAAAAGTTGTGCACATTGAAAATACCTACAAAATGAGCTATGAGGCCCATCCGAATCGGATTATTTGTTCGTTAGTTATTGCAATAAAACCTGCTAAAATGGCTGTTTTTTCAATTGTTTATAAACAATAGAAAAATTTATTGCATTAACTTTATACTGCAGCTAAAGCAGCCTCTTGCTGCATACAACAAATGTGCAGAATTTCAAGTAAAAATATTCAATAGTTTTTTGCACAGTGATTTTTTTTTTGATCTTTTTGTTTTTTTTATTGTTTATTCTCAGCGATCTAGAGGTCGTACAGCGGTCTGCGAGTAAGCAAATGAAAGTTCCAGACTTATACCAACAATAACAAAAATGAACGAAATGAATCGTTGATATAGATAAACAAAATTGGGGTTCGATTTTTTGTTATAAACAAATAGAATAACTTTTCGACAACTGTTGATATCGAAATGCCGATAAGTGGACGCGACAGCTGACACTTTGACGCACTTTTTGAAAAAAAATTATCACTAGAAGCTGAGATACGAGTTCGCTATGAAGTTGTTTATTAACATTAAGGGATTATTTAAGTAGGAGCTCATAGGGATATGGTTAAACTATTGTATGTAGCAATTTTCAACTCAATTATTTCAAAAGTGTTGATGTAGCAATAATTTAAAGTCGCACCTACTCCACGAGTCAGAAAGTGAGCAGTGGAGGGGGCGTTTTTTCAGCCTGCGACGCGCGGAAGAAAAAGTGACTAGGACGCTTCCAATTCAAACAATGGATGATATGTTTATGTAATCAAATTATTGTAAACATAGCAACAAACAAATTGTTGCACTTTTATACGTTTTATATATAATTATAATTTTACCGTACTTAAGTGTTTTACAAATTGCGAAAAAATTGTTACAGTGGTCAACAGTATACTATTAATTAGGAATAGTAAAAATTTGATTGATTTTTAACGTACCATTAATATTTATCGAGATCTAGCATGAAACAATTAGCAATATTTGTTGATAACATTATAATTTTTCAAGACGCAGAATAAACTACATTTGACGATTATATTGTAAGTGAATCCAATCGAGAATGATTGTAATATTACTTTCAAAGACGATGAAAGTAATAGGGGAGACAATAATTACGATTATGATAATAATGATGTTGATAATGATGAGAATTATGTTAATGATTAGAGTGATGATGATGATGAGATGAATAATGATGATAATGATGAGAGTGATAATGATGATGATAATTGTAATGATAATAATGAAACCGATAAAGGTTTCAAAAATAAGTGTCCATCGATGTCTAAGAAACGGAGAATGGAATAAATATTTCTGTATAGATTTTAGCAAAAAATATGTATGTTAGCAAAAAACTTAGTATGTGAAAAATATTCGTTCAATAAAATAAACAAAAAAGTTGACATATGTTTTTCTTGTATAACCAATAATTTGGCGGCAAATGACCGTCGCAATTTATTTCATGCTATAATTCCATAAATATTGACGGTACATTAAAAATCAATCTGATTTTTAATATTCCTAATTAGTAGTATACTGTTGACCACTGTAACATTTTTTTCACAATTTGAAAAGCATGTGCAACAATTTGTTTATTGCTATGTTTAACAATAATTTTTACAAAAACATTATCCATCGTTCATATCTCGTCGAGAAACCACGAACTAAAAAAAATAAGGATTCTACGACCACCATTTGCTATGTTAATCCAATTTTTCCGGCGAAACGAATGTGAAGCGTCCAAGTCACATTTTTTCCGCGTGCCGCAGGCTGAAAGAACGCCCCCCTCCATTGCTCACTTTCTGACTCTTGGAGTAAGTGCAACTTTAAACTATTGCAACATCAATAATTTTGAAATAATTGAGTTGAAAACTGCTTCTTACAATAGTTTAACCATCTACCTTCAAGTTCCTACTTAAATAATCCTTTAATAATAAACAACGCTACAGCAATCTTTGAAAAAAATTCTATCAGTTTCTAGTGGTCGTACAGAATTTGTTTTTTTTCAAAATATGCGTCAAAATCTCATCTACTACGTCCACTTATCTGCATTTCGATATCAACAATTGTTGAAGAGTTATTCTATTTGTTTATAACGAAAAAACCAACCACAACTATGTTTATCTGTTTCAACAATTTAAAAACATTTGGTTCTTTTTTGTTATTGTTAGTATAAACCTCGAGCTTTCATTTGCGTACCCGCAGATCACTGTACGAACTCTAGATCGCTGAGAATAAACAATCAAAAAAACATAAAATGTTATAAACAAATTCACTGTGCAAATAACTATTGAATACTTTACTTGAAATGTAGCATACTTGTTGTATGCAACAAGAGGCTCCTTTCGTTGTAGTATAAAGTTAATGCAATATATTTTTCTATTGTTTATTAACAAATGGATAACCACCCATTTTAGCAGGGTTTTTTTGCAATAACTAACAAACAAATTATCCGATTAGCTCATTTTGTAGGTAACTTTTTTTACTGAAAAACAATAGCTTTTCCTAGAACTCGAAAAACCTGTTTTTTCACATTTCAATTCTTAAATAAAAAATTTTCCCCAAAAAAGGAAATGAAACAAAATAGTACATAATTAGTTATCATTCTGAAGGTTTCTACGTAGTCAGAAGTCTACTAACAATACATTTTTTCCAGATGTTAATTCCGCTGGCCTATAAGCAACTTAAATTATAATAGTATTAAAGCAACAGTGGGAAGATTCATAAGGATAAATATATTTTTACGATTATACAATACACATTTATAGATATTTTCTAGTCACATACACTTTTCAATTATTTTATTAGTCTACAGCCTTGATAGTTCACTAAGTAATTTTTGAATTATTTTAATTTACCAAGCATAATGAAAAGTGAATGGTCTTAAAAAATTACATGGTTAACGGCGTTACTATTTAAAGAAAATGCATCTGATATTTAAATTAATAATAAAATTAATACTATATAACACTATATTAAAGCTTTTAAAATTAAAATAACCCTTAAAAATTACGATGCGATGAAAGATCCAGGCGAAGGTGAAGAATAATGTACTGCAATCAGCTGAGTTAATATAAAAATAGTAATATTTCATTGCGTCTCGTTTGGATAACCAATAAAATCAAATTTAAAAAATAATTTAAAAATATTATAAGAAAATCACAGTTTTAATTAGCACCAAATAAAAATTTGGCTTAAATTTTTCCATTTCATTAATTTACATAGTTTACATAATTTTACACGATTTACAATTACTTTTCGGCCAATTATATTCCTTTTTACTTAAATATGAGATGTACACTATGTAATGTACTAACGATAAAGCATGTTTCATAATAATTGTAAGGATAATTGTAGAAAGAAGCTAAGACCTAAAATACTAACCCACTGCTATGAGTGCGAGAAATTGAAAAACAAGTTTGCTTAGTACATTTTTTAAGTGTAAATTTAGATTAGCATTATTGAGAGAGCTAAAGGCATGAGTCAATATAAAGACTATATTTTTACTAAGGGGTACGTTTATTTATTTATCAAAAACTAGACATCTTTATCCTATTTATCTACTAAATTATATAATAACTTTTCTGATTGAATAAGATACAGGGTCATGTAATATTATGAAGTGTTATTTATCCATTAACCTTTATAAAGGTTTTAAGCCGCTATTAGATACCTAATAAAAGTAATATCATCGACGCCATTTAGTAATGTGCTCTTTCGTTATGTAGGGATGGCCCTTCCAGTGGCTATTTGAAAAATAAAGAAAACCTTTTGTCGTAATTATTAAAAATAACTGAATAGAAAATACATTTACGCATAATGTCAATTTTTTTAATGTAACAACAATATTCCTATTTTTTAATACCCTATATATTAATTAAATAGTTCTCAAGATATTGATACCGAGAAACAAGATTTTCTATACAGCCGCGAGATAATGCGAGGACAAAAATTCGAATATAATGGTTTACATATTTACATCTTAGTTTTTCACTTTCAACCTAGAAGTGACAGGAAATCGACTACAATTTCTGATTAAACAATAAAATGACCTTTTTTGAAGAATGTGCCACTATTTATTCAAAATATAAAATATGCCATTCTTTATATATCAAAATCTACTTAATTTAGGTCGTACAAAAAATCCACAAGGTAATAATATTAATATAATAATAATTAAATAATAAAATATTTTATTAAAAATTTCAAAATGAAAATACATCTTTTAAAATATAGTTTTAGATATTCTAATAGTAGTTAGCTTGATTTACTTTCAATTTATTTCCTATAATTTTAAGTATTGGACAAAGTTATATGTAATTAATTTTACTATCTATACAGAATGTCTAATATAAGATCCACTATTTTTTAATTTATAAAAATAGTGAAGCTAAAGTAGAGTTCAATAAGCTAATCAATGTGTGTGTGTGTCCGATTCCTGTCCGTTCCAAAATATTAAGCTTGAACTTTAACATGGTTCTGTGGCCCGGATTATCGCATATTTTGACAAGAAACATAATATTTCCCGTTTCACCTTGATACTTTTAACCTAAATCCTATATTTTCACATTATCGTATTCTGCGTAACTTGCGTTCCCAGCGATATACGAGGGTGGTTCAATAAGAAGGATAAATTAGTCATAGATGGCGCCCCTATAATTTTTAAATGCATACGATTATTTAGCTGCACTCTTGTCACTCTACAAAGTTTCAGTATGATTCGATGCTTAGTTTATATGCGGCAGTCATTTGAAACAGGTCATCACACCATTGTTATAAATAATGGAAAAAGACGAGTTTCGAGTAGTGTTTCAACATTTCTGTACAGTGGATAGACAGCTGCTCAGATTAAAAGTTAGTTAGATGCTGTGAACAGAAGTTCTGCACCGACTTTACAAATCATTTATTTTTGGATAAATGAATTTAAACTTGGTGGAAAATCAAAGATGAAACATGCTCAGGACGCCCACTTGGTGGAAAATCAAAGATGAAACATGCTCAGGACGCCCACTTGAGGTCACTACGCTAGAAATGATATATAACCGTATTGTTGACAACGATCGACGAATAGAGGTTCGTCATATAGCTAAATGTGTCAGCATATCAATTAGTACTATAAAAAATATTTTGCACATTTATGTATGAAAAAACTGTGTGCCAGATGGCTGCCGCGATTATTGACAGCTGAAAACAAACATCCCAAAGATTAATTCTGAGCACTGTTTATCGATGACTAAACCTAATCCAGCATATTTTTGGCGTCGATATGTGACTGTGGACAAGACCTGGATCCATCACTACAGGCCTGAGTCGAAGCAGCTGTTAAAATTGTGGCCATTGTTTTTTGGGATTCTCAAGGCATAATATTTATAAACTTAAAAAAAAAAGATCATACAATCACAAGGGATTACTATGCAACACTTCTTGGCCGTTTGGATGGACAATTGAAAAAAAAAGTCCAAGATTACAACACAAAAAAATTCTGTTCCATCAAGACAATGTTCGAATTCACATGTGTGCAGTTGCAACGTCAAAATTAAGTGAATTATGGATTTGAATTAGTACTCAATCTACCTTATTCACCGGATTTAGCACCTAGTGGCTTTTTCCTCCGTCCTAACCTAAAAAAGTGGTTAGGAGGACAGAGATTTTCATCAGACCAAGCGGTTATTAGGGCTGTAGAAGGCTATTTTCAGGATTTGGTTACTTCCTACTTTTCAGAACGCATAAAGAAGTTGCAATACCGCTGGACCAAGTGTACAGAGTTCCATGGAGACTATGTTGAAAAATAAAAAAAAGTAAACAATAACGTTGTCTTTATTCATTTTTTACTTTACTTATTGAACTACTCTCGTATCACATGCTTCACAAGATTTTTTCTATGATATACCAAAAATTCCATTTTTACACATTGATAAATTGTAGCATCTAAACACTGCAAATTTACAAAAAATAAAAATCGCTTTTTTTCAAATAAATATCTAAAAAACTATAAAATATAAATATACTGTTTTCTAGATGATGTGCATTTAGAAGTGTATAAACATTTTAAACATAATATAAAATGTCTTCTGTGTTGTTTTGAGGTTGTATATTATTCAGGAAAATATAGTAGGAATTTTTAATGAAATTAATACAAACTATAACAAAATATTACGTAAATATTTTCGCTACATATTTTAAAAATGTACCTAAAATTAAAAACTTTTATGTCAATTTTTCCTTTAGCTCTATTAGCTTCTGAGGAGGCGTTGAGGCATAATGTGGAGTATTCCAACAGAAAATAGTAACTCAACACTTTCCTTCAATAAATATTCTATAATAAAAGTATATACGAGGTTTGTCCCAAAAGTATCGAGCCTGTATTCCGTGTCAAAACTTCCGAGCGACCTCTGTGGGGCATGGGCGTCACCAGTAAGTCTTCACGAACTCGTTGGTGTGCGCAGTTACCGACTGCACGTGTTAGTTCGTGAACGGTGTGCGTCTTTTTTTCGTTCGTCGCATTTTGTTATCGTAAAAAATGACGGAAAAATTAAATCAACGAATTTGCATCAAGTTTTGCTTTAATCTTGGAAAAACTTGCTCGGAAACAATTAATATGATGAATAAGGCATTTAGAGAAACAAAGCGACAGTCTTCACAATGGAAGCATTCTAAAACGCCAAGACCAACAAAAGCACGTCCAAGTCGGAGCAAAGTGAAGACAATGTTGACTGTTTTCTTTGATTATGAAGGTGTTGTGCACCACGAATATGTTCCGAGAGGTCACACGATCACTAAAGAATACTACGTTGAAGTATTGAAAAGATTGCGTGACGCAGTCAGAAGAAAACGGCCACAGCTTTGGACAAGCGGTGATTGGCTGCTTCACTACAACAATACGCCAGCGCATTCATCGAAACTTGTGAAGCAATATTTAACAAAGCAACAAGTCGTACAGCTTCGCCAGCATCCGTACAGTCCCGACCTAGCTCCCTGTGACTTTTGACTCTTTCCCAGATTAAAAATGCCGCTCAAAGGACACCGGTTCGATGAAAAAGAGATGGTTGAAACTAATGCACCGAAGGCAATTCCGAAAACTGACTTCCAGGACTGCTTCAGGAAGTGGAAACACCGCTGGGAACGTGTTATTCAATTAAATGGGAACAACTTTGAAGGATGTCACTCATCGGATGATAAAGAATAACACCAATGCCGAGATATGAAGGTAGGCTCGATACTTTTGGGAAAAACCTCGTATGTTTGTGAAATAGTAATAATTAAATAATATTACAGAATTTTACTTCTTGTAAGTATGCCATTAAAAAAAAATTTATACATTCCCCCGATACTCCATAAAAGATGTTCAATGGGAAAATGAAATGATCATCGATAACATTCTTAAATTACAATATGGTAGCGCAATAACAGGTATAGAAAATTCAGTATCTTGTACCTCAAATTTTTGGTCGAGAAACCAAAGCCAACTTGGAAAAGGTAAAAAGCAAAAAAAAAATGTTTTAACATTTAGCTAAATTTTTAATTCCCATGGCTGTCACTAATATACAAACAACATGAAAAAAAAAGTGGTTCATCAAAGTATTTTATTATTACTTTGGTGTAATTTTTGGCAAACATAATAACCTTTGGAATAAACGTATTTTTTAACAATCTAGGTTGCCGAGATTCACCTTGGAGCTGCCAGCTACCAGTCGAAGATTCATTTCAGTTATACAAAAATGTTTAACATTTAAACAAAAACAAACTTGTACATTCTGTGTCATTTTCATATTTACGAATTCAAACCAGCAAACCGACTAAATGAGCTTGTTATTACTTAGATTACCTTCATAATACTAAATTACCCTGTAAAATACAGAGTAAATGATTTTATTTAGGGCAAGCTTATAAAAGTTGATTGTATTTTGTATTTCTTGCAACATTTTAAGCTTTTTAAATGTATATTTTTATACGTTATAATTTTATAATATAATAAAAATAGTTTTACATATTATAGGAACACTCATTTAAAGTGTAAATGTAGTAATGCTATATATAACATGATTTAATTAGGTAAATGATCTGCTTACATTAATTTCGTTTATTATTTTTTTTTGATGGATCTTAACGCTCAAAATGAGATCAACAAGTACAATTTTGTAGATTATAGAAATACCTCTGGCATAGCTGATGATGTATGTATACAGTCGAGATCAGTTTAGCAAAACTTTACTGTATTCAAATTAAAGATTATAAACCATTGCAACAACTCGATGGGACTGAGTCCCATATACAGTATTATATCGTCTCTAGACTTACAGGGCTTCATTTATTTGATTATTATTGTTTTTTTCTTAAGTAAATATTGAAATATCAACTTTAATAAATCAAACGAGAAAACTGCCACCAGACACATTGTTGCTGAACGACAACGTATCGTTACGCACTGTTGTTTGCAACACTGCCATTCGAGAATGTGGCTTCACTAAACATAACCATCCATCATATAATATCGAATTGGCCCCCAGTGACTTAGGAGGAAAAAATCTAATTCAAATCATGAAGTTAATGGTTACTGCTCAATTTAAAATTCAGGCCGGAAACCTTTAGACTTTACTACAAGTAGATATTACTATAATGTTAAAAATCCATTCACTAGGAAGTACCTTCCTTGAATCAATATTTACACGCTTTATGAATATTGTCTAGTTTTTTAATTTGTTTTAAATGATATTTATTAAAGAAAAACATTTTATAATTCGAGTGAACAAAGTCAAAGATTAAATATACAAATAGAAAAATAAATTACTGAGTAAATCCCATTTTATTTGGTGATTTTCAATAAATGTTTGTGAACAAATTTTCTACAATCTTCAATTCATATAAAAGCCACAATTATATCGTGACGTAAAATGATATGACAACATACATAATCGCGCTTGTCTGCTTCATTAGCAAATTGGTGAATGGTGTAAAGTTGCAAAAGCTTATTAACTTAGAAATTTGCATTTCCATTGATTGCGATCGATATACAAAAAATAATCCTAAAACACAAAGAATGGCAATTGCTATATTTGAAACCACGTTTTTATAAACCACACCTATGCTTAAGAAGCTTCATAATCTACATATATTTTATATGGAATAAAAAATAAATTATAATTATTGGTATGCAATAAAATAATTTCCACAAATTATTATCACTTGAGGTCCATTCGCTACCACGTGAGTCAAATGAAGTGTGGTACCTAATCTTTGAAAAATTAAATTAAAATACTAATAAAAAATAATATAATTTAAAAATAAATAGGTTGCAAGGCATTTACCATGGAAAAAAAAATATTATAAAAAAAATAACTAAATATAGAACTTCATTTGACTCATTTAAAAGCTGGTGGTAATTAGTATGTAATTTGGCAACTTTGCGTTTTTCCTGTTTATGTTTATATTCAAGACGCTCTAACCTAACTTTACTCTTTCATATAAATTTACAAAATAGTAAAATGTTTACTCATAATATTAGATTGTTTCATGGCAAAAATGACGGTAAATTCGTACCCCTCAAATGTAAACAATGGCGCCAGAATATAGTGAACTCAAAAAAAAAAACATAAATTAGATGAAAATTTCACTCTACAAAATGTGTATGTTCGTATCAATAACTGAGTGAAGAAGATGTATTATTCACGATTTATGGCGAAAAAATTGTGATTTACCAATATATTTAAGACATGTCGTTAAAGAGGAAATTTTTCATTTAAAATGCATAAAATGTAATAGTATAAATTTAGTTAGTACAAGTAGTTATAGAGAAGATAATATAAATCATAAACGGTATGATATTAACTTCAGATTAGCTTTTGGTAGGGATCATTTGATATATACACTACCGTTCAAAAGTTTGAAAACACTCTATTCTTAGTCAATATAAAAAAAATACTGCAATAAATCTATAAATAAACATGTTATTGTTGGAGTATACTATTTTTTAATTTCAAAAACTATTATTTTAGCGTTCAGTATTATTTGTGATGTTCATGTGATAGTTACAACAGATGATAAGCGCATAAAATGGCAAAAATGAAACAGATTTCTATTGAACAGCGAAGTGCTATCTGTACTTTGAGCAAGGAAAGATATTCTATACACCAAATTGCAGAAAAGGACGACGTTTCATGCAAAGAAATACATTATACTCTTATAAGAAAAGCAGCTACTGGAGGAAATCAAGACCGAAAGAGAGCTGGACGTCCCACATCTACAGCAAAGCAGGAAGATAAGTTCGTTGTAACGTTATCGAAATGAAATCGACGTTTAACTGCGCCTCAAATTACCGCTACTTTAAATGAAACAAGAGAAAAACTAGTTTAATGTTAATAATTATAAAAATAAATAACTATAAAAAGACGTTTATTGTCTGTTGGGCTGAGCAGCCAAAAAACTGAGATTAACTAGTATTCATAAAAAAAATAGATTGGAATGAGCTAAAACACATAAAAACTGAACACAAGAAGACTGGGAAAAAATCCTTTCAACGGATGAGTCCATATTTCAGATTTTTGGATCTAATAGACGTATTTTTGTGCGCCGAACAAAAGACGAATGGGCTTCAGAAGAGTGTACTGTGCAGACAGTTACGTATGATAGTGGTAGCGTGATGAGTTGGGACGCTTTGGTAATAATAAGCCCGGCCATATGATCAAAATTGGCGGAAAACTAAATAAAAAAGGTTATCTAAAAATACGTCAAGAAAATGCGATTCCCTCTGGAATGAATCTAACTGGCCCAAGTTTCGTTTATAACAAGACAGTGACCCTAAACATTCATCTAAGTTATGTCACAGGTTCCCAGAGCAAAAATGAAACGAAAAAGTTCTGCAAATTATGAAATGGCCATCACAATCGCCAGATCGTTCTTCTATTGAGGTAATATGGGATGAACTTGACCAAAAAGTGAAGAATCGTTGTCCATCGAGCTCAGCACAGTTGTGGGAATATTTACAAAGCGAATGGAAGTCACTGGACTCCGAATACTTCGGAAAAGAACGAGTAAAATTTGTGAACAAATAATTAAGAATAAGGGTGGCCATTTTAACCAAGCCAAAATTTAACAAAAAAAGTATTATTAGTTTGTTATTTGTACTAAATATATATAACTAAATATTAGTCTACAGTTTGATTAAGTTTTAAGTGTAATAAAGCATAACTTACATATTTTATTGTGGTTTTTATTAAAATTACCTTAGTGTTTCCAAACTTTTGAACGATAGTGTATATATATATACACTACGAGCAGCCGTCGAGGAAGCATCACTTGAAAATGCCAGCTGAGATGTCGGCGAAACGTCGTGAAGATATTTCTATTGACGAACGGATTAAAAACCGGAAAAACACCAGTACGTATATATATATATATATATATATATATATATATATATATATATATATATATATATATATTAAAGACAAAGTTTTCATATTGAATGTATTCAAAGATCTGAACTCCGCCGTCAGGCAACGTTGCCAAATGAAATATTTCGACTCCATTTTAATGCAGGTTAACCTTAAATTTTGTCATTTATTTCAGTTGACATCTGGGTGAACCCCATGGTAAGCTAAATACTTTATTGTAAGAAAAAAGAGATTTGTATGTTTTATAAAGCCAAGGAAATTCCGCGATAGTATAGAAATAGATTATGACAAACTATTATAGAAAAAAATAGATTTTCATTAGATCTAACATTTTTTATTTAACGCGGGCAGTGATTGGACCTCCTTAAAAACATTTATGATAAAACTTATGCTCATATTAATTTTTATATTTGTTTTTCCTTTTTATTGCCTTTAAACTTAAAATAATATCCTTGCAAGATAATATCAATCATTCTAAACATACTTTACGTTAATGTTGTTTTGTTATTTTGGTTTAAGTTACTTTCACAATCATATTAAATAACCATTTTCAAAACAGCCTGCATAAGAATTTAATGCATTAATCATAATGGGACATGATTAATTATCAATTTCACAAACAAGACTCATTGTTTAGTCATAAACAGTAGTTAGACAGTCTGAATTAATCAGCATTGTTTTATTTCATGGAAATGTTATAATCATATTGATTAAATAAATAATTTTTTAACATATTATCTTCACCAACTTCTATTAGTTTATTGCATACATTTTAAAGACTTTCTTCTACAAACATACTGTCTTTATAGGGATAACTTAGCGATATAAAAATATAAATTAATTTTCTTCTTTTGTGATGATATTTATAAATTTTAAATAGTTAAACCACAAAGGCTATTTAGGCTGGTTTTAGTATGTGTTCGGGTCATTTTTGGTTAACAGATAAATGTGTTATACTTCGTAATATATCATTTGGTTAACCAATTGGTATCTAATAAAAAGTAATCCATTTTCCAACTAAACTTGCGCCTCAAATAGCCTCAAATATATATATACTTTTAGGCATAATTGTATAGTTTTGCATTTATTTATAATTAACATAATTATCTAGAATTTCACTTCATAATACAATAGGTAATACGATATTCTCAACTATGTCGGACTATTCTAAATAAAATCAGATCCTCTGTACAAATATGGAGTTTACTCCCACAATTTACTATTTCTACACTTTCTCGCAACTATCGAAATCCTGTGAAAAACCACATACAAAACATTATAAATCGGAAGCACCACCAAATCCAAACTGTAAAAGAAAAAAGGAGACCTTAATACCAGACGTAAACTGGCCGAAATTGTTTTTATTATTGGATGCTGGTCTCAGCCTCTTTGTTAGACTGGTGTATCGTCATGTTATTTGGAATGGCTTGATTTTGACTAGGGGGATTAGTTGCAACTGGTGTACCGGCAGAAACATTAGTAGAACTTATCACGGTATTGGAGTTTTGTGGCATAACACTAGGACTAGGATTAACAACAGCTACGTTCGGTTGCTGGGTTGCAGGATTGCTGAAAGGAGTAGTATTTGCTGCTGGAGGGGCTGTACTTTGATTTTTTGGAATTTGTGACCTTAGATAGTTGTTTTCTGTTTCTAATTGTTGGATTTTTTCCATAAGCTCTGCGATTTTTTCTTTTAGCACTTCTACTTCTTCACGTACCTAAAAAATGAAAAATATTTGATAGAAGTAACTTAAAAATTGCCTTTTTTATGTTTAAAAAATGACAGTGAATTTTCAATACCTAAATCAAAAAAATTGCACTATAAAGTAAACAATAACCAACAAGTGTTTTATGCTGCAATTAATTTAATAATTGTAGATATACTTATTTACTTAGCACTTCTTTGAAGTCGGCGCAGCAGTAGCTAAAGTAGTCATTTAAAATTAATTCTAGATGGACTAATGTTTTTTTTTATATCATTATTATATTGTTTACATAGTTTTTAATTTGAGTTCCATTTGTTATCTGCCTTAGTTCAGAGTGTCTTTGTGTAGTATGTGTCTATAAACTTTATTCTCTACATTATATTCTTTTTAGTTTCAATTAGTCTTTAAATGGTGTAAGCTTAATAACAAATGAGTGAAAAAAACAGACTATAGCCTACAGACACGCTATAAAATTCGTAAATCAAAAATTTATTTCAGTTTTTAACTTCTGTGCGGTGGCGCCTCATGACTGTTTAGACAGGTAGTGCCAATATATATGTCATAAACCCCCCGTGGTAATATTTTTACGGAACTCCCTAGCTAGAATTTGCTACAACATGCTGAAAACCCAATCAAGATATCTAACTCATATCAAAGTTGTATGAGAAGAAGTAAGTAACCAAAAATTAGAAATTATGAGAATAACAGACGTATTTTCAGGGATAGGTGTTACATTAGAGAGACCAACCAATCAAAAATATTTGAGGTTTAATCTAAAATTTTGAAATCTAACCCTTTTTGCACTAACACTGTAATTATTTATGTTTTTGTGTCTTTACAACACAAGAAATATTCTAATAACCTAAACATAAAGTCTTGTGGGCATATCTAAACAAAAGATTTGTAATGTTCAAGAGATTAATCATGCTAAAAACCATGCAGAAATTTTTTTCTTGTTACAACTATCATGGGATACACTGAACGTAAAAATAAGAGAGGGGGTACTAGAAAAAATATACCAAACAACTGACTACATATTGCCTAGTAATGTTCAATGGTGATAACATTTCTCTACTTGTGTGTCAAATTTGATTTTTGTGTTTTGTAAAGCATTTTGCAACAAAAATGAGTTATGCACACGGTTTGCAACATCGCGGTGTCATCAAATTTTTAACAAAGGAACATAATGGTCCTAAAATATTCATGAACGAACGATTGCCACATAGAGGGATGAAGCTCCATCATATTTTAAAGTAAATTATTGGCCAAAACAATTTCGATGCGGTCGTGAATTCATTGAGATGATCCAAGAAGTGGATGCAATACAATACTACATGATACACTAGGATAAGTAAAGTTTCAGCAAGTTGGGTTCCAAAATTAATAGGAATATTTGGATGCAGATTCTTACTTTCTTCTCCAAGTGAGCGACAGGCGAAAAGATTTGTGTACATCACTAGGATCCAAAAACCAAATTAGAGTTCATGCAATGTGTCCATACGAGTTCTTTGCCTCCGAAAAAGGCACCCATACAAGCGTCAGCTGAGAAGCTCATCGTTACCGTCTCTTGAGACCAAGGAGGAGTTATTCTTGTCAAATACATATTGAAGGGCAAAATTATGTACGGCCATTGATCAAAAACGTCCTGATTTATATCACAAGAACGTCCTTAACAGAGCAGTAAAAGTGTAACCCATCGTTCGCCAGTGTCACTGAGCTGGACATCCCGCTATATACTCCAAATTTCGAAAAAGTACCTCTGAGGACATCATTTTGCAGAGAATAATCAGTTGGAAGAATATATTAATATCTATTTTGAAGGCCAACGGCAATCATTTTCTTCTGAAGTCGTCGCAGGACAAGCAACGGAGGCGAGTTAAAAAAATTATGTTAAAAAAAATTATATCTTTTTGGTCGCTTTTTAGAGAGCTAATTTTTCTATGGCTCCCCCCTCATATTTTTTAATTCTTAATTCTGAATACATGATAGTTATCTATCAGTGAGTTAAATGTATAATTTTATTTACGGTAACTAATACGGTGGATAATATAGGGACTGTTGAAAATTCTATTATCAATCCTTCTTGAAGATCTGTTATATTTTGGGTAAAAACCGATTAATAAGTTTGAATGCTAAAACAGCGCGCCAACATTGGATTTGAGTAATGTCGTTGATCACGTGACGCGTATGACGTCTCATCACAGTAAACAAAACAACGCTAAACGATAGTTTGTTTGATTTCTTGAGACTTTTATTTATCTGCCTTTAAAAATGGTGCGTAGTGTCCATCCACGTCTATAAGCACCCCAAAACAGGCATTTGTTTCTGTTCCAATGGATCCTAAAAGATGAAAACTGTGATCAGAACTAGCTAGTAAAGACCCTAGATGCATAGGAGCGAATTTTATGATTTTCATATGAGAAGATCGCTTTAGAGTAAGTAGATTAGTGTTTGTATATTACTGCAATATCTTACTGCTAGGCTGTTACAAATTTTGATCCATGTTTCTTGTCTAAAGTTTTATCACGTGTACATAGCCTCAAATTATTTGTTCTAAGACAAATACATTATTATTCTTTTATAGATTGGAATCAAAGACTAAACCTTTGCATAAGTTCTGACCCCTGAGGATGGTCTAGAGTAGACCGAAAGCGCTTGGCCGATTGTAATAATTTTAATAATATACACTGAAATACAGAATCCGTCAATTTCTTTAAACCTTTGCAGACCTGTAAATCCAAAGAAATCTGTTATAATCATGTGCAAACTTAATGTTAACATAACCTATATCGTGATTTTATACCGAAGTTTTTCGTACGATTCTTGAGTGATTCCTTTGAACAAGTTGTAAGTAATACTTACACTGCCATATTCACGTTTTTGAGTTCCGCAGCATAAAAATCAGTATTATTTTTAAAAGAAAGTCTAATCATAAGCGCATCTACTACAGGGAGGTTACTGTTGTCGACTTGCTGAAAATTTATTTCCATTTCGATGTTTATACCAAAGTAACTTGAAAAATAACTAAATTATAGAAGATTCATACGAAGTATATCAGTAGTTAACTCGAAAATTGCTCGATAAAACCAAAAATGGTTAAAATCGCGTATCAGTAAACTAACATTCTGTTTGTTTACTTATATGTGACGTAAGCATCGTTACAACGAATCGTGGAGTGTTTTTCATCACGTGATCATACATAAAATATGTTTATTTAATTTACGTTTTTTATTTAATATAAACACATTTTATTAGGAAAATAAATACAATACGTTTTTTTACGCCGAAATATATTAGGATGACATCAATTTGTAACATATTTTTAACAGAGTCAAACAGTCTGTTATGTCATAACAAACGTTTCAAGGGTTTAGTTAAGGAAAATTCATATTTTGCATTAAAACAGATTTTAAGTCGAAAGTTAAAAACAAAATGTTGACATCATTTGAAAAAATAATTTTCCTATAGAGGAATCAGTAATTATTTTCACATTTTCAAATAAAAAATCAATAATACGCATAATCTTCCGTCAATAACGTCATTTAAATGCACGCAGATGAAATATCGAAATTCGTCTATTATAATAGTACCTACTTAAAATCAATGTCAAGAATACCTTCTTTATATTTCAAGGTTAGTTGTGTGGCCAAAAATAACATGATTTTAAATACTTTAACCCTGAATAGAAAATGTCTGAGAACGAAAGTAGATATAAAGTCGAGGTCCGATGTAAATATTTTTAACCAAGTTTCTACAACTAGTACTTTCTCACTATAAAAATATTATAAAAGAAATCTGCAGAACTTGTGTAAATTTAATTAAAAAATCAAGGCTTAATGTAAAATTTACAAATTAATAATCACATAGTTTTAAACTTTATTATTTCCGTCAATTTCAAACAGAACTCAACAATTTTTTGTTTTTGTCGCAGTTCTATTTAATATGTTAATCTTATACAGAGTATTCCAAAAAATGGAGGTGATGCAATATTTGTGAAAATTGTATTTGGTCTGCGGCGACTAACGGCACTGTAAATTAGAAAGAACAAAAGTGGTACTGAGGGCTTTGCCATTTTCTTTAAAATTTCATTTTTATAATGTTATTAATGTACTATTTAATATATTGTCATCAAAAATATGTAGCGCGATTATATCAGTGACTTGAAACTGTTTTGAATTAAAAAAGTTTTTAAATGCCACTTGAAAAAAGTAAAATAAATGAAATGGGGTTGACTTTACTAAAGCGACTTCAAAATGCGATATACACTGTTCAAGCTTGATTTGATAATTACGAACTCAAATTTGTGACCGTCGGAACATATGATTTTCACATTAATAGGTTTTGGGTTAAGGTTATGAACCAAATATTTATTTATTTTTGTATATTAAGAAAATTAAGGAAGCTGTTGTTCCTTTAAATTCAATTTATGACAGTATGTGATGCAAATTCTTAAAAATGTTCCACAAATAATAATTACTGAGGTTAGGTACATACGCATGAGAAATAACTGGTTTTAAAGTGGCTTGAAATTGATTTTCAACCCTGATTCAAGTCGCCGAAATAAACGGGTAGGTTTAAAACTACATTTAAAGCTGTTTCACATTCAATTCTGCTTGAAGCCATCGATATAAATGTACTGTATGTCCTTCCTGTTTCACGTTGATCGGCCTCGGAAAAAATAATTAAAAAATGATTCTAATATTTTAATGTAAGCAACAATAGGGAAGTCGGATGGGAGAGTTAGCTCCATTTTTTTGAGATTGCATCTCAGATATGATATATAATGAGTTTTTTAACAATTACATTGTTGCGACTTTTTTGGACCCCCTGTAAAAGATGGTTGAGTCGAAATTTCAAATTTTTTTTTCATCTAGAAACTCGAATAAAAGTTATTTTTAAAATCCCAAACACTTAGGTGATCACAATAAAATCGAAATTTTAGAAGCACAAGATGAGAGCAGCGAGAACGACGATGAACCTCTATCTAAAAGTGTCCACCACTTTGCCCACAATCTATTTTGAAGAACCCATTGAAAAGTTTGTTGGAAAAACTCCTAGTTCTGTTGAAGTGTTAAAATCTTTCATTAAAATAAAATCGCCTGTCAGAATATCTGTTTCTCAACAAATACCATGTCAAATGAAACACTAAAAATTGACCTCTCGTTTCAAGAAAAACTAATTCTGGAATAAAAAAGAGGATATCCAGCCCTTATTATATTTTCAAGCCGTTATATGTCTCTCTGTACCAACTGGCAGTATATCTAGTGAACAAATGTTTTCAGAGGCTGGGACTGTAATAGTAAAGGAATAAGCTAAATCCAGATACAACGGAAAGTTTAGTATTTTTTCACGATAATCTGCCATAACTAAAAACCTTTTGGTATCTTTTCTGAACTTATAGTTTTATTTCTGTTTATTAGTAACGTTATTTTGGCAAGTTTCAATTTTATTATTAAAAGCAAAATTTGTCGGCAGGCAAGCCGATGGATACTTTACCCATATCAGCCGATACCGATAACCGTTCTTGCAGCCGATATAACCGATATATCGGTATCGGCACTACTTTTAAGTTTCAATTAATTTTTAAAATTTGACTAATAACTTTCGTTGAAGTCAGTCAATAAATAGATTCTAATGTTTTATTATTGAACTTTTGCAAAATCATAAATATATTTGAAACCCTATATGACGATAAATTATAGCCATTACTGATTAAAGTGTTTACAGAAGTTGGAAGGAAAATATATTTTGCTTGTTAGAAACGAATTCCACTTGAAATTACTACTTATTCAACACAGCCGTAGTTTCAAAAATATACAAGCAGAAATACTTTTAAATGCAAAGAACTTCCGTCGGATCGTATGTCTTCTTTGCAACTGCGTTAACTGCATTTTAGTAATTTTCAGATGCTGATGTGAGATATCTCGTGATTCCGTGTTGTTATTTTATTACATCTTTTCTACTCCTATATGTTTGTTCAATTGGCTATTATTGCTGATATTTTAGAGAATTAAAACAAACTCTGAAATATCGACAATAACAGAAGTGGGAAATAGGGAGTTGAACGCACGCTGTACTGAATATACCTAGCAGCATTCCTTTCCCACTTTGAAACAGAAGTAATTTAGTTCTTTACATGAAAATGACACTCTGAGTTAAGTTTATCAGACATATAGATTGGCTTGGTACTACTTTTGAACATAACCTAAAGTGGTATTCTCAAATTGCCGAACTTTGTTTAAGACTGCGTAGTTATTGTTATGCTCTTCACTTCATGTCGATGCACTATAACCTAGGGATACTCTTGACCACTTATTTTGTCATTATCCATTTTTGAATACGATATGGTATCTTACACGGGGGAAGAAGTGATAATGTAAACAGGGTTTTATTTTGCAGATGCATGCTATTCATATAGTTGTTGATTTAAGATAGAGGCACTCATGTAAAAATGCCTTAAGAGGTTAGAAATTTTACAGGTTGCAGGTATTTACATTTACGAGGTTTGTATTTTTATTTATTGGAATAAAAATATCTTTCAATGTACTAGATCTGCGCATAAGTATAACATTAGACTTGAATTGTTATAGTTTAAAAGAATTTTTTAAAATTTTTTGACTGGTATAAAGTTTTATTTTATTTTATATGTTTTTAAATATTGTATATTTTGATAATATTTTCAATTATTGTAATATGTTTACTTCTCAATTGGAGAAATAAATGATTATTATTATTCAAATAAACTAAAATACTACTATAGCAATTAGATCTGAGAAGCACTATTCAGTTTATGACAACAAAATCTTCAATTTTGTTTCTATTTTTGTTTTTTAATATATTCAACTATTTAATTGGAAATGACCGTTAATTCGACCAAAAAGTAATCCAAATCTGTATAAGAATTTAAAAAAATAATTAATTGCTTAATCACAGTCTCTAGCTTTCATCTAAAGTCAGTGGCGGCGCGTTCATAAGTGCTGCGGAGCTGCAGAACACACATAATTTCGACAAATTATATATTTTTTAATGTAGTGTATCCCTAAACTAAACAATAAAAATATTAAATTATTTCTCTAATAGCATTGGCAAAATGGCAAACAAAACACCGCAAGTTTTCCGGCCTGAACACTCGAGCGTAGGGCCGCCGCTTACGAGCCCGCCGCGGATTTGGGTTCACAGCTAATGATTTCTGAAAACAAAGCGAGTGATTGGTTTAACGCTGCACGTGGCTTAATACGGCGATTTATGGAAAATTTGCGGCTGCAGGACGGCAGCACCCAGCAGTGGTTTTGTAATTTTATATGCGCGCGGCCGGCTATTTGTTTTGTCCTGTTGTTTTATTTAGTTTAATTATAATGAATTCGATCGAGTTTTTGCAGAGTCATAGTTTTAGCTCTTTGGCATACGAGGACAAAATTAAAATTAAAGAACTTGGTCGATCGACACCACAATTAAACATTGAAATTAGCGGTTCAAGTCGAAGCAAAACATACAAACGCCAGTTTAATGACACGGTTTATAACAATACAAAGTGGTTGTGCGGTTGTGACAAAAAACACGCGCTTTTTTGTTTCCCTTGTATTTTGTTTGGAGGTGACAAATCGTGGACAGTTACGGGTTTTAGAGATTTGGGACATTTAAGCCAAAACATTAAACGGCACGAAGGAACACAGAAGCATATTTCCAATACGGTAAGCCTGGCATTATTAGGAAACATAAACATCCAAAAGCAATTGGATAATGCCTACTGGATTAATGTAAAACGGCACAACGAACAAGTTGATAAAAATCGTTATGTGCTATCGCGTATTATTGATTGTATAAAATTTTGTGGAACGTTTGAGTTAGCCCTCCGTGGCCACGATGAAAGTGACGAGTCTGATAATCCCGGAATCTTTCGTGGATTGGTGAATTTTAGTGCAGATCTTGACAACGTTTTCCAAAAACATTTAGAATCTGCTACGTTATTTAAAGGTACATCAAAGGACATGCAGAATGAACTATTACAATGCATGCTGGAGGTATGTAGAGAAAAAATCTCTGATGAAATAAATGAATCAAATTATTTAGCAGTTCTGGCAGATGAAACTAGTGATGTTGCCTCAAAATTTCAAATGGTGGTCGTTTTACGATATGTACATCAAGGAAGCCCAGTTGAAAGATTTTGGGGTTTTATAAATCCTGAGCAACATGACGCTCAATCTTTAGCAGCCTGTATTAAATCCGTTATAGATCCATTCTTAACGAAAGATTTCAACAAGCTGATTGCACAAACCTACGATGGCGCTGCTGTTATGAGTGGCAGACATAGAGGAGTACACACAGTAATCAAGGAAAAATATCCCCAGGCACATTTTGTTCACTGTTACGCTCATCAACTCAACTTAATAATGGCCCAGGCAGTGTCTCAAGATACAAAAGTGCGGGTATTCTTTTCAAATGTAGATGACGTTGTAAATTTCTTTTCGAATTCTCCTCAAAGAATGGATGTGTTAAACGAAGTAGTAGGGAGAAGATTACCACGCGCCGTTCAGACTCGGTGGAATTTTAAAAGCAGAGCAATAAACGTTATTTATGAGCACAGAAATTCTTTAATAGAATGTATGCAAGAAATTCAACGGAGGTTTGCTAATAGAATAGTCGTAAGTCAGGCAGTTGCTATAGAACGTTCGCTTAATGATGAATCATTTCTGTTTTGGCTAAATATTTTTCATCATGTTATGCCGCATGTTGACATTTTATATAACCAACTACAAACAAGGAAAGCCGATTCGGTAGAAATTAAAAACTGCGTCGATACTTTTGAAAAGTGTATCCAAGAGTTGAGAGATAATATTGACGGGGTAATAGACAGAGGAAATCTTCTCAGACAGGATTTGGAGCCCACTGTTAAACGAATTTGTCTTTCAAAAGAGAACCTTCGTGCGGCAGCATTAGAAGTTTGCGACACAATAATTCATACTGCCAAAACTAGATTTGATTATGTAGATCATTTAGCAGTCGCGACGTTATTTACATCTGAATTGTTCGAGAAGTTTTCAAAAAAATTTCCAGATGGGATATTAAACTCTGTGCTAACTATGTACCCTTTATTTGAACTAGAACGCCTAAAGACTGAACTGTCCATAATTTACATAAGGCCAGATTTTAGGAATCTTAAAGGGGCAGTAGCATTTTTAAATTTACTTACATCTAACAATTTGGATGAGTCTTTCAAAGAAACTGTCAAGTTATTACAAATAATTATAACTATTCCTATGACAACGGCAGAGGCAGAAAGATGTTTTTCTACTTTAAAAAGAGTTAAAACTTTCCTACGCAATACCATGGGTGAAAGTAGATTATCCGCACTTTCTATGCTGTCAATAGAAAATGCCTTTATTAGAAAAGACCCCAATTTTAATGAGAAAGTAATTGAGAAGTTTGCAAGAGCTAAACAAAGACGTATTGATTTGATATATAAAAAGTGAACTTTAGATTTTTTTAAACGTTTAAATTTTTGTTGTTGTTTTTCGTTTTTTGACATTTATTGCCCCTTATATTCAATGTGCTACCAGGTTACCACCTGCGACAAAAGGATTGCATGTTGCATGTTTGTACCTTGTACCAGAGCTTAGAAGGAATACAGGTAGGTCTAATAATTCTTTTTTTGCTTTGCGTATTTCGCGTATTTTCAATGCAGAACACACCCTTGAACATCCCACACGCCGCCACTGTCTAAAGTCTATATTAATGAGTAGATCTGATTTGATATGATAACAAATTTATATAAAACTAGCCAAGTGGGATGTCTATTTTTATTTGCATTAATTAATATGGTAAGTACCCACTTAACCAGATTTTTATGCAGCAAGAGACAAAAGCCTTTTGATTGACTTAAGAAATATCACTTGGGATACAGGTAAAAATAAACACCAAGAAAAAATAACCACTTAAATCAATTAAAAGGCATTTTGTCACCTAAAAAAAACATAACTTTCCTTATATTTAAAAGACTAGTTAATAAAAACAAAGAAATACTTACAGTATACATGAGATGACTTTTCACCAAGTCCATTGCTTGTTCAATTTTGTTATCAATGGCATTAACAACAGGATTGTTTTTTGTAGGATCATCCGAATTTTCACTCACAGTTTCCATGACACTGTTCGTTTCTTTCACTTCTGGATTATTTTCACTTGTATCTAATACAGTCAAACTATTTACACTCATTGGAAATTGGGGATTCGTATAAACGTTACTCGTCTCAAAGTTCTGTGGAACTTGCTGGACACCTATTACTGGGGCAGTAATTACAGTTGGTGCTCCAGCAACTGCTGAAACCATATTTGGACCCGCTTGGATACCTGGAGTTTGCGTCTGTTGTGTAGAAATTTGTTGTTGATATGTACCACTTTGCGGTTGCTGATACGGCTGGGTCTGAATCTGCGGAGCCGACTGAGCTGGTTGATTTGGTAGCACATGATTTTGCTGAGTACTAACAGGTTGAGAATTTATTATCACGTTCTTAGCTGGTAAATTAGGCATATTACTACCTTGCAATTGAGACTCTGTCTGTTGTGGATAAGCATGTCCATTCATCATGGCTTGATTTATACTTGCTTGAGATACAGTTGGCTGACCTGCATAGCTTTGGCTTTGTTGAAAATTTGCAGGCAAATGAACTGCTTGTGTTGTAGGCACAAAAGCACTATTCTGAGCTGGTATTGGGACATATTGAATATTTGGGTAGCCTTGTGGCAATGTAAAGCCTGCAGGATTGGCAACCACGCCAGAAAAGTATGGCTGATTATTAATAAATTGAGCAGGCATACTAGATGTCACTTGTTGGGGAACAGTTTGACTTTGAACATTGGCTACTTGAGGATAAAAATACTGTCCTTGCGGAATAAGCTGGGCCTGAACACCAGGAAAAAACTGAGCTCCATTAGTAAAACCGCTTTGTAAAAGCATCTGTTGAATTTGTTGTTGAGGCAAACTCTGAGATTGTAAGAATACTCCTCCTGCTACCCCAGCATTTCCTACTGACTGTGGTGCTTTATTTGCAGTGGCATTAAGTACACTTGCAGGAGGTGCTTCATCCACATAATCCATACATTTCCATCTGCCCCTTTTAAAAGGTTCCAAACTAGCTATTTTTACAACTTTAAATCTATCATTTCTACTTGGAGTTGTATGAATATCTTTCGCGTCATCACCAGTTTTAACAGATCCTTCTGTTTCTGTGGGCACACTTGATGAATCAGTTGTCATATTATTACCAGTTGCTGTTATGTTATTTGGAATAATGGCTACACCATATTGAGGGCTCGTGGGTATCACATTAGCGGCATTGCTCGTGACGGTGAGTTCATTTTTAACTTGCTGAACATCTTCTGGGCGAGCTTGAAGGTTCGGCTCAACACTTGATTCTGGATGTTTCTCTACCGCCTCACCAGCTGCATTTGCCGTGGTCGAGGGTTGACCTACGGAATGCAAATATTAGCATAATAATCTCTACCCTAATGTGTACCCACACACACTCTCAATATGATATATGAAAAGAAAAAATAGTTTATCGGTTAACATAGAAGAGAAGCCTTAACGGACTTTTTGGAATTGAAAAGGTACAATTCACGAGTAACACACGCGTAAAAATGAAATTTCATTCCGACGTTTTGTCTGGAAGAACAAAATGCCTCACGTAACGTCGGAAAGTAATTTTATTTTGACAGTGTCCAAATTGAAGACCTGCTATTTAATATTTTAAGAAGATGAAAATTTTAGAGATTAAAGCATTGATAACTCAAATTATAATACAATAAAATCCACATGCAAATTCCATTACAGTAAGACAGTATATTTTAAAAGAATAGGCTTTAAATTAGTGTGTATCTAATAAAATAAATATGTTTTATCCAATATCTGATTATTAGTTTATGATTATAAAATAATACAACTGATTGTATGTTTTACTTAGAAATATATCTATTAATTAATATGTTGAAATCGTGTCTGATAAGTGAATAGTCGGAAAAGTAATATAAGTTATTTCTTGATTGAAATTTTACCAAAAATTAATCAAAACCCACAGTAGCTTAATCACAAATTACATGATTTACTTAACTAGACGCTAACAGCTTAAAACTATTTTATTTTAGTAATCTATCTACCAAAATTATCAAATTCGAGTTTGGTATCGAATTAATGTTGTTTAGAGCAGAAAATTAGTGCAGAAGCCATACAAGTGATTATCTAGCCTTTAAAAACCAGGCAAAAAATGATATTAAAAACTTTTGATAAAGTAGTATTAACCACTGGAGCTTAAACTTTCAAGTTAACACCAGATTATAACTTAAAAGTAAAATATAACCGTTCATAAAAAAAATGCTTAACCCAAAAACTCGATTGTGTCTGGGTTGTACAAGGAGGACAAGACACTGAACATGTCCATGCATTACTTCACTCCAACGTAAGGATTTGAAAAGAAATTCATAGCGCACATACTAAGTCAATACTAATTGGGGTAACCGAGACCAGTGGTAGTGGCTCCTTACAGCGATCCAGTACTGTGCAGTGAAAATAAAAAAGAGGATAATTAGTGACAAGAAAATCATAATCTACTCCGACCGCCCAGCGGCAATACAAGCCCGTACTTCCCATGATATAACCCCTAAGCAAGTAGGATATCGTGACGGAGCGTTAAATTCCCTAACAAATAAAAATACATTGATTTAAGCCCCAGGGTATAAGGATCATCAAAGTGATGACAGCGTCACTCGTATTCTTACGATTGGCCAATACGAAGGCAAATAGATTTTCGAGGTTCAGTCCTGCTGTCGATGGTCACCTAAACATTTTGTAGCTCGCATGCCCAAAAGTGTAGAATTATATCTACGTTTTAACATTGGAAATTTGCCATTTTTAATAGGTAACGGCAGAACACATCCTGTGTCAATGCGCACCCCTATCTAGGGTACATGTTGAATTAATGGACACAACTAAAACATAAGCATATATCTATACCCAGGAAAACTGAGCTAAGTAAAATTTTACAAACATGAGGAGGGTTAAAATACATCTCAGAAGTCGAAATGGCGAAAAAACTGGTGATGTCCAATTTATATACCTACATCTACTTCTTTGTTATTCAACCATTGTCTAAAAATACTCCTCATAATTATTTATAATTTCTTTAAAAATCGGTCATATTTCCTCAATTTCAATTTACAGATTCAACAGGCGAAAAAAAAATTTTTTTTTTCGATCATCTTGGTTAAAATAAAAATGTAAGATTTGGATTTTATCAGTTTGTGCAAATTTCAACCCTGTTCACTTAGATACGAAAATAATTTGATAAGAAATCTTCTGTGTCACTATTTAAAATATTTACCATTTTACTTGCAAGGAGCATTAGTGTGCGAAAGCAGGATTTCCTCAGTTCTAGAAAATGTCGAAAAATTATGTCAATTAATATATTTTTTCAAATATATAGAACACCTCGAAAAAGCGGGTCAAATCAAACAGAAATTTTTAAATAGCACAGCCACTATGCTATTATTGAATTATATTCAAAATTTCAAGTGCGTTTTATGAAGAACACTACTGCCAGTGATTTTATTGATACCTATGGCAATTGAACAATACTCTAACGTCCATTTGTTAAACGAAACATTTTTTTTCTGTCCAAAATATAAATTAATCAGTAATGAACAAACGCTGGTTAGTAATGTATGAAAATATTAATTATGAAATTTAAACGTCAAAAATATCTACTTGTTTATTTGTTTTTAAACTAAACCCCATAATCTTTTAAGTGTTACAATTTTGACCTGATTTAATGACTAGAAAAAGTAATGACGTCGAATTTAGAAAAACGGATGAATCGTCTTTTAATATTGTAGTTTTAATACTTTAATTTGATAGAGGGCGGGAAAAAAAAACATGAAAATTGTTTTTACATATGCAACTAGTAACTTTTTTTTTAGAGAAACTAGAAACTAAACAAAAACGGCTTGATCTGAAATAATAGTTTGTCGACAAGTAATAATATATACTATTGACAAATATGACGTGTTTCATAACATACTGATAAATAGAAGCACGCAGCGATTATAAAAGAAACTGGTAGCACATAACATCAGGACATGGCCCATAGAAACCTATATAATTTAGTAAGAAAACAAAACTAAGAGAGAAGGCGAAAGAAAAACTCCAGCAAGCGCAAAGGGGAGGGGTGATAAGATAAAAAAGAATTTTAAGAGCACAAACTATGAAAAAAATCTATTACCCAAGCAGCCCAGCAAACAAGAAAACAAACAACTCAATTTCGAGAACTTATAAAAAATGTTATTTCTACAAACTTCTTAGACTTATTGAATGAAAATTATTTAACATTATCCGATACACTATTCCAAAGTAGAACTACTACAAAACTAAATAACTTTTGAATATTAGCTGTTCAATGCTGAGGTACTCTAAAAAATATATTTCTTGTCTGGTGATAGCGGAAAAAAGAATTAAAATACCATTTTTGATATGGAATTTCTCCGCTTCTTAGTATGTTATACACAAACGTTTATATCTACATATATATATATATATATATATATATATATATATATATATATATATATATATATATATATATATGAAGTAAAATACGAACAGTAAATGCAAACTTCTCTCCATCTTATCCTTTCTGTGTTAGAGGTTGCACAGTTAGAACAAATTGTTATAAAACGCAATTTATCCTATTCCACCACCATCGAGATGATGGCCTACCTGTACCACCATACCAAGAAGAAAGTCAAAACTTACCCTCCCCGCCACAGTGATACGGCAGAGATACATGTTTCGTCTCTACTAGACTCATCAGGGTACCGACATGCACCTGGCTGTGCAAAGGACAGATCAGAAGAAAGCATGCAAATACTGAACGCAGCTTCGCCGACCTCCCGCCGGATGGCGTATATATGTTTATGCGGCTTTCACGGATTCCTCCGTGTGAGATACAATAGCAGTGGATATATCCACATTATGTCGTTGTAGTGCTGAAATCACATTCAGCAAATGTACAACTATATGCAGCTCCGTGTATAGAATGAAGTAAAATACGAACAGTAAATGCAAACTTCTCTCCATCTTATCCTTTCTGTGTTACTGTTCGTATTTTACTTCATTCTATACACAGAGCTGCATATAGTTGTACGTTTGCTGAATGTGATTTCAGCACTACAACGACATAATGTGGATATATCCACTGCTATTGCATCTCACACGGTGGAATCCGTGAAAGCAGCATAAACATATATACGCCATCCGGCGGGAGGTCGGCGAAGCTGCGTTCAGTATTTGCATGCTTTCTTCCGATCTGTCCTTTGCACAGCCAGGTGCATGTCGGTACCCTGATGAGTCTAGTAGAGAAGAAACATGTATCTCTGCCGTATCACTGTGGCGGGGAGGGTAAGTTTTGACTTTCTTCTCGGTATGGTGGTACAGGTAGGCCATCATCTCGATGGTGGTGGAATAGGATAAATTGCATTTTATAACAATTTGTTCTAACTGTGCAACCTCTAACACACAAAGGATAAGATGGAGAGAAGTTTGCATTTACTGTTCGTATTTTACTTCATTCTATACACGGAGCTGCATATAGTTGTACGTTTGCTGAATGTGATTTCAGCACTACAACGACATAATGTGGATATATCCACTGCTATTGCATCTCACACGGAGGAATTCGTGAAAGCCGCATAAACATATATATATATATATATATATATATATATATATATATATATATATATATATATATATATATATATATACACACACACTTTCCTGCGGTTTCATATTTAAAATTAAGTTGCTAATTAAATAAGGAGTTATATGATTACTAAAAGGATTATTAAAGGAGAAACACACTTAGCGCTTTAGAATTTTCTGTAATACTTAAGCAAATTCTTACGCTTAATAAATCAACGTAATTGATATCTTCTTAATAAAATAATGACAATCCTATTTTAAATTTACCAAAAATAACGTTAAATTTTTTCTATGAATCGTTATAGAAGTTAAAACTTTTAGTTGGGCAATTGATTTTTGCTAAATGAACGTTGTCGTCCCCTTTGTACGTATAAGGTACATATGAGAACAAGTGTTAGTGTTACTAAAAAAGTTAATGAATTTGGAGCTTCAGGTGGCCCATGCCCTACTATCCGGAGGTCCAAAGAAAAATAACCCATAAGGAATATTGGCCGAATACTGAAAAATTACCGCTCTAGCTTTAAATAAACACCGGAGAAAAGATCATTGAAACAGTGGATCGCAATATATTAATCATGAATTTATTCTTTACACAATAAAGTTAAAAATATGATAAAGATTTAGAACCAAAAAAGTAATTGGAAATTTCCCCAATTTAAACATAATTTTCCAATTTCATCAATTTAGCTTTGCCAATTTTCAAAACTTGGTGACAGTCTGTAATTCAAATCTTTCTGATATTTGACCTGATCTGAATTTTTATTTTCTCTAAGAAGTGGTCAAAACGCCATGGAAGACGAAACATCTATTAACGCTGTGTGTTTTGCTTAAGACATTGTTAAAATTTATATTATTCTCGTCACCAAACTTTAAAAACCTTTATATGGGAAAACTGAAGAAAGAAAAGGAGTGTAAAATTAAATAAAATTTTCCATTTTTACCAATCTGGTAAAAAGGTTTTCTAAATTTATATCGGAACAGAAATTCACATTTGTCAAATCAGACTAATAATAATGAATAAGAATGCTTTATTAGTCATTTGTGTTTCTCATATGAATTTACAAACACATTCACTAAAAAGTTTAAAATTTAATCGCGATTTAGCTGTCATGGAAGTTTGATCTTCTAGTTGGCCAGTTTCGTATTGCTTATGATATTTTTGTAATTAGTATTATATATGCCAACACGTAAATCTTTATGTAGGAAAACTAAAAATAAAAACCAAAGAACAAGGAACTCGGGTATACACCAGGATGAGGAAGCGAACAGATGGGGACCGCGGTTGAACCATATAAACTCAACCAATCCTACCTGTGCCAATTACCGTTGGTTAAAAGGGACTCAAAATTGTTACTGGAAAGTAAATTCGGTGAATCGTGCGGAGGAGCTTCTGGAATAAGGTGTGTCAAGGAACAAGGGACATATAACTGGACCTAGTGCACAGCTTAATCAGAAGCTTCCTTCTTTAGTAAGGAAAGCTGCGAATTGTGGTATGACTGTTAAGAGGGCATTATCGCCTGAGGGGTCATCTTCATAAGATTGGTGTCATATATGATCCAATATACCTGCGATGCCTGTGCACCACTTAAGGGACAGGATAAAAGATTCCAGATTCCACAGTTTTGTCACCAAAGCCGTCAGGCAAGTTAAATCAACGAGGCTGCTTACTTTGGCAAAGGCGATCAGTCTCGAATGACCTGCAACCATGGTGGAATGTAGAGGGTCCAACGAAGCCTAGGCGTTGACAATCAACATCACCTTTTGTTCATTCATTCATATTGTTAAGAAACTGGTGTTTTATATTTGAGAGAATATTTTGTCTGTGTTCTTTTGAAAAGCACAAATGTTTAAGGAGTAAAAAATGCTCTCTATAACCTCATAACCAAACTACATCTGTCTGCGAAAATATTTATGTTATTGCTTCCTGGTTACTAAGCATTTACACTCACAACTATCATTTATAAATTTATTATTTTAAATTAGACCTGCAATAATTTTTCGAGGTGACCCGTGTCAATATAATTTAGAATGGATTTCTAGTTTTAAAATAAGTGCAAATTATGATAACTTTAAATCTTTATCTTTTTTAAAATGAATTCCGGTTATGATTTCAAATTTTGTTAGTCTGGAGATTTTTCAAATTCAAACAGAGCCTATAAAATCGGTTGGTGTGGGCAAAAGAAATTACTTCTAAGGGTCTCTGACGATTTTTGAAAATAATATTACACTACATGATTTGTCAGGTTTTCCAGGAAATTTTCAAATATTTTTCCAGATTAAGTCATTATTGAATCAACAGACAGATACGAGTCTACTGGACTGATAGTCTCTTTTTAAATTGTAGGTAATTTTTTTAAGTTTTATTGTGATATGGATTTGCAAATGAACCAATGATTTTAGAAATTCAGTTTAAATGGAAATATAAACTATTTATTAGCAAAAATTTTTAGAAAACATGTTTAAATATACAAAATGTGACTGAAAAATTTATGTCAGACTAAATTTTAATTATTTTTTTTGACACTATGTTCATTTTTGATTACTTGGATTTTATGGTCAATTCTATCTATACCCATTTCAAGTTAAACATATTTTACTCAAATTAAATAGTTAGTTAAATACAGTCTTCAGCAACATAACCTTTTTTATTGTCTACCTGAAAATGTCAACTTCCTGTGAGGCTGGAAATTGACTATTTTTTGTCCCAGCTGCAGCCTCCAATCGCGCTTCCTGTCAGACCATGAAAATTGTCGTCTTTTACTTTTTTAGTAACATCTCAAGATCTATTCAATTTGCATATGAGGAATTAATATGAAATATATGCAGAATTATCCATAATACCAAATATTCAAAACAGGATATTTCATTTCAGAAATACAAGTTTTACATAGTATAAACATATATTTCCATTAAAACTAAATCATTTATAAAATCATTGGTTTATGAGGAACAGATGGTATAAAATTAGTTTTTCTCGATATAAACACAAAATATTTTTGAAGTGTCCCCTTGTCTATTCAAGGAAATTTTACATCATCAATACATTTTGTCTAGTATAAGGAAAAAAAATGAAAATAAGAAATTTTAAAATAATCTGTAAAATTAAGAAAATTCTAATAAAAGTTGTTTAACTGCTTATAACATATAATTTCAGATTTAATAATTGCTTCTTTGAAAAAGATTACAAGTTTGCTAATATAAGGTGAGAGCTATATGAACAACATTAATAAAGTGAAAAAAAATTGTACATTCCTCCGGGAATATAACTTAATGTAACTAAAATAAATGCACAGTAGTGTACTAGAAAGTGAAAAAAGGTTGATTACAGTTTATTATATGGTCAAATTAAAGAGAATTTATAACATTTTTCCATTCTTTTGGGTTTTCCAGACCATGCATATCCAACACAAATTGTAAATACTTTCTCCATAATTCGCTAACATGATCTAACTTTAAAACTGGTCTAAGTTGACAGTAAAAGGTTTAAATTGACAAGTATAACAATAATTCAAGCAAGTTTTGAATTTTAAAAATATAACAATAAAAAATAATTTTCTAATTCCTAAATCCACAAAAATGTAAAATTTTGTATTTTTCCTCCTGGGTTTTATTTTTAATTCTTATATATGCGTTTATTTATTGACGTATGTAATGTAAATTATTACAATTATAAGCAAAACAAAACTGATCATCTAGAAGATCTAAGTTCCATGGCAACTATATCAGGTCTGTCGTAAATTTTCTTAGTGAATCTGGGTGTTTATTTTTAAACATACCAGCCCTTGCTAAACAAAGATATACTTGTAGAAAACATCTTAATTTGGTTTTTGTTTTGTATTAAATCCTTTTAAAAAGTTTATTTTTTGTTTTTTAAGTCCCATTTTTTTTAAGCCTGTATAATTTATATAAAAAAAAGTTAAATATGTTGCATATTTTTTTTAAAATACCATATAAGTATCAGCAACCAGCCAATATGTCCAAATAAATAAGAGCTACACTACTGTTAATTTGTTATATCAGGCCTAAGGGAGATACATTTACTCAAAAAATTGTATTACTGGCAAAAAAGTTGCAAATTAATCTTGCAAATAAAACTACAATTCTGAAAAGGAGAAAATATTCAACTAGAATATTAAAATGAAGCTGATGCTTCAAGAGCAAAAAATCATTGAATTATTTTTTTTAATTCAAAGAAAAATGCTATAAGTGATTAAAAAATTAATTTTAAACAAAGTAAAAAATTATAAAATTAATAAGTATTTTATACTACTAGAATAAAATATTTACAGCAGTTTGGACTCTATACTTTGCTAAAAATAAATTACTCAGATTGCTTGAATTTTTTAAATACATTTAAAGTAACCAAAATATCATCCAAAAAAATAAAATAGAAAATTGAAGATTAAAGCTTGATCTTAACTGTATCACCCAAAAAGCTGACTAGTAATCTATGCATAAAATATGATCAATTCTACCATGAATATTTCATTAAATTTCCCAATAGGAATATCTGAAATATCATTAATAAATACTACTAATACATGAAAAAATCATTAATACCATAAATAAATGAGAAAAAAACATGCAGTTTTACCCAAACTCTAATGGGAGACATTGAAAAAGTTCATAGTAAACATTATAATAATCATAGTTGTACACATATCTTTTCTAATTAAAAACACATTAAGAATTTTCTTACCCATAATGTTCATATAGTCAGGGGTAAGATCTTCCCCATTAGCATTGTTTTTTGGTACATAACGTTGAATTTTGTCTGGTCTTCTAGGATCTGCGTTCATGATGTTCTAAAAAAAAAGAAAATAAGATTCCAGACGCTACGTAATAACTGCTAAATAAATAGTGTAAAGAGAACAATATAAAAATTACAAATAATTATTGGGATGGGACCAGAAACGTCAAAACATTAAAGTATTGCTTACATTTTAAAAGTATTAATATGTTTTAGTTGATTTTATTAGCAATAAAATGTAAATAAAACATTCATCAAAGTTTTAATACACACCTATTTGCTGTAGATAAACGAAAGAAATGTATATTTTTTATTTAATAAAAATATAAACTTAAATGGCGACTAGACAGTAGGCAAATTGACACCAAATGACAGAAGTGACACTTACCGTCACGATGCCTCGATTCGATGCGCCATCAATTTAGGGATATTTGGGTGCACCAATAACTCTACGATATAAATTTCCAGCATATACTACTGAGGCAGCCATAGACATAAAGTTATAGACTGCGAATCCGACAGAAGCTTAGAAAGAGACAGATCAAAATAGGACAGTGGTAATTTTTTTTCTAATAGCGATCAGGCGAAAGGGGTATCCAAAAACGTTTAGGGTATTGTGGTTAGCTCAGCCCATAGAAAGAAAGTTACTACTGTCCTATTTCGCTCTTTCTCTTTCTAGGCGAGAGCCAACGCGCTTCTATAGGACTCGTAGCTTATATCTCTATGTCTATGGAGGCAACATGCGATACACGGCCAAGAGAAAGAGACAAATACGAGTTCATGTTACCTCTGTCGCTCAGAACCGCGATTGGCCGACAAGCGCTTCGAAATTAAAGGAACGTTTAGAGTGAACAGTGTTAACTTTTGTTTGCTACCATTTAGTTCTATCAGTATTTAGCTTCGAACATACCCCTGTAGAAGTAGCATAACGTCAGAACTAGGGCCCGGTTGTTTGAACGCTGAATAACGTAATAATATTTTTATTTATATTTGAAAAAGTGTTGATAAACAGTAGATATTTAATTTCTTGGTACAGACATACCGATTTTATGCTATCCTTTTCTAATTGCATTATTTAAACGAGTATCATCGGTACGTCCTTTGAACATACCCCTAGGTACGTCAATTCTGAAAACAAAGTATGAATATATGGTTGCCTAAATTTTTATTATTGTTATTTTCAATATGTAAACAATATCTAACAATATTTACCGATAAAAATATGTTTTTTAATCCTCTTTTTGTTAATATTAATTGTAAACTTCGCATTTAGAGTAATTTTTAACACTTACGAACACCAAAAAAGTCACGACAAGCAATTAAACTGAAAGACAATATAACTAAATATGTTTATGTCTGTCAAACATCAAAAAAGCGTCTCCCCCACCGACCATAAACAGCCTTCAAACAAATCTATTGTTGTTTAAATCTAGGGTATGATCGAAGGTATTTAGTTTGATTCTCATTATAGTGCCGCTCTCGGTTCGAATGAAAAAGAGTTTACGATATCGAAATCTCCTCAAAACCGATAGTGTGAATAAGTTCATTGTTTCTTATAATAATATTTTACCAGATCGAGAGCGCATCAAGAGCGTATCTAGAGCGGCCGTATAGTGAGAATAAGTCTGATTGAACCTATGATCAGCACCATCATTTTAAATTTATGATATCCTCGACAAAATAACAACCAAATGTGTATTTAAGAGAATACTATAAAATATTTCTATCGTAAACTCGCAGAAAAAAGATAAATAATAAGATAATTCATATCAAATAAAATTACCTCGAAAAAAAAGTTATTCAAAAACATACATTGCTTGATAATTGATCATTTGCACCGCAGCAGTACAAGCTTAGGTTAGTTAAGTCGAATATAGAATGCGTTCCACGTATTTACTAAAATAAATATGTTTAGCGAGCGTTACGCGACAAAAAGAAACAGAGAGAGAGAGAGAGAGAGAAAGTAAATAGCATTATATGTTGTCGCTGTTCAAAAAGTTCGGAGGGAGAGAGATAACATATACTGTTATTCTCTCACTCTCTCTTTCTGTCGTGTAACACGAGGGAGCACTTAATTACTGCCACGAACATGTTTAATAAAACTGGACTGTTCAGTATAATACCTCCCTATACTAAAAATGACCCCACCATACTCCGTGCCATTACGTGCAAATAATTGGTTTGGCAACAATGAATTCCTTAAGTTTTTATTATAAAAGTGTATTTTTGACATTGACTGAATACTTTTCATTTTGACAATAATTTATTTTTGGTTTTACTGTTTTTTGCATTTTGTGTAACGTTGTACCACAGAAAATTGTATATTTCGTCAATGCTCATACACAATAAAATGCTTCTTTTTGTAAAACATTGTTTTTCTTTATTTTATATTTTTACTAGTTTAGTTTATCTTTGGAGAAGTAAGTTTTCATTAATACCTAACTTTACAATATTAAAACAGCTAAGAGATGAAAACATCTTGAATTTTAACAAAATTTGAATTAATATTTTTTTTTTTTTAAAAAAAACTTTGGCGAATGCGCAAGTTCATAGTCTGGAACATCATAGTGGTTCACTAATTAAAGCAAATCTTGACAATGTGGCGAATGCGCAGATAAACAATACTTTTTTTGCCTCCTAACCGACGAGCTGCCTCATCCTAAAGTTGTCAAAATCTACATATAAGAAGATATTCAGTCTAGTTTGGTCCCGATGTATGACCCATGAGAATATAGTCAGTGAGTTTAGGGCAACATACTATACCATTTATCATATCAGTTTATCGGAAATTCCATACCCTTAAACTCGTACGAATCCTCTGCAGAGTACATTAGAAGATGACTCTGATGACGTTCAACCGTCTCTTTAGGGAGAACCAGACCTCATGACTGGAGTATTAGCAAAAATTTTGATGAGAATATTTATTAAGTATAGGGCATTTAGCTTCAGGGCGTTATTTCACATGACTCTAGGGCGCTATTACCCATTCTCCTTATAAATGTTCAGACCATTTAAAATATTTTTTTATTAAAGCCGTTAATATACTGGTATTTTTCGTAACATTGCAATATTGAAACTTAAATGTTGTTAAATTGAATAAATTAATGTTACGTGTGTTATGAAGTTTGAATATTTTGTTTTACTACGTTATTTTTGTATTGTAATAAATGAAGAGTGTGTGACTTCTATGTTTTGATACGATTTTCTGTTCTAATGAATTCATATTCGCATCCTGGGCACAATTAATTAAATGGAGGATCATAAATACTGTATTTTTAACAACGCATAAAATAGGATTTTTAAAAAAGTAGTTCTAACGTGTAAATTGTGGGTAATAATATTTCAAAATTAGTATTTATCTTAGATTAGATCCTGTCTCTTACGTTATTTATTTTGTTGGAATGGCAAATAGAAGAATGAGTTGATTTAAAGTTAAGCGAGCATTAATTTTCTGGGTTGCAGTGACGTAGCGGGGGGGGGGGCGGTGAGGCTGGGGACACTCACTCTAGATGGCACTTTGCTAGGGGCGGCAAATTTCAAAAAAAAATATTTTATTGTGATGAGAATTTCTTTAAATTGCTTCGTTGATAAACCGTATCAGCTTCAATTTTTTCGCTGTAAAAATTTTATCTCAATAATAATCATATTATTTCTTACTGTAGAAGGGAGAGGGCGGCAATTTTTGCATCTGCCTCGGGCGGCAAATTTTCAATCTGCCCCGGGCGGCAGAAAACTACGCTACGCCACTGCTGGGTTACCTTTTATAAGTTTTACATTACGCAATATTATCCTAATAAATATTGTTTCGAATTATGTTTTGTTTGATAAAATAACCTATTTTTCTAATGACAATTTTATTATTACAAAATTCTATATTGCGCAAATTAGAAATATATTTGCGTAGTCAAGACATGTTTAATATTATCCAGAAAAATTATATTTTGAAATAATGAAATTAAAGAAACAATTGCATGTTAATAAAACTTCTTGATTCAACTTGATGTCAGCCTCTTATTTTAGTATTACTTACTAACTTTACATATTTTTGCTAAACATTAATTAGCATATTTTATCTTTGAAATGAAAATTGTAAGCAAATCCCTTGCTTTTTATAAACTAAATGATTAAAAAATAATTTACCTTATTAAGGCTAAAGTTTTGAGTCGAACGCCGCATTATTTTTCAACGTCGGTAGATAGAGCAGTGACACAGCCAGAGAACGACTCTTTTCACAAGTAAACTGGCACATGAGTAATTTTTAAGCGCAATAAGAGCAAGTAGAGCTATTTCTAAACGGCACCTGGAAAGAATGTCAGATCAAACAAAACCTCCAAATACCGATAATTAAAGAACTTGCGACATGTCAATTTTTTAGTATGACATATTTTATCCTGCATATTGAGTTTGAAGAAATTAATTTAATATCCGTAAGATACGCCCCAAGAACTCCCCAATATCAGTTTTGGGACAAAATAGGAAAAATGTGAAATATTTAGGCCCCTATAATGTAATGCCATATTAAATTGTAAAAAATTAACTTCAGATTCGTAACCTATTACCCCGAAGACCACCTAACACCAATTTTCAAATAATTGTGAATGACGTAAAATTTCAACCGACCATTTTGGATCAGCCATGTATAATTCCAAAAAAATAATTTCAAACTCTTAACCTTATCTTACTCTACACCCTCAAAAAATCCTTGTACCTATTTTGGACATAATTCGGAAATGTAAAATTTTTAGATCGCCATAGTGAATTTTTTAAAATTTCAGTTTCGTAATTTACACCCTTAAAAACTCTAAACAAAATCGAGAGATGCAAAATTTTTAATCCGCCATATTAGATTTTTTTAAAATAATTTTAGAGATTCGTTATGTGCGACCCCGAAAACTTCCCCACACGAATTTTGGAGAAACTAGGACAAAATTTTTTTTTTTGTCCTCCATATTATAAGCGCAATCTTGGATATTATTGAACCAATTTCGACCAAAATAATAAATGATCGCCGCAGGAACTTCCTGAAGATAATGCCAAATTTCATTTCATTTCATCATTTCGGCGACTTGAATATGTTGAAGATCAATTTCAAGCCACTTTCCAACTCGTTATTTCGCACACGTGTGTACCTAACCTCAATAATATGAAGAATGAACTATCTAGAAGAATTTGTGTCACATACTGTAAATAAATTGGTTTAAAATAACATACAGCTTTCTTAATTTTAATAATAAACAAAAATAAATAAATATTTTGTTCTTAACCTAAACCTACGAAATATCAAAATCATATGTCCCAACCACCCCGACAAGTACCAATCTGATGACCGCAATTAAAATCCAGCTTGAAACGTTTTTATCGTATTTTGAAGTCGCTTAAGTAAAGTCAACCCCATTTCATTTTAGGCATGACTTGAGTTATTCAAATCGCTTTCAATTTTTTTCAAGTGGTTTTTCAAAGCCTCTTGAAATCAAACCTGCTTCAAGTCATCGATATAAATCTACTGATAACCGTAATTAATTTAAAATATTGTTGTTTGTATTTTTTACGCTTGATTTCCTGTAGTTTCATGCATCGGTTAAATAATGTATTGGTTATATGTGAATTTTTTTTTTTTTGGGTGGGGGGGCATAAAAATTTTTCAGCTGGATGTGTGTTGTCCCAATGATCCCTGCCTGAATCCACCTTCACCTTCTCCATATAAAAGGAAGCAGTAATGAAATTCAGAATGAGGTTAAAATCAATTTATTTTCCTATAAATAATCTTAATATTTTCTTTGCTCTTGTGATATCGACCTCCCCCCTAAAAAAAAGGGAGATGCTGGATCCGCCCCTACCGTAGCCAGGTCCTTCCTGATATCAGGATTTAGCTTGTTTTTAACCAGATCAGGATGATTTTATTCTTAAAATAGTTTTATCGATTCGAGTAGTCGTTTTACTAGGTCTTCCCGACTTAGGCGCATTTCTTACATCACCAGGACTATCATATTTTTGTATTATTTTCGTTACGGTACTTTTAGAAATATTTCAATATTTTGCAATTAAGGACTTTTTTCTCCCCATTTTAAATAAATCTACAATTTTTTGTTTAAAATCACATGAAAAATAATGGTGTTTTAACATGATAAATTAATATTTTTACACTGTTGAACTGAAACTGAATATTTTAAAACCAAAATATAAATAGTTTCCATACTTGTTTCCACCAACAAATTCCTTATCGCAAAAAAATATAAACATTTCTTTTTAGATTGTTAAAGGCGATAATTATGTATATGCCTGGCATTTCTGCATTTTAGCAAAATGTAAAAAGCTCTTGACAAATTTAGTATTAATTAATACGAACATAATTAAAAATTTCCATTCATTTTTCCGCTACTGTATATGAGATAATGGTGTCTACGTTCAAGGCGACAGGTGCATGCGGGAAATTTTAGCCCTACATACTTTATCAACTAAAATATGAAAACAATCTTTAACAAAAAAGAGTATTTTATTGCTTATGAGGAAAGTAAGCCAAGTGACCATTGTCAATTTTAGTGAAACTTTTCACGAGTGAAACATTTCGTATTTTGTTTGTTAGAACACAAAAAAGTGCTGTCACAAAAATAAATTTTCTTGGCACCATGGCCTTAATATGATGAATGCAGTCTAAAAATAGCTCTTAACCCAACAAATTTCAAATCATGATGACAAAATTTTCTTTTTAATAGGCGCATTCTCCATAGTGTTAAGATTTGTTTAAATTAACTGAGCGTTCAAAAATTTTTGAGTGTTTTTAATTGGTGCATTCACCGCAATGTCAAGAATATTTACTGAGAAAATTTTACTAGACCAATCGGATTTTTTTAAAATTACGAAAGATGTTTTCACCTCTTGTCTGTTTTAATCAACGAATTCCCCCGTAGAATTAGCATATCTTCAGAACAGTATGAGATCTTTTATTTCGTGGTACACACACCGATTCAATGCTATCCTTTTCTAATTGCATTAGTTAAACTAGGATAACATACTAATCGGTATGTCAAATCTAGAATAAAGTGAAATTATGAATTTATGATTGCCTAAATTACTATTAGTATTATCAATATGTAAATAATGTTCGAACAATATTGACTGTTAAAAATAAGTTTTTAAGTCCTCTTCTTGATGTTAATTGTAAATTTCACATTTATGGTAATTTCTAACACTTAAAAACACTCAAAAGACTTGAGCAAAAAACTGAAAGCAAAATTAATTAAAAATATATATGTCAAACAGAAACAGCCGTCAAACAAATTGATTGTTGTTTAAATCAATTGTTGTAGTCGAAGGTTTTAATGTTGAAAAGTTAACTATTAATGAACCTTGCTTCTACGAAGAGAAACTGAATTTGTAAACACATAAAATAAATAAAAACAATATTTTACAAAAAGAGGCATTTTATTGTTTATGAGGAAAGTGGCCCAACTGACCGACTGAGGTTCAGAAGTAGTAAAAAAACCACTCTGCCACCTTGACTGCTATACATTGGCCGTGTGCCAAGGATGTCAACATGTCATTTTTGGGAGGCTTTTTAAAAAATTAGCCAACATCAGAAGCTCGATTCTGTAAGCATATTTTTGGAGATTTCCTTTCTTTATCTCTTTTAAGACAGTCACATACTTATGTGTTACTGCAGACTGAACAAAGATGGAAGATCCTAATTATGACATTCTCTTTCCCTTTACCCTTATAGAATCGCAACCCAGATGAAACTTGTCTGGTAGGTTGTTTGAGGTTCATGTCGACTGCGGTGCATTGACCGTCTGCCAAGGATGTTAACGTATTATTTTTGAGAGACTTTTTGAAGAATTAGTGAACAATCCTCTGTACCAACCCCAAGCAGTTAGACCACCGGCGTGGTATTCAGGGAGTCACCGGCAACACATATAAGAATAATGGTGAGTTTGCTTATAGTACACATTTTGTACTCGTGCCTCTCATATATGACTAATTTTTCTGAGGCACAGACGGACTAAGGATAAGATGTTGGCTATGAGCGACCGTTCACTTCATTTACTTGAATTTGCGTAACTCGGAAACTAAACGTTCTGGACTAAAAATACCAGTACAAAAGTTATAAATAATGTCATACTGACGTTGATGTGTACCTTGATAGTGACCCTTACTGCAATTTCAAGGCCAGGTTATGTTTTTAACAGTAATCAACATATTTTAATGCAGAAATGGGAACTCTGGGAGATCCCTCATCCAACATACAGGTAATTTGGGTAGTAAAATGTCATATGAAGGTCTAATCTGATTTTTCCGCCAATCTGTAATAAATTCGCCTATAAATTTGTAATCAAGCGTTATGGAGGGAGTTGAACATAGCATCTCATAGTAACCTTAATATTGACCTTGAGAGTAAACTTCACGGCCATTTCAAAGTCAAGTTAACATTACACCCCTTAAGTAATTTAAAAAATCAAATTTATCCAAATGGTTATCTCTCAAAGTAAACCTAAAGGTCACCATAAGTTGCCCTTCAATTTCCTACAACTTTTTTGCTTAAAAATTGTTTCCAGTAAAGGATAACAGTAAAGACGCATTTGAACTTCAAAAAATATAAAACAAAATGTAAATACCATTTCACTTACATTTTCGCAAAGAGCAAATATTCCCAGACTTTCCATATCTGCAATAACATATATGGATTACCACGAAAAATAGCGTGATGATAAAATTACCTTACCCGCTTAATATTTACAACTTTTATATTAAAACTTTTCCCCAGAATGCTTAGTTTCCGAATTATTCAACTTCAAGGAAATGATGCAGAACCATGGCCTAAACCTAACATGCTGCCCTTAGACCCCCCTGTATTTCAAAAACTAGCCATTCGATGGCTTCATGAGAACTTTTGATCAGGAAGTCAAGCATTACGTCATACTATATTTCGACCGATTTCACGGGGAACCGTTGTCCATAAGGTTGGTACGGTATCCTTTGGAACATTTGATTTTTTAAAATTTCGTCATACATCTTTGAAAATTAAATAAAAATATTTTACTACAGCACAACTTGAATATTATCCGATGAGAATCTACATTAAAATGAACATTTTAGACGCTCATTTTACTATTATTTTACATATTTTTAGTTTTTGCTCCACCTTGTACATGCCATCTTAACTTTTACATTTTTGATATTATTTTTAATAAAAATAGTATCGAAAATTTTTGACCAAAAATATTTTAATTGCTAAAATTAAGTACAATAGAATAATTGCCTCATTTTTTGCGGCCACTCTGTAAAATGACAATTTTTATTTTTATAAATAAAAGATGCAATGTGATCTAGAAATTCCTATTTTAATTTAAAATCCTCAAAATATAAAATAGGAGGCATAAAATAATTTATTTTATTTTTGCTGCTCGAATAATGTTTAAATGTTTGTGAAAAATATTTCCTTTAGTAAAATTAGACATATTATTTATCCAGAATTTTTTCATTATAGATAATTAATTTATTAAAATTGTGATCTATAAAGTGCTAAATTGAACAAAACTTAATAAAATTTCAGGTAAAAAATATCGCGATACCTTCGTTTACCAAAACAAACGGGCGAGATTCGTCACTTTTTTCAGCTGTTTTTATACCAACCCGAGCTCGAGAAGAGTTTTTTGCTGCGAACATTTCTATTTTTGGTCTTAATTTATTTCTTCATTGCGTCCCGAAACTTCGTATCGAATGTGTTGCGAGGACAACTTCTCGCTCGGTCCCGGGTTCGACTTAGAGGAGGTCATCTCGGGATGGTCACGGATATTACCGTCGAGCATTTTAATTTAAATTTTCCGTGTTTTTCATCCTAACATAAAATCCTGCTCTGCTCCTTCTCTTTGTAAGTATATTTTTTTAAAACTTTTTTGATTTTTAAAATTCCATAGGGGCCGATAATTTTTTATAAATTACGGTTTTTAGTACATTTTTGTATTAATAATTCAGTTTTTGAAGAATTTTTCATCTCAAAATTATTTGCCTATTTGTACTGTTTCCTACTTATATAACTAAATGTCAGAATAATTTTACTTTTTACTTTTTACTCTTTTTTGTATTGTTCTAAAAAAAATAAATTACTTCGGTTTTACTTGACTTAGACCCCCCCGTACCAGCGCCTGATCTTTTGGAAATGATGCCGTTAGGGGGCGCTCGTCGTTTTAAATTATTTCAAAGTCTCGGAAGGGTCTGTACCATATGGAAGAAAATTTGTATTTCTTGAATGTTTAAAAAATTATTTTTGTTACTGAAAATTGAATTAATTTTTCCTCTTTTTAAACAGTGTTCTTGGTTTTTTTTCTAAAATTCGAGGAATAAAAAAATAAACGATCAAATTTTTGCGCCAAATAATATTCATAGAAATATAAATTACTACTTTTTTGACATGTCCGGTTATTTTTTAGTTTCTAATTCTGCAAAAACAAAATCAAAATGTTTCCATATGGTTCAGACTTAAGATACACGAAAGGTAGGTTTTTGCGGCAGCCAAATGTAACTTTTTTTAACTTGGTATATCTTCTAATAATTTAAAAATAAAAGAAAGCATTAAAAATAAACTTTTTAGGTTAGTCCAGGTTGCAAAGATTTTTAAACAAAAAAATTTTTTAGCTTTTTTTAAAAATTATTCATATATTTATTTACGAGGCGACGAAAGGGTAGTTGCAGATATATTTTTTATTTAGTAAAACTAATATAAAGTGTGGAAACTAGGAAAAAATTCAAGAAAATAATACAATTTTTGCTTGCATATTCCAGACTGAAAGAAGCTTTTTACCAACGTTGAGATATTTTTTATTTTTAAAAATCTTTTCGAAGTACACAATAGTTGGAATAATTCTGAAAAAATATTGAAAATACAATGTTTTTTAAGTTTTCTCAAAATTTATTTAAGTATTTTTTTGACGTAGATACAAAGAGGCTTGCTGCTACAGTCAAATATATATTTTATTGTTTAAGATTATTATAAAGTCTATAAAACTAGCAAGAATTTCGTAAAATTTATATTCACATATATTTTGTCAAATTTTTTTTGTGAGTATCCCAGAGGAAAACTTTTTACTGGAGGGGAATATTTCTTGTTTTTATAAAATCATGTCGAAGTACTCAAAATTTGGAATAATTCTTTTGAAAGAATTTTAAAAATACATTTTTTTATGTCTTGTCAAAATTTGTTTACATATGTTTTCACGAGGATGCCAAAGGGGTTTCTTGGAAAAGTCAAATTTAGATTTTAATTTTTAAGATTATTGTAGTCTACGGAAGTTGCAAAAACTTGGCAAAAATGTATTAAAAACAACTTTTTTAAAAATAAATATATAGTTGTTCTTTTGTGCGTGTCCCAGGGGGAAGCTTTCTATTAAGGGGGGTACCTTTTATTTTTAAAAATCATTTTAACGTGCCCAAAATTTGAAATAATACTTTTGAAAATATAAAACAAAAAATTTAAGGTCAAAATTTAGTTATATATTTTTTCGCCTAATATATATTTATTATATTTTGCCTTGTGTATGTCTCAGGGGGACGCTCTTTACAGAAGAGGAATATTTTTATTTTAAAAAACCATTTCGAAGTTTCCATTTAATACTTCTGAAAAAATATTGAAAATATAATTTTTTTATATCTTCGCTAAATTTATTTATTTATATGTGTTTTCACAGGGAAACGAAAGAAGTGCCTTCAGGGAGTCCAATAAACATTTAATATATATATATATATATATATATATATATATATATATATATATATATATATATATATATATATATATATATATATATATATATATATATATATAATCTATTTTTTTATTTATTGTTTTTTTAAAAGGTACTTTTCTAGTATATGTGTCTTTTAATATGGGGAGTAAACTATATATAATTTTTTACGATTATTGAAAAGGCTACGTATATATATATATATATATATATATATATATATATATATATATATATATATATATATATATATATATATATATGTATAGTCTATTTCTTTATTTATTTATTTAACTAAGACTTTAAGAAGGAGTTTATCTAATTTTTTTGAAAAGGTACTTTTCTAGTATATGTGTCTTTTAATATGGGGATTAAACTACTAAAAGAATGTAAAAATCTATCGTTTTAGTATATATCTTTTCAACGCAAGATATTTTTAAAAATTTTTCAAAAACCATCAAAGTAGTAAACATTTTTCTAAAAAATATTAAAAATACATTTTTCATTGATACTCCAAAAAAGTTTTCGTTCATTTTCTTTATGAGAAACTCATAGTTATTAAAATTTTTAAAAATTATTTCAATTTTCCAGGTGAAAATAAATTTTCATCTTTCACTAAAAATTATAAAAAAAAATTGATAACATCTAAATCTTTATTTAGGTTTTAAAAAGTTCTGATTTCATTCATCTTTAAAACGGGTAAAATAAGTTTTTATTTCATTTGGTCGTTTGAAACATCAAGGAATTAGTAAGTATTTTGTCATTTTGTAATTGAAATTTTAATTTAGTACCTTTCACTTTTTGTGCGGATGGTTAAAAACTATTGGTATTTTATTTATTTTAGTTGTTTTTTAAATACGAATAATTGACTTAATATTTCTTTTGATCTTTCTGTGCAATTTTAGTATGGTAGTAATAATATATTCAGTGGCGCAACTAAGAGTATGTGCTCCCCCCGCAGATTTTTGAATGCTCCTACTATTTTACACCCATCTTGATCCTTCGTATTTTTACAAGGAAAAATTATATATATATATATATATATATATATATATATATATATATATATATATATATATATATATATATATATATATAATTATTTTTCCTTGTAAAAATGAAAAATGAAGAGAGCCCATTGAGAGGAGCCATTATTAAATTTATAATTTTTTAAAGTCTTTTTAAAAGTTATTTCATTACAAATTATATATATATATATATATATATATATATATATATATATATATATATATATATATATATATATATATATAATCTGTTTCAAAATGCTCAGAACATGAAAATAAAAAAAAAATTGATAATACCAAAAAAGTTTTTAAATTAAATTTAAAAATTTTTTAAATCATAGAGTTTTAGCTTTTGTCAACAATTATGTTTAAATTTTCTCGTAGTGTTGTTCTTTGAGACAGAGAAAATTGCATCTTTAATATTATTTATTGAAATAATTTTTATGAAAATTTAAACCTGAATTATTATTATTTTTTTTAATTTTCTAAATTTTGGGCATCATATATTTGAAATCAAAGTGGAACTGTTTGCGAAGAGCCAAAGATTTTTTAAGTATTTTTCAAATCCATTTTCAAGTGCCAAAAATATATTTATTTTCAATTGTCAAATTATCCAGAACGAGGGAAATTTCCCAATCAATTCTTGATACAATTTTTTTTAGATTTTCGCCAAGACTACTACCACGTTTTAATGCATGGGAGTCGCATCAAAGTTAAGGATTAATTATATTTTAGCTTTGACCCCCTTCCTAGTAAAGTTCTGGAATAAATTGTGTTATCTATTTTTTTTATTGTATCATTTTTTAATATTTTTAATACTTTTGAAAACTTGAAAAAGTATTAAGAAGGGCGGAACCAGAAATTTTTTGGCGAGGGCATAATATATTTATATATATATATATATATATAAAGGGGGAAGTAGTCACGACACAATATTCAGAGCTAGGATTATTGGGTATGCAGTTACATTTTATGTAGGGTTTGTTCTTACATTTCCCCCAACACCCCTGAATAGGTCTCATCCATCTCGGAATTTACTTCAAAAGCAGCACTAATTTTTACCTATGAATTGGGACTAACTATTTAATTTGTTTATAAGCGAAAAAGAGGTACCGTTTTTGTTGTATTTTGTGTATCTCGTTAAACTGGGTGACTGTGATTGGGACTATTAAATAATTCAGATTTTTTGTAAATATCTCGGCAACCAATGAAAGGATTTTAACAAACAAATAAGCATTTGAAAGTTTTTTTTATTGCCTATAATTTTGTAATGATACATTTTTTAGTAGAAACAATAGTTTTCGAATTAAATAAAGAAAATATTTTTTTGGCATTACTTGTTAATAAAATATATATTTGCCAAACAAAATTTAAAACCCTAACGATGACAGTCATCTTGCATCCCCTAGAAAGATGATTTTCAAAAAGAAAAATTCCAGTTGCCTCTTATGTTTATTTTTGCTTATTATCAGTCTAATCTTCCTGACCTATTTGTGAAGTTAGAGTTTTCAGAAAAAAAAACTTTTGTACAATTTAGACACGAAATTTTTTATTTTTCTTGGCACAATGATAAAAAATATAATACTTATTTTGTATCGTTTGTCCACCTTCATATTTAAAAAATTACCCATTTGAAATTTGCAGAAAAAATTTTTAATCACTTGGTAGGTTATAATTCTTCTATTTTCCTTTCAATTTCTCATTGAAAATATAATCGAATTTTATTTCGTAGGAAATTACAAACACGTTTTTTAGAATTTTTTCAAAATTTTGAAAAATCTCAGTGTAGTTTGGTTTTGGAAAAAAATAGTAACACGTAATGTGAACCAAGTGATTACTTTTATATGCATTTGATTAAAAACTGACGCTAAGGGCAATTTTACATTATTTTTTCAAACAACCAGTATCAAGTAACTTGATATCGCCATCTTGCCTTTCTATAACTAACAGTCCTATTTAAATTTTTCTAATATACAACGTTTATTTACTTTTTCAGACGCGAAAAATTTATATTATGTCCTTCGCTACGCGGACGAATCCAATTTCACGTAGGAGTAACTCTCTATACCTTGGCACGGGGTCAGACGTGTTCGAAGCCTCGGCGCACTACTGAATCCCAGTGATGTGGACCAACCCTGGGGGTACTTCAGTAGCGGCTTAATCGTCGTTGAGGGTACCTAGGGACTATTACACCCTGAGTCGTACTCCTAGACACTTTGTTGGCCCATCAGAAGAGTTGGGTGGAGTACGGCCGGTGAAAGAGGAGGAGACACGACGGGTTGCAAAATTTTCTCCCGGTCCAGGAATGGTTACGGCGGCCTCGGAAAATTTCTGGATCATAGACTCGTTTATTAACACTTGGAGCAGAGCATTTCTTCAGGGTGAACATTGATGCTAACTAATGTAAGTATTATTCATAGACAAAGTCTTTGTATAACAAAAAAGCGTTTTGTAGAATCACGAACCTGACTTATAAAACTGGACTGCTTATGAAAATAATTTTTGACCCCCCTTATTGGTCGCCATTAGGTGCTATGATTTGTATGGCTACATTGAATTCCCTGCTAGTTTCTTATATTGGCGTGAATGTGTCGTGAATGAATGTCAATTCTAGTATTCTAACAGGTTTAGACAATAACTCTATCTTTCTATAGTATATCTAAAACAATAAATCGCTCTTTCTTGTTTTACTTGACAAGTTAATTGAGTATATTCAATCAAAAATACCGGGATAATTGTTTGAGTAAAACAATATTTAACTTGAATTTCTGTTTTTAGTTTCCTCAAAATTGTAATTTTTCGGTTCGATTTCTTTAAAGCTAATGTTTTTAAACTTCTTTGGAACAGCATAAATATGTTGCATTTTTATTATACAAGCGTGAAAGGTCAGTTTTTATAAATAAATGAAAATGCTTTTTCTATTTTATTTTTTACAATAAAACTGTTATCTAGCAAAATAGGTAAAATGTGAAATATGCACCAAAAACAAATCGAGACTATTTTCTTTTAATATCTGTTTTGGAAATGATTGTGGAAACCAGTGAGTATTTTTGTAAATAACATTAGTATGGTCTACATCTTTCTTCGGACGTAGAGTATAAGAACTTAATGAAAAAATGTATAAAGGAATTTACTTTTAAAAATTTTATATCGTGAATTAATATACATGTATATTGTTTAATATAAGGTCTCGAAATGTCCACATAATCTATCGCAAAGTAATAGTTTCATTATTTAAAAATAGGTTCGATTGGGTCTTTTTAAAATTATGTTCTCCTCGATACTTTTAGGAAACTGATGAGTTAGGTATTTATATAGAGTTAACAAATGTTGACATTTCCTTCATAATAACGGAGCTGTAATTTAAAGGAGTAAAATATCATTATGTACTAAACCATTTTTATTAAAAATTAAACTCCAAAGTGGATAAAATGTTAGAGCAGTCTATATTTAATTGTAAAATAAAGAATATTTATTAAGACACTTCAAATATAAAAAGATTTTAAATACAAGAGTGAGATTCTTACATTAATACAATCATTTTAAATCTAAATATATACATAAAGATTTACTAGCAACTTTTAATTTTTGCACTAGGTCAAACTTTCCATTTACTTAACTATTTGAGGATCTGGAATTGACCTTTCCTAAAGTTGAATTTTTGAAATGGTAATCAATCACAGCTTCTCACTACTTTGACAAAGGATTTTCACAACACAAATTTCCTTATTATCTGAGCTAAAATCCAGAATTTTTGTTTTATTTTTTTAAAATAATAAGTAATTAAATATAAATTTATTTTAAATTAATAAGATATTCAAACAAAAGGTTATTATTTTATTTTTAGGCAAAACAAATACATAAAAGTAAAATTTATGTAATTTCTAAACATGCTTAATAATATTGAAAAATTGAAAATTCAGGACTTTTTTTTTGTAGAGCCAATGTATGTTATTAAGTTCAAGTTTAGTTGCTTCAAAATGTTCACATCATACAGCGCTTCATAGCTTTTTTTAGGCAGTTTATTTGTAAGAAGCACACCACAAACTTTTTGCTCATCTTCTTGTATAAAACTATTTCCAGAAAAATGCTCTGAATAGACTTAACCATCATCTGGTATATAAAAGAATTATGATCATGGCCAATTTGCTTCAGCCCTTGAATTTGAAGTTTCTTTTAGCAAACTAAAACATTGATAACATTTAAAAATTATCATACATCATATCCATAAAATTAAACTCCCTTATGCTCTCTTCGGGGCACAATTTTTTCTGGAATACCCGCTCATCGAATTGAAAATATAATTGCTTAAACATGTTTTTATTTGTTTCAGATACATTTACATACAACTCGCGCGTTTTTTTCTTGTAGGATTAGCAGGGCTACATTATACGCAGCACCTCCATGACTCTTGACTCTAAGACTTGTGGATACTGAGTAATCGATCAAGTTGAAGATCAGAATAATGGAGATAATGTGTGTAGTGTTACCATTCTTATTCTGTAGGTAAAAATTTAACAAAGTGCGTAGCGCGTGTGGAGATTCTAATCTTCATGGGTTTTACCTAAACATCGTCGTTGTTTAAAAGCTCGGTACAGTTAGCTTTTGAAGACAATTGGATGTCTGGAAAAGGCTTGGCAGCCGGCTGTCTTGGGTTCTTCGCCACCCAGTTTTGTTCGTACCATGAAAAGTAGGATCGTGAAGAAAGAAAACGTCATCAGTTATGGAAGAAGATAATGTTGTCGTGCAAATGGAGATGGACAAGGAGGTAACTAAAATATATTATTAAGTTAAACAGATGAGTATTTAAATATTCCCTTGTGGAGCCATCGGTTATAAGTTGATTTTTTCTGATTACATTGTTTAAGCAACGAGGTACGTTAGCAGTTATATTCAATCTATCACGGTGAATATTAGAATACGTCATACCTTCTATCGCATCCTCATTTACTTCATTACTGAACTTTTATTAATGCATTGTTAACGCATATACACACCGGCTGTATTCTTTTGAGTAAATTATCACTGATCAAAGTGAACAAGGTGAAACTGATAACTTCATGTTCTTTTGAATATGCATTTACTTGTCATTGGGTCGAAGTGATCATGATTACTTCAAGTGATAGAAGTGAAACTGATAATGACTCAAAAGAATAGCCTTACCATCTATCACAAATTTAAAAAGACTAAGGGTGAGTCCAGATGGCAGGAAAACTACGAATCGTAAGCGTAGCGTAATAAGGCATGAGTCAAATTTCAAGCATTGTGATTTGGTAAATAAAAATAAAGACAAAAACAGAAGATTTCCCACCTAAATCCGCCGTTTCCAAGGTCACTAGGATGCAAAATGATATTAAACTTTTCAGCGCACTGCTTTAAATATGGTGAAAACTGTTTATTTTCAGTATTTTGCATGAACATAACCTATGATTTTTTTTCAGAAGTTTGTTGTTTTATTGATTTTTTTTCCACTTTACCAGTTTTGAGATAATGGATATTTATGAGATATGTCAAATTGTTTTCATTTATTAAAAATGCTTGTTACCCAAAAAAAAACAGTTTTTGTTCATCTTTTTTATTAATTAATATAACAATTGCAATAAAACATTTCTTTATTATATAAATTAAATTTTAGGTAATAAAGGCCGTTATATAATAAAATTTCTATTCAGCGACAGTCTTTGATATCGGGACGTTAATCCACAGATATGCTTTTAGCATATCTTATATATACTTACCTCAAACCAAACTAAACTATTTAAAATATACTTTACTATTATTATGAAATATGCTTTATTGTCTAAGATCTCATACGCTCGTGTTGACAAAGGCAACTTTAAAAAATACATTTTGTCAGGCATGTTAAAAGAAAAAAACTTGCAATAAAACAGAATAACTGAGATAACTGACATCCCAACTTATAATCTTTTAATTATCTCAAGACCAGGCCCAGTAGTGATTAATTTTTAGATAAAAGAAATATTACCAAAAATTCAGATAAAAGTTAGGTTAAGACAAAAAACACACACGTCACTACTACGGAACAAAATGTCCCGCGTGGCCGATTCATTTTTAACTTAAAAGAACGAAATACGCTTACGCTCAGATTTTTCTTGTTGTCTGGATTCGCCCTCAAACAGGTAAAATGATAAAAAATTATGTAAAAGCATCTAGATGTAGAAACATTTGCCTGTGTTACCATATTATTCATTACCATAGACAGAAGTAAGAAATATAGAGCAATGTTATTAAAACCAAAGTAGATAAACTGAACTCAAATTTTTAAACTATCAGGTTTCAAGTGCATATCTATTTAAATCATTAAGGTATAATGTTTCTATCTCAATGGTATAGATAGTACATGAAGCGCGCTGTATCCTCTTTGATTTTTTCAAAATTCAATAATGTGTTTTTTGTATGAACATTGTATAACTATATTTAAATGTTTTCAAATTATATGCTCCTTCATAATGTAGTCATAGGCAAAGATAATAGACAAATTATTTTTCCTTATTTAGTGGTAAATAATGGCTAAGACATACGCTGTTTATAATCCAATCACATTTTAAAACTAATGATAAATTTTCTTTGTTTCAGGACAGTAAAAAGCCGGGTCGCGAATTTTTCAGGGTGGCATAAGACAGGGAAACCTTGCACGCGTTACTTTATCCAGTCTTTTTTAGTCTAACGTACAGAAAGGGTTGGCTAAATCGTTTTTTAAAAATGCTAATAATAATTTTTCTTTCTTGAATTAGTTTAATCTTGATTTCATATGAAACTAAATCTGGTCAGCAATGCAGTGTTTCCTTTGTCTGTTTAATTGTGGTTTCCTAGGACAAGTTGTTGCAAAAAGCAGTTGTTTTTTGAAACTGTTTCTGGGACTGTAATTAAGTGCGATCATGAAAACTTAAAATGTTCGGGACACAAGCTGGATTAGGGCAGTCTGCAAATTTGACTAAGGTAAGATACTTTATTTTTCGTGCATATTTCGCAGAGAAATTTAAGTTTTTAATTTTCTGTATCATAGTTGGTTTTTATAAATATTGAAATCACACCTCTATGATTGTTTTTTATTTTAAAGTAAGGTTGCTGACATACTGTGTTCTAATAAATTTTTATATAGTATCAATTAAAATTACATAAACAGAAAAGATGTATACTTGCAAAACTCATTTTTAGAAAATGCTCAAGGCCACTTTAGTGTAATTTTATTAGACAATTCTTAATAATTCATTAGGATCAGCAAAAGCAGTATAATATTTTTTTAAAATTAATTTAGTAAAGTAACCCTATGCATACATTGATAGTAAAAACAAGGAAAATTAATTTTAATCAATAAAATTTACTAAATTTCAATTATGTTATATATATTTTAAAAATGAAAATCCTGTATTTTAAAAACAACACACTTAAGGACATGTTTTTACGAGGTGCAAAACTTTCATGATTTTTTTTTAATTTGGCTTTCGAAAGATACTGAAACTGTCCTTGTCTATTCCACTTCACTGTATGATCATGATATTTTAATTGTGTAATTAATAGTTTTTCTCTTTTGTTCCAGGTAAGTTTTTGCATGCTTTCTTTCCATGGTAAAAAGGCAAATCATCGCGCCGGAACGCGTGTGAGTGAAAAGTGCCGAACACCAACGATTGGAAACAAGTTGACGAGAATTATTTGTGGGAGCTTAGTGTTGTGAAGGAAGATTAAAGAACAAAGGACCAACAGCGAACAGAAGTAGTGTGGGGTATGATGAGTGTAAATATTTTTTCTTTATATGATTAAAAAAATTTCGATAATGGTAATATTTCTTCTAGAGTAGGTTAGTTGATAGGATGTGACAGTTCTGCATCCACCGGAAATGCCGGATCGAGGGGAAATGGCAACGTCGCATATGCTATTTTTTTTATCATTTAACAAGAATCGACCTAATCTGGCCCCGTTTTTTTCCTTTTACCAATGGTTTTAGTAACCGCGATACCGTTTTAAAGTGTTATTTCTATTTTTTTGAACGGATTACCTTAAATAATTTCTCTGTATTAATTAAATAATTGTAAGAAATCAAGGGAATAAAACGAGTATCTGGCAACATGGCCACCGGTGGCATTTTTCGGTGGACTTTTTGGACTTCGTCATACCTGTTTTTTACCGTCCGCCAGTCAGGTTAGGTCAATCCTTATTAACTAATAAAAAATTAGCATATTCCTCCTGGATCCACCTCTTCCGGTGGGTGCAGAACTATCACATTTTATCTATTTGGGTTTTTGTCTAAATACAAAACATTTTAAAGATAGATTTAGTTAATAAATATTTAAAAGAGGTAGGTACACGATTATTACTTTAGATGCGAATTTTTTATTTTAAATTTTGAACGTTTAATAATAATATACCCTTATAAATCCAGTATGGATTCTCACAGCATATATCACATAAGAAGTTTAATGCTTTTTTTCTTCTTTTTTAGGTGCATTAATACATCTTGAATAATCACTATAAGAAAATAGGTTTAGGGGTCCGAATATTAAAAATAAGCAGTCAGTCATTTGAAATCTTGTTGCATTGAAAAACGAGTTTATCTTCAGTTACTTTTGAAGATTTTGCAACAAACTAGCATTATTTTGCAAATCCAAGTCCAAATGTTGCACACAATTGCATATATTGAAGTACTGAGATAAACCATCAAATGTCAAATTTTTGAGTCAAAAAGGTAAGAGAAAGTTATTCTTTTGGTCACTCTGTCTTTGATTAATTTGCACTATTTCATAGGGAAGTTGTGATTTTTGGCCAAAATAACCACTGCTTTGTAAAATAGTGCCAATTAACACATTCAGAATCAGATAAAGTGACCAATGAGTTAGTTTTTTGGCCTTTTAGACCCAAAGTTTGAGAATTTAAGAGTTCATCTCTTTATTCTACTATTTATAACACTGTTTGATTAAATTTTACTAATGATCTTTTTCAGGATTGCTATTTTTTTTCAGGTTTAATCTCTTTATTCTACTATTTATAACACTGTTTGATTAAATTTTACTAATGATCTATTTCAGGATTGCTATTTTTTTTCAGGTTTGATCTCTTTATTCTACTATTTACAACACTGTTTGATTAAATTTTACTAATGATCTTTTCCAGGATTTCTATTTTTTTTCAGGTTTGATCTCTTTATTCTACTATTTACAACACTGTTTGATTAAATTTTACTAATGATCTTTTTCAGGATTGCTATTTTTTTTTCAGGTTTGATCTCTTTATTCTACTATTTACAACACTGTTTGATTAAATTTTACTAATGATCTTTTCCAGGATTGCTATTTTTTTTCAGGTTTAATCTCTTTATTCTACTATTTATAACACTGTTTGATTAAATTTTACTAATGATCTATTTCAGGATTGCTATTTTTTTTCAGGTTTGATTTCTTTATTCTACTATTTACAACACTGTTTGATTAAATTTTACTAATGATCTTTTTCAGGATTGCTATTTTTTTTTCAGGTTTGATCTCTTTATTCTACTATTAAAAACACTGTTTGATTAAATTTTACTAATGATCTTTTCCAGGATTGCTATTTTTTTTCAGGTTTAATCTCTTTATTCTACTATTTATAACACTGTTTGACTAAATTTTACTGATGATCTATTTCAGGATTGCTATTTTTTTTTCAGGTTTGATCTCTTTATTCTACTATTAAAAACACTGTTTGATTAAATTTTACTAATGATCTTTTTCAGGATTGCTATTTTTTTTCAGGTTTAATCTCTTTATTCTACTATTTACAACACTGTTTGATTAAATTTTACTAATGATCTTTTTCAGGATTGCTATTTTTTTTCAGGTTTAATCTCTTTATTCTACTATTTATAACACTGTTTGATTAAATTTTACTAATGATCTTTTTCAGGATTGCTATTTTTTTTTCAGGTTTAATCTCTTTATTCTACTATTTACAACACTGTTTGATTAAATTTTACTAATGATCTTTTTCAGGATTGCTATTTTTTTTTCAGGTTTAATCTCTTTATTCTACTATTTATAACACTGTTTGATTAAATTTTACTAATGATCTTTTTCAGGATTGCTATTTTTTTTCAGGTTTAATCTCTTTATTCTACTATTTACAACACTGTTTGATTAAATTTTACTAATGATCTTTTTCAGGATTGCTATTTTTTTTTCAGGTTTGATCTCTTTATTCTACTATTTACAACACTGTTTGATTAAATTTTACTAATGATCTTTTTCAGGATTGCTATTTTTTTTTCAGGTTTAATCTCTTTATTCTACTATTTATAACACTGTTTGATTAAATTTTACTAATGATCTTTTTCAGGATTGCTATTTTTTTTCAGGTTTAATCTCTTTATTCTACTATTTACAACACTGTTTGATTAAATTTTACTAATGATCCAGGATTGCTATTTTTTTTTCAGGTTTAATCTCTTTATTCTACTATTTATAACACTGTTTGATTAAATTTTACTAATGATCTATTTCAGGATTGCTATTTTTTTTCAGGTTTGATCTCTTTATTCTACTATTTACAACACTGTTTGATTAAATTTTACTAATGATCTTTTTCAGGATTGCTATTTTTTTTCAGGTTTAATCTCTTTATTCTACTATTTATAACACTGTTTGATTACATTTTACTAATGATCTTTTTCAGGATTGCTATTTTTTTTCAGGTTTAATCTCTTTATTCTACTATTTATAACACTGTTTGATTAAATTTTACTAATGATCTTTTTCAGGATTGCTATTTTTTTTCAGGTTTAATCTCTTTATTCTACTATTTATAACACTGTTTGATTAAATTTTACTAATGATCTTTTTCAGGATTGCTATTTTTTTTCAGGTTTAATCTCTTTATTCTACTATTTATAACACTGTTTGATTAAATTTTACTAATGATCTTTTTCAGGATTGTTATTTTTTTTCAGGGTTAATCATTACAAATTGTTTTTTTAGTATGTTTTTATTTTTAAAACTAAGAACACACCGATACCGATATGTGTGGTAGTTGTTGGTGTTTTCTTGGCAGCTGTTTACGTTTCAGGTGTTTTTGGTACGTATAATGATAATGAGTAAGCAGCTGTCTGTTGTTGCTCTATTCGGAGCCGTACAACACTGATGATGACCAAGGAAGGTCGAAACAGTTGCCGAAGCCTTGGAAAATATGTATTAAAGGTAAGTTGATTCACAAAGTGTAATTAAATATTTAATTCATTTTAAAAACCGTCAAATGCTAATTGAACTCAGTAAGTGTTCTGTAAAATATTTAAAATCTACAAGTTTATTTATTGATTTACTTGGCAGGCGCCAAAAAAATATTTTTTTCTTTTCTTAAAAATCATGTTAGGCAATGCGCTAGTAATTAAGGACATTCTATATTTTTTCAATGTTTTCTTGTTATTTTTTTATACGGTCGCCAAAGTAAATTTATATTTTCACATTTCATATTTTATTAGTTTTTATTTTATACCCAACAGAGTTAAACCTAAAATTTTTTTTGTCGTTTTTTGGGACGTAAAATTAACTCTAACCGTAACTGTATCAATTATCAGCTCTTCATTTTGAAAAAAAGGACCGTGACAAACGGATGTACGAGTAGACGAAGGAACTTACACGAGTTGTTTCTGTAAGTATTTGAGTTTTCCAATTTTATCACAAAACCGTCTTATTTCATCTCATCAGCCATCTTCAGTCCATGTTTGAACATATGTCCAAGATAGATGTAGTTCTGAACATTTTATATACTTTCTTTTCAACACTTTGATATGAAAGTCGTGGCCTATATTCACCTTCAGCTGCCTCTTTGATGTTATTGTTTTACATTAATAGGTTCTTTAAGAAGTATTTCCTAAATTTATAAAATAATAATAGATTTTCACTGAAAATGAAGTTTTCCTTTAATTTTCTCACTCGAGAAAGTTTTAAAATAAATAAATAGCAAAATATATACCAAATGTTCTTGAATGTTTCCAATTTCCAATTTATATGGATGCTATTTTTTTTGAATTAAACCTAAATTTTAGTTACATTCACCATTTTGTCATGAAAATAGTTTTAACCTTTAATTTTTCAAAACAATTCGTAATTCGCTTAAATTTTGCAGCCGATATATTTTTTCATTTTTCTATGCGAAGGTGGTTGTTTTGTGGAAATGCGTTTTTTTATTTTTAGTGGGACACTTTGTATATGATACCATTTTTAGATATCGACTTAAATTTCTAAAAAAATTTTGAAGCTGTAGACTGAATGGGTATGAAAGTATCTCAATGTGTAAAATTTAGCTTTTCATTTTTTATCGATCCAAAATTTTGGTAAAACCAAAAATAATAAATTTTGAAATTACGTCATGTCCCATAAATTCGAAAATTTTGTTTTTACAAAAAATGAAAAAACTTCATTTAAGTCTGTTATTACATCGATTTACACTATTGAGAGAGCAAAAGTAAAAAAAAAAAAACTATTTTATTACTATACAACGCTCAAAATTATGAAGAACCCTGAGTACCTGAGAATTCTCCTAACGGGCTGGCTCTTTATCCTTGGGAGCAAAAGCCAGAAAGGTAAAAAATATAATGTAAACTTTTTTATTTATTATAAAGCGTTAAGTTGTTATAATTACTTATTAGGGGAAAAAGTAAAAAATATATCGTTCCTTATAGAATTTCAAATATTCTCTCATAATTTTTCTTTAAATTATTCAATCTGCACTCGAATTTTAAAAATAAAAAATAATCACCAGGAGTAAATACACGATCAGGGAATCCTCCTAATGAGCTTGCTGATTGCCCTTTGAAGTAGAAGTCGTATAGATAAAAAAAGAAATAAAATGCATATTTTGGCATGAACCTTGTTTTTGTGTCGGTCTTTGAGTTCGTTAGAAATTTGTTAACAAAACATTGAGGCCTACAATTGTTAGCATTCTTAATGTTTTATAACAATTTTATGAAATACTTCAGATGCGGAAAAAACGGCAGTGCTATTAAATGATAAGATTTTGGATTTAAAATAAACATTTCTTCAAGCTTTTGTTGTAATCATTTTTTGTACAAGAAAAGTATGTAGGCACAAAATGATTTTTGTATGTAAGTTTTAATTACGTTAACCGAGGAAACTGTTTAATTTTATCTGTAAATATCCCATTTCCCCATTCCCAATATTTGGTTGTAACTAAAGAAAACTATACACCTTTCAGTAAACACACATGTAATGATTTATAACTTTTCAGCTTACCACAAACTTTCCTTATAAATTTATAAGTTTTTAAATTACATAATATGTATGCAATTTCTTGTACTGTTCGTTAATTTTTTTTCCCGAAAAAAAAACTATTACAGACTAATAGTTTATGTTAAGAAATGTTTGTTTTTAAAGTTCCAGGTCAACAACACAAGGACCATATAATGTGTCTGGTAACTTCAACCATCAATACCCACTACTACAAATCCGCCGTTAACATATTGTATCCTCTACGTGGTATATTGATATATGTTCAGATTTTTCAAAATTAATGGTAAGTAGTTCTTTCAAATATTTGGCAAGAAGTATAATAGATCTACAGTACTTTATTTTCTCTCCTTTGGTTCACCTAAGTTGGAAGTCACTCTTTTAAAGATTAGTTGTTATCAATTTTTTTCATTCTCAGAGAAAGGGATTTATTCCTATTTATATTTAATTATAGATTGTGCCTATTTCAACGGTGATTATTGCATAGAACCATTCTATAACCCGTTAAAATTGGTGATAATTTCTTAATTTTGGTTAAAGCAAACCGAAGTTGCAGGACTTTAAGCTCTTTTAATTTGTTAACCTTCACCCCGCTATAACCATGGTAACTATATAAAAATCATTTTAACGAGATTTGTAGAGGAGAGAGATATCAAAAAGTTGATTATTCAGACTCTGGGGGAGGCGTGTTCTATTATTACTCATTCAAATAAGGCCCCATAATATTGAAAGATTTGTATGAATACTTAATTATCAACGCAATCAGAATATTAATTTTCTCGTTTATCGTAGGGCAGAAAAATGTATTTCGCTCCATAGTACATTCTCTTTTAGAGCTACAATATAACTGGACATATAAGCTATATTTTGTTTCTTGACTGAATTTGATATCATGTTCACTTGCCAAGATATAATAAAAAATCAGTTTCACTTCAAAGCTCTATGTCACCCTGTTAATACGAACACTTTACTGGTGTACACAGTCTCATTAAATCGGTATGAGTCAGTTGAGTGACTTTCTTCATACCAAAGAAAATATTACCGTCAATGGTTTTACTGAAAATTTCAAACTGGAACTTGAATTTTAAGGTTTTTTTTGGGTATATTAAAAAATGCGATTCTTCATCGTAAGACGTGCAAATACTTCATCTGGTAAATTTATTAGTAATTAATTAGTAAGTTATAAAGCATTCAATAATAATTATTTATTATTGAATGCTTTATAACTTGAAATTAAACCTTAGAATCAAATTGTAAATCTAAGGGTTACAAGTTTAATCTTATGGATATGATGTATGATAATTTTTAAATGTTATCAATATTTTAGTTTTCTAAGAGATAAGAAACTTCTAAGTCAAGGGCTGAAGCAAATTGGACATGATCATAATTCTTTCATACACCAGATGAGTAACTCTGTTCAGAGCAATTTTCTGGAAATAGTTTTATACAAGAAGACGAGCAAAAAGTTTGTGGTGTGTTTCTTACAAATAAACTGCCTGAAAAAAGCTATGAAGCACTGTTTGATGTAAACATCTTGAAGCAACTAAACTTGGACTTGATAACATACACCGACTCTACAAAAAAAAGTCCTGAATTAGGTGTGCATTAACCAACAACAATATCGTTTTACTATGAATTTAATGTTCCACTGACATATAAAGCTGAACATCGAAACTGGTATGCTGTTTAAATTTAAAATGATTATACGTTTTAAAACGAATGTGCCGTATTAAAATAGAAATAAATGATTGTATATAATATGAAATTTTTCAATATTATTAAGCACGTTTGGAAATTTTATTTTTATGTATTTGTTTTGTCTAAAAATAAAATAATAACCTTTTGTTTGAATATGATATTAATTTAAAATAAATTTATATTTAATTACTTATTATTTAAAAACAATAAAACAAAAGTTCTTGATTTTAGCTCAGATAGTAAAAAAATTTGTGTCGTGAAAATCCTTTGTCAAAGTAGTGAGAAGCTGCAATTGATTACCATTTCAAAAATTGAACTCTAGGGAAGGTCAGTTCCAGACCCTCAAACAGTTAAGTAAATGGAAAGTTTGACCTAATGTAAAAATTAAAAGTTGCTAGTAAATCTTTATGTACATATTTAGATTAAAAATTATTATATTAATGTAAGAATTCCACTCTTGTATTTACAATCTTTTTTATATTTAAAGTGTCTTAATAAATATTGTTGTGTTTACAAATAAATATAGACTGCTTTAACACTATCTACTTTGGAGTTTAATTTTTTTTTATAAATTTAGTACATATTGTTATTTTACTTTCTTTAAATTAAAGCTCCGTTATTTTGAAGGGGTCAACATTATTATGAATGTTGTTAACCCTATATAAATACCTAACATATCAGTTCCCTAAAAGTATCGAGGAGAAAATAATTTTAACAAAGACCTAATCAAAGCTATTTTTAAATGATGAAACTCTCTTACTTTGCAGTAGATTATGTGGACATTTCGAGACCTTACATTAAACAATATACTATATTAATTCATGATATAAAATTTTTAAAAATAAATGTCTTAATACTTTTTTTAATTAACTGCTTATACTCTACGTCCGAAGCAGGATGTAGATTATACTAATGTTATTTCCAAAACTACCCACTGATTTCCACAATCTTTTCCAAAACAGATATTTATCGCATTGTCGCGATTTGTTTTTAGTGCATATTTCACGTTTTAGCTATTTTGCTATATAACAGTTTTTGTAAAAAATTAAAATAAGTAAACAGTCAGAAAAAGCATTAAGAACTGACATTTCATACTTGTTATCTAAAAATAATAAAATTGCTACATATTTACGCTGTTCCAAGGAAGTTAAAAAAAATTAGCTTTAAACGAATTGTTTTGAACAGAAAAATTATAATTTTTTACAGAAACAATTATCCCGGCCTTTTTTTATTGAATATACTCAATTAAGCTATCAAGTAAAACAAGGAAGAGCGATTTATTGTTTGAGATATACTATAGAAAGAGATAGTTATTATCTAAACCTGTTAGTTCATTCACGGACACATTCACGCCAATATAAGAAATTAGCAGGGAATTCAATGTCGCCATACAAATCATTGCATCTAATGGCGAGCAAAAAGGGGGGGGGTCAAAAAATTACTGTCAAGAGCAGTCCAGTTTTATAACTCATGTTAGTGGTTATACGACAGAAAGAAACAGAGTGAGAGAGAGAAGGCGAATAGCATTATATGTTGTCGCTCTTCAAAAAGTTCGGAGGGAGAGAGATTACATGTACTGTTATTCTCTTACTCTCTCTCTCTTTCTGTCGTGTAACGCGTAAGAGCACTTAATTACTGCCCGCAATTCATGGATCGGAGTAGGTTAGAACCCCTCGGGTGCAAGAAAAGTATGCTTCCTTTGCCCACTGCATGGCGGATGGCACGTTCAGTCCTTCTTTATCTAGGCTGTATTCTTTTGAGTAAATTATCACTGATCAAAGTTATCAATATGAAACTGATAACTTCATGTTTTTTGAATATACATTTACATTGGATCGAAGTGATCATGATTACTTCAAATGACAGAACTGAAAGTGATAATTACTCAAAAGAATATACCTCAGAGTGAGTCCACACGATACCAAAAATTTCGGCGTAGGCGTATTACGCCCATTTATGTTAAAAATGTCTCGTCCACACGGGCAACTTTTATCGTGCAGTCGTGCAGTCGTAATGTTTTTTTTTGTGGTAACCTAACTTTTTTCTGATTTTTTGATAATATTTATTTATGTATAAATTAAAATGAAAGAAAATAAAAAAATAATTGCAGCAATGTTGTTATGTAGAAAAAGAAAACTAAAGAAAAAATTACAAAAGATAAGGACATTATTAATATATTCTTTATTAAAAAAACGGAAAAGTCGGCGCTACTAGGTTCGGTCTGTTTCTGAGAAAAACATTGGGGAAAGGCTTGGACATACTAATGATTTAATTCAAGAAATGCGAGAAAATGATCCTGATTTTTTAAAAATATTTTCCTGTTACTCTTGGTGAGTTTGAAAAGCTGTTGTTAGTCCAATAATTAGGAAACACGCTATGGAAATGTGTACAGCTATACCCTTATTACTAGGTTTGAAAAAACATTGTGATATTTAGCTGATGAAATCAGCATGTGAAAGCAACAGTGCGAATTCCGAGTCGGTAAACAGTGTTTTTGAAATTAGTCATGTTACTTGTGAGATAATATGAGACTCTTTAAAACAAGTTTTATCTCCGAAGTTTGCCACTTCTACCTGGAAAAGAATTGCCAAGGAGTTCGAAGACGAGAGTTTCAATATAAAGTGTCATTTTAACAATCGTTTTAATAATTACAATTGTAGTTTTTAGAAGAATATATTACGTATGACACTAACTGGATTTCTGTTATTAAATTTCCATCAATGTTAATTTTTACTTTTTAATTGTTTATAATAGGTTTATATAAAATTTGCTAAGGGTAGGGTTACCAGACGACAGGAATTTTCCTGACATGTCTGAAATTTTAGCCCCTTGTTAGGAACAAAGAGGAAAAAACTGCAATTGGCAGTATTTTTTTGAAATTAAGAGAGGAAAATATAATTAATGAAAAAATATTTATTAATCATTCCAGTGAGAAAAAATAAATTGATTAAACGTTAACAAAATGAGTGAATTGTTAATTTAGTATATTAATAAATTTAGTTTCATACTTTTTATGGCTTGATGTTTCTTTTGGCAATTGCTGGACTTTTATAACCATTTCATGACATTCTTCACATATGTCCTTTAAGTTAAATTGTGTCTAGAGTAGAACCTTAACACAAGACATTATTGTAAACCAACTATTACTACAAATTATTAATTATTAAATTACTATATATATATTTTTAAGTTACTCTTATGGATTAATAGATAATTATAGTCTAATATTTAATACTCCCTTAAGAAACAGGTATATCTTAAGTAAATTTGTGTTCTAATAGGCTCAAACAAAAGCATGCCTTAATCTCCGAAACTCTAAAACTTTACTTTTTACAGAGACCATTAGTTTTGTTCATATTGTCATCATCCCGTAAATACACACTTTTTCATTTCAGTAATCATGTAAATAAATAGTTATAAGTTATATTTGTTAGTACGCCTATCACTGTAAAATATATAATTTAGATACAGAATAGAATGTAACTAGGACATGAACATTGAGACGAGAGGAACTTAAATGAAAAAACTACAATAGTAACATTAAATTAGTAAGTAAGAACAAAAACTGTTGTTACCTCATGATTTAGTGAACATTATAATAAAATATTAAAAAAGTAATATTAGAAGATTTATTTGAATTCATCGAAACCAGTGATAGACTAAAAGCAGAACTAGCAAAGTTATAACATTGGTGGCAGCGAAAGGCAAAACTTATAACAATATAGACAGTCTATGTCTCTCCTTAGTTCACTACGCTCCTATTAATGAGAAGACTCACTCGATATTGGCATTTAATACTTTGATTGCAAACATTTTGAAAATCTCACTGCCTTAACATACAACATTCAGATAAAATGTCCGGATATTTATTGAAACATTAGGGATATTGTCAGGGAATCTCATTATTTGATCTGGTAACCATAGCTAAGGGCATGTCTGTGGATTAGCGTCTCGATATCACAGATTGTCGTTGAATAGAAATTGTATTATATAATGGCCTTTATTTCATAAGCTTTAATTTATATAACGAACACCTGTGTTATTGCAATTGTTATAAAATTAATAAAAAAATGAACAAAAATCGTTTTTTTTTGAGGACCAAGCAGTAATGATCTTCGGTAACAAGCATTTTTAATAAATTAAAACAATTTAACATAATTCATAAATATCCATTATTTCAAAACTAGCTAAATAAAATATATTAATAAAACAACAAAGTGTAAAAAAAAATAGGTTATGTTTTCATACAAAATATTGAAAATAAACAGTTTCCACCATTTTTAAAGCAGTCCGCTGAAAAGTTCAACATCATTTAGCGTAATGACCTTGGAAAAGGCGGATTTAGGCGGGAAATCTTCGGTCTTTGTCTTTTTTTAAATCTAACAAATCACAATGCTTGAAATTTGACATATGTCTTATTATGCTACGCTGCCGCCCAGATTTTTCTTATCGTGTGGACTCACTCTCACTCTGAGAGAGATGGTACAACCAAATTCCACAGGGTAGCTATTCTCGTTCTTGAGAGAACGATCATCTTGATGGAAAGTGGGCGTGGTTCTCACGAAAAAGTACGAAAACGTATTCATATTACGGTTTCTTACTTTTTCGTGAGAACCACGCCCACTTTCCATCAAGATGATCGTTCTCTCGAGAACGAGAAAAGCTACCCAGAATACGGTTTCATAATTTTTCGTGAGAACCACGCCCACTTTCCATCAAGTGATCGTTCTCTCAAGAACGAGAATAGGTAGCCAGAGAGAATTTGCCCTCTCTCTCTCCCTCTTTGATATGTAAGGCGCGCGGTGTATAGCATGCTGCCTTCAGTAGGGAATGCTCCCAGAGCTGCGATTTTATAGGCTGTATTCTTTAAATAAATTTTCACTGATCAAAGTGAACAAAGTGAAACATAACTTTATGTTCTTTTGAATATGTATTTACTTGTCATTGGGTCGACGTGATCATGATTACTTCAAGTGACAGAACTGAAAGTGATAATTACTCAAAAGAATATACCTATATATGTAAAGGGAAAGAGAAGGGCATAATAAGGATTTTGCATCTTTGTTAAGTTTGTAGTAACGCGCTGTCCTAAAAGAGATAAGGAAATAGAATGTAAAAAAGTATGCTTACAGAATCGGGCCTTATGTGTTACTACAGACTGAACAAAGATAGAAGATCCTTATTGGCATTGTATTTCCCTTTACTTTTATAAGGGCTATTCTTTTGAATCATTATCACTTTCACTTCTATCACTTGAAGTAATCATGATCACTTCAGCCCAATGACACGTAAATGTATATTCAAAAGAACATGAAGTTATCAGTTTCACTTTGTTCACTTTGATCAATTGATAATTACTCAAAAGAATATAGCCATAGAATCGCAGCCCAGGATACAAATGAAGAAAATATTAAGTGTCTCGTTTCGAGTATAAACTACTGGAATCCCAGAATAAGAGAGTTAGAGTGGGGGCAGCATACAATACTCCGCGAGCATTACACGGCAACAAGAGAAGGGATAAATTAGAGGATATACTATCTCTCTTGCTCCGAACCATGATTGGATGACGCGTTTCGATGAGGATGGAAGAGAGATAGTTTCTCCCGTAATCGCTCTCTCCCTCGTTGCTGTATAACCTGCGGAAAGCAGTACACACTCCCTGCATAGTCTAGCCATATGTCTTTTTTTAAATTGACGATTCTTACATCCGACAAAACTAAAAAGAAGAATAATAACTAACTAACCTCCACCGACAGTGAGTTGTATTTTTTAAGTTTAAAAGTTTTTGCAAATAATTGACCGAGTTTTCTTTAGAGCTTTTCATTTAATTAAGTAGATCACAGTAATGGTAAGTGTTATGTAGATTATATATTATTTAATGTTAATTGTTGGAGAATATTAGCTCTGTTGCTATTATTTTCTAAAATATACCTATAAACTTTAATGGTGGTTAAATTCTAAATTCGGATAAACGCACCATTTAGTTCTCGAAAAACGAAACCAATCTTGACCCTGACCACTTTTGAAAGACTTTTTTTTATAATTTCAGGCACGAAGATATGATACCAGGACCACAATATTTTCCCCAGAAGGTAATGTGTTTATTGGTTTTAGGTACTAATGGTTGGTTCATAGTTTCAAAAATTAACAGTTATCACTAAGAATTTCGACTAAACTAACCGTACGAAATAAAAATGGGTGGTTAATACTTTAAAATTTACCAATTAAAAATTAAGGATGACCAATCAGAATTGTTCGTTAATATTTTACATAAAAATAAAACTTAACTATTTCGCTTCCCAAATAATTTTATTTCTGAAGTGTTTTGACTATTTTATGATACATTTTTATTAAATTTATTAATGTTATTTTTTCTATTTTGATGTACTTGTCAATTCTTCCTCCAACTGATAACATCTCAAAGTGGACTCGAATTATATCCACTTTAAAAATTAAACTAAGAAGTTAAAAATTGACCAACTTCTTGGTTGTTCATTTTTAATCGGAACTATAGACAGATGAAAGTAAAATGTATCATTTAACTTGGAAGTAGAAATTGATAATGTAAATTCTTAGTGGTCATTAATAATTTGTAGAAGTATGAACCAACCATAATGATTAAGAATTGCTTACTATTAGATATTACAAACCTTTATTTTTTTTTTGGATTACATATATATATATATATATATATATATATATATATATATATATATATATATATATATATATATATATATATATTTAAATAAATAAATAAATAAACAGTTGTTCCTTTTACTCATTTTGGTCCAATGATTTTGAAACATATAGAATTTTTCATATTGGTAAGGTATTTTAAATCAAAAACTTTACAAACCAGCGAGATGTGCCAATAATTTTTTAATTTTTTAGGGAGATTATATCAAGTGGAATATGCTATGGAAGCCATCTCCTTAGCAGGTACCTGCTTGGGAATTTTAGCCAATGATGGTATATTATTAGCTGCAGAGCGCAGAAACACTAATAAGCTTCTAGATGAAGTATTTACTTCGGAAAAAATCTACAAACTAAACGAGTAAGTCTACATAAATAGTATATAGTATATTAGAGTGAGTATATCTTTAATCATAATATCAATATATGAACGATGTGATGATTCTTTAGGAAAACAATCCAATTTTTGACCTATATTATTTTGTTCTTTCTAGTGATATGGTCTGCAGTGTTGCTGGAATTACCTCTGATGCTAATGTTCTAACCAATGAGCTTAGACTCATTGGTCAGAGATATCTTTTCCAGTATGGAGAATCTATTCCATGTGAACAGTTAGTTTCATGGCTTTGTGATGTTAAACAAGCTTACACACAATACGGTGGCAAGCGGCCATTTGGTGTTTCCATTTTATATATGGGTTGGGATAAACACTATGGATACCAGCTGTATCAGTCTGATCCCAGTGGAAATTACAGTGGTTGGAAAGCTACTTGTATTGGAAATAATAGCTCTGTAAGTATTTTTTTGTAATTAAAGAATATTATTTATGTTAAAGTTTATAAAGAGCTGTAGTATAAAGCATTTATAAATGCTAAGATTCAACCAATCAATATTCTGGATAAGAAGTAACCAGAAAAATGGGAATAAAACTAAGATCACCTTGATAGTATCAATAGAAATACAATTTCATTAGAATTTCCATGAAAAACACTGTTAAAACCATTTGGTTTCTGTAGGCAATATGTATAGCAATAATAAAAGTTGAATTTAATTTGAGCTTCTTCATTCAACAAGAATTAAATTTATTTTAGGCTGCCATTTCCAGTTTAAAGCAGGAATATAAAGAAGGAGCAATGACATTGAAGGATGCTAAGGGTTTGGCAGTCAAAGTTTTGAGCAAAACTTTGGATATGACAAAACTTACTTCAGAAAAAGGTAATCAGAATAACTAGGATACAGTTTCAATCTGTAGATCAGGTGCAGATACAGACTTTCGCTGTGGAGAGGCAGTTCTGTTCAATGTACCTGTCTTACAGAAAATATGTTCTAAAAAATAAAGCTTTGCTTGCTTAATTGTGACACAAAACCTGATTCAAATTTAATACTTTTTAAAGAATAAAATTTAAATGAACGTCCCATACTAATTAATTCTATGACATGCAACCTATTTTCTAAATAACATATCTTCTTTTTAGTTGAAATGGCAACCTTAACCAGAGTGAATAACAAGACTGTTATAAATATTCTCACCGCTAAAGAAGTTGAAGAACTTATTTCAGAATTCGAGAAGAGTGAAGCTGCTTTAGAAGCGTCTAAAAAAGAACAATCAAAAGCAACCGCTTAGTCTTTAGATATTTTAATCCTTTATGTATTAATTATTAAATTTTCAAAAGGTAAATAAAAAGTTTTTTTTTTAATAAATAGTGGATGTTAGTGTATTTTATAACTTTATAGCTATCCTTACTCTGCCTTGGAAATTTAATTTCAAATGCAACAGAAAAATCTTCTATTTTCTTAAAAATGGGAGGTGCAAAACGTGCATATTGCATAATTTGTTTAATATTATTGAAATATTAACTTTAAGTATATATTATCATAAACAAAACATGCAATAAGATTTATTGAAATATGCCTCTGCGAATGGGGAAGCTGTTGGGTGAAGGGACCATGAGTAAAGAAAATAAAAGGCATGACCAATTAAATAAGATATTTGTTATCACAGCCAGTTAACTTTTCATATTTTTATAAATTTCAGTCTTTGTTAAATTTATTAGTGTTAGAGTTTACTTACTTTTTATAATTATTATATAATTTCTTTTCTCTACAAAACTAAAAGTTTCAATACCACCAACCACCATTTTGCACATAATACATTCGCAATGATGCCTTGTAGCGGCAGTCGCCAATTCTTTCATTTTTTACTACTGTTCCGTCATAAGCACATCTAATTTTTTACCTGATTTTCATATTAAAAAGTTCACACAAAACATCACCCTTTCTTTATAAATAAGATGAGAAACTTATTTCAGAAGCATCCAGTACAAAACTTATGCTGAGTTTTGGGCTGGTACCACAAGTCCATGGGATAACTAGACTCGGCTCGGGCACTCAACTCGACAATATTTTTAGCAACACTGATCTGGAGCAAGAAGGTGATATCTATGTTGCTCACTTCTCTGATCATAATGGACAAACTATCATTTTCGCATGAAAAACCTATTTTCTCCAATAAATAGATATTTCATAGGTTCTTTAAGTGAGGAGAACTGGAATGATATTCTGACTTCAGGAGACCCAAATGAGAAATATCAAATATTTTATAATGTATTTACTATACTACTATTTCGATAAATCATTTCCTTTGTGCAGCTCAAGGTAAAAAAATATAGAGAAATCTTACATAAATACTGAAATAAAAAACTATGCCAAGTATACAAAGGATCTTTATGTGTGGTCACAAATTACCAACGATGAAAAGGTGTACCGGCAGTACAAGATAGATAGAAAAGAGTACCGGAAATATCTTAAGGAATTTAGAATGGCCGTGATTGAAAATAAAATTTTAAACTCTAGTAATAAAACTAAAACTGCCTGGAGTATTTTTGCCCAAGAAATCAATCGAGTACGGACTTATCAAGATATTAGAGTGCTTTATAAGCACAGTATCGTTGATGACCCACAAATGATTGTTGATTTATTTGTGGATAGGTTCGATATCCCTGCTGTCATCCCTATAGGTGGCGAGACCCTCGCCGATTTAGTTGCTCCAACTATTTTCTTGAATCCTGTGGATAGCCCAGAGATCTTTAGGGTAATTATGAATCTGCCTAATAAATTTTCGGTGGGGCTTGATGGAATACCAACAAAAATTCTCAAACACTCAGCCCACCTTGTTGTTGAGCCTATCGCGAACATTATAAATGTATGTTTTCAAACAGGTCTTTTTCCTGACGCACTTAAGGCAGCAAAAATAATACCCATTCATAAAAAGAGAGAAGCTAAACATGACAAATTACAAACCTGTGTCTCTTCTATCCTCCTTATCAAAAGTCTTTGAGAAAGTAATATATACTCGTGTCATCACTTTTTTTTACATAGTTTTAACATTCTAGCAGACCACCAGTATGGCTTCAGACCTAATAAATCTACTCAACTATATCATAGATAATGTTGATACTAACAGGAAGGTTGCGGGGCTTTTTTTTGATCTGTCAAGGGCCTTTGACACAATAAATCATAGACTCTTGATTCGTAAACTCTCATACTATGGTATAAGAGGACTATGTGCTTCTTTGTTGGAGTCCTACTTGGAGAGAAGAAGGCAAGTAGTGTGCATCACAAAGGACCATAATAAATATTTTTCTAAACCAGTTTATATGACCCAGGGTGTTCCGCAGGGTTCGATTCTTGGTCCTGTGTTGTTTCTGCTGTATGTGAATACTCTCTCGGATGGAATGCTTGGTGGCCTGCTTTGCCAGTATGCTGACGATTCCTCGTTTGTTATCGCGGGGGCGGGTTTTCCAGATCTGCAAAATAAAACTGTCGATTGAGGCGATCACTAGCTTTGCAATCGCTGCGACAGTTTTATTTTGCAGAGATGTAGTCACTGATATCTTATAGCGTGATGTTTTGGGTTCATCTTCAACTGCTCAACAAATTTTTATTACACAAAAAAGAATTATCCGAGTTATGCTGGGGTTGCACCCTGGAAAATCATGTAAACCTCATTTTAAGTCTCTGAATATCATGACTGCACCATCATATTTTCTGTCCGTGGTGATGTTCGTCAAAAAGCATCATAACATCTTTGCTGTTAAGAGTGATCACTATAGCACTGAAATGTCAACTGTCACAAGAGCAGAGGGGATCTAAGGGTGCCAGCCCATAGTTCGGCATATTTTGAAAAAGGGCCTTATTACATGGCTGTCAGGGCCTATGGCCTGTTACCACAAAAAATAAGGTCTACTGAAAATAGTTTAAGCTTCAAGAAAGCCACTACTCAGAATAAATATTTCTATGATTTTAAATTTAGATTTTAGAAAACCTATTTACTTTTTTAGTAACTGTCATATATTTCTATTTATGTGTATCTAGCATAGATTTGTTTCGCTTTTGTGACGTTGCTTTGTCAAATTTGATTTGATTTAGTTGGCAATAAAGGAATTTATTATTATTATTATCATATTAACAATATAACTTACGATGAAATAAGTAATTATTCTCAAGTTGTAGATTAATGTTAGAAAATAAAAAATCCTCCTGAGGAAGCTCAATTTAATGAGCGAAACGTTGAAAGAATAAACCTGAAACGAAGACTACCAAAAACCTATTCCCAAAAAAAAAAAAAAAATATATATATATATATATATATATATATATATATATATATATATATATATATATAATGTTAAATTCATATTTCAATTACTTATATTCATTTAACATCATGTGTCAAAGTTTTCATATCGAATGTATTCAAAGATTTGAAGTGCGCACTCATGCAACATTATCAAACGTTTCGACCCCACTTTAAGACAGGTTAATCTTCAATTTTATGTCATTTCTTTTAATTGACATCAGTTAACCCCACGGTGAGTTAAAGATTTTATTGCAAAAAAAGTAATCTTGTTTCAAAAAGCTAATTTTTAATTTTTTTCAACTTCATCTAATCGACAAATGGTAATATAATTCAAAGGAAAGTGTCAAGATTTTAATTCCCCATACAACTGAACAAATTTTTACATTTTTGAAAATTGAATTACCAAAAATTTATATGGTAAAGTTAATCGAAATTCCACGACACTATAAATTACAACTATTATAAAAAAAATTGATTTTTATTATAACCTAATATTTTTTATTTAACATGGCCAGCGATTGAATCTCCTTAACTATACTTTTACTATGAGAGTGTAGATACAAGTTTTAATCTCGCTAAAATTTTGAGTTATAACTAAATTTATTTTAATAATTTTTTTTGGGGCTTTGATACACTATCACAAGTTCAATATCTGCCTACAAGAAGTAAAATTACACCCCATCGTTACACGACGCCTACCTAAGCGGAGGGGGGGGGGCTCTAGTTAAAAATCGCTGATAGGGTTTTAAAATAGTTGCTTCCATCATGATTTATTGAGCAACGACCGATATATTTTAATGGTATAGTTTGGTTGATGCAAGTTATTAGTGACAGTGGAAATATGTCCCATGTAAGTTATATTTTAATTTATAGTATTGTTTGTAATTATTAATTTTAATCACAATTTAAACGGCCGTAGATTTCGTTATTTGGGCGATTTAAAAATGTATATGGAATTTGTACTCCTTCTGCCTTTTGTACTTACTAACAAACCCTAGAATAAACATAAACACTGACTAAAAACTTCTTTATTAAAATTCTTACAAGTTCTCAGTCTTTACACTTTTTATATTTCATAAAAAAACAATAGATAAACATAATAATTGGAAATATGAAACCATAAATTGCTTTATGATTTACATCAAAACAAAATTTTTTTGGTATAGATCTGGAAAAAAATTTATTCTTTAACATGTCTTTCCTGTATATAAAATGACTACTTCATAGAAGCATATAGTAAAAATGTTTTCATATTTCGCCAATATGTGACAAACCAACCCCTCTGACATAAAGAAAATAAAATTCTTAACATAACCATTTTCTTTTTGTTTATTAATTTTTTGAAATTTTTAACAGTGTAAACCATATAACCCTAAACTATCAGCTCGCATATACAGCGAGTATCACAGATTAGTTATATGGTAAATGTAAATATTTCATATAAAATAAACTTAATGTCATATATTAAAATTAAACGCGAAACATGAGATTTTCATAACTAATATAAACAGTATTTTCAAAAAATGCAGTACAAGTAAAAAATAATATCAAAAATAAAAAGCTAAACTAGTACTGCATCTAAAAATAGCTTTAATATTTTCTTTCTAGAACTAATTTAGGTGTTGCGCTTTTTTTAACAACAAAATAAGAAAGCGCAAAAATACAACTTTAAAATAATATTACCATTCTTCATCGGCAATTTCTGCTGGTTGTTGGACAAAGTCTTGGCCCTGGCCAAAATCATCCTGCAACAAGAATATAACCATCATTTCATGAATAAAACAAAACATTTTTTACTTTTCTAAACTAGTTATAGTTCTAAAGATGAAAGGAATAAATGGTGGGCTTAGTAGAACCTGCAATTTAGTCACAGAACGACTAAAATAATCAGTGGGTTAACTTGATTAGACACCAACCAAAGCTACTGGTTGCCTTCAAAAGTATGATCCCATTTCTAACCCGAAAACAGTATAGTATTTTAGCAAAAGCCAAGGCGACAGGTCGAGCTTTGCGAAGTGATGTGAATACTTTTAAGAAAGAAAGCAGCCATACTTTTTGCACAACCTGCAAACTTTGTTTTGAACAGTACTTTATATAAATCTACTTTAGTTAATTAGTTATTCTATAACTACCAAACTAACCATTTCTTCATAATATATGTATTTTAAGGCTTAGACTGTGAAAATGGAAACGAAATTTGCCAGAATGTTTTGTTTTTAAGGGTTTGGTTATTTAAATTTGAATTTAACTGTTTTTCATCCTCATTTTCCAAATATGTGTCTTAAAATATGTCTATTGTGAAAAAATGGTTGATATTGGTATTTTGTAATATTATTAACCCATAAATACCGAATATAAATTGTTTTTAAAATAAATAAAAATAGACTTATAATTATTTTAATATCATCCAACAAGGTTTAATAAAAAACGCACGCTTATAATGTAATAGTCCTTATTTAAATTCCTTATTATTTATTTATTTATTAACATCAAGGTCACAACCATAATTAATAGGGCCATAATAAAATACAACATCAAAAAAAAATTATCTATTACAAAATGGCAAAATCACGAAATAAAATATAACATAAAAAAAAACACATCTATTACAAAAGAACAGAAATAATATCACAATAGCAGTCCCAGACTTGTATAACTTATACTTAAGTCATATGATTGCGACACCTTACACATTCGATATATTGACGACTTCTGTGTCTGTTTATCCCGACAGGTGGGTACACTACCTCAGTTCTCAACCACAAATACTTCATAAACTTTTGCTGAACGTTTTCCATAGCCAAAATATATTTATTATAAATTGGAGTCCAAACAAGTGAACAGTATTCAAGTTTACTTCTTACTAGTACTATAAACAATAATTTTAGCCTTTCAATCTTCTTAAATGATTTACAGTTTCTAATAATTAAATCCAGCATTTAATTAGCTTCAGATACTATTCTGTTACAATGAAGGTTAAAGCGAAGTTTAGAATCCAAAACAATACCCGAATCCTTAACTGCATCAACTCTTTTTTAAGTAGGCCGGATCTATCCAATATTTTATACATTTCATAAAACCTGTCACATGTTAATATCAAAGGATTGTCGAGCCCAGCCCAATCAGCGGACGCAAGGTCATTATAAAGAGCAATAAAATTAGCTTTTTAAAATTGTAGCAGATAAATTGACTGCTAATATCCATGAGAAAACCCCCCCGCCGAATTATGATATAATAGTCATTCTTCTTGAAATTCTTTCATAGTAGCGAAGGCCTAGGGTCACAGAAAGTCTAGCGAATTTATGAATAAGTTTTTGTGGAGACATTTTACTAGTTATTTTGTATATACTATTCTACTAGTTACCAGTGACTGCAATAATGGAAATATACTAAATTGAAGATTATTAAAGCAAATTAAATCTAATGTATGATTTTTTTCAGTCTAAATTAGCATTATTTCCGTAGCAAATTACATAGACGCAGTTTATTGAAAAGTATGGCACATCAATAAAATTGTAACAAGAATTAATAACTTACCCCTCTAATGTCTCTCCCACCAAAGTTATTATCGTCATTTCCACCGCCGTAACTTCCACTTTTAAGGAAGTCTGGTACCTCTTGCCCTGCCTGTTTTAGAATATTAGCTAACCGACCAGCTAACGCAGCATCATTACTTGAATCATAGAAACTAGATGCTTTACCCCTGTTACCTATAAATTTGTATTGTTTTACAGTATAATCAAGATAGTGTATTGGCTTGACGGTAAAAAATTAACGAAGTCGAATCGTTTTTATCAGCAAATAACATCATATTTATGCCTCACAAGTCCTTAATATAAATTAACATTAAATTTATGGTTACCCTTTTTCTAAGTCAATTTAAAATTCAAAATTAAAACATCATCATGGTAAAGTATTTCATAGTAATAGGGTACCAGCAACTACTGGAAATTAATTAATATGTTTCCTGACCTACATAGCAGCATCCATGATTAGAAAGCTACAAACCGTTGGGCTTAATGAAAATATTTTTCTAATAAACCTTTTTTGCAAAAGACAGATATGATTTTTTTGATCAGTGTTCTGACAGAATAATATTTGGCCACAAGTTCTACAAGGACTACGTTTTATATAATATTTTTGTTATTTTTTTTCTTCTAGTTAGCTTTCAAACATTTATTGCTTTTATTATAAAAAAAGGCTTTTCTTAATACAACAAAAGTTGTAACTTAACCAAATTAATTTTCGATAATATAAAAAAATATTTCATTTTATTCAATACTAAATAATGTTTTCTTTTCTGGTTTGTAATGAAATTATTATGGGTATTACTTACCTACACGCCCAGTTCTACCGATTCTATGAACGTATTCATCGATACTTTTGGGCAAATCATAATTTATGACATGTTGTATGCCCTCAATATCGAGGCCTCTGGCGGCTACACCAGTGGCTACCAATATACTACGAATGCCTAAAAAAAAAGTATATTTTGGTGTTCAACGCGTCCTTATTGATGCAATAAAATCCATCTTACTCTTTAAATAAAATTATCATGGTTACTTACCTTTTTTAAAATCCCATATAGCGTCTTCACGTTCTCGTTGTAATCGATCACCGTGAATACTAGTTGACTGTATATCATTTTCACTCAAAAGAGATGCTAAGAAGTCCGCATTACGTTTCGTTTCAACAAATACAACGGTACGTTCTTTGCCTAAAATACATATCATATAATAAGGTACACTGCAACTTCTGTAAGAATAGAGGCAAAATAAAACAGATTTCTCATAAAAACTAAATAAAATCTAAAGGAATCTTTACGGCCGTAGAATTAGTTTAACAAGTTAGCGTTATACTCCGTCAAACAGTTAAAGAAAAATGTAGAAAGTTTACTTCTTAAAAATTCCACCCTGGTTCTCATACACGTTTCAACCATAATGGTCTCATCGATGGAGCTGTAACGAATCAAGAGCAATATTCACAGAAGACAACTGTCAATATAAAATCCATATTCTGAAGATATGTTGATAGGATTTTAGCCATATAAATATATATATATATATATATATATATATATATATATATATATATATATATATATATATATATATATATATATATGTCTGCAGGTATGAGGAACACTTTAAAAATAACTTTGGAGGAACATATTTCGCGAATGAAGCGACTAAATAAAAAATGTTATATGACATATTTAATTATATTTTCGTAGACTTATCCAATAATATGCTACTCAATGGGGTAAAAAAATTGATCTTTATTTTTCACACAAGATTATACCAAAGCACAAAAAGAACTCGCTGATTTGAAGGACAAATTGACGTAAAAATGATACTGATCATGTCGTATCAGGAATTTGAAATTTCCCTAGATCAGTAAATTGTTGTGAGTCCTACTAGCCCAAACTTGTCGAAATTATTATATTATTGTACTGCTTTGAACTCGTTAATAATTGTGTGTCTACACAAATATAAAAAAAAATGTTTTTTTGCTATACTTTAATTTTTACGATCTCTATTGAATGTCTTTAAATGGAATAATGTTATATAAAATGGCGGAGGGAATTTAAAGTTTGGTCCAAATTTTATACCAACTGATAAAAATTATATAAACTAAAACCACTAAGGCCTGTCACCATGTCCTTTCTAAGTTTATACAGTACTTTTGATTACACTGTAATCTTTTTTCCAATTTTGCCTTAGGTCTATTTCTGAGTTAATTTAAAGCATGTGCCTGAAAAATTCCATTGTAAAAGACAGAAAGCGGCAACTTATAAGACCGACATACAAATAGACGGACAGACGGACCTAATGAAAATATAAGGGTTTGTAGCTGGCCACAAAACCCGAAAAAATTAGCTTTAATTATTTTTATAGCTGTACTCTATTTTTATTTTACCAACATTCTTTAAATAGTAATAAAAGATCATGTACAATAAATGACACTTACAATCTTTAAGCATCTCCAGCAATTTATGTCTTTTTTCGAATCTGGTAACTTGATAAAAGTTTTGTTCCACGTCAGTTGAAGCACTGCCCACAACTCCAACTGCGACAAAAACGTAGTTATGTAAAAATTTGCCAGCTAAATGCTGAATTTCCTCTGGGAATGTTGCCGAAAACATAAGGGTCTGCCTCTCTCCCTATATCAAAACGAAAAAAATCTATATATGACTTAATTAATTCAATAGAAACGTTATATGAAATTGAAATGAATTAATTATATTTTTGGTGAAAAAAAGAACAAATATCCTTATGTATAGGCAAAACAAAAAGATTGATTTGCGCCAAAATATAATACAATACATTAACTTAAAACTAAGAATTTACCCACGTCAATAATTAAAATAATAACAAAACAATTAAAAATGTAAATATTAAGTCAATAAATTAAAATAAAACTGTAAAAAACAAGGTCATAAAAAGCAACGTCAGGATGACAGTGCAATATCACAACAAGCCGACATTACTGTTTCTATCAGAGGTGTCGTTCACAACTTCCCATTTAAATTTTACTTTATTAATTCCAACAGAAAGTTTGTGAAGATCTGAGATGTTATTATAAATTACAGGTCCGCAATATGAGCAGCAGGTCCTAAACGCGGAAGCTCTATGTACTAGAATATTTAAACGGTCACCTCTTTCTCTCAGATCTCTAGCATGAATTAACGTTCGACGAGTTATTTTAGTCGAGATACCAGTGTTCAAAATACCAAAAAACACGCGTAATAAATAAACCGAGCTTTATTAAGTTTAAGTAGGCCTAGTTTCCGAATAAAATGAGTTATATGGCCATATCTAGGCATAGATGTTGCAAAACGAACCGCACAATTAAAGAATTTTTGAAGATTAGTACGTGCGGCATTAGTAATGCAAGGCCATACACAACGTCGCAGTCATTAAAATGAGAAAGTACCAAGAAGTTTATAAGCAATTTCGATACGATAAGATTTTCTCCTCAACCCAATGTGACATGCGTCTAATTTCTACCAGTTAAGCTTATAAATATAAATTGTATTAAAGATGTCAGGCTTAGGATTCCCGCTACCCAGGAATAATTACCGAGATTCTTAGTCTCGTGATGATGAAAGTCTTGAAATCAGTAATATTCGTCATACATACATAATATATCTTTATAGAATGTGTAAATTCACTAAAATCGTCATTCTATTAACATCAGAATTGGGATTTAGACACGACAAAATACTCCTGAACAAACCATCCGGTAACTAAGCTGCGTGCTTTTAAGCAGACAGCAGATTAAGTTATTGACAGAACTCATAACTGACCATTGAAGCTTAAAAAATATTTACACACAATTAAAATTTATAATGAAGAACCAATATATGGACTATGTGATGTAGGGGAGGAACATCCTCATACATCATCATCGAATGCGAAGCTTTAACCTACTAGAGACACTTTCAAGGATCGATCAATCCTGAACATGTATACCCAAAGGGCAAACTAGTGAACAAGCTTCTAAACCTGAATAATGACCCTGTTTTTATAGAACAGAGATAACTGGCAACACAATAAACCTTCAGGTTGCACTGTAAGCGGCGGCCTCGAATTGCGGACTCACTACCCGTTTTTTACAACTGGGTACTCAAATTGCGGAGCAAACCAAGAAGACCCCTTTTTTAAAAAAGCGTGAATTGCGCACTACACTTCATTTTATACCACTAAGGTAAGGGTAATATAATTTTTATTTTAAATAAAAAAATTATAAACTTTTTCAGAAATTAATTTTAAATCGGTTTATTAAACTAAACTAAAATATTACATACAATATGGGGGGTAGTTCAGGTTTCGTTCGTCTTTGGTCCGCAGTTCATGGGTTATTAAAAACACATTACAAAATCTGAAAATTGTTTATGGTTTTTGGTCCGCAATTCATGTACGCCCAGTGTAAGGGCTTCTCAATCTTCGCCTGCTCTATCAATTAATCAATCAACCACTCTGTCTTGTACTGTTGTAATCTTCATTTAAAATTTTACAATCTTGAAACTTAAAGGCGGACAAATAGTGTATTTCACAACACATTTAATATTGATCAAAAGGTAAAACTGAATAGTAGATAGAAATACTAGGGTTACTACATTTTTAAGTTTATTGTATGCAGATTCAAAAATATGCGCTAATTCCAGGAAGTAGGAACTGGGAGGGTAAGTAAAAACATGTTATCTTCTTTTTCTAAGAATTAAACTATAACTTTCTCTTTAGGTCTCTACAACTGGTACTTACAGATTGAAGCTATCCATGTTAGATAGAAAAAATCAAAGAAAAATTCACATAAATAACTAAGTAGCTATATGTAACTATAGTAAGAGTAATAGCACTTTTTATTAAATTTCGAATAGCAAGTTTCAGGCAACGAAAAACAAATAGTGAGTTACTGCAAAAAAAAGGACAAATCTATTTTTATATTTTTTGGATTGCCATAATTCTACGTTAAAAACAATTCTACAGTAAACTCATTATTTTTCAAGAGCATGTATTTCATGAAATAACGACAGACATACAGAGTAACAAACAGTATGGAACACGTTATATATTTCTAATTTGTTACATTTTTTTTGTGATCCATTTTTAACATTATACATGATGCGTCAAAAAACGCTAGACAATCGTTAACTATAAGTTTTTAAACGAACTCCCTACAACTTTTTTTGTATTTTCCAATATTTCAAGAAAATTTAAATATTTTGTGTCTCATACCTACATTTAAATAAAACTGTCCTTGAAATTTGCCGTTCTAAATTTGATTGTAGATTTTTTCAATAAATTTGGCTAAACTAACTCTAACTTGCTCTTTTTGTATAAGTTTCCATTAATTTATAAAATTTGAGTTACTAAAAAATCCAATTTTTTTTAAAATTAAAAAATAAATATCTTAAAATACTAAGGATTATTTAAACTTCATGAAAATATAAAATAAGAAAGTTGCAAATTCAATTGAATGTTGAAATTTGACAGTCCATTCATTCAATTTATTTCGTACGTTATTAATTATCATTTCCGAAATTTGACGACTGTAATATACAGTAGCGGTCAAGTCAGTTCAAAATCTTATTTACTAAAATATTTTTGAATGCTACTAAGCTATTTTCAGGTTTGCAAGTCCAAAGTTTTGTCACCAACACTTTATTTTTTAGATAGCCCTACAAAAAATCAAGTAGCGTCAAATCCGTTTGGCGAGTGAGCCATTCTACTTCTCCATTTCATCTTATCCACCAGTGGAGAAACAACATATTTAACTAGACCAAAACCTGATAGTTATTTCAAGACTATCGTGATGCTTTTGCTCAGGACTTAAGGCAAATAAAGAAGAAATAAATTCAAGTTGAAAAATCCAAGTATCCTCAAAAAATAATGGTCCATTTACTCTGTTTCTTCAAATTCCAGCCTAAAAGTCGATTTTTCGGGGATCTTAGCTGCTAATCTCTTGCATCCAGTGGGGATTGTCAGTAGATCTACAGATCGGCCGATTTACTGACCCTTTTAAGCAAAATGTGGCTTTTATATATATATATATATATATATATATATATATATATATATATATATATATATATATATATATATATATATATATATATATATATACAGGGTGATTCAAAAATCAATCACGAAACTTAAGGGGGTGATTCTACTTGACAAAATAAGGGTAGACCTTCATATAATTTTTTTTCAAAATGTCATTCGTTTTCGAGTTACAAGCCGTCCAAGTTCAAGTTTTTATTTTTTGTTTTTTGAATTACTCGCTTACAGGAAAACCGATTTGACTAATATTTGAAAGATAGGCTAAGTCTTCTGCGCTTCATCATTTTAGTAACAATTCACATTGATTGTTTGCCGCTAGAGGGCACTTTACCTACATTGAAAATTGTTTTTTTGTCATAATTTTTTAGTGTTGACAGTAGAGCTGTAGCAAACCGTATGTATTCGGTACTGAGTAACGGGTGCGCCATCTAGTACCGAGTAACGAAACGTTACACACGAATGCATTTCGTTACTCGCATTTTTCGTAGTTCATGCATAATGGATTGCGATGTTATTGTGATATAACATAAGCTCATGATTAAAATTTTCAAAACTGTAAATCCACTGCAAATTTAGTAGATTCCGTCAACAGTTCTTGTAGTTCTACACTTTACCTGTTAAAACAAACTAAATTTAGAATAATTTAAACACAAGTCTGGTTCAAAATACGGAAAAGTGAAAAAATGCACCTTACGCAGCTTAGTATGTAATGTATACCTAAGTATTTTTTCTACAATAGCATGTTATGAGGTATCAGAAGTAACGAGTAACGTAACGATACGATAGTAACGAGTACTAATTGTTATAGTAACGAATACATACGGGTACGTTTTTTTTTTCGTTACTTTTACACCTCTAGTTGACAGCTACAGTAGTTTTTGGCATAATTTCTGAAAGACTGATGCCAGGCCTTTAAAAAAGGTGCTCTTTATTTACATCGCTAAACCCAACGGTTTAGACGTAAATCACCCTTAAAAATTAAGTGGTAAATTTACTTTTCTCATTTCATTACCACCAGCTACCAGGTAAATAGCTATCAAAGTATACTAGAGCTGTCAGTCTAACATCAAATAAATTCGCTTTTTAAACTATTTAATTTATAATCTTAAAATAACCAATAATGGCTAATCACCAATATTCAAATATCGAATATTGTGATATCCATTTTTGTTATGGAAAAGCAAATGGTAATGCAGAGTTGGCAAGAAGATATTATATGGAGAGTTATCCGGAAAGAAATATCCCTCATGCTCAAACATTTTCCAGTGTGCACAGGAGGCTTGCGGAATGTGGTTCCTTTAAAAGTTATAATGGAAATAGGGGAAGACCTAGAACTGCTAGAAACGTGCAACAAGAAGAAAGAGTGCTTGAAATTATTGAAGATAATCCAGGTATTAGTACTAGAAAAATTGGGAATGAAGTGCGGCTCTGTCAGGCTAGTTCATGGAGGATACTAAGAGAAGAACAACTCTACCCGTTTCATTCAAAAAAGGTGCAGGCTCTTTATGACGATGATCGGCCGAGACGGTTGGAAATGTGCAATCAGATCCTAGCTAAGTATGAACACGATAATCGATTAATTGGCGTCATATTATTCACTGACGAAGCTGGTTTCACTCGTGATGGCATAACAAATCTACACAACATCCACACATATGCTTACGAGAACCCAAACAATGTGGTAGAAACGAAACATCAGCGTAGATTTTCACTAAATGTGTGGGCAGGGATAATAGGAGATTACCTTATTGGTCCTCATTTCTTTGATGGCCCATTAACTGGTGACGTATACTTAGATTTTATCCAAAATCGTCTCCCATTGTATCTGGAAGATGTGCCATTGGAAGTAAGGGCCAACATGTGGATCCTCCAAGACGGAGCTCCGCCCCACTTTAGTATACGTGTCCGACAGTATTTGAATGCAACGTATCCTGAGCGATGGATAGGACGAAGTGGACCATTGGCATGGGCAGCGAGGTCACCAGACCTTAATCCTATGGATTTTTGGTGTACGATATTCCAGCAATCAACGTCGAGGATCTTCGCTTCAGGATAATCGAAAAGTGCCAAATTATTAAAGAAACACCAGAAATTTTTCATCGAGTTAGGCGACATTTTTTGAAGAGTGTTAGGAAATGTATGGAAGAAAATGGGGGACATTTTGAGAATCTTTTTTAGTTTGTTTAGTACTGTTTCATTCTTCTTCTTCTCTAGGTGCCGTCTCCGCTTCGAAGGTTGGCAATCATCAAGGCAATCCTGATTTTTGAGACCGCTGCTCTAAATAACTCGTTGTTACTGCATGCAAACCACTCTCTAAGGTTCTTCAGCCATGAGTTTCTTCTTCTTCTTCCTATGGATCTCCTTCCTTGGATTTTTCCCTGCATAATAATCTGCAATATTTGGTATTTTTCTCCTCTCATGACATGTCCCATATATAGTAGTTTTCTTCTTTTAATTGTTAGAATCACTTCTTTTTCCTTATGCATACGTCTCATTACTTCCTCGTTGGTTATTCTCTCTACCCATGAAATCCTCAGCACTCTCCGGTATATCCACATCTCAAATGCCTCCAGTCTTCTCATGTCAGACATTTTCATTGTCCAAGCTTCCATCCCATAGTACAGTACAGACAGCACATAGCATCTCAGCAGTCGTACTTTTAATTCAAGGTTTAGATCTCGGCAGCAAAAAAGCCTCTTCATTCTTATAAATGTGTTTCTGGCCTGTTCGATTCTGATTCGTATTTCTTGGGAGCTGTCATTGTCTTCATTAATGGTTGTGCCAAGGTACTTGTATTCTCTTACTTTTTCAATAGGTTGATTCTTTACACACACCAAGCTTCCATCCCATAGTACAGTACAGACAGCACATAGCATCTCAGCAGTCGTACTTTTAATTCAAGGTTTAGATCTCGGCAGCAAAAAAGCCTCTTCATTCTTATAAATGTGTTTCTGGCCTGTTCGATTCTGATTCGTATTTCTTGGGAGCTGTCATTGTCTTCATTAATGGTTGTGCCAAGGTACTTGTATTCTCTTACTTTTTCAATAGGTTGATTCTTTACACACACCGTACGAATGTCCCGAGTTGTTTTTGTTACTAGCATATATTTTGTTTTGTTTATATTCAGTGAGAGTCCATATTCTTCGCTTACTGTGACCATTTTATTAATTAGCATCTGTAGGTCTTCATGTGTTCCAGCTAAAAGAACTGTATCGTCGGCGTATCTCAGATTATTTATTGTCATGCCGTTAATTTTAATGCCTATGTCCTGATCAGCAAGTGCCTTATTTACTATATCTTCCGAATACAGATTAAAAAGAATTGGCGAAAGTACACACCCTTGACGAACCCCTCTCTGTATTTCTATTTCCTCTGATGTTATGTTTTCTATTCGCATTGCTGCTTTCTGGCCATAGTATAGGTTTGAAATTATTCTTATGTCTCTGAGGTCGATCCTTCTCCTTACCAATGATTCGATGAGTTGATCATGTTTAACTTTGTCAAAGGCTTTATTGTAGTCTATAAAGCACACGTGTAGATCTTGATTCATGTCTAGGCATCTTTGTGACAAGACATTAAGTGCGACCAGTGCCTCTCTTGTTCCTAGGCCTTTACGGAATCCAAATTGTGTATCGCTGATGTCCACATCTAGTTTCCTGAATATTCTGTTATGGATCACCTTCAAGAGGACCTTCAATGTGTGAACCATCAGGCTTATTGTACGATAGTCGGAGCAATGCTTGGCATTTTTCTTTTTTGGGAGGGGTATAAAAGTTGATAACAACCATTCATTTGGTATTATTCCTGTTTTATATACGGTGTTGATTAACTCTACCAGAATATGAATCTGGTCCTCCTCTATCAGTTTAAGAATTTCTGCTGACAGTTGGTCCGGACCTGTAGCTTTTCCGTTCTTTAGCATGTTTATTGCGTATATCACTTCGTCTTTAATTATGTCTGGGCCTATTTCCGCTTCAATATTTACAAGATTAGTTTGTTGTCTCTCATCTTTGAAGAGTTGTGTAATGTAATTCTTCCATATTTCCAGTTTTTGTTCTATTTCCAGGACCATTTTTCCGCTGTCGTCGTATAGTATATTGAGCTGCTTTTGTTTGGTGGTGCCGGCGAGTTCTTTGACTTTTTTGTGTGTATTGAAATAGTCATGCTTTGCCTGTAACTCCTCGATTTCCTCACATTTTTGTTTGTAATAGTCTTCTTTTGCTTTTCTGATTTTTGTGCGGATTATTTGTTGTGTTTCTTTAATTTTTATCAATTAAATGTATATCGCAATAATCCATAATATGAATATTTACTGATTAGCCATTATTAGTTATTTTAAGATTATAAATTAAATAGTTTAAAAAGCGAATTTATTTGATGTTAAACTGACAGCTCTAGTATACTTTGATAGCTATTTACCTGGTAGCTGGTGGTAATGAAATGAGAAAAGTAAATTTACCACTTAATTTTTAAGGGTGATTTACGTCTAAACCGTTGGGTTTAGCGAGGTAAATAAAGAGCACCTTTTTTAAAGGCCTGGCATCAGTCTTTCAGAAATTATGCCAAAAACTACTGTAGCTGTCAACACTAAAAAATTATGACAAAAAAACAATTTTCAATGTAGGTAAAGTGCCCTCTAGCGGCAAACAATCAATGTGAATTGTTACTAAAATGATGAAGCGCAGAAGACTTAGCCTATCTTTCAAATATTAGTCAAATCGGTTTTCCTGTAAGCGAGTAATTCAAAAAACAAAAAATAAAAACTTGAACTTGGACGGCTCGTAACTCGAAAACGAATGACATTTTGAAAAAAAATTATATGAAGCTCTACCCTTATTTTGTCAAGTAGAATCACCCCCTTAAGTTTCGTGATCGATTTTTGAATCACCCTGTATATATATATATATATATATATATATATATATATATATATATATATATATATATATATATATATATATATATATATTGCACTTGTAATTTTCTTGTTCTTACAATTTGTTAAATTGTTCCTTTAATACTTTTTCTAGATTTTTATTAGAAATAATTTAACATTTTTTAAAAAAATATTTCTAAAATGTTTGTACGTACCGTAGCTGTCATCGAAGCATGACTAAGCATCTGTTCTACTGTAGGCAAAAAACCCATATCCAACATTCTGTCTGCTTCATCCAGTATAAAAAATTGTACAGAGGCAAAAGAAACATGCCCGTGAGTAACAAAATCATTTAAACGTCCTGGAGTTGCTACCAAAATGTGACAACCAGCCTAAAACAATTAAGAGTTTTTAAAAATAACTTTATCCATATGTATCAAAAATTATTTAGGATAATTTCTCAACAGTTGACATTTTTTAGGACCTCAATTTTGCTGGATTTTTTTAGAATTTAATTGTTATGTCATTTACTTACCATAATAATATTTCTCTGATGATTAACAGATGTTCCCCCATATGCTACAGCGGTTTTAACAATAGAGTTGTACGCAAACTTTTTAGCTTGCTCATGAATTTGCATCGCTAATTCTCTTGTAGGGCTTACAATAACAACATTTGGTTGACAGGTATTCCCGTCTCTAACAGGTGCATCTTGACTTGCGAGAATTTTATTAATCACTGGCAGCAAAAAAGCAGCCTATAAAAAATTTCAATACTTTAATTAATGTTACTATTATGAGGTTAGCCGTTTATATATATTTTGGGAACATGCAACACTGGCGTTGCTAGGTGTCATCTGATATCCATCATTAAGTTTGAAATTTTAGACAGAATATGTATATCTAGGAGGTTACATATCACAGAAATTAGATTTTATATGGACATTTATTTCTTGCAAGTTTTGCTCTTGGTTCGCTCCACTGATAAGATTATTAGGTGGTCAAAACACATGTGAAAAAAGAACTAGAGTAGAATTTGCTGGAAATAAACCGCTTGTCTACCTTTTTTCCTTTAGACGACTTGAAGGAGAAGAAAAGTGGTAGCTTATTAAACTAATTCTATGGTCGTAAAATATTTCTTTGTATCTTAACGAAATTTTAATTTTTCAGTTTCGCATTACTCTGGTGTGTCGTCTGATTGTTGAAATTTAACAATCCGACACCAAAAATGTGTGCCGGATTAACATCCTGCCGATATGTCTCGATATTTAGACTTTATAAGGACAGTTGTACCTTGCGAATATAGTTTACCTCAACAAGAATGCATTGATGAACTTAATTTTATATATGACAATGATGCACCTACAAAAACAAAAATACATCAATGGTTTAGCGAATTCAATTGTGGCTGTCGTTCGCCCACGAACGAATCCCATAAAGGTCGTTCAAAATCGGTTGTAGTGATCATCGATGCTGTGCGTGAACCGATAACGCAAGATCGTCAGAGGCATCCCTGAGCGTTAGTAACACCAGCGTATATAATGAACATTTGGCCGTGAAGAAGCTATATTGGCGTCGGATCCTGCATAAAAAGGCTCGTATCGACTGGTGCAAGGTAATGTTCAAAAAATACAATCGTGGTGCTTTACAAAACATTTATAAGATCGCGACAAGTGGTATGTCTTCAATCTATGGGAATAAGCCCGAAAGGAAACAGCAGTTGACCGTATGAGTCTTCCGTGATGAGCCAAAACCAACAAAACTTGCTATTGCACGAAACACTTCGTCGCAAACGGTCACCTGTTGTTTCGAAAAAACTAGCCATGTCGCAACCGCGCCTTTAAAGAATCGTTGAAAGGTCAATTATGAATGGTATGTAACCATTTCCTGGAAGTCTTGAATTGAGGAAAATAAACGACGATCGTTTTCCACCATGACCATGCGAACTCTCGCACATCGGCTGAAACAAGTGAATTGAATACTCAAAAGGTGGAACTAATTGGATTGATTTCTGTTTGCTCCCGTACATGAAGAACAAACTGAGTGATCAACGGTTTTTTATGCCAGAAGTGGTGGTTGATGAGTTAGTTCTAAAACCATGGTTGTTTAGAGGTACCATCTTCACAGTGACAAAAATACTTTTTGGATTAGTTCAAATGCATGCAAAAATATATTAATCATCATGAAGAATATTTTGAAAACAATAAAACCATATTCAATGATAAATATTTGTTTTTGTTTGTTATTCCGGAAATATTAACGGCTACCCTCGCAAATGTTACTTAACATGAGTATAAAAGTAGGAACTTTTAAGTAAAATTTTAATGTTACCCAAACCAACGTCCAATGTGTAAACAGGTCATTTGGCACCTCGTCTTATACCCCATACCCTTCCACATTGGTTCATTACTTTAAAATATAAACATTGCAAAATATAAAACAAATAAGTTAATAGAAAAAACAAACTGAACTAAAACCTGATAAGAACCTTAATAGATGATGATACAAAACACATCATTTGACTTCAAGGTTTTCCATAATTAAAAAATTTTAACATTTCACTATTCCACTGAAATTTTTACCACATATCCAATTTACTTGATTATATCAACGACCAATTTGAAAACCTATAATTTTTACCCTGTGATATCAATTATAAATTTATTTTTCCTACCGTTTTTCCAGATCCAGTTTGGGCACATCCCATTAAATCTCTTCCGGCCAGAATGATTGGAATGGCATATTTCTGAATTGGTGTGGGTTTCGTGTATCCAGACTTTTTAACGTTTTGCAGTAGGTGAGGTCTCAGAGCAGAAGCCTCGAATGATGTAATCGCCGGCGGTACATTTTCTCCAGTTACTTTTACGTCAATTTCATCCAATTTCATAAAATTTACACCTATAATATTGCGAAAAAAATCATAAATAATAAAACCAACAAAAAAGAAGTCAAAATTTTATATTGAAAATTGTATTTTGGGCTATACAAATCGACTTTTATTGAAAACTTGACAGATTATAGTTAGTTTTAAGAAATTAATTTCTGGGAGTCGTAAGTTAAAATAAAGCAGAATTAATATACAAGGTACGCAAAACTATGTATTTTATCTTACACATATATTAAAATGGATGATTCTTTGATAAATTCTCGAGGGTGGTACATGACGGTATTTAGAACCCAATATTTCAAAATTAATGGAAAAACAGTAATATAAGTAAATGTAGAAAGTTGGAGAAATGTTTTAGCTTATTTACTGAATATTATTTAAGAAAAGTTATTTGTCTTGGTACAAAGACGAGGCTAATCGTCTTTGGTACAAATAAATATTTCATTGAAATAGTATTACCTTCTTGACGGGTGACTGAATTGTGACCAGTGATAAAATTTACCAACAGCTCCCTTAATTAGCCATAACTTAGGTAAAAAAAGTATACTCTAGGGTTCCAAATTTGTTTCTACTTTAAATGAACATAAACCTCCGATTTATTTTTGACACTTTTAACTACAAGTTCGTGTCGAGGGAAAGATTATTACAAATAATTTCTTATATTTTTCCATCCATCCAACCTATATATATATATATATATATATATATATATATATATATATATATATATATATATATAACTATAACTCTGATATTGAAAACACTGCAGTTTGTGCTCCAAAGTACAGTATTCATAACCTTGAAATAGTACATAGGAAATACTTGAAATAACTCAGTTATAGACAAAAGTATACAAACTGCGGATCTTATAGAACCGCGTTGATTCTCACTTAGAAAGAGATGAAGCGTTTTCGATGAGTAGTACCTCTCTTTCTAATGACGATCAGATGAGAGGGGTATTCAATGATGTATGAGGTATCGCGCTTAGGTTCGCCTATAGAAAGAAAAGTACAACTCATTGAAAATGCTGTCTTTTTCTAAGCGAAAGCCAACACATTTCTATAGAATCCGCGATCTTTATAATATTTTATATCTATGGTTATAGAACGGTCCTAACCAACTGCAAGGTTTTCCGGTTTCCGTTGGATCGAACCTAACCTTTCATTTTATGTTTGCTATTGAAATTATCATACAAGGGTTATTCAAGAAGCCCTTAAAAAATCCAAGAAATGGTGCCAGCATATCAAAAAAAGTTTGCTTTTAGTAAGCATCAACTCTTACTAGACTGCTGTTAAAATTTCAGCTATATACATAACGTGGTTTCATTTTCATAGTCAATTGAAGCAACAAACATTTGTTTAATTAGAAAAATAAATAAAAAGCTTCGTGCAGTGATTAAACATCTCTATTTAAAAGGCTTAACACCAAAAGAGATCAAAGCAGAGTTGGGTGAAGTTCATGGCACATCTGCTTCTATTTTTTGCGACATTCACAAATGAAGATGCTCAGTGGAAGCGGGAAGTTTGGAGTAAGCGACCAAAGTGCATGAAATAGTCACGGGCATATACCAAGGTACAATGTTTTTAATTTTGCACGAAAAATTGGGTGAGGAAAAAACCCCGGCAAGATAGGCGCCGAGTTTGCTCTCAATGTAGAATAATAAACGCAATCGTGTGGTTGATTCACGAACTCTGGTTTGGCACTTTATTGCCGCAGTTTTTGCGTCGATATATAACTGTGGACGAAACAAGGATAACTACTACATTCCAGAGACAAAGAAACAGTCAAACAGTGCGTTTTTCACAGTGACCTAGCTCCTAAGGAGGCGAAGACTATGAATTAATTCGACAAAGTGGTCACAGTGTTTTGAGACGGCAGAATCATCTACATCGACGTCTTGGAAAAAGGAGAAGCAATAAATGGACAGTATTATGCATCCTTACTTAACCCTTTATGGGAGGAAATCAGGAAAAACGTCCTCATTTGGCCAAGAAAAAATCCTCCTGCACATTTTCGATGACGAAAAGTATGAAATTAATTGATTAAAAATGACACGAGGAACTTCCTATGCTTGCGGTGACTGCAAGTCGAAATTTCCCTAAAAATTCCTTAAGGTAAACATTTGACTATTGTCAGATATAATAAGAACAAATAAAGTGATGCAATAGTCCTAATTAACAATATTTAGAAATAATTAACTTATATTTATCTGTAAATTGATGTAAAAATATATATGAAGCTATACATCAAGAAAGAGGAAAAATCGTTTATTACAATTCCAAAATTTGGTATTCATGGCCGCAACAAATTTCTGTGGAAATCAAATACATCATGGTCTAAACCCTGGATGATTTGACATAAAATGGAACAAGTGGCGATTGAACTCATGACCAAATTTTGATATGTACGACAGATAATGTGGTAGGTCCCAAAATCAGTTTACTAGCCAAAGAATGAATTCAAATTGAAACCGAGTTTCAAAATAATCAGAGTATTTACAGCATTAATTTACTAGAATTATTAATTGATAATAACCTATTTAAAACCAGTGTTTATTTACCAATCAGAAACTGGTAAAAGTAACTTACGAGTCTTAAAATTAAAAAAATCCAAACACAATCTTACACTAATCAACACATAATTAATATAAAAATTTCAGTTATTTAATTAAGATATTTAAGTTAGAAGAAAAGTCAGCTTTACAAACAGAGTTTGAGATATAAACCTGACCTTAAATGACAGATTTCCTTTTGAGTTTAAAAGTTGCAATAATGACTTTCAAATAGCCTAAAAAAATTACGAAATTAATATTAAATTTGACATATTTCTTCAGTCATTGTAAACATGGAATGGGCATATGCAAGGCTTACGTTAGGATTTAAATAAGGCGAATACCAATTTTACTCACCAGACGTAATTGTAGTTGTAAATAAATCATCGTCATTCACTCTTTCAACAGGTACATAAATTTCCTTGGGCTTTGGTGGCGCGTCTCCTTTATCGCCTCCAAATCCGCCGCCACTCCCTTCCCCCCACGAATTTCCACCACCTCTACCACCCCAAGCATTACCGTCGTCTCCGTCACCACCACCTCCTCGGCCGCCTCCACGACCTCGGCCACCCCGACTACCTCTGCCGCGACCTAAAAAAATTTTTAAAAATGTGAAATAACTTTAAATTTTTTACAACACCACTTACTACTATAGATATTTTATCAGGCTTACTATATACAGCTAAAATGAAATAAATCTTTTTCTGGGGTTTCCTTAAAGTATAAATATTTTTTTCTAATATTCTTAATAGCCTAAATAGCAAGGTAACCATTAGAAAATATGCTGTTTTTACGTGTTAATACATCTGGTATAATCCTATGATTAACGTTACTTCCTTTTACACGTAGAACCAGCCAATAGAAAACTGTTATTCACTGTTTAATCCCTAATCTGAACTTGTAAACGTGGTAGTTTTAATTGAATTCTAACATGTACTTATCATATTCTACATAAAAATGGTAATAAGCCCTATTAATACTATAACTAAAAGGACAAACTTGTCAAAAATCAGGAATATTCAAAAGGCTATGTAAAAAAATTTGTATGTATGATTATTGTTCCAAAATACTTTACCTCTACCTCTGCCGCCACCTCCCTCTCTATCATCATTACTGTCTCCCCATCCTCCAACCAAATCTTTCCAACCTTCACCGCCGTCTCCATTAGTATCTTGAGTATCGTCAAAACCGTTATCTCCTCGAAATCCACCGCCCCCACGGCCTAGAGAGAAAATATTTTTTTAAAACACATATAAGCTAAGAACAATGAATAGTTATATCTCAATAAGAAAAAAATATAAATTTTAATACAAGTTTATTTGTTTACTACGTTCATCTCTGGCATTTTTTTGGAACCTAAAGATAATGAAATTTGAAATTTTATTAACATACTTAAGAGCTTGTACGTCACTATTTGCAAAAAAGTGTATGTTATAGTTGTACAAAATAACAAGGGCATTTGTGAAAAAATAAGCCAGTGCGACGATCTTAGATAGTCCTGTAATTTTTAGCCTCAGCATTAATTCAATGGTGGCAAGGTAATTATAAATACTCGAGAAAAGTAAAAATTTTATTTTAATGCAGTATATGTTAGGTATTCCGTTCATTAGCTTTGCCTCTCGAACCAAGCGACTCGAGCTTCTTGACTAAAAGTATACTGTCAACACAGTCAAAAGCACAAGTGAAACAGGCGCGGATCCAAGGGGGGGGCGGTGGGGGCGATCGCCCCCCCCAAGGGCCCTGAGTTCAGGAAAATAGATCCGATTTTGCCTCATTTACTATAGTTTATTCAAGAACTAGAGAGAGTAATAAATCATTTTTTATCCTTTTTTTTTCTTCGCAAACTACCTGTGTTCTTTAGTCCTGTATATTTGGCAAAATCTGACACATATTTTTCGTAGGAATGGGTTAGAAATTTTATAATCAAAAATATCGATCTATAATAATGGCCTTTTTGGGTTGAATAACAATAGATATTTGGATGTGTGAAGTGTTAAAAAGGATTTTAATCCTTGTCCTAGGCGTCGAAAGGAGGTTTATTTTATCACTAAGTATTTATAGTATAGAATATTATTTCGGTAAAAAACTTAAAATAAAAAGTTTTTATAATATTGTTCTATTTCTTATGATTTCTTAATAATTCACATACATTAGAAAATATAGATAATTTTGACATATTTTACACAAATCAAAATTGTATTTTGATTATTTTTAATTATGGCATAGAAACCTTTTTAGTCACATTCAGATTAAAACGTAGCTTTTTCTCTCAAAAAATTCTAAGTTATAATTTATAAAAACTTACAAAATACCTATAGTCAAAAATACAAGAAGTTAAAAATATAGAAAAAAATAAATTCGTCCATATAATATTAAAATTTTTTTGGGCTCTCGGTCATAATTAATTAAAAACGTTTTTAGATCATTTGACGTTTCAGTTCATTTATTTCTTAAACCATCTGCAGAATTACAATTAAACACTAAAAATGGATTCAGATATGATTAATTTTTATATGTTACAGAAATTTAAATAATAAATTGTGTTTACGCAGGTAAACATTAAGTATCTAATTCGTAATCAAAGTCAGTGAAGCTATCTTCACTCAAATTAATTACAAATGGTTCCTTTATCTCACCGATCGAGTTTCCACATTTTCTTTTATTCTTTTCTTATAGGGATTTTTCCCAATTTTCTGCAGTAACTTTATTCAAAAAAATCTTTCAAAAGTTCAGTTAAATTACTAATTTTGTAAGTACTTTTTACTTGAGGGAGATATGTTCTTCTCCAACGGACATTTTCCGGACGATCTATAAGAACAAATTTCCTATCTGGTTTTTCCCAGCAAAAATTAAGTTCTCTGAACAATTTCCAGAGCTCAATTCTTTTAATTTCAGGAAAATCCCGATCTTCATTAATTTTAGTTAGAATTTTGTCGACGGTTAGGATCTGCTTGACATAATAAAATGTATATACAACTCCTTTTATTGCAGTTTATATCTCTTCTTCCAACGAGGTTTTCCGTCCGCCTGTGATCGAATGTGGCGTGGGAATACTAACAATTCCAGTCATTTTTTTCTCCTTCAGTATTCGGTACATAGTAGATTTTCCAACTACTATCATGTTGGAACAAATGTCAAGAGAGCTTTTAACATTATTATCTAGATATTGATGTCTGAAGGTATCATAAACATTCATCGAAATAAATTTTTCGTTGAGGAAAAAATGTCCTGGTTTAACGATTTTGGAATAAATATAGATATGGAAGCCATATCTTTTGGGTATCTCACTAAGGCCACATTGAAAGGTGTACTTTGCTCACTGACGGAAATTAAATTGAACTATCAGAAATTTTATTGTTGCAGTAAATTTATAAAAGCTTATAATATTTAAATATAATTAAATATAACTAGACTTACGGCAGTCCTCAGTTACCTGCGGTACTGGAGCAGGTACATTGGAGGTTTCGGTAACAGTTTTATTACTCCCTCTAGTTCTTGAATAGAGTATAGGAATGTGTATGCTTGCGATCGCCCCTCCCCTCCCAAGAGCCTTGAGTTCAGGAAAATAGAACCGGCTCTGCCTTTTATACTAGGAATGTGTATGTTGCTCGCATCCTCCCCCCTGTCGGAAACTTGTTTTTTCTTGTGATCGCCCCCCCCCCCTCTTTAAGAGCTTCAAATTTAGAAAAATAGACCCAACCCTGCCTTTTCCACTAGAAATGGGAATATTGCTGGTGTCTACCCCCCCGTCGACAACTTGCTTTCTCTTGCCATACTTTTGTGACATCACCGCCCCCCCCAAAGAGAGAGGCTGGATCCGCCCCTGAAGTGAAATCACCAATGTTCTTTCAAATATTTTGGAAAATGTAAGAAAGGTTGTAATTAATCTATAATTTTTCATCAATTCAGTATCTCCTTTCTTATGGAAAGGTATTACCTCACCCTCTTTTAATCCATCGGGAAACCTACCCAATTCAAGCGTTAAATTGTTAAAACAGGATCTTTAATTGATTGACAAATATATTCAATTGCAAAAGAGGCAAGTCTTTATTATTGCAACAAGCTTTTCAATTTATCAGTGTTTTGATAGCTGTGTATATTTCCTCAGGAGTGATTTTCGGCAAATAAATGAAATTCACATTAGGAGTTGACACTGTACATTCCAGAATAGAATTTTTCATATTTACTATGCGAGACTCTAGGCGTTAGCAAAAAAGTTGCAAAATGTATTACATATGTATAGAGGCCTTGTAAAAGTAAAATTCTTACTTTTTATAGAAGTAGGCTATTTACTGGTTTTTATATGATCCGAATTTGTATTTGTTACAATTTGCCATATAGCTAAAAATGTTTTTGATGACGTAATTATTTAGTTTTGTAGGAACTGTTTCTTAGCAGCTGCAATGTTATAGACAAACATTTTTTTGACTTCCCGGTATCGCTCCAATACCTCTGATTAATTGAACGTTTTACTTAGCCAGTACAGGTTTTTTATTTCCCGACTATTCCTAACGATTTTGGATTAATCATAGTGCTTATATTCAGTTTCTATTCATGTACCCTTAAATTGGGCATGTAAGATCTAGACTGTAAACGATATTATGAAAATGATTCCAAGCCAAATCAACCTGCTGAATAGTATACAAATCATGAAAATCAGTATATATACACGCTAATCTTGGTGTTCTTAGAAATAGTTTTATTTATTGGAACGATATTAATTATAAGTTAATAAGTTACTAGCGGCAAACATCTCAGACCTGTTTATTGGTACATAGTCCAAAGCCGCGGACGAGACCCCATGACTTTAGTAGGCTGAAAGTTGAAGCCCTGTCCAAAAGGTGAGCTTTGAATAATGAGTTTCAAGAAGTCGACATTAAAATCTCCACTGATAATTACTTTCTGATATTTTTCAGTTTGAAAACCTAGCAGCTCATTAAATGATTTTATAAAAATACTATAAATAAAGAATTAAGATTGCAAGATCTATATATTATTATAAGTGACGCCCTGACTTTAAGACAGCCCAAGCTCAATGCCTACACTTTCAGAAATGAGCTCTAAATTATATTTCTGAGTGTAAATTGGTTTAGTACACATATCATCCCCTAAAATATGTTGATAAACTTGGCCTTAGCTCCAAATGAGTTATTCTAAACTATATTATTTATTAAAAAGGCCATTTATTAGAAGAAACCCATATACTAAAAAAAAGACAAAAATACTTCACCCATAAATATTAACAGTTTTATTTTTTCATATTATTTCTAAGCCTTCACTATACATCAAGGGAAATAAGAAAAATGCGTTGAAAAAATTTGCATTGGCCAAAAAAAGAACTGATAGCAAAATGAAACTAGCGGAGACGAAAGAAAAATAAATCATTTATCATCCGTACTAATAAAAGTACCCAATTTATTTTTTATAAATACGGGTTTGACTTTTGACTACTTTGGTTTTATATAAAGAAAAATACATTTTACTTCAAATACAAATTAAAGAACGGGAATTGTTAGCCTTAAACTTTAAACACACATATAAGATGTATTTGTTTTTTTGTGGTTTTGAGGTAGTCAAATTTCTTGGATAAACATATTTCTTTACAAATTAAATATAGGTAACGACTAACCTTCGAAAATGAAGAAGTATTAAAATTGTGAATAAATACCATGCATATTTAAACAACTATCTATTTGATCTATTTGCCCCTTTTAACAATAAAATTAATATTCTTATGTTTATGTTAATACGATTTTATTTATAGTCTCGTTTCTAACAAAATCTCTATAGATGTTTTATGTAAAATACCAGGTTCGAATATTTTTTACTTACTACAAGTTGTAAGAAATGCCTGAATATTTCAGGTTCTAAACGAAAAAGGAAAAAGCTCCTATAAAGATACATCTGAAATGGCTACGTTCTACCAGATATAGCTCCGTCCTCAGAACCATCAAAAACTAGTCAACGCCAATCAGCTCGTCTAAAAACAGTCACCTGACAGTTTTTGCTAGTTCTGGATGGCGCCGACTAGTAATTTTTCTACAAACAAGCCTAATTAATGTGTCGAAATGTCAAATATTTTCGTTTTAATTTTTTTTTTACGTAGGAATATAAAAACAGTAAATATAAATTTTATTTCAAGGCAGTAATTCCAAAACTATGAATTAGTTTGTAATTATCACAGAAAATATTACAAATAAAATGTTTAACATGTCTAGAAGGAAAAAAATTATCTTTCTAAAATTTATTTATTGAAATAACGTTTGCTTTCCAATAACCATGAGTTAAAAATTCCTTTAAAGTGATGTTAAACCGAACAAATTGACCTGTTATCAGCTAAAAAAGGTTCAATCAGGTAAACATTTTTTATGACGAGGAACATGCGGTCACATTTAAGCGATAGTGAGAAGAGAAAGTGGGTGTGAAGGGACAACAATATTAAATAAAAATAATAAAGGGCAAGAATTATGGTTAAATGGAGACAGGAGTTCAGAATACGATTTTTTGGAAAAAAAAAAATAATTTCCTTCAAAAAAAGCGCTAAAAACGACAAGTAACTCTACATTTGTACATGTAATTGAAATTTTTGACGACGGCGCCAAATTAACACATAAGAAAATTGATTAATAGAAAAATATGCATATAACTTTCCAGCCCTATAACATACAAACATACATAAGGTGATGTAATGATTTTTTAACTGCCTTTATTTGATTAGTTAGTAACATCTGCTTTATTTAGTAATAATTTGGCGTCGATACCAAAAATTTCAGTTACATATAAAAATTCTTATTTTTTTCTTATTTTTGGAAGGTCAAATTTTTTCCAAAAATTTAATTTTTACAATTTTTAGTTGCAACTGAATTCATCTCAATATCCCTAAAAAATTTAAACTAAGAAATAATCAAGTTGTATAATGTATGTACTTAGCAATGCTTCCAACATCGCAAAAAGTATTTATTTTAGTCAAAATCATACTAAATTGAACAACAAAAATTTTTTTAATTCTGGGAATCCTCCAAAAATCAATTTTAAATAAAATTGGACCAAACAAAAAATTAGTCCAACATAGAATATCTTCTATCTTAAATTTTTAGAAAGAATTTGAGATTCGTAATCTACTTCTTCAAAAACTCCTATTACTAATTTTGGAATAATATGGAAAATGTAAACTTTGGATTCACCATTTTGATTTTAAGAAAATAATTTTAAATTTGCAATCGACGCCCCCAAAATCCGCCGCATTACTTTGGACAAAATCGGGAAAATGTAAAAATTAGTCCTCCATATTGGATAAAACAAAAATTAGATTCGTAACCTACGATAACTTTCGCATACCATTTTGGAGGAAATCATACAATATTAATTGTTTTGTGTTACCAAATCAATTTCAACCAAGATGATATAAAACCATCGTCAAAAATTATTGTAAACCTTCCTAAATAAAGCAACGAAAATTTTGGTTCGAAAATGGGACACATCTACAATTTAATTCGCTATATTTAGTGTCATATTAAATTTTAAAAATTAACTTTAGATTCATAACCTGCGACCTCGAAAACTCCAACATACCAATTTTAAGTTTTTCAAGAGTCATCTTGAATTTTATTAAACCAATTTCGGCTACCACAGCCATTTTTTGAACATAATGTAAAAAACCTCATTCAAATCGTCGGGGCTGTGTGTGTGGCTATAATATAACGAGACTGAGAAGCCGCATGAGCCAAAGGTGAACGACCAACAGCTGTGTAGCGTGTGAAGTCTCTTTCGAATGCGACGCCTCCCGTGTCTGTACACAAATCAGTTTGGACTGGCCTTCGATTTTTTGCCGAAAGAATTATAAGTGTAATAATAGAGCAAAGAACTGTCGTAAAATTTTACACAAAACTTTGAAAAACCACTACTGAAGTGAGTGCGAAAATGGTAACCAAAATTTATCAAACCAATAAAAAAAGCTCGCAAAAATCTACCGACACTCTGAATGTCATTGAAAATGACCCGAACTCGTTGGAAAGAGTGACAACATGTGACGAATCTTGGTTTTTCAAGGGCCCAACTTCACCGAGAACTAAAAAAGCTCGAATGAGCAAATCAAAATTTTTATGTGATATTCACAGGGTTGGGTACCTTCACTGGATTTCTGAAGATCAGACAATTAATCGACATTACTATCATGAGGTTCTTTCTGAACTCCGTGAAAGAATAAGAAAAAACGACCCGAATTGTAGACGAACAAGTCATGGGTTCTCCATCAAGACAACGCGACGCGTCGGCTTTAGTCAAGTACAATATCCCAGTATTAAACCATCTGCTATTCGCTTAATCTTGCACCATGTAACTTTTATCTGTTGCCCAAGGTCAAATCTGCATTAAAAGGAACCGTTCGTTGAAGATGTGAAAGAAACAGCAGCACGCGTCATGAAGGAGCAAAAAGAAGAAACTTCCAGCACCGTTTCGATCAATGAAAAATTCACATGGTGTGTTGTAGAGATAGAGAAGGGATATTGAAGTTGATAATAACTAAATGTGTATACATTTAAAACAAAAATGTTTTACAGCAATAGCCTAGTTATTTTATAGCCACCCGAACATAAAGAATATATAGGGATCAAATTAAAAACCTCCTTTTTTTTTGAAGTTGGTTAATAATAAAACAAATCCATACATAAAAGTTTTCCTTTTTCGTAGTTTCCACTATACAGGTGTGGAAAGTCGAGAACAGAACCTCTTAAAAAAAGGGAACGTAACAAAAAGCGACGGAGAACCCGTTTAGCCTTGTTGAAGTGAAATAAAGCATACTGTTGTATCGTAGCTTGCTTCCTGATTTCTAGCAAAAATGGCGTCGGGCAAGTCCTTTTCGCTGGTTTCGGATCGTCAAAACACAGTGGGTCCAAAGCACGGATTTGATATTAAAAATAAAAATCGTAGACAAACTTTAAAATCATGAAAATAAATTCGAAAAACGTCTAATGTGATTCAACGCTTTAAAAATAAAATAAAAAGAAAAATTGTATTTCCATGAATAAAATATTGCGCTTGACTTCAAGGTACATTTTAAATATAATACTATAATAATAAATACATGGATATCGATAATCGTTAAAAAGGCGAAAGTACTTTTTTCTCTATGCTTAAAACTTCTTAATAAATATCAATGCAAATAATTTGTAAGTAATATAATATTTATTGATTCACATAAATGAATAAATAATACGACTGTAATAAAAATAATAATAAGAACTTTTTAATCACTGCCTTCTTTGTTAACAGCTCTTTTCTCATTCTCCAATACGTATGAATTGTTATCCGAATCCTTACTATGTCAAAAACAGTGTAAGGATTCATCGATGCCAAAAGTTTTGGAACACATCCTCCATATTTTTTTTCGAGAAGATTTTCGGGCAAAGTCTAGACGATAGTTTCTTATCAACTTGTCCGTTGATTTTTGTGCATCTTTCCATAGTTTACTTATCGGTAATATTGCAAATGATGTCTGGTCAGTGAAGTAAGTCATTTGTGGATTCCTGTTGGAATATTGTACCAAGAATATCCTTTGAAGAATAATAATGCTGTTTGAAGTTTCTATTCCCAAAACTTCTCTATTGCAGTTTAATGTCCGCTTCCAATAGTTTGCAAAATGACGGGAAACCGGAGGATCAGTTTTCGCTTTACTCTTATTATAATGGCTGTAGCTTGAAATACTCTGTATTTACTGAGATACAATATCAATGTTGTTGAACTGAGATGTTGTTTGACAGAGGTAACAACGTTGGACCGATTTCGCTCCAGCCAAAGCATTCACCTAGCCATCTATCATCGTCATGGATAAATTGTACTGTACTGAAGCTCGGGTGGCAAAGAAAACTCTATTATATGGTGCAAGTGGTCTGGTTCGAGTTCATAATTTTCTATTTTCGTTAAAGACTTTTGTTCGGTTTTCTTAATAAATTCAAATTTCAGAGGCCCGCAATTCATAGTAGACGAGGGTTTGTAATTTTACAACATAATCTGTTCTTGTTGAGTTTGCGTGTTAATACCTGCTAATTGAAGTGGAATAAGAGAGGTTATGAATAAGTTTGTATCAGAAATAGTCGGATCAGTGAATTTCATTTTATAGTGGCTCTGACCTGACGTTCCATCGAAGCCCCATTTGCAAATGAAACTCATATTTACAAATCTAATTTATCGATTTGTTCAAGGGCGTTTAATTTTAAGCAATATAATTCGATCCACTGTATGATCCAGTAAGCCTTGGAATTTAACCTCGGCTTTTGATTTAGTAAAAGTTAGATACTCATGTGGATAATATGTTTTTTTTTTTTGTATTTTACACACCAGAGTACGGCGAAAATATATTACTGCCTTTCTGTTTAGCCCAATTTTGTAATCGATATTTGTTTCTCGACAATCCAATGTCAAATAGAAGAGCGGCGCACAAATATAACTGGGCGCGACGCAACCACAACACTGTTGTCTTAAATTTCTTAACTAGAAATTATTTTGGCCGTTTCTCAAATTCTGACCCACTAAGCCCATCTAACTTCTTTCAGATAGTTCGGACAGAAGATCGCAGGGAACGCCTACCGCAATATTACCCCTGCTAACTTCCATGCGACACGAAAACGAGCAGTACCTTGAAACGAATGAGAGGGTGTATTTACTTTTCGTCTAAACTTATAACGTAATCGACGGAATTTGGAATATTTAATGACTATTTGATACATTGATTGTTTTAAATACATCAAATAGTCGAAATACAAAAAAAAAAAATAGTTTTTGTTGGGCGTTGAGCGTAAAGAAAATTGATATTTCTGTTACAAAATAAACATTTATTCTAATAAAAATACTAGTGAAACGCAACGGTAATTTCTAAGTAAATAAGCTAATAGACCACTTTAAAATTAAAAATCATTCTCAAAAATAAACTTTTATTCTAAAAAAATAAAAGTAACACGTTCAGTAATTGTAAATAAATAAATAAATAATTAAATTCAATTTAAATCAACAAAAACACCTAAAAGTCTACAAGAGGTGTTCAAACAGGCCTCCACTTTGAGCGAGACAATAACCCAGTCTATTGTAAAATATGGTTCGCGTATTTGCCAAAACTTCAGGGGTTATATCCATATTAGCTTTAAAATATTCCGAACTGTTCGAGCGTTCATATCAAGTTCTTCGGCAATTACGGTACTATTGCAAGGAAAATTAATTTCTGCTAAACTACAAACGTCAGTCTCCCCGATTTGCTAGTTCTTCAGTAATTTGAGGAACCAGTTACTCCTCATTATTATCAGTGCATTTTTTACAAATTTTTAGACAAACGGTTGTCTCAAATTTTTTAATAATTTCCGAAATTCTAAATTTTCAAGGAACAGGATGATTTTCGCACATAAATACAAATCTGCCGATTATTTACCAGAATAGTGTACCACTTAATAATGTGCTCTTTTTGTTCCGTGGAATAAACTACCATTGTAACAAAAAAATTTGGCGCGAAACACGGTACTTACGCTTCGACGGCCGAATGAAAGCAAATAACTTGGAATCCTCTTGTTGTGCTAGGGCGTGGCGTATGCTGCCGCCCGCTCTCACCGCGCCAGCATTGGATTACCCCTCATCTGAGGGCCAAACTGGTAATTTACACGTATGTCGATGCTTACGATGCTTATTCTTCTGTCTCATTCTGATTTGATGAATAATATAGTATTTTCTTTATTTTACTTAAGAAACGTCCAGTTTCTGGTGTGGATTTTCCAGACCTGTATAAGACCAACTAAAAAATATAGCAAATATATTTTTTAAGATTAAAAAAAAACTCTCCATTGTATTTAATGGCTCAGTCATGGGCACCAGTTGCTAGTTACTTAGAGTATAAATAGATAAGAAATTATCTGTGAGGGACAAAGAGAATTCAAAATATGAACGTGAATGAAGAAATATTGAGTTAAATCAGTGACAACTGAGTTCCAGGTGCGAAGTGATAATTGTAATATTAAAATAAAGCTGATAACCTTCTAAATCCCTTAATAATATAAAACGTATCAAGCCGTTTTATATATTTTTTGATTATGATTAAAATATTTATGCTGACATGTAGGTACTTGTTGCAGCAATAAAAACACTTTCACGATCTGTTTTGAGAACACCTAGATAACTGTAAGACGGCACTGTTCCTAAATGCTTATGTAAGCTTATTCAGCACTTCAACTAACTCCTGACCTTTTAAATTATGTCTGTATGACATATTTATAGAGCATAAATACTAAATTTCATAGGTCTTTTAAATGGCTGTGCTGAGAGTTTAGACATAAGCTAAATATACAAATAAATTTCAAAGGGAATAAAAACGACGTCAAAAAGTAAAAAAAAAAAACGGTGGTTTACTAGAAAGGTGAAAATTAGTATCTAATAGAAATCATATTTTGATGAGATCAATGACAAAAATGTGAAATAATAAAACACTTCAAATAAAAAAAAATCTCCTTTTTTGAAATACACAGTATAGTTTTGATAATTTACACTACCTTTTTAAACCACTTTAAAAAATTTATATATTGTTCACAAAAAATTATTAACTTACCTCCTCGGCCCCCACGACCACCGCGTCCTCCTCTTCCACCTCGGCCTCTACTGCCACCACCAAATCCATCGGAAGATGAATTATCCCAGCCACCTCTATTTGACCTACTCACTCCAGCTCCGTTATTAGAAGCCCACTCACCCTCATTGGATTCTAGAGCTTTGAAACCTCTTCCAGCAGCAAATTTAGTTCCACCTTCAGAGGCAATGCCAGTCTAATTGATAGGAAAAAAAATTGAAGTAAAAATCTTTATAGGATAAGAGAAGTCTTGAGAATTGACAACCCAATGACTGACCTATTTAATAGCCTACAATACCCAATAGTGGAGGAAGGGATTATTTAATAACTAACAAATAAATAAATTTTAAATATTATAGAAACCAGAAACAAAATTGTAATTATTAAAATGAACAAGCTTGAATTTTAGTAAATGGATAAAATATTTTTTTTTTTAGAGTTGAAAATATATTAAGTTTCTAATTTTCTCCTTCAGACTGGCAGAAAAGGCATCTTTTTACTTGCACTTAAACCATTAGGTATGTCTTTTCACAATGTTTCGATAGTGCAAATGTTCATTCTTTGAATTTTACTTCATCACTATTAATCGATCTTATTTAATTGTCAACTTAATTTCATTATTTCATCTTTGCATTTATATCCCAAAATATTCATTCAGGTTATATGGATCCTGTTCTATTAAAACTGTTTCAACTTTTGTTTTAAAGCTTTTCTATGAATTTATACTTTTAACCCAATCAAGAAGCTTATTATACAACTTTGAATACATATGATGAGGAGACTTTTCTGTTATTTATGGGATGATTAACATTAGTCCTTGTGTTGTGTTCACGATCAATTGATTTTGTCAACATGTTCCTGTGTTTAGAGCAGAACATTATTAATTTATATATATATATGTATATATATATATATATATATATATATATATATATATATATATATATATATAAAGCTTATACAGTTAATAAATGGTATGTTTTTAAAAACTTATCAACGTGATTCTTTAAAATTCATTTTCTATTATTCTCGTTTGAATCACAAATAAGTTGTGAATTTGGCTTCTCCAAAATATTATTCCGTATTTTACAGAAGCTTCAAAGTTATAAAAGTTAGGAAACCACTTCAAGCATTATTTAATCTTTGTTTAAAGTATCCAAGTGTACCACAAATATGGAAAAATTTAAAAGGGTTCTAGGTTGGATATACTGAACTACAGGCCAATGTCAATCATTTGTAATTTTTCTAAGGTCTTTCAGTTGTTGCTACGTGACGTTATATGTCCCTTTGTTCAAAACTAGGTAAAGTCGCAAAAATATGGCTTCTTCAAGGATCAATCCACACTGACCAACTTGCTGTGTGTGAGTCACTCAAAACCTTGCAGTCTGTAGATGGGAAGTATCAGGCGTTTATAAAATACTTGGATTCTTCCAAAGCAGTTGACCGACTCGACTGTAGCATTTTGATACATAGCAAGGAAAATTTGGTTTTTCTGATTCCTCGATCAGTCTTTTTAAATCACATCTCTCTGATCGTCAACCATATATTTCTCTTCACGGCTGCAGCACAAGTCTACATGGTGCTATTTCTGACATTTCTAAAGGATCAGTAAAATGATAATGATGTGCAACTTAGTGTTGATTATTTACTGTATGCGGACGATGGTAAAATTTGTAAGCAAATAAAAAATGAAGATGATCTCGTGTCTAGTTAATAATTTACAGTTTAACAATAAGTGCAATACCAGCAAGATATCAGTTATTCTATATGATTAGTCTTAATAATTTTAACCATCTCTAGCTCTAGTACTTTTTGCAGCGTGAGAGTAGTCTTTGACTCAAAACTTCCTTTTGTGTCTCATATTAATGGAATTATAGCGGATGCTTCAAGGTGGAATATACGGCGGTAATATGGGCACCATAGTACAGTATTCACATTAACAACCTTGAAGTGCTACAGAGAATATTCTCCAAATACCTTAGTTATAAGAATGAAGGTTTTTACTCTCCAATAAGGTAAATAATTCTTAGTCTGTTCATTTTTGGATTTTTTAGAGAAACTGAAAATTGCAACAGAATATTGTCACGAGTCGGAACTGATGAAACTTTAATTGTCCATTATATGTGTGATATATCACCGAACGAGTTATGGCATTAACAGTCCTATTTCTCGAATCTGTAAGGAAATGAATTCAGTTCCTACCGAGATTAATATTTGCCATTTGCCAGTTAATGTCTTTAAATTAAAAATATTGCAATTCTTGAAAAACTAGTTAATATTGTAACTGTCAATACTTGTCTTTTGAAGCACTTTAATGCATTCTTAGATTTGTAAGTTTCTTAATTTGGATTGTTTTAAATAGTGTTTGTATTTTTTATTTTTGAAATGGATTGTATTTATTTGATCCGTTAATATACTATTATTATCATCCTGTATAATAGTTAACCCTATAGTTTGTTTTTGCTGACTATACAATATTATAAAAGGTAATTGATTAGCAAATAATCGAACATCAGTCCAGTTGTGTCATTACTACTGATAATATTTTAACCTTAAAGAGTGTCCCCCCAAATCAAGAAGCTGTTCCCTATAATTATGAAGGTAAGATCTTTAATTTTTACACTTCACTTAATGTAAACTAGTCTAATGTTCCGGCTATTGTTTTATTTTGTAATTAAATTTATGCTCGTTTTCTATTAAATACACTCCATTTAGTTACAAAATTTAATTTTCTTTTATATTATTCAGACCTCCCCTAGCAAAACGATCCCAATGAGTCGCAATCTGAAAACCTGAATGCAATTAGTCGCACGCAAAAAAACGCAAAGCGACAATAAATTTAGTTCTTTGATTCGCACCCCTAAAAAATTGGTGTTCCAATAACGTTACATAATAATTTTTTGGGAAATAGAAATCATTCAAGATGCCCATTGTAAGTAGATGTTCTCTCAAGCTGCAGTGGCCAGTTATAAAGTCGTGTCCATGAATAACAGGCTTTTGTAATTCCAAATACTGGATCTTATCCAATAAATGGGAGTAGCAAACCCTCATCTTGCAAGCTGGTCTGGAAGGCCCTTGTGTCCTCGTACCTACGCAAGAGTGACCCTGTTGTGTTTTGCCAAAGTGATAAGATTTTGAAGACAGTCCCACACCTGTTTTGATGTTATCTGATAGTACGCTAGAGCCTTCCGTGCAGCCAGAGTGTCACAGAAGATAAGAAGGGTTCTGCCCCTGTAACCCCTCTTCAATCTCATGAAGACAGACATCGAAAAGGTGAATTTCTGTCTGAAATACTGATGTATGCTGCTTCAGTTCATCACTTATGTTAAATCTGAGTGTGTCCCCATGTATCCAGCGCCTGTACCATGGTCAGTTTTAGACCTGTCTGTATACCAGACAAGGTTTCCTGACCGACTCACTGTTTGGACAGAGTCAGCCTGCTATTCGAGCTAAATGGTGTAGGGTTTCTAAAAAATGTGGGGATAGTACCCCTCCCTGAGGGCAGCCCTCGGTTATCAACACCTCCATTGTTTCCTCCAACAGTTTGGATTGTGCTCATATGCCTTGAAGCATGTTTTGTATCCACCTGCAGTCTTCAATACCACATCTTCTGGAAGACGTCTTCATGGAGGCAAAGGAGGTGTGATCAAATGCTCTTTCAACTTCATTTCTTTCCCTGATAAGATAATTTTGGTTACTCTAATAATTTTTTTTAATGAGATAATTCCCTGTATATCGTTGCATATTTGGATTCTCCCAAGAACTATCAATATGATGGTTTTGAATTTTATTGTTACGTTGCCAACTTTTTCACAAAATTTACAAAATTTTGAAAAAAACATGGTCCTCTATACTCTATAGTAGATTACAGTCTACAGCAACTATAGTACATAAAACTAAGAGTGAGAAAGCTAAATATACTATTACAGCTCTATTATGAAGCCTAAGCATTTATCTCATACAGAGTGTTTGCCAAAATTTGTCCATTTGATGAAATGTAAATTAATTTTTATTTGATTTTTTGAACGGAACACCCTGTATATAACTCCTTTATCATGTAGAGTTATTCTTCCTCTGTGACTTTTCTTAAAGTTTTCCCATATCCACCAGCACTAGTTTTTCTGGTATATTAATTTTTATTAATTGTATACAAAAATATGTTAACCTATCGATACCTTTTTAGCTATGAGTATTAAAAAAAGTTAAGCTCAAAGTAATATTTATCGTTTATGTCACTAGTATTAGAGTATTATTTTTTGTTTTATAAAAAACACAATTTTAAAGTTTAAATTTTAAATAATGAATTTTTCACAAGCCGAGATGATTGATATGATTTTTGTTTTGGGAGCTAGTGAGAAGAATGCGCTATTAGCGAAAAGATTTTATCAAGAGCAATTTCCCGCGATAAGTCAGCCTGAGAGAAGGCCTCATACTGAGAAAAATCAATCAATTGTTCTTTTTAACAATTACCAAAAATCCGCAAATTGGATAGCGCCCGCTTTCTCGACAGGTTCATGTTGAAGGAAGGAGTTTTTAGGCTCAGATTCACCTGCTGGCCATGTATGTTGAAAAGTATCATTTAAGTATAGATATAGTGATAACTAGTAGGATTACAGGATAGCTTCATATGAAATAAGATTGGTTTTATTAAGAAAAATCAGAATAACTGGGACCTTGTGGTCACAACGAAGAAATATAAATGTTTTGCTCATCTCTATTTAAAATATATATATATGCATATGGTATTTAAAATAGATTGTAGTTATTTCCGGGTGAACAGTTCAAATGCTGTTTATATTGTACAAAAATTTTAAAAATGAAAGCAGTTTAAAATACAAAAATTAGCTAAAAAGTAAAGTTTACCATTGCTGGTTGTGGTATGGTTGTGGTTCCATCATCCCAATCGTCATCCATTTTAAAATATCGTTTTTTGTTCCAAAGGAGATAAAGGGTTTCTTCTCGTCTCTTGGCAAAAATAACCTATAATTTTACAACGGTTCCAAGTTTGGTGAAAGTAGGAGATGTAAGGCGAGTTAAAACCGGTTTTCAAAAATATATTTTTTCTTTTTTTTTCTACATAAATGTTTATGTAGAAAACTAAAGAATAAAAGATAAGTGCCTTTCTCACTGTTGACCTGAAGGCAAGAAAAGAAACCCGCCAAACATATTTTTCGACTCCCAACAAATGAAAACGCAGAAACCGAACAAAGCACGTGAACGCAAATTTTATAGAAGGTCAATTATTTAAAAAATAAATCTAACCTTTTTCTACCCATAGAAAAATAGAGAAAAACATAGTACGATTTTTATATGGAGCAAGACATACCTAAACCAATAAAAAAACGGACTGTAACGAAAAAAACCGAACGAGATTAGGGCTATTCTATATTTGAGTCATTACCACTTTCAGTTCTATCACTTGAAGTAATCGTGCTCACTTCGACCTAATGACACCTAAATGCATATTCAAAAGAACATGAAGTTATCAATTTCGCTTTTTCACTTTGATCATTTGATAATTACTATAAAGAATACAGCCATTATTAAAGATAAACCACATTCTTTTGAGTCGTTATCACTTTCAGTTCCACACATTTGTTCACCTCAACCAAACAGGAACTGAATATTCAAAAGAACATGAAATTATTACCCTCACCACTATCACTTTGATGACTGATAATTAACTTTAAAGAATACGACTATAGGCAACCGGAAATGAACAAAACCAAGCCGCATTCCGAATTATGTCTGTACTTTCTTGTTCAGAAGTCCGTAATTTCCACATTTAATTTTTTTTACTTATGGAATTATTTTTAGGCCAATATGTTTTTTCTAAGTTTTCAACATATCTATCTACCTCTTGAGTGTGGTCTCCGCTACTAGGCATTCATCCAGTTTTCTTTCCCGCAGTGCTTAATTAGAGCTGGAGCAATCCCTCCCGACTCCCGAAGACTTTACAAACTTTTGTCATATGCGTGACTGGGAGTGAGTCCACACGATACCAAAAATTTCGGCGTAGGCGTATTACGCCCATTTATGTTAAAAATGTCTCGTCCACACGGGGAACTTTTATCGTGCAGTCGTGCAGTCGTAATGTTTTTGTTGTGGTAACCTAACTTTTTTCTGATTTTTTGATAATATTTATTTATGTATAAATTAAAATAAAAGAAAATAAAAAAAATAATTGCAGCAATGTTGTTATGTAGAAAAAGAAAACTAAAGAAAAAATTACAAAAGATAAGGATATTATTAATATATTCTTTATTAAAATAACGGAAAAGTCGTTGCTACTAGGTCCGATCTGTTTTTGAGAAAAACATTGGAGAAAGGCTTGGACATACTAATGATTTAATTCAAGAAATGCGAGAAATTGATCCTGATTTTTTAAAAATATTTTCCTGTTACTCTTGGTGAGTTTGAAAAGCTGTTGTTGGGCCAATAATTAGGAAACATGCTATGGAAATGTGTACAGCTATACACTTATTACTAGGTTTGAAAAAACATTGTGATATTTAGCTGATGAAATCAGCATGTGAAAGCAACAGTGCGAATTCCGAGTCGGTAAACAGTGTTTTTGAAATTAGTCATGTTACTTGTGCAATTATATGAGACTCTTTAAAACAAGTTTTATTTCCGAAGTTTGCCACTTCTGCCTGGTAAAGAATTGCCAAGGAGTTCAAAAACGAGAGTTTCAATATAAAGTGTCATTTTAACAATTGTTTTAATAATTACAATTGTTTGTAGTTTTTCGAAGAATATATTACGTATGACACTAACTGGATTTCTGTTATTAAATTTCCATCAATGTTAATTTTTATTTTTTAATTGTTTATAATAGGTTTATATAAAATTTGCTAAGGGTAGGGTTACTAGACTACAGGAATTTTCCTGACATGTCTGAAATTTTAGCCCCTTGTTAGGAAGAAACAGGAAAAAACTGCAATTGTCAGTATTTTTTTGAAATTAAAAGAGGAAAATATAAGTAATGAAAAAATATTTATTAATCATTCTAGTGAGAAAAAATAAATTGATTAAACATTAACAAAATGAGTGAATTGTTAATTTAGTATATTAATAAATTTAGTTTCATACTTTTTATTGTTTGATGTTTCTTTTGGCAATTGCTGGACTTTTATAACTATTTCATGACATTCTTCACATGATATGTTCTTTAAGTTAAATTGTGTCTAGAGTAGAACCTTAACAGAAGACATTGTTGTAAACCAACTATTACTACAAATTATTAATTATTAAATTAGTATATATATTTTTAAGTTACTCTTATGGATTAATAGATAATTATAGTCTAATATTTAATACTCCCTTAAGAAATAGTTATATCTTAAGTAAATTTATGTTCTAATAGGCTCAAACAAAAGCATGCCTTAATCTCCGAGACTCTAAAACTTTACTTTTTACAGAGACCATTAGTTTTGTTCATATTGTCATCGTCCCATAAATACACACTTTTTCATTTCAGTAATCATGTAAATAAATAGTTATAAGTTATATTTGTTGACTGTCAAATATATAATTTAGATTCAGAATAGAATGTAACTAGGACATGAACATTGAAACGAGAGGAACTAAAATCAAAAAACTACAATAGTAACATTAAATTAGTAAGTAAGAACAAAAACTGTTGTTACCTCATGATTTAGTGAACATTATAATAAAATATTAAAAAAGTAATATTAGAAGATTTATTTGAATTCATCGAACTAGCAAAGTTATAACATTGATGGCAGCGAAAGGCAAAGCTTATAACAATATAGACAGTCTGTCTCTCCTTAGTCCACTACGCTCCCATTAATGAGAAGACTCACTCGATATTGGCATTTGATGCTTTGATTGCAAAAATTTTGAAAATCTCACTGCCTTAACATACAACATTCAGATAAAATGTCCGGATATTTACAGAAACATTAGGGATATTGTCAGGAAAACTCATTATTTGATCTGGTAACCATAGCTAAGGGCATGTCTGTGGATTAGCGTCTCGATATCACAGATTGTCGTTGAATAGAAATTGTATTATATAATGGCCTTTATTTCATAAGCTTTAATTTATATAATGAACACCTGTATTATTGCAATTGTTATAAAATTAATAAAAAAAATGAACAAAAATCGTTTTTTTTTTTTTTTGAGGACCAAGCAGTAATGATCATAGATGAAATAAGTGTAATGATCTTCGGTAACAAGCATTTTTAATAAATTAAAACAATTTAACATAATTCATAAATATCTATTATTTCAAAACTCGCTAAATAAAATATATAAATAAAACAACAAAGTTGAAAAAAAAAACATAGGTTATGTTTGCATACAAAATATTGGAAATAAACAGTTTCCGCCATTTTTAAAGCAGTCCGCTGAAAAGTTAAACATGATTTGGCGTAATGACCTTGGAAAAGGCGGATTTAGGCGGGAAATCTTCGGTCTTTGTCTTTTTTTAAATCTAACAAATCACAATGCTTGAAATTTGACATATGTCTTATTACGCTACGCTGCCGCCGAAATTTTTGGTATCGTGTGGACTCACTCTGACAGTTACAACAAAATATGTTATTAGAGCCGTTTTACACACACAAGAATTATAGCCAAAATTTATCTGATAATTATGTTGAAAATTTTCATAAAACTAATTTGCTGTTTTACACATCAAAGAATTATTGTCAAAATTTTGGTGAAAATTTTCGCCATAAAAATATAGAACGTGTTCTATATTTTTATGACTAAAATGTAGAAAATCGACGCAGAATAAAATATGTGAATTGACAACCCGCGTTTGGTAATCAACTTAATCTCAATGTTTGCTCATTGTTACTTGCACAAAATATCCCTTATTTTGTGGTTTTTTGATTATATATGTTTGGAAACTTTCATATTTATGACATTTTATGGTTATTCCCAGATTATTTAACTGCTTGAACGTCACATGTTATGAAAATGCGCATGAGCACCGCTAAAATTACCACCAAAATTATATTCAGATTTCTTGTACGTATCAAACAGAGTGGTATTTTATTGTAAAAATTATCTCCAAAGAATTTTCGGCAAAAATTTGCTGAAAATTTTTGTTATAATTTTCGGAATAATTCTTGTATGTGTAAAACGGCTCTAAGATTTAAAAAGTTATATTTATCGGTAAATATTGGATAATTTAGGCAACCAGAAATGTATATTTTTACTTTATTTTCTGGATTCTTTATTCTCCAGCATACGAACGGAATGAGTACTAAGACACCAAAAAGAACGTCCTATTTATCAACGATTTCAAATATAAATAAAAATATGATCACATTATCTATCGATTACATAACGGGCCCTAGTTCTGGCGATATATTAATTCTACGTGGGAATTCATTGGCAATTACTTTTTCTTTTAGACTATTTCTGTTTTTCAAATTATTTAATATTAATTATTTTTTCTTAAATTGAAAATGTATTTTTGTTACAATTAGGACCATAGTACATTCTAGTGTACGAAGCATGTTTTGGTGCTGGACACTCCCTTAGCTTTCCTTCGCATTTTAAAGTTTGTCCATCGATTCCTAGATGGAACTATATACTTCCGCCGGCGAGGCATGATGGGAGGAGAAAAAAATTGTGAAAGATTGAGAACGTACTCCACTGTGTCCCCTCATCCTTTGAGTTTTTGTGCTGGGATAAGTTGAAAAATGTCTCTACTTTCAGCACGTTTAGCTGCCTCTGTGGCCCGAAATCTCCCCAAAAATGTTACTCAGGTACCGAGTGATTTGTGTTTGTGTCAATTAAGTGTTTTATTAATTATTTTGAGAAGAATTTTACACGTTTCAAAATATGGACTTCGCCGAATGTGTGACATAACGATTTACTTACCGGAATCCATAAATCGAAAATTGTTAAAAAAAATATCTGGAATAATTACAAATGTAGTGTTGCAAAGAAAAATAATATTTTTTATAAAGTTTTAAAGCAAAAATAATAAGTAAAATTGAGTTTTTAGATCGAGTTATGTAATCGGGGTGTTATGTCAAAATTTATGTAAAATGTTCTCTACTAAATTTTTTAAGCCAATCCACCGATTTTTCATTTTATAACGTATCAAATATTGTTCAATGCTAATTTTGTAGATTAATTTCTACCTTCTTCAAATGTTTTTTATTTTTACTGGAATACCATTGAAAATATAAAAATTATTACCAAATTATGAACTTAAATGTGTTTATATTAATTGTGTGACCAACTATTTGCACAAAACTCTTCTCAAGATATTTAAAACCATTCTGTTGCTTTTAATTATTTAGAATTTATGTTTCAGGTCGCAGGGGCAGCTTTCCCAGCAGTCTCTGCCGCAGTTCGTAAGATTCATTCAACTCCAGCCAACAATGGTGTAGAAATTTCATCAGTTCTTGAAGAACGTATTTTGGGATCTGCTCCCAAAGCAGATTTAGATGAAACTGGCCGTGTATTAAGTATTGGTGATGGTATTGCTCGCGTCTATGGGTTAAACAACATTCAAGCTGATGAGATGGTGGAATTTTCATCAGGTTTAAAGGTAAATATTTTTTAATTGAATAAAATCTTTGATTATATACAACAAAAGCATATTTTCATCTACTTTTTAAGGAAAGCTTATCTAAAATAATTTAATTTTGTCTGCTAATAGATTTATACTGACTTATTATATATAAAGTTCTAACAGTTTATGTTTAAAATGTATAGGAAGTTGCCAAAACCTTAAATGAGGAACTCGAAATAAATTTTAAATGGCAGAATATCTCCTAATCCAGGTTATTAACCTATTTTTATGATTTCTAATAGTGACGATTATAACATTAACAGGAATGGTCTATTAACACTGGTTAGTTAGAAACTATTAGTCATCAGTCCAGATATTGCCAGTACCTATTTTTTTTTTTACAGGGTATGGCCCTTAACTTGGAACCTGATAATGTTGGTGTTGTAGTATTTGGTAATGACAAACTTATCAAGGAAGGAGATATTGTGAAAAGAACTGGTGCTATTGTAGACGTGCCTGTAGGTGATGCTATTTTGGGACGTGTAGTAGATGCTTTGGGTAAGTATAGAACGAATTGATCTAGCATTTAAAATTTATTTTTTCAGCTAGCAAGAAAGGCATCAGGAGCCTGAAGGTTTCAGTAAATTTTTTAGGTTTCTTTTTTCATTAGTTATGTTGGTAATAATAATTTAATTAGTTAACCTGTTATTTTGTTTTTCAGGTAACCCAATTGATGGTAAGGGACCCTTAAATACCAAACAACGTTTCCGTGTAGGTATTAAGGCCCCAGGTATCATTCCTCGTATTTCTGTAAGAGAACCTATGCAGACTGGTATTAAAGCTGTTGACTCCCTTGTACCCATTGGTAGAGGACAGCGTGAATTGATCATTGGTGATCGTCAAACTGGGTTAGTATAGTCACCTCCTCTTTTAAAAAGTCAATTTAATGCTATGGAAGGAATGTATTGGATGAATGAATATATACCATATAATTAGAGTCCTTTATTGTCAATGTAAGTTTATGTGATTCTACTCTTATATAAGTGTCCTAAATGTGTTTAATTTTTCAAAGATGATGCTTAAAATGAATTATATAATTATATCTACACTGTATTGTATAATTGTCATTCATTCAATGGCAAAATGAAATAGCTTCCGTTATATCGCAAACTTGAAGAAAAAGGAATTTATAAAGAAAATACATGGTAAAAAATATTATTTGGTAAATTTGATCTAAGATTAAATAAACTATTCCTGTTTTTTGTTTTTAAGAATGTATTTTGCAAAAAAGGTACTTTGAATCAATTCTACAGTCAAATACTACAACTTTTTACATTGTAATTTTTTCTAAAGCTCTATTAAGATATGTTCATATGCTTTCAGGATTTTCAAGAGGATTTTACAAAAATAACTAACTTAATTAAATTTTAGTTTTTGACCATAGTAACAATTCCTTTTTGTTCTATAACTCAGAAATTTTTATCAAAATTCATTTTCATTCATTCACCTTTAAGGTTTTTTGCACCCTATATAATTTTTGTGAACTTGAAAGTTGAGTCTCTTCAAATATTTTAATTAATAAAATAACCTAGAAATTTAACATATATTGTATCTCCCACTGCTGTTTCTTGTCCTTGGTGGTTTCTCCACCAGAAATTTGGACAAAGTAACTGCACATTAAATAAAAAAAGTTTCAACCTAAAAAAAGTCAGAAAATTTTATGGTAACAGGTGGTTCAAGAAGTCCAGAGACTAACATATAAAAACACAATTTTTTGGCAAAATCGACTTTATTCTTCAACATACTCTCCTAGAGTAATACAATCATTCCATTGCTACTCTAACATTTCTATAACTTTTTGTAGAATGACTTATTCAATCCTTCAAAATATGCTTTAGTTTTGGCAATCATGACTTCATTTTCTCTTTCTACCAAGCAAGTTCAAATTTATATAGTTTGGCCATTGTTGCAATCGACTTGTGACACAAGGCATTATCTTGGTAAAAGAGCACTTTTTTTTTTCATTTAGGGTCGTTTTTTAACGATTTCTTCCTTCATACACACCAATAATGCTATATAATATTAGCTATTTATGGTTTTACCCTTTTCAAGATAGTCAAATATTATATTGTGTCCATCCCAAAATACGAATACTAAAAAAAAATCATATGGATACATTATTAAAGTTGCCATCTATGTGCCACTCTTGGGATTTTTGGAACCACCTGTTGGATAGTTGTTAAGAATCTGATATCAGTGTGGACTTCTGCATTGGTCACCTGTCATTTAAAGATTTATAGATTTCGTCGTAAATAAATTAAAATCAATTCATGATTTTATTTTTGCAGTAAAACCGCCTTAGCTATTGACACCATTATTAACCAGAAACGTTTCAATGACGCCGACGACGAAAAGAAGAAGCTATACTGTATCTACGTCGCCATTGGTCAAAAGAGATCTACTGTCGCTCAAATTTTGAAACGTTTAACTGATACTGGTGCCATCAACTACACTATCATCGTGTCAGCTACCGCTTCTGACGCTGCTCCTCTGCAATACCTAGCTCCCTATTCGGGTTGCGCCATGGGTGAATATTTCAGAGACAATGGCAAACACGCTTTGATCATCTATGATGACTTGTCTAAACAGGCCGTTGCCTACCGTCAAGTATGTATATTTAAGTGATTTTCCTCAGTATTTTTAAAAATAATTGCCTTTTAATATTTTTTAAAAGTTGACATTATCTGTAAGGATTTTAGTAAAAATTATGTTGTATTGATTCAGTTTTTTACGCTTTCATCAAAAAAAACTTAAGGTATTTAAAAAAACTTTTTACATAACTTTAATAATTTTTTCTATTCATAAATATTAATTATATAGGAAAAAAGTAAAAAAGAATGTATATCAGATTATTTGTAAAAATGTATGTTTACAATTTCAGATGTCTCTACTATTGCGTCGTCCACCAGGTCGTGAAGCTTACCCTGGTGATGTATTCTACCTTCACTCCCGTCTGTTGGAACGTGCCGCTAAAATGTCCGACGCCCACGGAGGTGGTTCCCTTACCGCCTTGCCAGTCATTGAAACTCAGGCTGGTGATGTATCTGCTTACATTCCCACCAACGTAATTTCTATTACTGACGGACAGATCTTCTTGGAAACCGAATTGTTCTACAAGGGTATCCGTCCCGCCATTAACGTAGGTCTGTCTGTATCCCGTGTAGGATCTGCTGCCCAAACTAAGGCCATGAAACAGGTTAGTATTTCAGAATATTTTAGGTTAAAATTTGATTTTGTCCTGAAAATTTTAAGAAGTTCCCATTGCTGCTCATGTTACATAAAGAATATTGGATCATAATGAAAATCAATTTTATACTATTACATTTTATGAATTTAACATGAAAAATACTTACTAACCCAAAAATTTCCTCTTTAATAAATCACAACTTTTACACCACAAATCATCGGCAATACATTTCATCTCTATCACTTGGTTATTGATATGAGTGAAGTTGTGTAGTGAAATGTTCTTCTAATTTATGTTTTTTTGAATTCACTATATTTTGATGCCATGGTTTATGTTTGAGACTTACAAATTTATCAGCATTTTTGCCATGAGACATTCACATATTATGAATGCACATTTTACTATTTTGTAAACTTATTTATTATGAACAAATAAAATTAGACTACTGTCTTGGTGATAAAACATAAACAGTAAAAACACAAAGTTGCCATATTACCACTAGTTACTACCAGCTGTTTTAAATGAGCCAAATGAAGTTCCATATTTGATTATTTTATTTTTTTTTATATTTTCTATTTCAATGATAAACTCCTTGCAAACTATTTATTTTTTAATTCTAATATTTTTTATTAGTATGTTAATTTAATTTGTCAAAGTTGCAAGTTTAATAATTCTTGGCTATTTGTATACATGCACATTATCAAGTTTTAAACTGCAATGATGTTGCAAATTATTAATATAGTTTTGGTTGTTGAATGTAGACTCCTTAATTTTGTGCTAAAAATTTATTAATTACAGGTCGCTGGTTCCATGAAACTGGAATTGGCTCAGTACCGTGAAGTAGCTGCCTTCGCCCAATTCGGTTCTGATTTGGACGCTGCCACTCAACAGCTTCTGAACCGTGGTGTAAGATTGACGGAATTATTGAAACAAGGCCAGTATGTACCAATGGCCATTGAAGAACAAGTAGCCATCATCTACTGTGGTGTCAGAGGACATCTCGACAAAGTCGATCCCTCGAAGATTACCGTTTTTGAAAAACAATTCTCCGAACACATTAAGTAAGTAAATCTCATTGTTAAGCTGTAATAATTTAAAAGTCTGATGCATCAGCTATTTTTGGAAAAAATTAATTCTTTTACATAGTTCCAAAAAAAACTGATTCAGTCAGCTTTTTGATACTATATCTTGTCTAAATTTTGATTAAAACTACCATAAATATGTTTATAACGCTTTTGGGACGTAAATTCCAGTCACCATCTGAAGGGATTCTACTGAATCTATGAGGAGTGAGTGATGAGGCTCTTCTATCACTATTCTTTTTGCATAGAAAGAATAGGAAACCATGTTTTGGGTGATAGCTTCAATGACAAAGCCCATCCTCAAGAAAGTCAAGTCTAAACCTAAAATTGTTTTTTCTTTCTTGTCAAGAATTTTGTTTTGTTTACCACTGAATCTTATAATCTGCTTTATATAAATAGTTTTAAGATGTATGATACACAAGTAATAATTCATTTATCATAAAATAAAATTTGTTAACAAAAGTTAATTAAGCTGCTTAGTTATTTCTATTAAAATATTAGTTTTATTTTATTTAAAATAGATTCTACAAATGTAATTTTTAATTTAGCAGACATTTTTTTAAATTATGAGGGGATACAAAATTTCTATTCCTGAACCTCTTTCATAATGAGGGAGCTTCACTTGTTTTTATGCCACGCGTTGTGTTTCAATGTTTTAAATATAAATTGTTCCTGACGGTTTCATAACGAGGGAGCTCATAACGCGACTGTACTGTAGTGAAATTTACCTGACGATAGAAATCGTTCAAAAACCGTCGTAACACTAATTCTTTTATTTCAGGAGTCGTCACCAGAACATTCTTCAAAGCATTGCCAAGGAAGGTAAAATCACAGATGCAACAGATGCTGAACTCAAGAAACTAGTAGCAGATTTCATTGCTAACTTCTCTGGTTAATTTTTTTAAAATTAAATAATACTTTTTGCTAAGGATATTGAGATTTAAGTTATAAATACTAAGTATTAAGAACTCGCCCAATATTATTAGCTAAAAGACTAAATGTAATTCCTCATCTGTAAATCATATTTAAGACGCATAGAGTACTAAGGTGAATTTTTTAGAAGAATAAATATTCTAACTTGTAACCAGCTGTAATTGAAATGCCTGTGTACAGCATTTTATTGTTTTTATTAAGTATTTTATTTTTATCAAAACAGGGAAATAAATAAATTACTCTACCCTTTTTGTTTTATAAAATATTGTTGTATTTATTTAATGTCCTTCTAAAAGGAATACACACTGTAACAAAACAGTTTTTTTAATAAACAAATAGGCCGATTAAATAACATACTAGTTTGTTCATTTTTTCCTTTAATTAGGGACAAAAAAAAAGTAATTAAACTCTGAAAAAGCCAATGTAAGTGGTCCCAGATCAGTCCTTCAAGCTGTTTGCAAAAACATCCATGATGAAACAAAATTGATCCTTGCGGTTAGTAATTACACTCGTTTTTATATGACGGCAGCATTAACTGTTATCAAAAGTCTATATATATATAATTATATATATATATATATATATATATATATATATATATATATATATATATATATATATATATAACAAAGAGCGGGTGGGTGACCGCTTGGAACAACCACATGACCATGGTTCTGAATCCACGACAAACTGTAGGCTCTTTGTTTTTGTATATATATATATAATGTTATGTCGGATATTCTCACGGGTGTGATATGTTCGTTCGTAGACGCCATACAGTGAGCTTTGAAAATGGTGAATGAGATTTCACCGAAACGTCAGCTGCCTTACAGTCCTGAGAGGGACTCGGCACATGCACGGGATGCCCGAAAGCCTTCGATTACATATATATATATATATATATATATATATATATATATATATATATATATATATATATATATATATTGATATTGACTTTTCTGAATATCTTTAAAGATAGTAGTGACAGATATGCTATTAATACCTACCTACTTTATTTTATTATGAACATAAGTTTACAGTATACAAAATTATCCAATCTTGAACTCGTCTTGAGACAGACCAAAAAAGCATTTTTTCGCAATATATGTTAACATTGGCAGAAATCTTGTTTATAGGGCTATATAGTGAATAGCATGAACAGCACTGGGAAATATGCAGAAGGGACTTATCATGTTGAGCAGTTTGGCACATTAAATTAAAACAGTGAAGACATCCTCAGCCTTTGATAAAACCATTTAAAATATTAAAAGTAAAACCGACATAATATTCCTTCCTACTGACAAGATATGTTAAATTTATTCGAATGTCTCATGGTAAAATTTGTGGTATAAAAATTGTAATTTATCAATATCTTTAAGACGTGTCGTTAAAGAGGAAATTTTTGGGATAGTAAGTATTTTTCATGGAAAATAGATAAAATCTAATAGAATAAACTTAGTTCATACAAGTAGTTATAAAGAAGATAATCCACATCATAAAGGTTATGACATTAACTTCAAATGAACTTTTGGTAAGTATTAATTTGATAAATATATATATTTATAAATTTCTCAATAATTAATTAATCTGTATTATTTCTAAATATCAATGGGTCGAAGTTTTCATATTGAATGTATGCAAAGATCTGAAGTACTTGCTCATGCAACATTACCAAATGTTTCGACTCCATTTTAATGCAGGTTAATCTTAAATTTTGTCATTCTTTTAATTGATATCTGAATAAACTCCACGGTATACTAATTATTTTATTGCAAAAAGAGGAATCTGTATGTTTCAAAAAGCCAATTTTCAATTTTTTTCAACTTTGTTAGTTGACAAATGGTAGGATAATTCAAAGGAAAGTGCCAAGATCCTGATTTCCCATAAGTCTATCAATTTTTACATTTTTAAAATTGAATTCTTATAAATTTGCTCGGAATGGTTAATCGGAACTCAGCGTAAAACATATTTTATAAAGCTGCACCGGCTCAAGTGTTAGCTTGTGTCATAAAATGGGGAGCTGAGTGCTAAAGAAATCCATTATAGAACAAATGATTGTAGTATACAGTATTCTTAAGGCAAAAGCATTTTTAAAGTTCTTAGTTTTCCTCTTGATGAAGCCTAACATTCTGTTTGCCCTATCAATTATGTTTTCAAAGTGCCCCGCAAACACACACTTCAGTAAACGCAGTGTTATCAAGACAGTATTAGGCTGGAATTATGGTCTTCAGAAGACTGAATCTCAAAAAACAGCATTTACCTATATTAAGAGTGATATCCTTTGCTTGACTTCTGTTAAAAACTGTGTCGAGATCATTCTGCCAGGCAAATACGTCCCTTGGAGATGATATCTGTTTAAACAGTTTCATATCATCAGCGAACAGCAGAAAACTAAAAAAGAAGAGGGAACCCAAATTGTTTATAAACAAGCTAAATAGTAAAGGTCCAAGGTGAGATCCTTAAAGTACACAAAATGTTGCAGAAATTGATGCAGACAAATGGCCGTCAGTCTTCACTATTTGTTTTCTGACAAGATTCGAGTCAAGAGAACGGTGAGTCTGAGATTTCAAGATTGGACGGCACAACCGACTAGACATAAATCCATGTTGCTGACTTATAAATTAATGGTTGGTAGATACTTGTTAGAACCCTTCTACCGCAATGCTCGGATAGTTTGGGAAATGCCGACAGAATGTAATCAGCCTATACATCGTTCCTGTTTCCAGATTTGTGTATAGGACAAACATAAGATATATTTCATGTATCCGGAAAAATTCCAGATTTGAGTGACTGTGAAAATATGTGGTAGAGAGTGATAACAATGTTTTAAGACGTGGTTGGGAACACTGTCAAGTCCTTCAGCTTTATGTGTCGAGCAACATGTTTTGTGATGTTTGAGAGAATATTGGTTTTGTTGTAAAAAACACTGACGCTTGAATAGGTCGATGGGTCGTAGACACAAGAAAAAATTGGGCAGAGATTAGCAATGTCAGATTCATCGTTAGCAGACACTGTATCAACAAACACCACTGAGAATAGAACTATAATTAGACAGAACGTATGTAATTCCAAAAATATCTGGAGTGTTCCCTGATGGAATTTTCGACGTTCGCCATGTAACGATCACACTTGTCAATTGAATAACATCCAAAACTAGTAAAACATAGATCAGGGATAGAATTGCAGTTATTTACGATAAAATTATATTGAGATAAGCATAAAAACGATATTATATCACACAGAAAACTTTCTGTTGCAGATTTCACATTAGTAGGTAATAAACCAGGATACTCCTCACAGATAGACCATGTAATTTGCGAAAGATTGCAATCACCATTAATGAACACATTATCGAACATGTCACAACCACTCGCCACTGAGTTTAAATGGTATTCACAGTTGAGGAAGGCATAATTGGCGGCACCCGAAACAACAGATTGGGGCACCAAAAGACACATACAAAAATCTTCTGATTGTGTAATTTTGTATAGTGATATGTGATTTTCAACTTAACCAAAGCCGTGAAAGTTTTCGTTCTAGATTACTTATGGTATTACGCTGATTTACAAAGATTCACCCAAACTATTGTTTGCATTACACAAAATGTTAATACTGCTATGTTTACTTCTCAAATAAACTATATTTTAAACCAAAGTAAAAAATATTAATCTTCTATCATTCATAAAATGCTACGTATATACAAAGTTAACAAAGGGTTTGTTGTGGACGATTTAAGGAAACATGAAAAAAAGTGAAAGATGTCTGGGAAATAATGTTACAAATAGGGTTTAAATATCCGGATCCCAAATCTTGAAAATACCAGTATACCGAACTTAAAAAAATAGATCGGATTACCGAGATTGACCTGGAAAATAGTATTTTTTTATATTTTCATTTTTCACCTTAATAAACATAAGTAATTTTTATTAAACTAGTCTTCTGTTTAATCTACTAATTCGACTATGAACTTTCATAATCGCGCGCAAATAGTTCCAAAGTTTAGAATTAAGAATAATGTTTGTTTGTGATTACAGGTTAGTTTTAAATTAAGTAGAGACAGTTTTAATTTGAAATATGGATTTCATCTCCAAGTCTGGCCGAACTTAGAAATTATTTTTTGTTATTGCAAAAATTATTACTTTTATTTCATATGTACACCTGTATGTTGCAACTAATTAATATGTCAGTTTTATCTGGAAGTTTAAAGGTAAGAACTGTTTTTTATTCACAGGCAGCTAGAAATGGGTTTTATTTGATTTTTATTTTGTAAATCTTTATTATTTAACTGATTACAGCTACAGATAAAAACATATATTCTTCTAAATATCAAAAATTCCAAACCGGTTTTCGCTAAACTGTATACACATTAGACAAACGAACGTATAACTCTTTCAGTGGCACTCATTGGCTTAGTGTGGACACAAGACGCAAAGGCCAACGAGCCTGTAGTAGCATTCGTTGATATTCCACAGTTGGGGTTTATTAACTTAGTTGTACACAGAATAAGAGTAAATCAAATATCGACAAGAAGTTCAGAAAATAGGTGTCGGCGCTTTTTTTTATACTAGGGACCTGTTGTGTCTAAAACCGACACAAAGATCATAACCTGAAAATGGTCCCACATTTACTTCATGTGATAAGATAGATTAACCGAAAATATCAATAAAAATATAAGAAACTTGCAAGTGTTATGATTAATACGTAAAATTGATTATGATTATAGAATTAATGGAGAAGTTCTGCCTCGAGTTGGTGAGATGCGAGATCTTGGTGTTGTTTTTGATTCACAACTTGATTTTAAAACGCATATCAGTGAAATTGTTAACAAAGCATATAAAATGTATGGATGTATAATAAGAAACTGCAAGAACTTTAATAATTTAAAATGTATTTCAACGCTTTATGTTTCCTATGTTAGAACCACCCCAGAATATTGTTCTATTATATGGAACCCCTATTGCTTTAATCGTAAACATGCCATAGAAAAAGTTCAAAATACACTATTAAGATACATGTATTACAAGCAAACTGGCACATATCAGCCACACATTCCAAAATTCGATATTATAAAAACATACAACTTAAAGACATTAGAAAGTCGCCGAACTATGGCATGTTTATTATTCTTGCATAAAATTATTAATAGTAATATTGACGACCCTGATTTGCTAGCTTTGATAAATTTTCATGTACCGGCTTACCCAACAAGATATCCTGTGGTTTTGTATGTGGATGGAGCACGTACTAACTACTATTTACATTCTCCTATTATAAATATGTGTAAATTGTATAATGAAATAAAGCAACAATGTGATATATTCAGTATGTCTCAATAGTTTTAAAAATTTGCTCAAAGAAATATTGTAATTTTTCTTTATTTTTACTGTTATTTGTTGTTATGTACTTGTATTCAGTGATTTTGTAAAACCTTCCTACTCTGTAATTGAACATATGTCTGTAGAGTTTGTAAATAAATAAATAAATAAATAAATACGACCGATTCCTTTAAAACAGAATAGGATAAAAACGTAGTATGAAATAGTGTGACCTAAACTATTACTAAAGAAGAGGGTTTTGTTTCTTAATAATAATCGAAAAATCTGCTTAACAACCGAAACCAAATTTTAACCAATGTACCTGAGAAGGTTTAAAGCCATATTTTATCTCGAAACAACATTAAAATAACGTGAAACAGATAGTAAGCATAGAATGCTTACTCTCCCTTTGGTGACAGATACGCTGTGACCCACTACAATAACGATCGTATATAGGATTGACTTTTTTTATAATTATTTCCCTCTTTTACGCACATTTAAAAAACCTATAGAGATCAGGTGCGGATCGAAGGGGGGCGATCCCTCCCCAAGAGCTTTGAGTTCAGGAAAATTTTGCCTCTTATACTAGGCTCCTGGCATCCCCCCCCCCTCAAGAGCTTCGAATTCAGAAAAACAGATCCGACCTTGACTTTTATTTTTAAATACTAATATCATGTTTTGTAAATTTTCATGAGCCGTTTTGAATCCACCGTCTTGAAATTAAAGATTTTAATTTTCTGACTTCATATTCGTATATTCATACTCAGCGATCCTAAAAAGCCTCTAGCACTTGAGGCCATAACTTTCCAAGAACAAATTATGCTCAATAGCTTATTTTGAAGGGTAAAAATAGCCTCAAAGATCTCAAATCCTAATTCTGACCCCGCATTCAGATTCTACGCAAGAAATTACTTCAGAAATGACCCCCAGTTGTCCAACAACAGAACCATGTAGACCTGTACTATTTCTGGAAACGCATAAATAAGTAGATAATAAGCTCTCGCTATGTTCTTCTTATTCCCGCCGCTAGGTGGCGAGATGTTAAGCTCTCATGGTCCTTTCTTACGGCAAGCAAGGGTTGCCGGATTTTTTTTTCAACTTTTGGAAAAATATATTTCGGAAACATTTTTGGGAAGAACGAAAGTAAGGAAAATTGTTGGAGAAAAGTATAATTAGGGGGCAATCTTAGAGAGAAGAGCCTGAAATCCTATCTTTTGCATAAATGAGCAAGTGAATCCTGTCTGCCGCCACTCTGCTTCGTTATGTTAGCATGCATCATTTGTTATACATAAAATTTTATTGGTTGGAAACAGTGATTCCGATTGTTTAATTATATTAGAATATAGAGATTAAAGCTCCAAACAAAAAGAACCGTCGGCCGCGTTCGGTAGGGCCGATATTTTGTACAAAATTTATTTTTAAGACTGGGGAAAAGCTTTCAAGGATAGCACCATTTTGGGGAAGTTTGGAATTCTCTATCTAGCAACTCTATGACGGGCTGTTCTCACAGTAGACTTAGCTCCTTAAATATCGATCAATCATTTTCCGCAGCAAAAGTTATTTAAAAACATTATTGTTGAGAAACATAGTGCGGATGAAGCCGCGACGGGGATGCTAGTTTATAATATATAGAATATTATTGGATACTAACGGAATACTGTTGTCTTTGAAATTAACCATGGTTTGTACAAGGTTTAAACTTGTAGTCTAAAAAACTGTTTTATGTCTCGTATGTGTCCTACAGAGAGGCGTATTTTTACCGACATTTGTGGTATTTTAGGAGTTACAAGAGTCTTTGGTATTGTATAATCAAGTAGTTAATAGTTAAATGTTGCCCAATAATTTTACAAAATATTCAATCATCTTTATTTTAAAGGGATGAAAATAACAAGTCCACGATTGGTATTTATCTGTTTTTAATCTAAAAAAGATGATTTCAACTTTATATCTTACAAAAATAATTATTAATTTTAAATAGTTTTTAAATTTTTATGGTCTTCCAAGACCTATAGCAGCGGCAAGCCCGGCTGAAGTATTGGGAGCCGAAGTAGACGCAATCTCAGGCAGGTTACCTTGAGTCCACCTTATTAAACTATGTTCAGGCATTTGCGACGCTTGAAAGTGGTCCTGGAGCAACATTTGTGAAAAACTTACGTGCCTTTGGTAAGCCTCGTTTTCTCTTGATGTATCGCCACATATTCGGTGCAAATCTACAATAAAAATGAATAATTTAAAAGGAACTTGTTAAAGTAACTACTAGGAAATTGTGGGAATAGGAGCTTAATCATTCGCCGAATGTAATGACAATACAATTAACACATCATAACCGTTTTGACTTTGTATTAGTTGGTAATAATTAGTAATGGATAATAAGATACACTGTATAAAAATATATGTATGTTTAAAGGAACTTCCATATTTTATTTTTACCGCACGAAATATTCTTCAACAAATTTCGCAAAAAACTAATCGACTATTTTATTTAATTGTAACATGTAACAAATTGAGGGTCACGGAATACAACATACATTCCTGAAGCAATTTGATATGCTGAATTCAAATCTGGTTGCAGAATTGTTCCATCACATCAGGATTGCGAGATATCCTAACTTAAAAGTGCGAAAATGGACACTTTCGAACATTTTCAGAAATCAGTTGTGCTAATAGGTAAAATGACTATCCAAAATCAATCAAGCAATAGTAAAGTACAACTCTTCCTCTTCAATTTCTAAAACTAAAGATTCACGTATAGTTGATACAACTTATAGAAAAAAAACAATAAAATCTACAATATCTCCTTAAAAAAATTATATTCTCATGATCTAAAAAGGAAACTGAGATGGAATATCTCCGAATCTTGACATGATGGAGAAACTTGATTGTCCTCGTAAAGATCATTAATTTCCTTAGGTTTGTGAGTATAGTCATTAATTACTATTACATAAAAATACATATATTAATTACTCCAAAATGACGATTCATTACAGAAATTTGTAATCTTGTATTTTAGACCAACGTAATCTTGTATTTTAGACCAACGTCGCTTGCCGAATGATCTGTTTATATTTAGCATTCCGATTCTACACATTTACTCACATTTTATGCTACAGTACTAGAATGACCACAATTAACGGCATTTGAACTACCAAGTTTTCCATGCTAGTGAAATTTAAAATCCACGTCAACGTGGCAATATTGCATAGTAAATTTCACAACGAATTTCCGACCTCTGAAATAACATGTTTCGATCTAAATCATTTACATACTAAAAAAAAGATTAAATATTGTGTTGTTACATGAGAAAAAGTAATTTTTTTTTGGAAAAACCATTCGAGATCGCTAAAAAACTCTCATATTCCTGTTCTACGACCCGAAAATAGGAAGTATAAAAAAAATCATCGAAAAATTAGGTCTTTCCACTATTCCGAATAATTACCAAAACTTAATACAGAATAAGCAATATTTCCGAGTAATCGAAGGTTTAAAAACTGTTCTAATATATAATTTATGATATTAAGATATAAATAATTGATTATATTTGCGAACCAAAGCTTATAACCCAAAACATACGTTTTTGAAAGCCCCCGTAGGCTTAACCCGGCACTGGTAAAGATGCGATTTTATACGGTGGACTTCCCAGTAAAGATATCATTACATATAAATAATAAAAGAACAACAATGCAGGAAGGCAACGTAAAGGACATCGCCTCCTCATATGGATGGCGTCATAATATAATTCGGAACATTGCGTCGGTTTATTAGTTTTCTTGCTACGGAGAAGCAAATTTTCGGCCACGGTATTTTTTTATGCAACTGAAGAGAGGTTGGTGATAATATGATTTACAAAAAGTGTCCATTATTACTTTTTTAACTCATTTCAAAAGGACGAGGGGATTCGTCACCTATGTATATATTTTTTAAATGTTTGTTTATGTATGTAAATATAATTTTCCAAGACAGTGAGATAATTTGATGCGGTTTTCAGCGTTTTAATAAGTGTTCCGGGAAGGTCCGTTAAAATATGTTTAAGGTAGGTTTATTCCTTGATAAAAACTGAAAAAAAAAATTGGCGAAAGAATTTTTCGCGATAATTTGTGGGATGAGATTTTGAACATATTATAGAAAATACTCCCAAAGAGACTCCGTAAAAATATTTCTATGTCAAGTTCAAGGAGGCTAAAAACAGAAAAAATTGTTGAGTCACCTTTTTTGCGGATAACTTTTGATAGCAATGAGATAATTTTATTAGGTTTTTAGCATGTCATTAAGGTATTAAAGAGAAGCCAAGAAATTGACGGATTTTGTATTTCAGTGTATATTAAAAAGAAGGCCCTATAAAAATATTGGCAAACTTTATTACGCATCTTTTTTAGCCATCGCCCTTTTCTCATCCGATCTGGATGAAATTTTTTCTTTTCTTCTTTTAACTTAATTATAGTGTGTTCAACACTATACTACACTACAATTAAATAAATATTATGATTATAATTTATCGGGACATATAAATATGAACCCTACAGACCAACGAATGACATCCTTTAGTATAAAAACCCTATTTATGGTACATTTGATCTTCAAGCCTCTACAAATCTTTATAAATTAAAAAAACTATATTAAAAGTTGAATGTGAATCTCCCAGTATGTTTAGTGGACGTCTTCTGTCTGGCCTTTGGTTTTGGTCCTTGGTCTTAAACCGTTTGTCTATCATCGTTCAAGTTTCAGGTTTTCTTTCAAATTTAGTTGTCGATAGGACGTCTTGCAGTAAGAGGCTGGATATTTTGTGAATTCATACAATAAATAACTGATTGAATAGTTTCCGTAGTGGATTGGGATGATGGCTTTTAGTCATAACGTAGAGTTGTAATTTCCACCGTTTGAAGGTTTATCACTACTGGCTTTCTGCAATTACTGTATATAGAGGGCATGTATTCCAATTCACGTCAGTATATTACTTTATATATATGAGTTGTTGTTTTTCTTGATATCCCTTTTTCTTTATATATTATTATCCTCAAGTATTTGGCTTTGTATGCATTTTCGTTTAGCAGTTCTAGAGTGTCAATTTAAGATAATTTTGGGGTCGATATTTACACTTAAATATTTGACTGATGGCTTGGTCTATATTTCTTGGTTGTTAAGTGATATAAAATAAATTTAATCAAGGAAAAGTACAAATATTTTAATAGTAATTAATAACTTCACAACAATAATAACGACACTATTTTTTTTTACTTTTGACGGTTAATTTGACGTACCAAAACTACTTTATGCCTAAAATGGCGACAAGACATACTACGGACATTTTCGATCTGACACTTCAATTCAGTCTGTCATCCATTTTATTTTTTTAAATCCGCGAGTTTTAGCACGTTCATATCTGGCAACATTGCTTTTTCAAGAATACGGCTTTTACTGTCAAAAGTATGAAGTGACAGGTCACATCGCCATTCACATCACGCTTTCGAGGATACAGGCCAAGGTTAATTAATTAAACAATGGATACTTTTATATCAATGTACAATGTAACAGACATTATTTGTGTTTTGCCAAAAAATAGTTACTAAATTAATAACATTGAAACAATGGAATACATAGGAATTGGAAATGATTGTTGAATATATTCAACTATTTAAATACGGCCGATAGATTTCTTTATTTCTTACTGAAATTTTGATTCTTAAAAATTTCGTACTACTCCGGTGATTGTATAGATGTCGTTTACTTGGCGATATTTTTCAGCCTGGCATCGAAGTCGGCGGGTTATTAATATCCTACCGACATATTTTGGAATTTATATTTTATATAGCAGTTGTTTCCTGCGAATGTTGCTCCCAATTCGATACAGCTTCACTAAGGTGGTCAAAACGCGTATGAAGAGAGGACCAGAGCTGTATTTGCGAGAAACAAACTATTTATATATATATATATATATATATATATATATATATATATATATATATATATATATATATATATATATATATATATATATATTATATATATTATTTAATTTCCTCTGCTTGAAACGATAATACATGTATTCAACTATTTAAATACGGCAGATAGATTTTGTTATTTCTTATTCAAATTTTCATTTTTAAAACTTTTCAATGAAAAGTACCCAAATGTTTACGTAACTCAACAAGCCGTGCGTAAATTAATTTAAAAACTTGATGCTACTGGGGTTGTGAAAAATATTAAGATGGTAAAAAATCAGTACAATCGTGTTGACGCTGCCATCTTGGTAGTTCTTGACTCAGTACAACAAAATCCTAAATTATCCTTAAGGAAAATAGCGGACATCAAAGATACAGTTAGCAAGTCTCATATTCGTAACATTTTAGTAAGCAACAAATTTCGGGCGTTCAATCCAAAATTTATTAACAAACTGCAAGATGGAGATGACGCTTGACGTTTGAAGTTTTGTTGGATAATGGGTGAAAAAAAATTAGTTAATAAGAACATTTTATTTTCCGATAAGGCAACTGTTACGACCAATGAAGTAGTCTGTTCACAAAATTGTAGGTACTGGGCACATGCATATCTGAATTTTAGGATTACCACTCATAGTCAAAAATTTTACAAGGTTAATGATTGGTGCGGCGTAATGTAACATAAAATAATTGGACCTTATAATTTTAGTAGAAAATTTAAATCAACATTCGTATATCGAAATGTTAACCAATTTTGTTATGATCAAACTGGAGGATGAACATGCAGAATTTAGAAGAAACCTTTTGAACATTCACTTCCGGGATAAGTGGATCGGTCGTTCTGGACCAATGGCCTGACTTGCTCGGTCGCCTAATCTAACCCCATTAGAATATTTTTTATGGGTTTACTTAAAACAAAAGGTTTACAACAATAATTTTAATGACAAGATTGACTTTAAGGAAAAAAATGGAAGCTGTTGCAACTATGAATCCCGACATGATTGCATCAGTATATGAAGAATTTAGAAAAAGATTAGAAAAATATGTACTAGTAGGAGTGTGATGAAACAAACATTAATTATGATTAATCGAATGAAATATTGTTTGACGTAAAGCATATTCCACTAAACGGCGAAATGAAATAATCACTCTGTAGATCGATTTTAATGGAAACTGAGAAAGTGTATATTTTAAATTATCACCCTAAAACCTTTAAACGAAAAATAAATCAATTATCAAACGCAGACATAGACTCTTTTTTCTTGCTTTTGGGTCGTTTATCTGTTTTTCTGGAAACATAAACTTAAGCATTTTATGAGGGTTTATAAGCCATGTAGCTGACATAAATATCTAAAAACATGTCGAAGAAATTGTACTCTTGTCAAATTATGGAAACCATTAAAGATTTAGTCAAGAATAGATTTAGCAACATATGGCCTAAACCACCTAGAATGTTTTTTGAACAATTGAACAATTTTCCCAATATTAGGAAATAAAATCACTATAATGCAATATATTCGTTTGATAACGTGTACATTCGTATAATGACAATTTCTCCTGTTCACAAGCGATTTAAACAAACTCCTCGAAAATAGATTAGAGTGGACAAGTTTCTTTTACAACTATTACCAAAGCTTGTAGTTATAGAAATACGTAGAATAGTTTTATTAATCTCTTGTATAAAACATTAGTAATTTAAGATGCTTATGCCATTCGGGAATTAAATATCCAACATAGAATGGCTAATGCCCTCTACGAATGCAAGATTGAAACATTTGAGAATGGAATGGAGGCGAGAAAAGTACTAACGGAAACGGTCGTGGAGACTCTGGGAGGAAAGTTCAGGGATGCGTTTTTAAGAAATAATAATCTTCAATCTTTGGAGATGACACGTTTTGAAATATATGTCTACGGCGGAAAAGGGCAACTAGGATACTATTTAGTTTATTCAATTTAAATAACTGTTTTTCGTGTCTTTATTCTTTTTCTTTATTATCTTTAGAAATCTATTTAAGATCTTCAAAACTGGTTGTATTACATTGGTATTAAAATGACGGCTGGCAAGAGCAATTATTTTAGTTACCTTGGATTTGGTATTCGAGTTAATTTTAAGTTTGTCATTGTTAATAATTTCGTTCCTATTTATTTTTGTTAAATAGATTTAAGTGTTTTGGAAAACTCGTTTGGTTTAATTTAATAAAAACCTTCACGCGATTAATCTCGCGGGCTTGCCAAATGAGAGTTCCAAAACAAGAAGCCAGTTCTGACCAGCTAGTGAGCAAATTTCTCCGAGTTTTGAAGTCATGTTTGTGGTATTGGTAAGCTCAATTTAGCACTAAAACTACAAGAGCCAAGGATCGAGCAGCAAAATGCCTTTGTCACAGTGAAATTTATTTATAGGGTTATAGAATAGCTACTAACTGATATGGGATAGCAGTAAATAATGGGCGAAACGGCCATATGCTACTAAAATAATCAGTTTGCAGAAGTCCACGATCAAATTTTGTCACAGGAAGTCAACATGTGGAATAATTATCTATTTATATCACCCTTGTTGTTAAGATTTCACAACATTACTTAAAAAATAAATGAAATGTAAAATTAACTTTGGTATTTTTCTTTATCAAAATACGTTTTTATTTCGAGACAACTTGGTTAAATAAAATTTGTAAAAAAATTATAATTGACCGTGCTTTAAGATGAACTCTACATTTCTGAATATTTGGACACGCTGTACACGATATCATGACTTTGATCAATGTTTTTGAAATCCGAGGGCCCGCAACTTTTTATCAAGAATAACAACGGTACCCCATCCGTGGACACACTGTATATTTTTCTGTATTTCGGTTATTCTCGAAGGTAAATTATTTGACAAGAAAAATATACTTGGTCAAGTATAAATATTATTTGCCACTTAATAAATATTCAATAACACGTTTAGGTATAATTAGCAAAAGATACCTTTCGCCCTTTGGGTCAGGTAAATTTTGAAGACCAACCAAGCAAGCACTAGGTAATTTGCTCAGTATAGTCAGTGTTGGTCGAGAGTAAACAACTCGTCTTGTATTTAAACTTGTGTTCTGTAAACTTCCAAAAAATGGGTTCACGCAGCATCCTGGATATTCTAAAGGTAAGTTTCATTATTACGTTATTGTATTATGTAAAAATTGTAAGACTGCTTTTTAATTTCTAACAAATTATTATATTTAAAAATATATACAAAAAGAAAATTTCGAGGATGAGAGCGGCTTTTCATAAATTTAACTGTAAGGGAAATGATTGTGTTCCAAAATATAACTTGCTATTATTCTCAAAAAACGATTTAAAAATTTAGATTTTAGGATAATTTAAAATTATTATTAATAGTAAGATATTAATATGGAATTTTTATCAAAAGACTGAAGAGATTAAAAATTGAAAAAAACTTAGTATCCTTAAGCCTTTTTATCAAGACGCCCGCGTGCAATTAATAATAAATATGGTTACATAATTTCCTCATAAGACTTTGTGAATTGTCCAGTGAATAATATACAAAAATATAAATGATATGCCGATATAAATAAAGAAAAAGTGACGTACATATGGAGTCTATAGAGCATCGTTTCTCAATCGTTTTAGTATCGCGATCCCCTAAAAACTCATTAATTAACTAACACATGTTTAGTTTACTAGATAGTTTATTCAACACTTGGTTACCATTTTAAAATTCATTATTTAATAAAAAGAGTTGTCGTACCTTATTTTTTTTACGAATTTCTATCCCCTCTATACCTAATCATGAGCCCCTGTTTGAGAAACGATGCTATAAAGATATATTTTTATGCTAGTGCAGTCTCACTTTTACCTGCATAGGATACCTTTTTATTTCATACTCACTCATATTTAACTATTAAATATAGATTTAAAAAGATATTTATTATTATGGAAAACCCATGAAATACGAAAGATGTTATTGCAGTGGTCTGTAGGATTAAGATTAGTAGGTTTCCATTTCCTAGAACTTTCCAGGAAATTATACACAAATCAAAATTTACTACTGCTAAATTGCATGGTCATGTAGTTTGTCCGACAGCGTGATTATAGAAGATTTTACGGCACCACAATCACAAAAATCTAAAGCTGCTCACAGACTTTATTTTTGTCTGAAATTACATTTGTACCGTCATAAATATAAAACAAAATAAGGCTTTAGTAAGAACAAAATGATGTAGGTATTGTTAAAAGGTTCACTGTTATTGGGTGGTGTTTATTGTTAATATTTCCCCATTTATTTAAAAAAAAAACTAGTTAGGTGACAATGGGTTAAATTAAAATTAATTTACGATGTACTGTTAACAGTCAGGTGGATTTCTACAATCTTCCAATCCTTACTTAAACCATAGTCCTAAATTTAATCTCGGTTTACATATGTTTCAATTTAAGTAGAAATTATTTATTTTTCAGCAGAAAAGGCATTTTGAAATGCAACATTTTAATTTTTTGAACCGAAAAATCTTGAAGATATTCGGTAAAATGTATTTTTTAACACGTTGTATATTAATTGTGGAAAAAAAGTCTAAGCAAATTTACAATAAAATTTATTATGTATATTAAAATGATTTAAATATGTGGTGAGCGTCTTATTTTGTTACATTTTTTACAAATTTTGGATCAACACAGCCTGTACCTGAAGATTGCGCGTGGGTCATTAAGGCTTTCTTTCGTTCTCTACAGCACTTCGACCTATAAGATCTTTCACGCATTACTCTGATCTAATATAAGCCCTTGTTCATGAAGTCTATTATTCTTCTGGGAAATAGGTGCTATGCATCTTCAGGATTCAAGGTGGCGCCTTCTAGGAATTAAGTCTCTTGCAGAACAGTGCCATGCATTCATATCGCAGGTGTTCTGTTCTTTCGGCTGCTCGATCGCAGAAACAGCAAATATCACTCTCAGCTTTGGCCATTTTCTTGAGATGGTGTCTTAGAGGGCAGTTTTCTTTGAAAATATTTGTTATCATTCGAATATTTACTAATTATTTCGCTTGTCTAAGAAAAGGCGTCTTATTCCACCTTAATTTTATGCGTTTTTGTTCCCAGCTCCGAAGATCCTCCTTTATGTGGCTTTTTGGTAGTTCACAGAAAGGTTTCGGGTCCAGAAAAGGAGTTATTACCCCTTCTTTTGCGAGGATATAAATATATTAAAACAGAGAATAGAAATGTAGACTTTTTACAATAAAAATGAAAGAAAAAATCATCAATAACTAGTTCTAAATTTTGATCTATTTTTTCTGGCTATTTTCAACAGCTCCACTTTGAATGCATCATTTTCATAAGGCAATCCTTTTTCATTCATTCAGTTTATAATATCTTCTTTTTGCCAACAGGATAAAGCAATCGCTCTGCTAATCTAGAATGATAGCTGGCGTTGTTCCTAACAATGACGAAATTTTTAGGAATTGACTTAGCTATTTCAGAAAAGTAATCTTCAAAAACGTCTTTAGTCATTTCTTCGCGGTTGATTTTGATTGAAATCCAAGTAAACCTCCATTTACAAATACTTCGTCGCTCTCGTCTTAGAGTATTAATTAACTTGCGGCTCTTACCGGAAAGAATTTTTTAAGTCGGGATGCAAGCTTTCTAAAAAGGCCTGGCTAGAAGATCTTTTTATCCTGCCAACATTTACTTACTGAATTTCCTTCGTTAACACACGTTTCGTCCAAGTAATAAATGTTTCGTTGTTTCCTCCTGTACCTTTTGATATCTTTTAGATATTGTCTTCTCCAACATATTTCTTCTCTATCTACTAAAACTAACTTTCTGTTCTGCTTCTGTCAAGAGAAATTCAAATAGTACAGTATTTTCCGCAATTTTTTTCTTCTCATTTTTGGTACCCTTTCATCTTTCCTTATAGTTGTTAAAATTGTATCTATTGTTGGGATATGATTATCAAAATAAAAAGAATGTACTTTTCTTCTTATTATACTTTTGGCTAGTTCAGCCACTTCTAAAGGGTTTCTACCAGGACCTATCTTAGGCAACTTCACACTATTTCAATTTTTTCTTTCACTAAGAAGTCTGTAGGTTATTGATTTATTGATTCCTGTCATATTGGTACATAGGGAGATTATATTTCAAACAGAAAAAAATCTTCGTGCGTGTAATTTAATCGCTTCGGCATGATTATTATTAATGAATGTCAAATGGTAAGAAATAGTGACAATTCTGTAGGGTTCGATTGTTTTATTTTCGCCACGCCTCACCGTCATGGCCAACTAATAACAAAACTTAAAAGATGTATAGAATTTTTATAATAGAAAAATGTTGAATTGGCAATATTTTGAAAACTATAAATTTTTGGAATAGACAATCTTATACGAAGTTACCCTTATTTTTAATGCATAATATGATAATATTATAAAAATAGGTGCTTTCTATTTTAAAAAATTACACTTGTGACAATTTTTTAAATATAATTTTTATTCTTCTCTTTTGACCACTCTACTCATAATTTTCAAAATATCATAGACTACTAAAGTGGATCTTCGTCTACAAGAAAACTAACCCAAATTTAATAATAAATACTTTCTTATAGGAAAAATTTATAGTTAAGTTTTAGTCCGCAAACGTCATTTTTGACATAAAAATTTAAATATGTCCAAAACGATGAGACTTAAGTATAGAACATTATAGATGAAATATGTCTAAAATTTTACGGAAAAATCAAAAATGCAATAATATATAGGGTGTTCCATTTAAAATAAGCAAGCTGACATCTACTTCCGCTATAATTGGAAGTGCCGCCATCTTGAGAATATTTTAGCCGGCTGTCCCCCAGGCACGTCAGTGCACTGTCAAATTTTCAGGTTCTTTCCAATTGTAGTTTCCCCAAAATCGATCGATAAAGTTTCCGGACAATCACTCTGTATTGTTTTAAGAACACATATTCGAAAAACCCAAAACAACTATACTGTTGCGACCTACCTGGGTAGCTATTTTAAAAACAGTTATAGAGCCTTTATTTCAAAATATGATTTACCACCTAGAAACTCAAATACGGTTATTCTAGTGTTATCTAACAATTCAAATCAATTATAGAAGACATACTTTAAAAGTGAATTATTTTACAAAATATTTTCTCCTTTTAGGAAAAAAGCCAAGTAGATGTAGATTCAGAAGTATGCTATAAACTATTTTTACTAAAGAACGAAAAGGAAATAATACACAATATTACAGAATCACTAAAAAGTGTCAACGAAAGACTAGCCCAGAAAGTAGACGCTGCTTGGGAAGGATATCAGGAACTGAACGAAACAGTACCCTCAGACGAGTAAGTAAATTGTTTTTGCTAAAAAAATGTTTTTACAAGTGATTTGTCTATAGCATATTACACGAACGGACGTTGATTTTACAGTGATAATTATTTTCCGTGAATTTCGCTCTTGAAAAGAAGAATAACTTTTGCTTTATTGGTCTTGAGTTGAAAATGCAACTTTTCCAAAAACATCATTTAGAACAAATTTTTAATTTTCTGTATAAATCTATCCTAATAAAATCCTATTTTTAAAAGAACAAAAGCAATTTTGATAGCCATTGTCGCTATTTAACAACTAAAAACTACTATTTGTTTCCAGCGAGGATGAAGAGGTAGTGAACTACAGGCACTCGAAAATAACAATTCTCTATATGGATCTGGTAGTTGCCTCCAAAGCTCTTAATGAGAAAAAGCAGAAGCTTGAAGTACTAAGGAAATCAGTATTGGCAGCAGTTTCTACGATAAAAAAATCCGTTAGAGAAGAAATGAAGAAAACAAAAAACAACCAACAAAAGTGAACATATACATGTAATTTTTTCTTTAAATAAATATTTGAAGTGTAATTACCTATAATCAAAAAAATGTATAGAAAGTACATGTTTAGAATAATTTTTGTTTAAGTAAATGTATTTTATTATCTAAATACAAAAAAATATTTCAGTTTAGTTTTTCTAGTTTCATTGATATAAATATCCTACTCAAAGAAAGGTAATAAAAACAAACCAACGATATTTATTTAACAGTAAAGTTGCTCCAAGCATTTAAAAGAAATTCAAGCGATATTTTGTATTATATTTTACACAAGCCCTAGCAATTACTGGCTAAATGGCGAATTTTCAAAATATGAGGTTAGGTTTCATGCCGCCATATCGTAAAAATTGAGTGTTGAAGTTTTGATATTCGAGTAAACAACTACTGAGAGTATAATATAGTTAATACGGAAATTTTAGTGGCTCTTCAAGTCTAATAGAAAAAAAGTTTTACATTTCAAATTCGAGCAATGTCACCAGGCGCGAGCGTTAGGAATGTACTTGTCTTCTTTTATTTGTATTTTTTTAAATAATGTTATTTATAACTGCGTTTGAATACTAAACCAACCTGGTCGGGAAGATATCTCGACAGCATTTCAAACCATTTAGAGAACCAAGGAAGTGTAATCGTGAGCTTGGTCGGCAGAGATATTTTATTAACGTCCTCTACCTTCAGACTCTCGACTCTAAGATAAGTTAAAGAAACACTTACACAAAACAATTTTAATATCAAAGAAATTATTTAAAAAATAACATACAAACACTACAACAACCCAAGAATATTATAAACAGGGATAATTCACAACAGGAAACACAAAAACAATACATAGCATTACCTTATATGACAAATCTTTCAGAAAAATTAAAATAAATTTAAAAAAAACACAATATCGTTGCATGCCACAAAAGTTACAACCAACTAAACTCAATCTTTACCAAATTGAAAAGCAAAACACCAACTATGGAAACTTCCAATATTTAGTTCCGTATGCAAACTGTCCAAAAAAATATATAGAAATGACAAGCCAATTATTAAAAAATCGACTAAATGGACATAAATATACCAAAAATAGTTCTTCAGGATTGACAAAACATGAAAAGAATGAAAAGCAGTATTTTAACTTTGAAGATACAAAAATAGTTGATAGGTACAAAAATTATCATAAATTAATAATAAAGGAAATAACAGCCATCAAAAAGTAAACATATACAGTAAATGACAGAATTGACATAAACAATCTTAGTCAAATCTACAACAATATAATTTAGACGCAGTCTATGCCCTTAATAACTTCAAAAATGTATATATCTCCTTAAAAGTAAAAACAAATTTCTTTAATTTTTTGTTCATGTCCCCGAATATAAAATGCAAGTCCTTGGTGGTTTGTTCATATTAGCAATAATTGTGAGAAATCTCAAAGTGCGTAAAATTTACTAAAAAGAATGTTTTAAATAATAATTGTTTCAGTTTTTGATTATTGTTTCAAATCTTATATTACCGTCTTAAATGTTGAATTTTAACTGTGTTTAATGGTTGTATATATATTATATTCATAATTCGTTTTAAATTATAGACGATTGTTTTTAAAGATGTTCTAAATAAATAACGAAACGTCAAAGCCATGAAAAACATATTTTAAATCTGAACCTAATCCCAAAAAAATAATAAAAAATAAATATCAAAGGTTCAAGAAAACCAATACATACATACATACATACATATATATATATATATATATATATATATATATATATATATATATATATATATATATATAACAATAATTAATTAATTTGTATTATTTCAAAATATCAATCAAAATTTTCATGTCGAGTGTATTCAAAGATCTGAAGTGCAAGCTCATGCAACGTCGCCAAACGCTTCGAGACCATTTTAATGCAGATTAATCTTAAATTTTACGTAATTTCTTTTAATTGATATCTCGGTAAACTCCACGGTAAGCTAAATATTTTACTGCAAAAAAGAAATTTGTATGTTTCAAAAAGCTAATTTATAATTTTTTTCAACCTCATCTAATCGATAAATGATAGTAGAATTCAAAGAAAAGTGTCAAAGTCCTGATTTCCTATAAAATTCTAACAAATTTTTACATTTTTAAAAATTGAATTCTCAAAAATTTACATGGTAAAAATCGAAATACCGCGATAGTATAGATTACGACTTAAAACTATATAAAAAATTGATTTTCAATATGATATAATATTTTTTATTTAATATAGGCAGCGATTGGATCTCAAATATGCAATAGTAGTTACAGTTATTGTTTATAAAATTTCAAAAACTTCAGAAAAAAATAGCGATACTCATACAATAAATTATAGAAAGCCTCAGAAAGAAAAATTTATCATAACATTTTTGTTTTTCTTTACGATACTATCCAATAAAAAACTGTAACCATATGATGCATAATGACATGCAACTTAGGTTCAAAATCTAAAGATTAAGTTTTAAACTGATCTAAAACTGCCCAATTTTTTACGTTACCTTTTAAAATAGCAGACGCCCAAAGCTGAACATGCACGTCAGGTATTTTGCTAGCTAACTGCATGGCCGGAGTTACCATATTCATACTTTCTCGACTATTTCCTAAGGATAAAAATATATGTCCTAATAATACTAGAGATCCTGAGGTCAGCCTGTTCAAATCTTCTGCATTTGCCATTTTAAGGGTTTCTCTTAAGTATCTCCTAAAATAATAATTTAAGTTTTCTAGTAATCATCTGTTTCCAATTTATTCATGGAAATAAGATCTACATCACGCTTTTTAGGAACTTTTGACGCTAAAATTTTAATAAAAATTTGATTTATATCTTTAGGGGTTAAATTTTATAAACTCTTCAAAGATATAATATAAAATATATCATGAACATAGTGCGATTATCACTTAAAACCTTAAGGAACCTTGGTTAGATTTTGAAGGAAGTGTATTTAATAAGAGCGGAATACAGATACTCCACTCAATAGGGTACGCTGAATTTTTTACAATTTTGCATCACGTCTGTCTTTAGGATAATTGAAAGCATGTATCTGCAAACTTTCATAGTAAAAGATAATAAGATGACGATATTATAAGGGTGTGACGGGCGGACGAACATGACAAACCTATAAGGATAAATAACAAAAAAAGAAAAGTAATTTGTTACGAAACCTTAACGCAATACTTGTCCAACACGCATTTGGCCAATTATTTTTATGCTTGAGTCTGTCAATGTCAATTTAAAAAAAAAAATATTTGTTAAAAATCTGTTATCGCTATACGCAATTAATCATTTTAAATAATTCTATCGAAATATTAAAAAAAGGTGCGTACACACATAACAGAATACAGTAATTTAACCCCGATTCGTATCAAATCTAGACTCCATTCCGCATCAGAGTAACATCGCAGCGTCCAGTTAGTTGTTGTTCTATTACCTGTTTGCATGTTTGAAGCAACGATTAGCAATGTCTATTTCATTTGGAAAAATGCATTAACCGAAGGGACGGTCCTGACGCTATGCAACGATGTTTTGTTGCACCTCGAACTTCATTAGACTGTATCTTCTTTGTGTAATCAAAATGTTACGAGGAATGGTTACGTTAAGGTATTCTGTCGTTATACTTAGGCTTTCCAGTTTAAGTGAAAAATGATATTTGTTGATACGATATATCGGTATGGAAATATATATATATATATATATATATATATATATATATATATATATATATATATATATATATATATATATTATATATGTGTGTGTAATCGAAGGTTTTCGGGTATCCCGTGTATGTGCTGAGTCCCTCTCAGGACTGTAAGACAGCTGACGTTTCGGTGAAATCTCATTCACCATTTTCAAAGCTCACAGTATGGCGTCTACGAGCGCGGGATGCTGGATGACGAAAAATAATGCTAGCGCGAAGTTATAAGCGCGGGTGTGATACTTTTAGGACACACATCGTTATATAATAGAGTCAAAGTATTGAATAAACTTAGATAGACATATGACATTAGTAATAGGTTGGTATACACGTCTGGACCGGACTTAAAATTTCCTACGCCATTTTATATAAAGATATTAAATAGATGCAGCAGAAGATTAAAGTATAGGAAATACTAACTTTTTTTTGTATCTATTTATACACAAAATTATTACAAGTTCAAAGTACTACAATAAAATAATAATTTCAGCGACTTTAGGCTAATACGGAACACAATAATAATTTACTGACCTAGGAAAATTTTGAACTCCCTATATCACATAATCGAAGTCATTTTTACGTCATTTGTCGATCAAATTTTTTTTTTCAGTACTTTAAGTATAGCTTATCTAATAATATTAAACAGATATTTAAATAATATAAAAAAATTAAAAGAAAAATTTTTAATTTGTTATTAGCAGTGAAGCATTGTAGTGTTATTTTTTTTATAATGATAATTTTATTATCACAATATCCATTTCTCTCATGTATATACATTATACAACAGAAAAACACACTCGAGTTGTAATACTGTGGAATAATACATAAGGTTACTTACTTGGCTTCATTATAGCGACCTTGAAAAAATGCTTGCAGACCCTGGACATAATAAGCAGCCGCCTTTAAACTATGTGACTGGGAAGGTAAACTTTCGGGATTAATTCTGTCGAAAAGGGCATTAAAATCGACTTCTCGTTTCCCTCTTAAATATACAATAGCGAGATTTAGATTTGCAAACGTCCATAATTCTCTCTCCTGTGATTTCTAAAAGTAAAGAAATATAAATCAGTTTTTATTAGACGATTTTTAAAGTCAAAATTATCAGTATTTTTTATACACCTTTCTGCTAAAAATTTTGAAATGAAAAACACAATAAATTGACAGTGTGTTGTGTGTAGTCCCGCCCGAGAGAGTTGTCTGAGGTTCCTGTGCAGCACTTTTGGAGGATGGAGCTTTCGTTATTGTTTGGCTCACGTTATTGTTGGGCTGTAGCTTTTTGTGTGACAGAGATCAGCTTTCTCAACACCCTATCACTTAAATGTTGTAATGTTGAAATGTTGCCAATCCAGAATCTGTAGGGCTGACCGCTCCTATGGTGTGGAACTCTGGACCATTGGTCCTACCCACCTGGGGTAATTTATATTTTACAGGCGACATATTCATTGAATAATATTTGAAACTTCTCCGTATTTAATCGCCTCCTACCAATGGTTGAGGGAAATGCTGGATCTATGTGTAGCCGGGTCCAGTCAGAAAACTGAAAGAAAGTGATTCCTAAGGGATTGTGTAGGAAGATCAGGGTCGAGGGAAGTTTATAAAGTACAAAAAATATATGGCTAAAGGTCAGCGGATAGCTGGCGTTGTTGGCTGTACTGTCTATGCATTATAGTAGCAATAAGTATACTGCTGGCTGCAGTACACTGCCGGCCGGACATCTTCATTATTATTATTATGTAGAAAACTGCCATCTTGAAATAATCAATAACAACACATTATCACACTTGAGTATAAATTAGTTGTAACAAAACTTTCTAACCACACATTAACTGCATAATAAATTGACAGTGAATTTGTGTAAGGGCAATTTTGTATATAATTAATGTAGTACTCATTGCTCTAAGCTGATTCAAGATTGTTTGAAAAGAAAAACTTTATTTTATCTCTATTAATATGTAGCAATTTTTAGAATAACTACGGTACAAAAATTCTGTTGAATGTTTGTACAGCCACCCATTGGGATTTGTAAAAAGAGTTTTTGAAAACATATTTTAACACAAATGAAAGACCATTTTTTATAGTTGCAAATTAGTTCAAATTTTTCAGTCATAACAACTCACACTTAATGCTGCCAAAAATTGAGCTTCAGCCTCTTCCATACAATCCATACTCATGGAGTATAAACCGAGTAATGTATGTAATTGGGGTCCGTGTGTTTCCAGTAATCTGGGACTTTGTCTGCACAGAGACGCTGCAGAAGAAATTTCCTGGAGAGCTTGTGATTTGTTACCCATTACTAATCGACACATTATAATATGTTCTAGGAGCATTAACTGGAATACCGACAGAATTGGTTTATTATCTAAAACTGAAAAAAACAAAAGAAATAATTTTCATTAATATGCAAAGAATTTTATATTGATCTACAAGATCAGGGTGATGGGTTCGTTATATTTTATATTCCCTCTTATATTGTTTATTATTAGAGGGATGGAAAAATAAATAATAAACATATAATTTTCTGGATATTTACAGTCTGCCAATAGATTATGACCATGTTCATTTTATGGTTATACCTAGTAAAATAAGTATAGAAATTATTAAATATTTAAAAAACAATATTTATAACATGCTCAGCAATGACATTTGTGTAGTACTCTTTTTGCATTTTGACAAACTTTGATTTTTTTTAGTTTTTGAATTACTACAAAATAGTTATATTTAAATGAAAGGACTAATGTAATATCCAACAAAAGGATAAGGATAAAAAAAAAACTTCTCCCTAATAATTTTAGTTGGCTTTATAATAGATATTTGACTATAAACATGTAATTTTTTTTCTGTTAAAAATCAGTTTATCTAGTCAAATGAATAATATATCACAATTCTATTAATAAATATTTTAAACTAGAAACTGACTGAAGCATCAAATACTATGAGTTTTTATTTGTGTTAAATGTAATTAAAATTTTATATTAAGACAAAAGTTAATTCCAAACAACTTTTAAATAAATAAATAAATGCTTTATTAACAATTAAACCAATTTAAAAATCTACAGTAACTTGTAACTTACAGACAAGTCTGTAGATAGATCAAAATTACCAAGCAGTATTATTTTAGTTTTTTTTTTTTAAATAAGGATGATTTACTCTTAAGCAAAAATCTAATTTTTGGCCCTACCCTGTATATAAGATATCTATATATCCTACATAATAGGCACTGATTCTTTTAAAAAGGTTAAAAAAATTTTCCTACATGGTGCAACATTTCGCCAATATATAATTATATAAATCATCTAAAAATTTAAAAAACTGTAAACAAAAGTTAAATTAAGGCAAATAAAAGCTTATTCTCAAATGCATGCATCTTTTCTTGGATATACTGTAATAATCACTTACTTTTTAATTTTTCTATATGCATTAAAGCTTTGTCAGTATATTTTTGGGCTTTTTCCATATAGCCCGCCTGCATGCTATGCATAACTGTTAAAAGATAAACAAGCACATATAAATGTTCTTTTGGCATCCAAAGAAACATATCTCCTTGACTAGGACCAGTAAACACTAGAAAAAATGTACTACATTAAATCAACTTTCCAAGTACAATACAAATAAATTTATGGAATATATAATTTTTAAAATATGCATTTAAATGGCATGATACTAATGCTTGCTTGCAATTAAGATTTATTCTTACTACCCATAATAATTACCATCATCAGCCTGCATAATAGCTTGAATGCTTTGTTGCAACTGTTTTAAACAGGGCTTTACTCCTTTTACTTGTCCGGCCATAAGATAATGACACACCTAAAAAGAAAGAGAATTTTATTTATCATTGATTATAGTTAAGTCTAACCCAATTCATTTGCAAAGGATAGAGATAAAACATTAAAGTAATATATAGGGCTATTCTTTTGAGTCATTATCACTTTCACTTCTATCACTTGAAGTAATCATGATCACTTCAGTCCAATGACAAGTAAATGCATATTCAAAAGAACATGAAGTTATCAGTTTCACTTTGATCAATTGATAATTACTCAAAAGAATATAGCCTATGTTTTAACTTTAGATAAGGTGCCATTAAACAATAACATTCAATTATGCATACCTGAAGTACTAAAAAATAAACTTTAAGATATTCCCTCTGGTATACAGCTCCTGTCCATGTTTCTATCAAATGTCCAGCTTGGTTCAACACAGGTTGTACTTCCTGGTGTTTCTTATCTATCAGTAACAGCTATAAATACATAAAATGTACTGATTTTCAAAAATTACTGCCACATATAATTACAATTTTAATTGTGTCATTATTACTTTATACCAGATTTGGTTTTTCCCTTAGAAGTGAAGAATTATATTTACCTACACTTTCTCAAATTATTAGCAGTAACTAATGTCTGATATGTCTAGGTACTTATTGATAATTTGTCATAATATAAATTAGAAAAAAATGTTTTATACAAAATAATAATGTGTAATCATTTAGTCACAAAAAACTTAATATTTCAAAATGAAACTCACCATTCCCTTACTTAAAAGAAATAGAACTCTAGTGTAGTAAGCATTTGAAATATGAGCATAATCAACACCAACACCCAAAAGACTACTAGCAAGAGCATAGTCCTTTTCAATGGCATGAATTTGCTAAAACAAAAAAATTTACTGAAGTAAAATAATAAGGGCTATTATTGAAGATTTAAATTATTTTTATAAAAATTTTGTGACTATAATTAATGAATTAAAACCATTTTTTAGCATAAGCATGGTTTACACTTAAGGCTTCTTAGTTTCTATACTCTATATTTCTTATGTATTTTGTGCAAAACATGCTAAAAACTTTAAAATTTTGAGAAATTTATATTCTAAAATTGTTCAATATACCTAAAGGAATAATTACCATTAAAAAAATTTGAAAGATATATATTTAGTAATTTAAAGCAAATTATATTTTATAAATATTGATTTTCCTACAACAGTAATTTTTCTTAAATATAAATAATTATTCAAAATGATGTAATTTTAATAAAACTTTTAACATCTTAATCCATTAAAAAAAAATTGATAATTCAGCTTATAGATAACGGAAATAAAAATTCTATATGTATTAGTCAACTGCATAAAAATGAATAATAAAAAGGTTATAAAATAGTTTTAACTTGATAAAATCACTGATTTATTACTAATAATCTCTAATAAAATTTTGAAAGTGTCAGTTACTTACTGCTAATTGAAAAATTAATCGGCAGTGCCAGTACACATTATGTTGGGATAATTCAATTGCCTTTCGTAAAATAGGTTTTGCAGCTGGTATCTGATTTTGCTGTTCCAATAATTCTACTAAAATACTAGCAGCCTCAAATTTAACATCATCAAAGGAAGAAATTGATTGAGAAAGCATCCACTAAAATGTTAAGAATGATTGAAAATAGAATAAAAACTGACCATGCTAATCATAAAAAACAATAAGCATGATATTTTCTTTCAGCAAATTTTGGAAAGGGCCAATTTTTGCATGTTAAACCTGTTGAACAAAATTTGTTTATAAAATAACTTACTGCCTGTTCCAAATGATTCTTAGCCAGATCGATATTCTTTGTGTGATTCAATAAAATATTTCCTAATTGTAGATGAGTTCTAGCTTCAACTCTCTGTGGAGGCTTAAAATTAAAAACAGCTTGCAAGCATTGAATACACAATTTTATCATTGGTGGACTTGAAGTCCTAAAATACTCGGCAAGACCTAAAAGTGAGAGATACCAAGCATCTTGTGAGGATGCCATTTCAAAAATATGTAACTTGTATTTGGTTTTAAGTATTAAAATGAGTATTAATATTCTACTCAATTATCACTTTTAACTATACATTTGTTGTTATTATCAAAAGTCAAAAATAGATTTTGACGTTCTTGACATTAGCAACAAACGATTTTCTTCTTTTTTTCTTTGAAGGCTTCTATCTTCGAGCTTATGCTATTCGAAGCAACATCGAGTACTTGACGTGCTTTACACCAAGAAGTTGGAGGGGGTAAATCACGCACGTATAAAGTATATGTACTGATCGTCAAATACACAGAAAATGTCCGGACCATGCTATGCGCCATTTTGGGTAAGGTGAAGTTATAATAACAATGAATACGCTGTCGCCACTGAAAAATTATAACGACTAAAGGTAATCGTTTACCTCCCACTGACAAGGTTTGAAGCAATTTGCATTCCTTTCCGAAATTTCATTGACATAAGTAATTGAACGAAACGAATGGTAGAAAGAGATAAAATGACAGTATTACGTTATAACCTTACTCAACTAATCCAATTGGTGTCAATTGATTGTTATGTGTGGATATTTGTCATACTATTGGTCGGTCGTAAAAATAAATTAATAATTTTTATTATATTTTTGGTTGTTAAAAATAACTAGTCCTTAAAAAAGCAATATGTTGACGAACCGTTTCTTCAAAACGTTTTATTTTTTGAAAAAACAGTTGAAATATTAATTAGGTAGTACCCCGTTATTTTCAGTATTTTCTAATTAAAATTTCCTTAGAAAGTTGAATGTTTCGCAAATTTCAAGTAAATTTGAGATTATAGACATACAAAATTATTACACTAAATTTTGTTCATATCTCAATAGTATGAGCGTGCTGCTTAAAAATTGTTTTCCTACGACTAGTTCTAATTATGGATTTAATATAAACACCTGTGTCCGTATGTCCATAACTTACTTTAAACAGTTAAGTGTAACATAATTGTTTTCATCAACACAACTTATAAAAAAAATTGAGAAGTAACAATTTGTAAGATATTTAAAACTTTTATTAAAATAAGTAACATTCAATTTTATATTCAAATAATGTTAAATACAACATTTTACTTCCTTAGGCTGTGTTAAACACTATACTACACTACAATTAAATAAATATTATTGATTATAATTTATTAGGACATATAAATTTGAACCATACAAGCCAACAAACGAGGTCCTTCAGAATAAAAAGCTTATTTATAGTACGTTTGGTCTTCAAGCCCCTACAAATCTTCACAAAATAATAAAAAAGTATATTAAGGGTTGAATAGTATCATTAATGGGGGTCTTCGGGCTGGCCTATGGTTCCGGCCCCTGCTCGTACTCAGTTCCTCTATCACCGGTCAAGTTTCAGGTTTTCTTTTAAACTTACTTGTCAGGACAGGAAGTCTTACAATAATCGGCTAGATGTTAAGTGAATTCATACAATAATTGATTGGTGGATAGCTAGGACGATGGATTTGAGTAATACTACATAGAGCAGAGGTTTCTACCGTTTCAAGTTTAACGAGTGCTGGCTTCCTGCAATTACTGTATATAGGAGGTATGTATTTCTATTAAAGTCAGTATATTGCTTTGTATATATGAGTTGTTTTTCTTCAGATTCCTTTTTTTTTGTGTATTAGACTCCTAAGGTATTTGACCCTTTGTATACATTTTTTGTTTAACAGTTCTAAAGTGCCAATTTAAGATAATTTTGTGGTCTATATTTACACCTAAATATTTGACTGATGGCTTGGTGCATATTACTTGGTTATTAAGTTATTTAAAATAAATTTAATCCAAGGAAAAACAAAGATTATTTCACAATAATAACAACAATGACACTATTTTTGACTTTTGACGGTTAATTTGACGTGCCAAAACGTCACTCTTACCCAAAATGGCGCGGAGCATACTCCGGACATTTTTCCGTTGACAGCTCCATTACCACCTGTCATCCATTTAGTTCAGAAATCCGTGGGGTAAATGTAACTTCGTTGTTAAACGATAGAAAGTAAAAGAAGGCGAGTAGTAGTACATGCTATCTCTCTCGCTTTGAACGCCAATGGCTAACGCATGAATTCAAAAATAAGAAAGGAACATAGGTTAAACAGTCCCATCACTTGAAGTAAACGTGATCACTTCGACGCTATGACAAATAAATGCATATTCAAAAGAAAATGAAGTTATCAGTTACACTTTTTTCACTTTGATCAATTGATTAAAACTCTAAAGAATACAGCCAATAGGGGAATCAGAACCTAGTTTTGTTTTGGGAGCAAACTAAACGCGCAAGTGCCTCAAGGTAGCATATGCAAAATTAAAACCTGAAATGTAGCAAAGGCCCCTAGAAAATTAGAACATAACAAAACAAAAAAGAAGAATGTCAACCGTCAAAGTCAGCATAACCTTTTCTTATCATTAATAAACAAATAAAAAAAAAGGACATTTGTACCCTGTTATCGGTGGTGATTGTAAATTTAACTTCTGTAGAAATGTTTATGTAACCAAGATTATTTAACCAACAGATTAAATATGTCTATTCAGCATTTAGGAAATATCGATTTTGAAAGGGATAGATATCCTTGTTGTATTGTTTGGACACCAATACCACTTTTAACATGGCTTTTTCCTATTATTGGACATATGGGAATAGCTCTTTCTTCAGGAGTCATACGAGATTTTGCTGGCCCTTATTTTGTTTCGGAAGATAATATGGCTTTTGGAAGGCCTACAAAGTACTGGCAGCTGCAACCATCTAAGGCAAGAGGAGGTATTACTGGTAAGCTGCTTAATTAAACATTTTGTTATATGTATGTCATACATAGAGTACTTTTTGGTACTAAAGAACATTGTTTAATTTATCTATTATAGTTCAATGAAATGTTTTCATATTAACCTTTCTATATTTGTTAGAAGAAAAACTGTAAAATGCCAAATATTATATAGACCTTACCATACAGCTGTGCTTATCAAACATCACCAATTAATATAATTCTAATTTATGTTTAAATGCCAGTTGTAAGTTAAAGGAAAATAAATTGTTAATGTCATGAAGAATTAGAAAATATTTCCAAAGATATTTATGGATCTGGAAAAAAATTGAACCAAACATTGCTTTCAAATACTTAAAATGTTTTTTTAACAGATTTTGCGTTAATTTTGTAATGAAAATTAGTTTTTCATAATTTATGACATTAAAAAACTTAAAAACAACATTCATAAATATAATTCTTTTTACATATAAAGTTAGGATAGAGATTAAAAATTTTACATATAACTTTTTTAGGATGGGATGTTGCTGTAACAGAAGCATCCGAGATTTATAAAACACGAATGCACAATTTATGTTGTGACAATTGTCATTCTCACGTAGCTACCGCTTTAAATTTGATGCAGTATGAAGGGTCAAATAGGTGGAATATGGTTAAATTAGCATTCCTAATAACTTGGCACGCAAAGTATGTGTGTTTATCTGGTTTTTTAAAAACTTGGATTCCATTTTTAATTCTTGTGATATTTATTGTTCTGTTAATAGTATTAACTTAAAGATAATATAAATCATTAGTTTATTTAAAAAAATATTTTATTTCTATAAAAAATAATTTACAATTCTTATTCCTTAAAATACTTACAGTTATAGAATATTTTTATGCCTAAAATACTCATAAAAACAAACATCATGAAAGATATTAAATGTTTAGCTCCGTTAAAAATATTTGAAGTAGTAAAGCTCCAGGTTGTTCCATAAATAATTTTACCATTTTACCTTGTACAATATTACAAACTGCTTGACAATTATTGAGTTGCATACCAGAAAGAAACATTATAAATTTTTTAATATCTACTGTAGATGAAACATTTCCTTTGTTTTCTTCTTCATCATCATCTCCATTATGAATATGCCCTTCTAAAACAATTTTGAATAGTTAGAAATAAGTCAACAAGGAAAAAATTTTTTTAATGTTTTCACAACTGTAGGCATATTTTCGCAGCCCTCTATAATTCTAGCTTTTATTAATTTGTGAATAAATATATTTGTTGACATTTACATTTTTGACTTATTTGCAGATGTTCAATTGAATTATCACCATGATACTAAAAAACTCAATAATTTAATGCAATAACAAAGAATTTTTAACAACTGAATCCATATTTTCATTTTAAATATGTGGTCTATTCACACTGCTTTGTGCAGCTAGTAGTGAAGTTTCTCGAGACGGAACAATTTGTCAACAAGCGCTTTATACAGCTGTAACAACTGGTCCCAAACCTGGATAGAGAAGGAGGCTCATACATATATAGAATATACAGATAAACACATAATACCTAACATTAAGGTGTTATGCAGTCTCTGCTGAAGGGGGGGGTGGAACCTGACTTTAAACAGGTGTCGCAAGAGGGACCACATTGACTGTTCTATTTTTTAGGCAGCTTGTGGTTCTTAAAGTAGATTGTCTTTGACAACATAACATTCTACAGATAATAAAGATCGTGCACGTATCTTAATTCCTGAAATTGATACCGTCGATAAAAAGGCGAGGTTAGCAGCGCTTACGAGTTACTTAACCGACGGGTCTTAAGTTGAAAATAATTACCAGAACGTGACAAAGTGGAGATAACCTGATATTGACATTGCGATTAATAATCAGCTTCTTGTTGGCTATAAAGTTATGAAAAACACGGTTTGACAAATAAATCCCGAACGTGACAGTGGTGAGTGAAATAACTAAGAACTGAATTCAGTACATAAAAAAAAGGAGAAATGTTAGAAAAATTGGAAAAGTGAATATAAAAAGTTAGCCAAGAGTCAAGGACGAGTGTTACTTGATAACCTCTTCCTAATTGGCTCATTCCTTAGAAGGGTTCCCTTGATAAAACTTAATTAAACTTCATTAACTCTGAGCTTCACTCATTCCCCTTCTATCCCAGTGAGCAAGAAGAAAGGTGAGGCGGCTAGAGTTTTTATTCTAGTCGGGAGGTTTGGCGGGACTTCATGAACAACACTTGATTTGTGTTAAAACTTGGGTTTTACACAAATACTTGGAAATTCAAAAATTCTTTAAATAAATTAATCCCGATGGAAACGAACTTCCACGCTTCCTGAAGGATAAAATTAATCCAAAAACCCGGTAAATGCGTAAATAGGTCCATATTCTCGAATATGATTCCAAAAATTAGAATAATGATGTTGATTCTCCATGTTGGTCTATTAAAAACAATTTGGAAGAGCCCTGATGACAAAGACTACAAATACCAGACTATATTACCCACCAAAAAGGTTCCAGAAGTACTGCAAGCTTTACATGATGGTGTAGGTGGCGGACACTTAGGGGTTACGAAAAATGTTGAAAAGTTCGAAAGAGGGTCTATTGGCTGGAGACCCGCGTAGATGTAAAGGATTGGTACAAAACCTTTATTGACTATGTTGCTAGTAACGGACCAAAGACCCGTAGCCATGGTAAAAATGAAGCAGTACAATGTAGGAGTACCTTTTGAAAGAATTGCAGTAGAGGTAGCAGGACCATTACCTATTAGTAAATCCGGGAATCGCTATATGTTGGTAGCTATGGCCAGAAGTCTATGCGATACCGAATCAAGAAGCCACCACCGTTGCGGAAATATTCAAACAGTGGATTTGTAGATATGGGGTGCCAAGAGAAATACATTCTGAGCAAGGCAGAAACTTTAAATCTGAAGTTTTGACGAATCTTTGCAAGCTCCCGAAAATCCACAAAACTAGAACAACACCCCTACATCCACCACCAGATGGAATGGTTGAGAGATTTAACAGAACGCTGGAGAATTACATCAGAATACAAGTAAATGAACAACAAAATAATTGAGATAAATGCATTCAGCTATTTTTACTAGCCTATTGTTCAGCCATTCACGAAACAACTGGAAAAATACCTGCTAGCATAATTTTTGGAAAAGAATTACGTCTTCCAGTTGATTTGCTTACTGGACGTCCACCCGATTCTGAAGAAACTTGGGAAGACTACACCAACCAACGAGAAGAAACTTGGGAAGACTACACCAACCAACGAGTAAGCAGCTTCAGGTCTTACACGAAGAAATCCGTCAAAAATTACAAATAGAAAGTGACAGAATGAAGACCCGCTATGACCTCAAAACCAATACTGGTGGATTCCTGGTTGGTGAAAAAGTTTAGTTGTACAATCTGACGGCGTTCACCAAAGGTTCAAAAGTCATGGGAAGGTCCATACAACGTAGTGACCCGACTAAACGATCTGATGTACCGAATTCAGAAAAGTCCTCATGTGAAGATGAAAATCGTGCATATTGATAGATTGGCCCATTATTAAGATCAAGAAGGTTGATCGGGACGATCAAGACTCGGACGGGGGCAAAGTAATGGACTTTATAGCATTGTACAATACATAATATTGGTATGTGTTTGTAGTTTGTACGGTTTTAGTTTTAGTTCCTACAAGTTCTTAATTTATTTCTTTTATTTTACCTTTGCTAATATCTTCAAGAGATGTCCATGAAAGAAGGTCTAGAGCTTTTTAGAAATTCTATTTCCTTGTTTTCAACATGGAAGACCTATGACAGAAGGTCTAGAAATCGCCGGATTATTCCCTTGTCTTATTTTTATTACACCCTATAGTATGAAAATCCATCTAGAAAGATTCATAATTTTTTGGTATCCGGAAAGAGGGTATATAAAGGGTTCGAATCGGCTTACGTGGACAGTTTAGTTTGAGAAGTCGTTAAACTGTTTGAAAAGTGTCAGAATTGAAATTAACAATAAAAAGCTTTTGAAATAATAGTGTGTTCAATAATACAGTGTGTGTTTAAATTATCGGCCGTCCGGAACAATATATATATATATATATATATATATATATATATATATATATATATATATATATATATACATACATACATACATACATACATACATACATACATACATACATACATACATACATACATACATACATACATATATATATATATATATATATATATATATATATATATATATATATATATATATAGGAAAACTCAAATTCTTGGGATAGCGGTCCTAGGGCTGAATGAAACTCTGTTTTTTACAAACGCCAAGCTTTCGGAAGTATATTATTTTCCTTCTTCAGGGCTACAATATAGAACAGTTCTGTTGATCATAATTTTAAACTTAACAACGAACTTAAACTCAACAGAACTGTTCTATATTGTAGCCCTGAAGAAGGAAATAATATACTTCCGAAAGCTTGGCGTTTGTAAAAAACAGAGTTTCATTCATCCCTAGGACCGCTATCCCAAGAATTTGAGTTTTCCTTTCTAACTAGTCGGTCAAGAACTACTCTTCCCCTTATTATATATATATATATATATATATATATATATATATATATATATATATATATATATGTATGTATGTTATCGAAGGTTTTCCCGAGAAGGGCATTCCGTGTATGAGCTGAGTCCTTTTCAGGACTGTAAGGCAACTGACGTTTCGGTGAAATCTCATTCACCATTTTCAAAGCTCGCTGTACGGCGTCTACGAGCGAACTCGTGAGAATATCCGACATAACACATATATATATATATATATATATATATATATATATATATATATATATATATATATATATATATATTTATATATATATACATATATATATATATATATATATATATATATATATATATATATATATATATATATATATTAACTTTTACTGATCTGTGAAACTGAATTATTGAAAAAAAACTGCCAAAATAACTCTCATTTTGAAGCAACCTAAGTTTACGTTTTTTTTAAATACTTTGAACTTACCGGCAAAACTATTTACACCAAGGTCAGGAAAATGGGCTGCTAAACTAACAGTATTAGTTTTGATCTGCAGCGTTAGTTTTCCATATTTATTTGCACTTACAGTGAGACTGTGACTCATATTTTTCATTTTTTCTACAATATTTTTTATAAATTTAAGGTTTGGCATTTGTATTGAAACCTAAAATAATAGAAAAATAAGTTGCTAGTAAACTATTTATTCCTGTTGTTAAAGATTTTTGCATCTCGATTAAATTTATGAACATCATATATTTTGTTTAAAAGTTAATATTGGGTGATAATATAAACTGGTATTTATGTGAGGAACTGCTCTGGATAATGAAATACTTACGTGAAAATCATTAAATTGAGGTTCTTCATAGTCACCCCAATGCTGTCTTGATATAACTTCTACAGGAATGTCATGAACACATTCACGGCTTAACAGTTCGCCGGCACTCTAAAATCATATTTTTAACATCATAAATGAGCATTTATGTACAGGTGGTTTACTTAATAAATATATTAATAATCTTTGCATTGTGTTGGCTGTAATAGCTAATAATATATACCGTATTATTAACAAAAATATATAAAAAACTGTATATTTTGAATAATTCAGTGCTAAATTTATTTAAAAAACAGCAAAAGTATTCCTACCTCCAGGAGTAAAACAATAACAAAATCATTGTGACCGTTTGAAAATGGGAAAACACGCGATATACATGTTATCTAAATTATATGAGTTGACACTACCGAGCATAAATTTTCTATAATTATAGCAATCTTACTTCTTTACATTCCTAGACTTTATTTTTGTCGGTTGGTTTTAAATATGATACGATTTCTTTGATAGTTTTCAAGCTAAATAATTTTGTTATTTGTTAATATTTATGTTAACTAGAATACTTAGCATAACTTTAACTCCCTAATTCACTAACGTGATCTAAGTTGACAAAAAAAGGGTTTAAACTGACAACAGCAACCCGACACACACACAAATGGAGAATTTTGTTAATTTCTGGTTCCAAGGCTTTGCCTTTAGATATATATCCTTAATTTTCCCATATTAAGGTGTGTTGAATTGACACATATAATATGAATTATAACAATATCCTAAGGAACAAAACTGACCAATTAGAAGGTTAATTTCTATGGTAACCTTATTTGTAAACCTGGCTGTAAATTTTTAACGCCCGAAATTCACAAAAGTCAGAGGACTTTTAACACTTATAAAGACTGAATATCTAGAAAAAGTTTTACACTTTAAGGACTATTTTGTATGAAGTATTTAATGTAATATAGAAATATGGACTACCATTATGTTTTAGTAAAATAGACATACCACATTTTTTTTAGATTTTGTGATAAATGTAGTGAAAATGGGGACCTGTAATTGTATAACATTCAATAAATATCTTTTTAGCTCGATTTCATGGTGTGAATACTGCAGTGAATATAAGGTTAAAATTAATGCTTAGTAAAACCAAAAACATATTTTTTTCGTTTGGATTTTTGATTTATAATATATAAGAATATAGTATGGTTTATTGTAAATTTGAAATAACGTAACTTCTTACCAATTCCATTTCCAATGTAAGACATGGCGATTCCTTGTTAGTTAGCTTTATTTTAAATGACTTTACATCTTGTTTAAGTATCGAACATGACCTGGCAAGCAGCACTAAAATTGTAAAAAAATGAACTATATACTCGTGACTACTTATTTATATTATTTTCTATATAAATGATGTAATCGTAAATCTCATACACACGTTCTAAATTTTTTAATTGTTAAGTTTAAATTGAATGGATCAGCTTCTCTGTGGCGTGTTTACCATGAAGCACAGCCCTTAAATAAAAATAGAATAATAAATAAACATTCGCACCGAAATACACCGAAAATGCCCTACAGCGCGCTAGATCTGCACTTTTTAGAAATTGTATTTTTTGTGCGTAAACTGACTTAAACAATTGGGTTTGTAATTTATAAAAAAAAAGGGTGAAAATAAAGTGCAAAAGTAGACAGTCTAAGTTGTCGATAAAAATAACGAAAAATTTACGACTGCTGGTACAAGTTCAGACTGCGAATGCATTGTGTGAAAATTGGTATTCGCATTTTTAGTTTTAAAGAAAACAAACAAATTATTTTAAAAGGTAAGTCAACACAAGATTATTAAATTAAATGAAGAATACAAAAACATATATTAGGGATTTTCAAACTGAAAACTCTGCGCCTTTTAATTTGTTTACTTGTGTCCCTCCACCCAACAGCTTCCCCTTTTGCAAAGATCTAGACACGCCACTGGCTTCTACACTTTATAGATATTATAATTCGGTAGTGTCGAAATAGTTGGACGGCTTTCCTAGCAGTATTAGTAATATAAAAAAGATTTTCGAGTTCCTTGAAAAATGTTATTGCCCCCTCAAAAAAATCTTGATCCGCCCTTGCCTGTGTACGTTTTATAATAAAACTGTTGTAAATTGCCAATTTTGTTTATCATAAAATATGACAAAAATGAAACCAATTGAAAATTTTTGAATAGCAATAACGATCAAATAATAGATTTTAAGAAATTATCTTGATTTTAAACTCAGTATACTTAATTTTTATAGTACAATAGATTATTCTACGTGTTAAACTAACCTGTTGATAACTCCAAATATATTTCATTGTGAACTTCGCTTACGCCAACAATATTGTATTCTTTGAAATAAAAACTGACTGGTAATTCACACCAAACTAAAGGTCGTCGAGGACCAGCTTCTTCTTCAGATATTATAAAATAAATTTTCTTTGTAGTAAGTCTTAATACACAGTTTTTGGAAAACCTTGATAAACTAAGGGACACATCTGAAAATTAATAATAGATAATAAAACACCTTGTAAATAATTTGAGATCGTTGAGATACACACTTACTTAAAAAATCATGCATAGCACCATTCTCGGTTATAAGTGCCCGAAACTTCATTTTGGATTTTCTCAAAAATTCAACATTTATTCTTGACGGATATCAATTTTTGCGGATCTAAAAGTACAATACATCAATGGTAATTATTCAGAAAAGTGGAAACTTAGCATTTTCTTAATTTTTCGACGATTTTTTACATACTTGCGATTTTCAGGTCGTAGAACACTAATATGAAGTTTTGTGCGCTATCTCACGTGGTTTTTCAAAAAAAAATTCACTTTCACTCATATAACTTGTATTTTCCGATTACTACTTTTAAATTTTGGCCACCTCTAGAAAAATTTTCAAACATAACACAATATTCAATCATGTTGTTAACAAAATTTACATAAAAAAACCGCGGAAAAAAGCGATTTTCCATAAAAAAAAAGTAAGAACATTGGCTTGTCGTTTATCCTTTTTGTTTTGGGCCTGTCCACGATGTAGATTGAAATCTGTAATTTCATAGACAGGGAATTTGTTGTTATTTTTATACTACAATATCCTAAAGAACACAATTGCATTTTAACTACCAAGTTTTCCTTCCTAATGAAATTTAAAATCCACGTCTACGTGATACTATTTCATAGTAACTCACACAACTAATTCCTGGTCTTTCTAATCACATGTTTCGATCTATATCGTGAACATAGCACAAAAAAAATCAAAAGATAAGCCAACGGTCTTCTTACTTTTTATGTAAATTTCGCATTTTTTCGCGATTTATGTAAATTTTGTAAAAAAAAATGATTAAATATTGTGTTGCGTTTGTGAATTTTACTAGAAGAAATTTAAAGGTAGTAATCGGAAAATACAAGTTACATGAGTGAAATTTTTTTAGACCATGCTAGTTAGCGAAAAAACTTTATATTCTTATTCTACGTTCCGAAAATAGGAAATATATAAAAAATTACCGAAAAATTCGGTGTTACCACTATTCCGAATAATTACTCAATCCATTATCGGAGTGTTTGACAATTTTATTTTATACTGAGTTTACAAAAACTTCCATTGGACTGAGCGTTATGCGGGGTAGAACGTTCGCAATTAAAATCCAGCTTGAATAGTTTATATCGCACTTTGAAGTCGCTTTTGTAAAGTCAATCCCAATTCATTTTAAGCTTGACTTGAGTTATTAAAATCCCTTTCAAGCTTTATTTCACTTTTAAAAGCCGCTTGAACTCAAACCGGCTTCAAGTCATTGATATAAACAAAGTCAGAGTTGACTTGTTTATATCAAAACGCGCTTCGAGTGTAAAATAAACACCTCAACCGCGCTAGAAATCAGCTGTTTGACTTCCGAATGATTGTGTCCCGCGTCAAATGGGCGTTAGTATATTATTTCGATTTTTTTTTTAATTTTTAAGAATACCTAAGTCAAAGGGTAAACGCAGAATAAGACAATCTACCCCTCACAATAGTCAGCAATGCGAAATGAAAAAATGAGATTTTGGCTGGAAAAAAAGCATATATATATATATATATATATATATATATATATATATATATATATATATATATATATATATATATATATATATATATATATATATATATATATATATATATAACTTATATATAGTCAGCAATGCGAAATGAAAAAATGAGATTTTGGCTGGTGGAAAAAAAGCATTATATATATATATATATATATATATATATATATATATATATATATATATATATATATATATATATATATATATATATATATATATATATATATATATAACTTGTGTGGGAAATGTATTTAGGGAGAAAGGTTACATAATAATTTAATATACATGTTTACTTAGACATATACTTATAAATATTTGCCTTTTTGTTTCTTCAGACTAGTATTATTTTAATTACAAAACTGTTTAAAATAACGAATCTATCTCATACAAGAATTTAAAAATATAAAATTTAATCATCTTCCTCCACTAAACAAAGATCTAAGATTAAAATGAATCTCCAAAAATACCCACTATTTTCACTAATCTGTCATTTTTCGTAAAATAAATATTTTTTCTGCTAAATCAATTTAAGATAAGATAAAGGAATCGATATGAAAATTCCCACAAAATGTTTAAGCAATAGACTAAGCCGATACAAATAGAACTACAGGATGTGTTAAGAATAATAATTTGATATTTTTTTACCCCACAACATTGTTTTACAACCTTGCTTCATTTTACCGTTATGTCAAAATTGCGAAAACAAAGGGCGTAATATTTTATTAAATGTTTATTTTTTTTGGCATAATAATGTTGCGACTCTAAATTGTAGTAAGAATTAAAAAAGTTTGGTTCAACAAAGAAGGGCCGATATATATTTTTTTATGTACGTACGTCAATGACTTTGGAATGGCTCCACCGATTTCAATGACATTTTTTACGTTACGTTCAGGACGGTCCTGTGTCATTTTGGTCTAAATTGGTTCAGTAAAATTCCAAATGACGCTTACACAGATTTTATCTCTATCTGTACAGGGGCGACAGCTTTGACGATGCCTTTGAAGTTGAACGGGCCAATTTTCGTAACCTTACTTGCCTCACGACACGCAATATTACCCTTTTTTTTTAAATAAAAAGTGCCTTATTTCTTTAAATTAAGAGAGGAAAAACCGATTCCATTCTAGTGTAACAAACTAGTTATTTTTCTTTTTTATAGGTTCCGAATGGAATATCAGAAGTATGTTGCAAGCTGGTAAAGTTTAAAATAATATACGAGAAATTAAGAGAATGCATATATGGATACTCGAAACTAGTGAAATGCGTTGCCTTTCATCGAGAAAAACAAAGATCGATAACTTTACTGTGTATCACTCTGAAAATGAAAATAAAAATCATCAAAATGGAGTAATATCTGACGAGATCGAGCGTACTATGTTTAATTTTGTAGCCTATTCGGGGAAGCCCTCTTAATGTTAATATATGCAAGTATATGCTCCAACGGCAGATTAACCACACTTAGAAATTGAATCGTTTTAAGATGATCTGAGAATGGTAATGGGGATTATAGAAAAGAAGGAAGTTAATACTGTCACTGGCAATTTTAATGCTAAGGTTGGTAAAGGAAGGGTGGACGATGTTGTTGGAGAGTTCGGTTTGGGCATTCGGAATGAAAGAGATGATAGGCTAATTCAGTTCTACCGGGAAGAGAAATCTCGCAATTATGAATCCATGGTCTCACTTACCATCTAGAAGACTATACCTGGACTTCAGCTCAGGATAATGTAAACAATTGCGTGAGAAATCAAATAGATTACATATTGATTAACAAGCGTTACAGAAATGAAAAACATAGCGCAAAAACTTATCCAGGAACCGATGTTCTTAGCGATCAGAATCTTTTATCGTCTGAAATGTAAGTTCGACTGAAAAAGATCAAAAAGGCAACAGTAAGGAAATTATATGTAACAATTTTGAAAGCATCTGTATTGAAACCTCTGAAATACTAAAAAATAAATAGATGATCTTAGAGCTCACAGTACACTGCATACGGGATATGTAAATATATTATAATCATAGCTCAAAAACGTCCTAATTACAACCCAAGATAAGCTACAAAAGAATACACCACAGATACAGAGAAGAAAACACTTAAAACTGATGAACGAAAGAAAAAAATACAACAAAGATCCAGCAAAATATCGTGAAATACATCGCAAAATAAAACATAAAATTAAACAAGCACCAAGAGTGGATGATAGAAGCATGTAGAAATATAGAAAGGATGCAAGAAAAACACGATGAGCGAAATATTGACAGGAAAGTTAAGGAGAACACAGGCATGAATAATTCAAGAATTTCAACTGCATTAACTCATGCTAATAATAAAATTCTAACAAATGTCGAAGAACTTAACGGCGAATGGACGAAATGTAGCAAGGAATTGTTTTCAGATATCAGAAAATATGAAATTATTCTGATGATATTGAATAAATTTCCTGGTTCTGATCAGATTTGTACAGACATTATTAAACTTTTAAACGAAAATAATTTAGACTTACTGGCTACGCTTTTTAACAATGTCCGTATAACCGGCGAAATCTCTCAAGAATGGCTCCAATCTATATTTATACCTATATCTAAAAATCCAAAGAAGTGTAAAGCATTTCAGACTTATTAACCTCATGTCTCACATACTAAAAATATTTCTTAAGATCATACAGTCAAGAATATTCAAGAAATGTGAACATGACCTTTCTAATGACGATTCGGGTTTCGTAATGGTTTTGGAACAAGAGAAACATTGTTCTCACTCATACTCTTGATTATGAGACAGCATTTGATAGGGTCAAACATAAAATATATAAAATTCTAATAGAAAACAACACCTGCTTTCAGATAAAATATATAAAATACTAATAGAAAATAACACGATAAAAAATACACAGTAAAGTTAGGTCCAGTCTAATAAGAATTAGTACAGAGATTTGCTTTTGGTGGAAAAGTCTTTTGTCGCATCTGTTTAAGATAATTTGTGGCGATATTCTTTCTAATTTCAATTTCTCCCAGTATAATATAGCAAGCAAAGTCACGCAATTTGGTTTTAGCGGAAATGTCTTTTGTCATATCTGTAAGATGAAATAATCTGTGACGCTTATAATTTAGTGGACAAAAATTTTTTTATCCGATTGCCTCCGAAATTAATATGTGAGAATTTCTTAGGTTTTAAGTTATAGTAGATACAGTAATTTCATAATGTTGTTTTCAGTACACTCTCTACATTTCCGCGATTAATCATGTTTTAAAAGATTATATTATTTGCACACTTATGTTTTGATTATTATTAATCCCTTATTACGGTTCATTTAAAATAGACACCTTCGATTTGATAAGATACGTATTAGAATTTGAAACAATGAAATTGAAATAAAAATTAAAATAATATGGTGTGGTTTAAATAAAACATAATGGATTTATTACTACTTTTTATTGGATTTTGTGGTTTTTTTATTCCTTTGGGTAAGTTTTAAAATTTTCTAAAATTAAATGGTACCCACATTAAGATGTAATGTTTTGGATTAAAAGGCAATAAATGTTTATTAAAATGGCACGGCAGCTTGTTTCCAAATTAATATATCAACATCATTTTATTTCTAGTCATCTCTCAGGAAAATCCAACAATAATAGAACTGACAGATGATACACCAATTCAAGTATGGAATGCTACATCATCTGAAACAATTCAAATCCACGCTGAACTAGGATACCAAATACAAATTGATGTTCTAGAGCTGCATGTAGATGGCGAGAATGACAATTCTGTAACTGTAAAGAGAGGTTAGTATCGTTCCAAACCTTTAAAACTATTTTCAGATAAAAAATTATAAAATTGGCTAAAATGGTTTATTTTCATCCTTTAATATGTAGCTTTGTCCAAAATTAGAGATAGATTTCTTTTGCTTACATTCTTTTTCAGTTAGCACAGAAAAATGTTGCAGTTGCGCAAAATAACAAAGGTATTTTGAAAGTGATGCAAAAAAAATGTACATAGTGTAGATGAAAAAAAATATCTAAGAACTTGTATAATACTTTTAGAAAATAAGCATTAAACAATGTAATGTCATTCGTTCGTAGAACGTGTTTCTAATCCACTAAGAAAATCAATGCGAGGTTGTTTTATTGATAAGTTTTATTTTAGATAATGCAGTCTGTCACAAAAAAGAACCGCGTTTTTTTTAAAAGTAAAAAATGTATTCTTACTTGCATTTCGCGCCAAACTGTCCCATCAGAGGGTTAAGGCCCTAGCGCTGATTCATTTCAGTTTCGCTAGAAATCTCGTCGCCAAAACGAGTCAGAAGTATCCAAAGCGTTACGCAAGGTTTGGGTTACCGAAAATATGATCGCGATTGGACAAGGTTATTTTTTTCAATGAAGCAATTTTTGGCGTGGGTTCGACTAAAGTGAGCTTGGTCCATCCGCGGTTTATACGTTATCCAGCGCACTGTTAAACATCCAGTGAGAGTGAATGATTGAGTGCTTCTTCGAGCGCGGTTGCGGCTGTTTGGAGCTCCCAAAAGATGGTCCAGATTTACAAGCCTTGACTTTTAAAATTTGCGAAGTCGTTTCCACCGAAAAGCGAAAATTATATCTAGTAAGAAGATAATAACCCGAAACATCGATGCCGACTCGGAAAGTTCTGAAAAGAAGAAAATGACGTCAGACAAATGTGCGGGGAGATTATGAAAACTCATCTCGACGGAAAATCTGTCCACGATTTGAAGTAACTAGTAAGTACTATCCGCAAATTTTGGTGCTTTTTGTCCACGGACTACGAGGAAAATATACCAAGAGGGGCCAAGTGATACTTGATAACGATGGAGATTACATGGCATATCAAATAAATGCGGCTTATTTCAAATATACTTCGATGTAAACAAATGTCTGTCATACTTTTTGAAAAATCTCAGATTCTTTCTTCTGACAGACTGCACTCTGATACTAAATTTTGAACAATAATAGATTTACTATTTTTTAACCGATTTCTAAAAGATGGAGGTTCTAAATTCGACAGCTTTTTTTATGTCTGTACATCGATTACTCCGGAACGGCCGAACCGCTTAAATTAAATTTTTTGCAATATGTTCAGTTGCTGCGGTGGTCCCATATTATTTTGGTAAAAATTTGTTCACTAAATACTAATGGCGCTGATAATATGGAGGAAAAAAAATAATACTGTGTCCGATTTTTTCCACAATTGGTTTGAAGCTGTAAATTACGAATTTGAAATTATTTTTAAATAAATCAATATGGCGGATCCACTATCGTGGACTTAAAGTGGTGTAGCGGGGTTTTTAAAGGTATATATTACAAATTTATAATTATTTACAAAAAAATAATATGGCGGATCCAATATAGTCGTCTAAAAATTTAACGTCTCTCAATTTTGTTCAAACTGGTACTGAAAGGTTTCTGAGAATGTAAATAACAGTCTAAAAATTTTGTATTTTCGGATTATGTTCAAAATTGGTAACGAGGAGAGGGGGGGGGGTGTTTATAGTGTATAAATTAAGATTAGATTACGAGTTTAATTTTTTTTTTTAAAGTCGATATGGCGGATCTAATATCGTGGGTAGAAATTTTACGTTATTCACATTTTTTTAAATTTAAATCGAAGGTTACGAATAGGATGATAATTTTTTACAATTTATTATGGCAAATACAGTATGGGGGACTAAATATTTTATATTTTTCCGATTTTACCCAAAATGATATTGCGGGGTTCCAATAACGGTATTAGGGGGATTTGGGAGCCTAGGTTGCGAATCTAAAATTATTTTCCTAAAATTAAGATTTAAGTATTTATTTGGTACAATTTCATTCAAAAATGGTATTTGAAGAATTTTCTGAATCAAAAAATTATTTGATGTCATTTTAGTGTTGCCTACAATTTTGGATAAAATGGGTACTTTTTTGCGACCTTAGAAATTCGACTCAATTCAAAAATAAAATTCGAACAATAAAACCAAAAAAAAAATTGAATTGCCTTCTAAAAAGCGAAATATAATATAAATTTTTATATGAAATTGTCGATGCCAAATTATTATTAAATGAAACATAACTACTATCAACGACATACAAACAAGTTACAGTAAGAAAACAATTACAAATAAAGTATTTCTCAATCTTTTTACATGGATCTCATTTTGGCAGATATTAATTTGGCGTCGACTTAAAAAAATTCAATTTCATATAAAAATTTATAAAATTCCTTGCTTTTTAGCGCTTTTTTAGAAGTTGGTTCGTTTTTTTAAATCTATTTTGTATTATGACTATTTTTCTTCGATATTTTTCTACAGAATCTATTATGATCAAAGTAGACTTCTTCTTCCTTCTTATATATAAGCATTTTGCTCGTTTTTCTTCGTCTCTTTGCCTGGTTTCAGTCTATTGCGAGGTTATCACTCCATCGTTTACGGGGTCTTCAGACTCCTACGTCCTATTGGTGATTTGTCCCTCGTGATCTTTACTATTCTGTCGTCGGTCATGCGGTTGATGTGTTCGTTCCATTCCCTTTTTCTTTGTAATACTCAGTCATTGATGTTATCGACTTTACACACTCTTCTTATATCCTTGCTCCTATTCCGATCCATAAGTGTCCTGCCAGCTACCCTGCGCACCACTCTCATCTCTGTTGTTTCCAGTATTTGTTTTGTTTTCGAGGTTTCTGGTCTGGTTTCTGCAGTGTATGTTAGTGTGGGTCTTATTGCTGTTTTATAAATTCTGGATTTAACTTCGATTCCTATATGTTTATTGCTCCATATGGTACTGTTAAGACATGCGGCTGTTCTTTCACCTCTGTTTCAACATCCCCGTATCAGGATATTTCTATTCCGAAATACTTGAACTTCATTTCCTGCTGTATAATTTTGTTGTCTATTTCTAGTTTGCATCTGAGTGGTGTTCTAGATGTAGTCATGGCTTTAGTTTTTGACGCTGATATATTCATGTTAAACTTTTTCGTTGTTATGTTAAATTGGTGCAGTAGTCTTTGTAAATCGTCTTCGCTTTCAGCTATTAACACTGCATCGTCGGCGTAGCACAGTATTTTGATTTCCGTCTCCCATTTTATACCCTTTCAAACTACACACCTGCTTTACCAACTCGTCCATGATGATGTTAAATAGTAAGAGGCTAAGAGAGTCACCTTGTCGAAAGCCATTTTTTACTTCTATTTTTTCAGTCAATTCATATATATATATATATATATATATATATATATATATATATATATATATATATATATATATAATTTTCTTGATTCTTGAACCATAGATTATATCATTTTTCTTTATTTTGTCTTTTCTTGGGTTTAGGTTCTATATTTAATAAAAACACAAAACGATTGACGTTTCGCCCTTTATTCAAGGCATTTTCAAAATTTTTTCCTTGACATTTTGCTGTTCTGTTTCTAAATACTAATTTAGAAACATTCACTAAAGTTCCATTTAATTATAAACTGAAAGAGTCCTTGTGATGTCCATCTAGCAGCAACTTCCATAGTCATATTGGTTGGCTATGATACCTTTTTATTTATTATAATACCTGTTATCTAATTCATCGAAAATTTCTACCAGGTTGTCCAGTGCTACAGCCAGAGCATCATCGGATGCTTCGAGCTTAAACTTTGTTTCAACAATTTGGAAAATTTTGTTGATTTTCTTCATGACCGTGTATTATTTTGACAATTTTTGTACAATCGGTATGTAAAACATTGATCAACGAACTTCTTCTTGAATTGATAATCAAGTGTCTTGCGCTAGTTTATCCGACATCGTTCTTTTTACCCTCCTTCTTCTTAGAAGGTCCTGCCTTTTATTTACTGGACATATTTTGGTCTTGTTTGGGATTTGATTAAGAAGGATTTATCCCGAATTCGAGGCCTGCTAGACCAGAGGCTCGTGGCGAGCCGCTAGCTCTGCCCCTCCTCTTTAGTCCGCGACTGGTGAGGGACATCTGACCATTAAAATAAATGTAACCCCGGGAGCCTTAGATATCTATCGTCTAAAATGCATTTTGCCAAAAACATGAACCTCCAGGGAGCGTATTTAATGTTGTCTTTTTTGTTTACATATGAATGTACAATAAAAATTTTATTTTTAGTTACAGACGATGATGCAGACGCTGATGAATTGATGTTTACTTATACCGTGAGTGAAGAACCTAGCTACCTTTATAATACTAACAAAGTGCAAGTCGACTATGTTGGAACCAACGATACCAATAGTTTTTTGTTACAATTTACTAGAGTCGGTAAGTATTTTATTTCAATACCCAAAATCCAAAAATTTCACCTTGGTGAGTGTTCCCATCCCAAACCGTTTTTATTTATTTCTCGAAGAAACCCAGAAAATTAAATTTATCAAAATATAAATTTTCATAAATAATAAAATAAACATTAATTTACTAAAATTTAATAAAAGAACAGTTTGCGTTAATCATATTTTACTTCACTTTTTTGTCAATAGAGGACGTTTAGACTTCAAAAAGTAAGAAATATTTCACATGTCCCATTTAGGTTGTAATTTCGCAAGCATAACTTTTTAATTATCTAACATTAGTAAATGAAACCCTTATATATATATATATATATATATATATATATATATATATATATATATATATATATATATATATATATATATATATATACGGAGTTTTATTTTTGTTTAGTGGATTATGAAAATATGTTTTATTATTTTAATAGAAAATATTAACAAATAATATCCTAAATTTGCCACTTCTGTGAACTTCACCTATGTGAAGTCAAATATTTATCAGGGATCAGAAAAATTTAGATTTTTTTTTTTGGAAATTGCGGTTTGCTCTTTTTAAAATACCACAGTCAGAAAGCGGATAGGAGAATACGATACTGGGATATTAAGACCAAAATATATTAAAAATTGGTCAGTTAAAGGCCAATGTGCAAAGAGAAAAAATAAGAAACATTAAAACAGAATGGGGTCCTTCTCTTTTCTTATATGTAAAAACCATTAAATAGGCTTCTGCCTGTCTGTCTAACTAAGTCTCTTCGGAGACTGAGATCCAGTATTATCTAGATTTATCTTTCTTATGGGCCTGTTATTATTTTGCATTTTTTACCAATCCGTTATCATTCGTCCTGTTTGTTCTAATATTTTCTCCTTTGTCGTCCTATATCTTACTTTATTAGGTTCTTTACTTCTTATTGTGTCCTTTAGCTTTTTCTCACGTATGCTTCATATAATTTTCATTTCTGCAGTTCGAGCCATGTTTTGCTAGTAAAGGGTGTTTCAGAATGTTTTTCGTTTTTGATTTATTTAATTCCTATTAAATTATAGAGTAGTTTTTGAATTTTTTGTATGAAGAACAACCATCCTAAAATGCGCACCATAGGCTTCTTCACAATCATTTAACCTCGAACTGAAATTTTCCATTACACGCTGGAGAATCGCTCTTGGAATCGCGTGGATTTCGTTTGTGATTATTTGCTTTAGAACATTGGTAATTGGTGGTAATGGATTGAAAACCTTACTTTTTAGGTAACCCCATAGAAAAAATCCACAGGTGTTAAATATGGAATCCGCGGTGGCCAGTTGATGTCCCATCGGCGACTTATCACTCTTTCAGGGAATAAATCGTGAAGAGCTGCCAAAAAATTACTCGTGATGTGGGAATTTGCTTCACCTTGTTGGAAAAATATATTCCGGCTGTAGCTAATTTGGTTTTGCATTTCTAGAGCTAAAAAAGTCCGGATTATATGGCAATGACGATCGGAATTAACAGTCTGAATGCGACCACGGTTATCCTCAAAAAAATAGGGACCGATTATTCCTTGGCTTGATATGCAGTCCAAACGACAACTTTAGGCGAGTGTAGGGGTTTCTAATGCAGTTCCAGCGGATGGTCAGGAGCCCAATATCTGCAATTTTGTATGTTCACGTGCCCGTTGATGTGGAAATTCAACTGATCGGAGAACCATATGTTATTGAAGCTCCTAAAACTGTTTTTCACTGCCCTGCAGAATTCAAGTCGTTTAGTTGGATCATCGGGCTTCATTTCCTGCACAATAACAATTTTGTAGGGGGTGAAAATGTAAATCTTTGCAAATAATGCGATGGACCGTGGATCTGTGCAAATTTGGAGAATGTGCGCGGAGCCGTTGAGACCGTCATCAATCGTTTCTAACCCAGGCGTTTTCTTTTATTCGTGTTTATCATAATGTTGTCGTTTAACTGTTCTGTTGAATGTGTTTAGGAGCTTCTATAAAGTATCTTTCGAGTCGACAGCAAGTACTACATCCTCGGAGTATCATACGATATGGAAGTGGGTATTTCCTATTTTAAAGTTGTTCAATTATCTCATCCGTAATCTTTGTAAATATGAATGGGTTAAGGAAGCCATTATCCCTTAATTGATTTATATGTTTTCGGTCTTATAATTTTTTTTCCGCTAAAATGAATTTTTTAAAACTAATTTAGATTCGTTATGTGCGACCCGAAAAACTCCCCCATACCAATTTTGAAGAAAATCGTATAAAATTAATTTTTCTGTCCGCCATAATGAATGCCATATTGAAAATCGGATAAAAATAGACTTGTTGTCTGCCATATTATCAGCGGCTATATTGGATTGAATTGCACACATTTCGTCTACAATAATATGGAACCACTGTAGCAATTTCCTGAACATAACGTCAAAAATTTCATTCAAATCGGTTCCGCCGTTTCGGACTAAACGATGTACATACTTTAAAAAAAATACATGGCGGTCAAATTGAGAACCTTCTTCTTTTAAAAGTAAGTTAAAAAGCAACAGAAATAAAAAAAAATCCTGTTCTTAAATGGATATTTATTCTTATTGAAATTTTTTTTTCAAAACTAGATCTTTTTATGTTTTTGTAAAAAAAAAATAAACATCTATGCCATCATGGGTTGTCAATGATAAGATTTTCATCATGAGACTTATCCCGTACACGCATTTTCTGTGCGACACCACTTAAGTTTTCTTAAAACGTGTTTTATGATAGTCAAATATTTTCATTCAGATATTTATTAATTTATTTCTTGGGCCGTTGAAAACTACTTCCCGCTTCCCCTGGCACTTAAACTTGGCGTCAGGCAGCATTCTATTCATGAAACCGACAGAGTCCATGGATGCAAGACTGATATAAAAAGAGGGGTCAGACAACGGGATTGTGTGTCATCTGAACTATTTGCGCTAGCTCTGGAAGACGCAATGAGACAGATAGATTAGGGCAACGGATGTTTCAAATTAAGGGAAGCCAATTAACACGTTTGGGCTTCGCTTATCTCGTAATTATATTTGGAAAAATAAAGAGCGAACTGATAAGTTTAGTTGACATTACCAGAACAACGAAGGGTACAAGGTTATATATGAATATTAATTAAACTAAGTATATAACAAACGAGAATGATTTAGAACATATTCTTGAAGATAAACAAATAGAAAGGATAAAAATGTAAAAATACCTTGGATAAAGCATAACAACGGGAAAGATAAACCAATAATTGGATATCAATGGGCAGTATAGGTTAAGATAAAAGATATACTTGAATTAGCTGTCCCACTTACACCAAAACCCAAACTCTAAGCAATCTGCTCTGAAACATAGGTATTTACCAAATAATTCTTAATAAATTGAGAATAAATTCAAGGGTTATAAAGAAAAATATTCTAGACATATTTCTAAAAGGCAGGAAAACCAATTCATGGATAGGAGAGGTCCTAGGCATCATAAGAATAGCCGTGAGCTGTAGAGGCAAACTCTTAAAATGGAGGTCATGAATATAAAGAAAGAAGTGTTGACCTACCGCAGACACATTGATCGAACGACTTAAAAAAAAGTTGGATTCGACTGGTATCGATTGGTACAAAACCGTCAAACTTGGAGCTACATGAGGAGGCTTATCTTCAAGAAGCAGAGAATGGCTCAAGAAGAATATTAAATAAATATAAAAATACGGTATTTCGAAGAAATATAAACATTGATTATTAGATAACATTTGCATAGAAATTCATACAGACAAATTGTCACACTTTCAGTAAAATCAAAACTGACACAAACCCAATTTGTTTTAGTTTATTAATTTTAAATCTCTTTTTATTCGGATTAAAGAAGTTTTTTAGAACATAAAGAAAGGCAAGAGTAGTTTCTTTTTTAATCGAGTATGCTATCTAGAGAAAATATGTACATTATTCTATTATCCGCAAGATGAATTGTTTTTCAAAGTTTAATTTCGCTTGTTCTCGGAATAAAATTAGAGCTTTCCTTTTGTATGTTTTGAATGGAAAACGGTAGGGATCAATTTCAGGCTCTAGAAACTATCATAAAAAACATCTTCCCGTTTGAAAAAAAAGTTGATAGCGCCCCTAGCACCACTTATACCATTTCACATTTAAATTTTATGTCAAAAATAAGTGTAAATAATATCATATAACCTGCATACCTAGTCGATGGTAGGATAATTTACATTACAATTACTAGATATTATTTTTATAATTTAGGGGAACCTTTAACAACTACAACATTTGTATCGACAACTTCCACGGAATCAATGCCAACCGCACCTGCTCAAGAAGATGCAACATTAACAGTTTATTTGTATGGTCGACCTGCAGGACGCTTTGGCGAAGCCGAATTACAGTTATTGAGAACAGCAATAGCGAAAATGGGAACAGAGTATTGCGAGGTTCAAAACTGTCCACTTAATGGAACTATCACGTAAGTTGTGGATTTTATGCACTTGTATGAGCAACTAAGCTTTTAAATGTGTTGAAAAGCTGATAATTTTTTTTTAGTAATAACTCAAGGCTGACTTTAACATCTTTCAAAAAACAAAATATTATGGGTTGCCAATTTGAAGTTTTTGCATTCCGATATAAAAAACATTAATAATTTTTTTTCTTCTGTTTCTTATAAATGTAATTAATTTATGGCTTTCAATCAATGATATTACATTAAATACAAAAAGGTACCTAAGTAGCAAAGCCACTTGCATGTACCCGCCTTAACTACAGGTAGTTTATATTATGAGAGTAGTCTGAAAGTTTCCATACTGAAGTATGGATTTTATTTTAAATATATTTGACATGTGGGTGGCATTTTAAAAACTGATGAATTATCACACCAAGATACTATACCTGGGTGACCTCCCTTGTCCACCCTAAAATGTGTAAAAGCAGGTCTGTTCACCAGGGTTAGAGAGAAAGCCATATAATTGTCTTTGTCAATTTAAACACAATTTAAAAGTATCCAGCCACAATTTTGTAATACTGAACCCACTTTATATTTTGTCCCTTACCCTTCCAACATACCTCTGTAGAATTAGCATATCGTCAAAACTAGAGCCCGGTATGCTATCTATTTCTAATTGTATTATTTAAACGAGTGTAATATAATTGGTACGGCAATTCTAGAATACATAAAAATATGGATTTATGAATGCTTAAACTATAATTATTGTTAGTTTCAATATGTAAACGATATTTATTCACCAGATACAATAAGTTTTTAAATCTTCTTTTTGTTGATATTAATTGCAAACTTGACCTTTATAGTAATTTCTAACACTCAAAAACATTGAGAAGAGTCACGCCAAGCAATAAAACTGAAAGCAAAAATAAATGAACATATTTATGTCTGTCAAACATCAAAAAAGTCTCTCTCACACCGACAATAAACAGCCTTCAAACAAATTTATTGTTGTTTAAATCTGCTGGTATGATCGACATATAACAAACACTACTGAACCATCTATGTCTAGGCCCAGCAACCTGTTTATGTTTATATATATATATATATATATATATATATATATATATATATATATATATATATATATATATATATATATATATATATTAAAAAATAAGATAGGGCCAAGAACTGTACCCTGTGGTACTCCTATCTTTACAATTTGCTCAATGCTTAGAATGTTATTAATTTTCATTTGCTAATGTTTACTAGAAAGGTAACTTTGGAATAAGCTTCATACAGTTTCATGTGTTATTATTATTATTATTTTAAATATTATCTTAAAAGCCGGAATTTCTTTAAGGTTCTTCTACTATAAAATATAATTTACTTCTGTATCATCACATAGAGCATTAATCATATATTCTATGAAAACAATTACAATCTTAAATATTGTTTTCTTACTTCAACACATTTAATCGACAAACGGATCGCATTGAAATAATTCAGTAAGAAATCCTAATACTTCTTGGTTTCCACTGCATTGTCTCTGCCGCTAGGTAAGTAAATCGGTCGTCCTGAAATAAGGAAAACTATGTAATTTAGATCAATTGACAAAGGTAGAGATAGAGGTAAAGTAAAAGATTTTCGTGGAATTTCAGAATTTTTTATATTTAGTTTTTTAAGGCAATTGTATATCAGAAAATAAGTTCCCTTTTTAAACATATATTAGAGACTTTACAACATGGCTTTGTCTGAGACTGGTCAACCACACAACTAATCTGTTTGTTTATAATCAGTACTTGTTGGATGCTTTAAAAGGGAGGTATCAGGTAGATACTATTTACATTAACTTCTTCAAGGCTTTCGACACAGTTAACAATAAGCTTCTCATCTATAAGCTGCAAGGTTTGAGTATCTATGGGTTGTTTCTCAAGTGAATTGCTGCTCCCCTTTAACCATATTGTTAATGATATTGAGGATTCTAGACCAAGCAAAAATATCAGTTGATCTAAAGATATTTCAAATTTTCAGGTAAAAGGGGTAACTGTGAGAGCATTTAGGATGATCATTTTTCTGATTGGTGAAAGTAAAATATTCTGCATCTTAATAGCCACAAATGTCCCGTAATTATGTTTTATCAGAAAAAAAACTGGGTACCTTTTGCATATCTTCTTGATAGTAATATAATCATTCTGGTTAAACAAGTTAAGGTTCTAGGTGTTCTATTTCATAAGGTTTTTCACTTTGACATACGCATCGATAACAACGCTAAAAAAAGTTTAAAGTTGCTTGGGTCTGTAAGGAGAATGTCTCTCTGGACTGTAAGGGAATTGACGTTTCGGTGAAATCTCATTCTCCATTTTCAAAGCTCACTGCATCTACGAGCGAACTCGTGAGAATATCCGACGATATATATATATATATATATATATATATATATATATATATATATATATATATATATATATATATATATATATATATATATATATATATATATTGTTGTGTAGTGTTTCAAGGATGGGAACATGCGATCCGGGAATACATCCGTTCGTTCGTTCGTTTATATATTTATATATATAAAACTTTTACTGATCTGTGAAATTGAATTATTGAAAAGAAAATGCCAGAATAACTCTCATATTATTGACTTTAAACACAGGATTCAGCAGGGTCAGGTAATTTTTGATGAAATTGCGGATGCTTTAAATTTGATATCACTAATCTACGAGATGCATTGTATCTTTATTTAGCACTGTTCTATATGATTGCTAGTTTCTGTCATGATGTTCCTGATATACTTAAGACTGTTAGGCTATTACTAGCTGAATGGGCTTTTGACTCCATAGTCTATTTGAGGTCACATATCACAAACACATTATGGCTGGAATGGTTCTATTTATGTGCAGGGAAATGCATTAGTATTTTCAGAGGTTGATATATTCAATCTGCCAAGTAACACCTTCATTTAATATTTTAGCAATTCTTATATTATCTATTCACGAATGACATGCACTATTCAATTCAACAAATCTCTAGATTTAAAGAATTTATAAGTCATTTCTATATGAATTACTGAATCAGTTACTGTTGGTGAATTATAAGAAAATCAATTCTCCATAAATTTGGGACTTATTTCTTTTGATTCACCAAACTGAATCCTTATTAAAAATCTTTTTTTTATTAAAAGAAACGTCTGATTACACAAATTTAATGATAGAATCAATCCAAAAATGCATTTATGTCAAAAAAATATTATTGAAACATCTAGAACTAGTTCTTTAGATTTAGACAAACTTAAGATCTACATAAACTGATTCAAAAATTCTTATTTAATAAAATGTTTAGGTTATTCAAAGACAACTAATCATAATCACGGGTCCATTAATCATAATTATAAATACTTTTAGTTGGAGAAATGTTCAAATTAAGATGCTTAAAATATGTTCTGTTATGTGGGAAGATTATGACGCTTGTGTTCTTCTAACCTTTGCTTTACCCATTGTAAAACTCGAAGAACGTGATGACAATCCTTTATGGGAGGGATATCAACTTAATGAATCTCACCTAAAAATTCTATGGGATGCTTATGGTTCAAAATACTTGGGTCAAATTGGACTATCACTCTATTCCGTGCCAGATCTAAACAAAATTGTCAAATACAGGATAATTATCATTTCTGTTGTGATAGTAGTATTGATAATTCTTGTTTTATCAGGGCGACATTTAGCAGGAAAAATAGGGAAAAAGAGGTAAGACATTTATACCAAATTAAGAGGTATGGCAGAATAAAAATATTAATATTCAAATCAAATATTAAATTATAGCTTTTATTGCTATGAATCATATGACAGACAAATTTTTTTCGTTACAATATGGATAAAAATTAAGGCATAAATGAAAATTAAGGTGCTTGTAGATTTTCAGTCTTGCAGAAAAAATTTTACAATCTTAAAAAAAAAGTTTTAGGAGAAAGCTTAGCGATACTGTGCATATAGTGGATCGATCATCTGACAGAATCAGCCAACAGTCTTTGCCACCCCACTATCTACAAGAACTCCCTTCCCATTTTGCAAGAGAACAAAGAAACCATACTACAAATTATTCTGAATATAACATGGCATGTAAGTATCAATATTCTTTAGTATATTAAAAAGACAAGACTTTTTTTAACTATTATATGCAGCTATCTTAAGATGATTTATTCTTATCAGAACTTTGGGCACACTAGAAAGGTTTTTTTTAAAGGGAATTTATTTCTGCCTCCTTATCAGAACTTTGGGCACACTAGAAAGGTTTTTTTTAAAGGGAATTTATTTCTGCCTCCTTTTTAGTTACCTCAAAAGTTGTAATGTGTGTACCAATACAATCTTGGAGAGAAAACATAATTTTTTGTGAAAAATAGAAAATTGTATATACATTTTTTATTTTTTAAGGGGTGATGATTCTATTTAAGTACTAAATAAACTTTTACAAGTAATCAATGTAATATCCATTAATATTTTGATGTTATAATTAGGCAACAATTTATTTTTTTTTACAGATGTAGAAGATGATGATAAACTTATGCCACAGTCCATTAGTAATCAATTAACCTTATCTAGTAATACAAATGACTTGGAAGATGCCCAAGCTTAAATAAACCTGTGTATATATAATTTTTGAAAATTAAGACAATATTTATTAAGATTTAGATAAAAAATATACAGATTTGAAAGGATTATATGTCTTAATTGTTAGGTTTATTAAAGTATTATAAAAAGAAATATCACATTTAACTGCTAAAAAATTTACATAAACTTTTTCTGACATTCAGATGATATGGATATGGATGAATTTAATAATCAGATTAATTAAGAATTGAAATTTCACATCACTTTGCCCTTTACTACACTTCCATCCATAATCCATAAAATACAGAATACAGATTGCGGGAGGTTGGCGAAACAGTATGAGCTAATACAAATGAAACATGCACTGTCCATGGCATCTGTCGTTTATTTCCTTGTCAATCTGAAGACAGTGGCATAGTTATGCCTTACTAGAAAGGTAATAAAGATAAAATATCCCTATTCTGACAATATTTTTTTTTGTAGAATCCACTTTCCCTATTCCGTAATTCATATGCTAAGAAAGTATTTTGATTAATACATATTAATTTACTATTCGGATTGTATGCTTATTTTAATATGTATTTTCACATCACTCATCTAGTCTAATTTTAGAATACTTTAGTGAATCAGATAGATATACAAAAATATACTTCAAAAAGTAAAAAATTATTTTTTTGCAATTAACTTCTTACACTATATACAAAACCTACTTTTGTATAAAATTACCAATATGTATTAAATATTTTTACCTTTAGCTTACAATTTGTGACAAAATCCACATTTATTATGTGTTTCAGTATTTTCGAATAAAAACTTCGAAGAGGATATTAAAATCAGAGGTCAGCATCAATATTTGAAAAATTAGTTTTCCGCCTCAAAATACAATAAAATTATAAAAATGCTAGTGAAACAGATTACACAAATTAAATTAACAATACCAGAACAAGAATTTAATAACACAGTGAGAGAAAAACGGTTAAACAAACACAAATTATAAAAATAAAAATTGGTAGTGTTTCCTGCATAGCTCGACCGGGTTAAAAAAATTTCTTTCTATGGGTTCCTGTCTTCGAGCAGAAAAACCACATATCGGTTCTTTCATAACCTAAGCTAGATATATAAAAAAATATATGTATATGAAAAAGACCAATCGATATTTGTCATTCCTTGGGATATGTCTCCCTATCTTTCTTGTTTTGGGTCTCCTATTGTGTATCGGCAAATCTGATTAGCCAACGGAAACAAAAATTTCGTCATTTTGGTAACATTAACGATTATTAAAAAATCAATTACTTATAATGGCTTTATGACATTGATTTTTTTGTTTGCGGAGTTACTGAAAGTATCTAAAACATAAAAATTAAACTACAGCTAAAAGGGACATCGTTACACGGCACATAGACAAAGAGAGAGAGCGAATAGCAGTACATCCTACATCACTCGTTCCGAACTTGCCGGTATCCGAAGCGTGCGTTTCCACAAGGGAAGGGAAGAACAAAAACCAAACATTCGAAACGAAAGATCTAGCCTATACTGGCAGTATAGGCCATTATTAAATATATGGTATAGGCACTGATTTCTATTACTTTAATATGTGCGTGGGTATAGGATAGGCTAGGTCTCTCATAATCGAAAGAAAAGTATAGAGTAAGTGTAACACTGCCTTCGGTAATATATGTTTGAAGGTTTAGGTAATTGTTTAGATTGAATGAAATGTAAGAAAATTCTTTTTTCTGTTGAGAATTCCTATTCATAGCCCCTATTTCGAGATAGTAGAACAGATTCTGGCCTTGGCTTTCCAATTTTTTTCTTTAGTTTTCCAGAAAAGGGAAAAACACTTTCTATTTATGGTCTAATTTTTTTTTCTAAACAGTTAAAATTTTGGTATATCCACGAATTTCTCGTTTATAGAAGCTTCTTTCTATACTTTTTTAACTGAAAAAAAAACAAAAAAAAAATTAAAAACAAAACCTCTGGTTAAATCTGTCAGACACATCACTTGGCCTAAATTGCTCTGTTGTTACGGCATAAATATGAAAGGACCTGAAAAACATATTATTTTTCCCTTCTTGTTTTTTCCCTTTTTAATTTTACATCAAGACTGATTTTCGCTTTCATGTGGTCTCTGCCGAACAGTAACATTGTTAAATTAAAGATATATAGGTCAATTTATGTTCGTTTCGGATAATTCAGGTTAGTTAAACTTAAGCAAACTTTTTTAAGGTTAAAGTTACTTTAAGTTTTAATTAGTTCTGTTTATTGAAATAACTAAAACTAAGCTGAACCAAGCTAAATACCTAAATTTCATACATTTTTTGTAAAATAAAATTTTATTACATGAAACTATTAAACATCTGGTAACGTCGGAATAGTTATTTTAATAAAAGTATCAATGAAGCCTAAGACGCTTTTTTTTTTAATTTAGTTGCTAAATTTGTAGAAAAAAGTATTTTAACTAATACAGTCAATAATAAATATGAAAATCAGTGTTTTTTAAGGAATAAAAATTTCTTTAAAGTGATATGTTTTTTTTTTTCTGTATTTTCTGGGAAAATAATCACAACTGTGGAAAACTAAGACCATAATCAACTTCGAAATGGGGGTATGTAAAGGAATTTTGAAGAAAAAAAAGGTAATTTTCCTGGATGTAGAATTACCAGGTCCAAATATATGATGTTTGAAGAGAAAGTTTGGTATTCGTCTGCTTATATATCCGATACTCGGATCAATAGCCAATACCATGCTCTCTAATAACAAGCTGCCAATAAACAAATTTTAAAAAACGAAGAAAAAAATTAAATGTCAAATGGATTTGGAATTTTTTCGTGTAACGGGTGTTTTAAAAAGTTCCTGAATTTCTCTTGAAATTTAATAATTACCATTGACGAAATTTATTTGTGTTTAATGTGCGGAAAACCTTAATAATGTATCCCAATCGTAGAAGAAAGAAACGCCCAAATTATGGTTTAAGGACTGTTGAGGTTGTAAGAGGGGCCAACGGGTTTGGTTTCACCATATCGGGGCAACAACCGTGCATTTTATCGTGTATTGTAAGTAATTCGCCTGCGGATCAGGCAGGATTGCGAGCAGGAGACTTTCTAATATCAGTAAATGGTATTTCTGTATCAAAAATGGCACATGATGCTGTTGTTGGTCTTATAGGCAATTGCGTGGACCCTATTAAGATGACTATTGCAGAAAATTATTATTCTGATAGTAGTGATGAAGAATTAGAATGTGGTAGAATGGTAGGTGCCCGAAAACCTAAATATATGCACAAACCACGTCAATACCGTCGATTTCATAAAGGAATTGTAGCAGAACCAAATACAAAAAACATTGAAAAATTTAGAGAAAATGTTGCTAAACCACGTATAAATGCCAATATTTTTAATAATGAAATAGAATCTAATGACCAGGCTCATGAGTCACTAAACATTTCACATCCAGTACCAATGGAAGATGAGGCAGGCCCTATTGAATTTAAAGCACTGGTTGGCTATTTAGGAACTATTGAAATGCCAAAACAACTTTTACCTAATTCAAGATTGCATACTGTTTGTACTTGCATTAAGAAATTGAGACAGGAGAAAAGATCTCCAACTACAGTTTTGATGACAGTTTTACCAACTTGTCTGACTTTAAAAAATGCTTCAAACCATATTATAGCAATTTATCCTACAAATCGTGTTGTGTATGTTGGCTCAACAGCAGATAAAGAGTCCCGATATTTTGGTTTAGTTACAAGTGCTGTTAGTGACAATAGAGATCAAAATATGCCCAAATTGAGACAAAATTCTGATGATATCGATATATCAAATAGTTGTCATGTTTTTGTAATAGATCCTAAAATTGTAGATCATAGAATTCATGTTGAAAAGGCTGAAACCTTTAAAATTATTTGCACAGCTGATGCTGTGACAGGATCATGCTTGGAATTTCCTCAAAATGCATTGTACATTGTTAATCTTATTCAAACTATGTATAAATTACAGAATGACACCTCTATTAAGAATGACTTAAATAATCCTTTAGTTGCAAATTCACCACAACCAAGTGCATCAAGCAACTCTGATTCAGGCATTGGATATAGAGACGACTGTGGGAATATTAGTGATAGGATTTTAGTGGTTGAGTTTCCTAGTCATCGCCCCTTACCAATAATAAATAACAATAATCGTCCTCAAGGTATCGATGGGGGGGACTTACCATTAAACGTATTCGATTTCAGACAAAATAACGAACTTCACTTTGAATTAAATAATAAACCACACTATAGGCTTAATAATGCAGAAAATGATGGAGAAACTAAGCAAATAAATAACTTAAATAATATTCGAGCATATGAAAATATTAAAAATCACTTTGAAAACCCATCTGTTTTGTTACTAAAACAAAATAACAATGCTTTTAAAGAAAATAATCGCCTTACTTGTAGAGCATTGCTAGAAACAGATACAAAAAGCTTGCCATATTCAGCTACAAAACCTTTGAATGCCATTAAATATGGGAATGTAGATTCTGGACAGACTTACTCAGAACATCCTGTAGATGTTCCTCTTGATGATATAACTAATAAGGAATCTGTTGAAAGTGTGGTACCAAGCACATCACTTGGAAATGTTGATTTTAAAAGCTCTGTTGATAATATCTCGGTACAAAGTTCCAAGAGTGGAGAGTTTAGCAACTTGGTAAACATATTTAGAATGCCATTTGAAGCTAAGAAGTTAAAAAAACAAACAAAAATGGTTAGTAGCTGTGAGAATATAGATACTTCTCAAGTTAATTCTAAAACCTATGATAAATTAAGTCCGAAAGTATATGGGGTTTCCAAGGCGAATTATAGTTGTGAAGAATTAAATAATACTGAACTATATGAAGAAAAATTTTGTTATGGAAGTTTACAGGACCTTAGTAATTGGACAGATCATGGACAGCCTAGAAGAAATATTGCTCAAAGTGAACCTGATGTTAGAATACACAGAAATGGTGATAATATGGTGAGTTTTTAAAATGAAAATGATTTTTTAGTATTTTTGGAAACTAACAAACTTATTTTTGTAGTTTAGTTGCACTTATAGAATGACACTATTCCCTATGTTGGTGAAGGGTAGAATTATATTTATTTCCATCATATTTAAATATGCAATTCCTTAGTTGGTATTTGTGAAATTTAGAACCAGGTAAGTCCTAGTATTATTTTCCCTAAAGTATTTTTAAAATATACTTTTAATTTCAGTAACTCCTCACATAAATGTCTATATGAATAAGTGTAATAATAAGTGCTGGATTTATGCTTAAAATAAAAATTATTAAAACTTATCAATGCATGTCAATTTTTAGCAGTAAACTAGATATGAATGAAAACACTAATCACTGTTAAGAAATTTGTTGTTAGAAATTTATTTTTTACATCTGGATAACCTTATATTTGTTTATTTATTTGATTCTAATCTCTCAAAAACTTCCTCTAATGATGCCATATACGTCTTACGTGCAATAAAACCGACCCTTTTTGAAAAGAGTCATCACTAGTGATGAAAAATAGGTCATCTGCGGTAACATCATTTGAAAACTATGATGGTCCAATCCTAATGAATCAGCGCAAACCATATTTAAAGCCAGCATCCAAAAAAGATAATGCAGTCAATTTGATGGCACTACAAAGGTATTGTGTATTTTGAGCTGCTTCCAAGAGGCATGACAATCAGTCAGATTTTACTAACAACTAATGAAATTGGATGAAGCAATCAAAGAAAAAGGACAAAATTTGCAAATCACAAAGGAATTGTGTTTCATCATGATTGATTAAGGGTTGAGGAGTCCTTACACTGCAGCCTTAAGATTTCAGTGTTACATTATTAAAATGCAAAGCCTCCCTAATCTTGAACTCATGGGAAATTATTGGAGGTTAGTTGGGAAGTGATGTTGTCCTGACCTAGCACCATCTGATAACCATTTATTTCAAAATTGGCAAAACTTTTTGAATGGTAAAACTTTCACAAATTACGATGACTTTAAATCGCACTTGGTTCCGTTTTTTTGCTGATAAGGACCAAAACTTCTATGAAACTGCAAGAAATATGACAAAAGGTTATTATATAAAATTCAAACTACATTATTGATTAAAGTTTATTTTACCTACAAAACTGAAATTACTTTCTTGCTGACCTGGCGTATCAAGTTTGGAAAGCGATAGGTTGAGAAAATTATTCCCTTCTACTTCCAGATTATTTACATATAAATATATGTTATGAAAAATTCCATATACTTAAGGAATATAATTTCAACCAAAATTTTGACTTTTGATTTTATGTCGATTCATAATATTTTTAAAATTGCTTTGATTTCTGTAGAAAAAAATACACCAAAGGTTTTAAAATTATACTGATGTTTATGTTTTTTTAATTATTTGACTGGAAGAGCCTCAAAGAACTACAGGTGTTAAAGAATTATGGAAAAAATTAACAGCTGTTTTTTAAAAAAAAAATGGATTTTTATCATGTAACCTTATAGATCTTGTTTCTCAAGATACTGGGCATTAAAATTTTTGTTTGTATTTGATTTTAATTTGTATTAGAAGGCAGGGGTAAAAATACGTTTGAATGATAATGTAAATTGTTTCCTTTCAAGCTTCGACCCTGCCAACTTTTAACCCAAACAAAATAGGGATATAAAATTAAATCTAAAAATAAGTTGTAGTCTTAAAGGGATAGGGGGCACAAGAGACACTGTCATATTATCATATCGTATAGTAAGTACGGCGCTGGCTTTTACTTGATGGAAATCCTTATTCAACGATGAATATTTGTTAGATTTCCACTATATTTAACTAAAAAACATGACGCGTTTTGCTAACACTGTAGTCTCATCAGACGTTCTTTTTTAAATTAGCGAAAAGCGTCAAGTTGTTTAGTTAAATATAGCGGAAATCTGACAAATATTCGTCTTTTATCTCGTATAGTGCCTCTCTTATTGCAAAATTTTAAATGGAATGTGGAATCTGAAAAGTAATTTACTTCTTTGTGTAACGTCTACAGGTTTTTGTAGTTTAGAGGATTGGATATGGGGTTATGAGCAATTAAAGTTGTATTATTAGCCAGTTTAATAGCCAATTACATCAACCTATTAAACTGCAATTAAATTTAATAAGTCGTTAAACTGTGACAGAAGTTTCATAGATTGTTAAAAAAGGTTACAAAACAATTTTAACTTAAATAGTTCAGATTTGATGTAGGATTATTTTTTTTTTCTCAAAGTGCGTACAGTATTCAGAATATAAGAATAGTCTTCATTGAAATTATTACTTAATGAGTCACACACGCTTTCCGTAGAATGAGTTGGTTCGGTCACGACGCGTTTATTTTGAATTCCCACACTCCCGCCAGATTTCTAGTAAACCATAAAGTTGTGGCCGGGTTACGCTGTTGCCAGATTGGGGAGAATCTCTTGTTAAATGGAATGCTATATTGACAGGGGAATCGCCAAATTGTTTAGTTTTTTGGAAGTTTTCGCCAAATTGTTTAGTTTTTGAAAGTTGTCGGTTCTCAACCAATTCGTAGTTTTGATGTGCCTGCAGTGACTCTTGTAATTAACTCGTGATTTTTGTGGGAGGTTTTCACTAATATTGATTATTTTAATTTGAACATGTTGGATGGAGTGGAAATGCTTTTTGTCTTCCAATATATTATATATTGAATGTTGATACGGCCTGTTGAGATACCTGTTTGAGAATTGGCGATTCAGTAGTAGAGAACCCCTTTTTAATTTAGTCACAGGCTGAGATTCACTTGAACTAATTGTGTGCTTTATTTTTGGGCAACCAGTTATAAATAATTTGGAATTGTGATCCTTAAAGGGAGGCAAGATGTTGGTTATTATGATTTTCAAAATATTATTATGTCAGTGTATGTGATATAATATCTCCAAACAAAGCAAGATTAATAATGGTGACTACATGCATATTGTAAATTTACAAGGTTTTTAATCTATCAGAGCTCAATCCTTTAAAATTGATTTTATATTTGCTTTTCATTGAAATTCAAGCTCGATTAGAACTGTGAAATCAATTTTGTTTGAAAAATCAATGAATTCCTCTGTTGAATTAGCATATCATCAGAACTTAGTCCCATTGCGTGAATGCTGAATAACCTGATAATATTTTTAGGTATATTTGGAAAAGTGTTCATAAATAGTATTTTATTTTTTGGTACACACACCGATTCTATGGTATCCTTTTCTAATTACATTATTTAAACTAGTGTAATATGCTAATTGATACGTCAATTCGAGAATAAAGTTACCGACAATAAAGAAAAGTATGGGTTTCTGGTTGCTTCTATTATTATCTTCTTTTTAATATGTAAATAATATCTAACAATATTTACCAGTAAAAATAAGTTTCCAAATTCTCTTTTTGCCGATATTTATTATATACTTCGCATTTGTAGTAATTCCTAACACTTAAAAATACTCAAAAGAGTCAGGACAAGTTGAAGAACAGAAAGCAGATATAAATAAAAGTATTTGCGTCTATGTAACATCAAAAAGCCCTCCCACTGACCATGAACAACTTAAAAAAAAAAGTACTGATATGATCGAAGGAAAATTTATTGGATTTAATTGAAGCCTATGGAAAAACTGATTTGAAATACCTTTTAATAGCAGAGCTGTACACAACCATAAAAAATTTATTGATAGAAATTATCCGTAATATTCGTTGCAAAACATAAATCATAAATATGTATATTTTTTAATTCAAATTAATTTTATTAATTCAACAAATCACAATTCATCGTTCAACAAATGTTTGTATTCTAGTGTTCTGGAAATACTAATATTGAGTTGTATCTAATGTAAGGGCCTAAATTATTATGGATGATATGAATAAAAAAGAGCAAAACATTTTGCTGTAATTGTAAATGCAGAAAAAATATATATGTGTTAAATAGTGGATATTCTATTTTTCAATAATTTTTTCTTGGTTTATTTCATACTGTTTTTTTTTGAATTTTTAATGAATTGGAAACAAAATTTATGAATCCAATGTAGATTTGTGTGACCTATAAAAGGACGATTCAAACGATCGTAGGTATATAGTGTTCTAGTTTGCACAACCGCTACTGTCCAATGTTTTTAACTTTCCCTATAATATTTTCTAACATTTGTTAATTTGTAAATATCAATCAAATATTTGAAGCGCCTTGTGTAAATGTATAAAAATCAAAAATCCAGCAATTAAATGTTAATGAATGGTTATTGGCCCGGTTCTTAACCTGCCTTTCACAATAGGAACAAATTATACGTCTGAAACGTAAAGTAAACAAAATTCACTTCCCGAAGCGGTAATTATATTTGGCCTACGGGCGTAAATAGAGAGTTTTTGCAAAATAGGTAGGTTAAGGTTGAAAAAATAAATTTTATAGATTTTTTATTTTTAACAAAATATGTTAAAACACACAGGTGCATAGTAAATATACCAGTGTCTCTCAACCATTCAGTATTTGCGATCTTATTTTCAGTACTTTTTATTTGCGCCTCCTTTTTAACGTTTTGTCTCTTTTGTTCTCTCTCATTCTAAGTTCATTATCTCCCTACTGGTAGTAAAGTTAAGCGGAGCTTTCCAAATGGGGCGCATCCCACAGGTTGAGAATCGCTGCAATGAACTCATTATTTTTAAGTTAGGGTAAGTTTTTTTCTCTTACTCTTAATCTCTACACGATTTCGTAATTTTATTTCATAATTATCAGTCATAAGAAATTAAACTAAAAACCTGTATAACATGCTTAAACCACAATTTTGTGTAGCATTAACTTTCAATAAGAGACGCGTAAATGAATGGCTTTCTGATAGGTGCTTTTACTCTTTCAATTTTAATGAATAGTTTTTGTAATGTCAATATTTTTAACTTAATATTTTTTGTTTAGTGGGTTTTTCTCATGCTTTTGTTTTATGTGTAAACATTTTATTCCTTTTAAATTGGAATATCTTATTTTACAAACTAAAACTTTGTTCAGTTTAAACTGACTCACTTATTACTACTTTTTTAAATTATTTTGTATCTGTCTTTTTCTCCTTTTGTTTTCCTTTGTGTAAAGATTCTATCGAAATGTCGATTAGTTTTTATCTTAACTGTAGTTAGATCGATATATTTACAATTCTTAATGTTAAACATTTCTCTCTCTGACGTTGCTTTGTTATGTGATCAAAATTTTGTTGACAAATAAAGGATATTATTATTTTTATTATGATTTACAAGCCAAACGGCCTCGCACTCCCTCCAGGGATTATTCACTCATACCAGGCATACAAAGACACCAAAAGTATGAAGCTCTGTGGGTACCCTTTCCATGTTATCGGATTCTAGGTGATGTTGTCTGCTATATTTCCTACGGACGGTTCTCGCGGTTGCAAGGAGAACTGCTTTCTGCATAGGTTTATACAGATGCTCACTAAGACCCAGTCTCTTGATGTTCTGCAGGAGGTTCTTTGGTATCACTCCGTTGTTGACAGTATTATGGGAATCGTTTGGACGCTGTTCATTGCCCATTGTCTTCGGATTTGGACCTCCAGATCTCTGTATTTGGCGATCTTCTCGTGTATTTTGGCCTTAGGTTGTTGTTGTTGGATACACCAATGTCAATTAGTGTAGTTCGCCTAGAAATTTTATCTATTAGTATAATGTCTGGTCTATTATGAGCTACTGTCTGATCCGTCAGAACCGTTCGGTCTCAATATAACTTAAACTGGTTGTTCTCAAGGATAGGCTCCGGATTGTACTTATAATAAGGCACTTTTCCTACCTGTAATAGGTTTAACTTTTCGGCTAACTTTTGGTGGAGTATCTTAGCGTGAGTCGTGTCTTTCCTTATAGTCGGTTGCGGCAAACGCTTGGCATCCTCCAGTTATGTGCTGAATTGTCTCCGATGTTCGACAGCCATATCTGCATTGGTCATTTTCTACTGAGGGATCTCTAATGATGAAGTTTCGATAGTTCTTCGTCGGAATAACCTGGTCTTGGATAGCTAACAAGAAGCCCTCCGTTTCCGGAAGCATCTGCCCTGAAATCAACCAGTAGTTCGACGCTGAATTGTCGACATTGTCCTGATTGACCTCACTTGGATGCCGTCCATGGAGTGGCTTCTGTAGCCAGGTTTGTAACTTCTCTTGGTCTGTTTGGTGGTGAGAAGTAATATCTTATTCCCTCAACTGTAGCGGCGTTGAATCGTCTGCCTCGCATATTGCTCGATGTAATGTGGAAGAGTCCGCTAACCTGTGGAAATATGAACGTATGTTTATTATTTGTTGGTCGAGCTGCTTACCAATATCCACCAATCCTCTTCCTCCTTGGTATCTTGGAAGCATTGTACGTTCAATAGCACTCCGAGGGTGATGTTTTTTGCTTTTGTTAGGAGTGTCCTTATTTTTCTTTGTAGGTTTTGGATGTCCGTCCTGCTCCATTTTATAATTCCAAAAGAGTAGCTTAGCGCAGAGCAAGCATACGTGTTGAGAGCCTAAAACAAATGTCTACTGTTTAAATTAGTTCGTAATACCCGCCTTACCCTCCTGACTAATTCGGTTGTCAATTCTTCATAATGCCATGATCAATTCTTTTAACCTGTTTCATACCTAGATATTTGTATGTTTGGTCTGCTTCCATTGCAGCTATAGTTTCACCGTTCTGCATTTCAAAAGCCCCCGGTTGTATCTTCCCTTTAACGATGTTCAAAATATACGGCACTTGTCAAGTCCAAATTGCATTCCGATATCCCCGGAGAACTCCTCTACAATTTTAAGCATTTGTTCCAGCTGGTTTCTGGTAGCAGCCATCAATTTAAGATCATTCATGTATAGACGATGATTTACTCTTACTACGTCCTCGTTGTTATTTCTAATTCTGAACCCGTATCTGGTGGAGTTCAAACGCCGTGATATTGGGTTCATTGCAAGGCAGAACCACAATGGGCTAAGTGAATTGCCTTAAAATATTCCTCTTCGTATCGGAATAGTGTTAGTTTCGATGGTGTCGCTGGATGGTACTTGCAATTGGATCCTAGTTCTCCAGGTTGACATGATGCGTTCTAAAAAGGAAACAAAATTATTATCGACTCTGTAAATTCTCAATATAGTTTTGAGCCACTCATGTGGCACTGAGTCGAAGGCCTTCTTATAATCCACGTAGGCAGCAAAGAGGTTTCTTCGGTTGGCACAGAGTCAACAATCAATTGTTCCTTGCATCCCATTGCTCCCCTCGTGCATCCTTTCTGTTGAGTTGCAATGATGTTTTTATGCTCACAATGTGCATAGATGCGTTGGGTCAAGCAGAAGGTGATCATCTTATACAATGTGGGAAGGCAGGTGATTGGCCCATACTCATCTGGGTCATGTGTGTTGTGTTGGTCATTTGGTAGGAGGTACGTAATACCTTCGGTCAAGAACAATGACATTTTTGCTGGGTTAAGAAAAACATCATTAATAAGATTAGCCAGCTGACGGTACATAAATCAGAACTTTTTGAGCCAGTAGTTCTAGATCCCGTCGAGACCTGGAGCTTTCCAGTTATGGGATTCCGTGATTATTCTTGAAATTTCCTCGATGGTAAATGGCTCAAACTGCATCTGGCTGTAGTCTTGGTAGATTTGGTGTTCTTCATTGATCCAACCAGCTGCGATGTTACAATTGGCTGCGCCAATTTTCTATTCAAAATGTGAGTTTTGTTAAAAAAAATATGCAGTGAACTGCGATGTCTTGGATACACATGAATATGCTTTTGAAATGTTCCTTTAAATTTAAATACTTCCATTGTCATCAAACCGGCAACGTCGCCGTTAATCATTGACGGTACCAACACGACCGACCGCATTGAATGAGGCTGCGCTCACAATCGCGCTCCTTTATTTAAATTATTGTTAATTGTTATTGAAAGTAACGTTGAAAGCTATTTTAATTTAGAATTTAGGGTGTGTTCATGGGTACCTTACATTGAAAGTATTTTATATTAATTGGAAAAAAGACGGAAAACTGTGTGTCCGGCGGTGTATTTTTTTTATTTTTATAATTATGTTACAGTGCGTGTTTCACAACTCTGTGGATTATTAGATTACCTGTTTGGAAGAAAGTCATGGCAACATGCATGTAAGCGTTGTTTATTTATGTTCTAATAATTCTAAAGAATATCGTCATATTTTATTTGAAGAAAAAGATTTAGTGTGTGTCATCTGTTAGTTCACATTGAATGTAGATTTAATTTAATACCTGTATGGATGTAAATAGAATTAAAGGCCAACCCAGTGTGTGGGTAGATTGAGATGTGTCTATAAAAATTAGAAAAATATATATACATTGGGCCCCAATGTTTTTTTTGGCTTTCGCTAAGGATAATTAATAACTAGTTAATAATTATTTTAAAGCAGCCTTTCAAATTAAAAGATATTGTCAATAATATTCATTTAAGGGATTGAATTTAGTCAATTTGGATCGATAAATAATTGTATTTGTTAGTCAAAAATAAAGATTAAAATGTGTCTTTCAAGTGTTTGAACATCTCGCGAAAAAAAAAATGAAATTAGTATAAAAGAATAAATGTGTAGTGATGCATAAGAGCAGAAAATAATTATTCCTGATCGTAAAGGTTTTTACATGTCAACTCAATATAAGGGAAAAAATTAAAAATTACTGCTACAGAACCCTAACGTAATGAATGTCTGGCACGCACTTGACCGCTTTTTCGCCTAATTTCATTGAATTGGGATTTCCCAAGGGTCTGATATTTCGAGCATAACATTGACATTGAACGTGGGATTATCAATGCGCTTTCTAGATATAACAGGTTAAAAACTAATAGGGATCTGGAGTGAATACAATAACTATTAAGAATAAAAAAGGAGCATATTTGCAGCATAAATTCTGCGTCGATTCTGATGAATTCTGTAAAACTTAAAAAATTCTTAATATTAATTCAAAACCCAAATCTAACCTTGCTAAATTTGTTATCAGTAATGTGATTTCAATTAATACAGTTTATAGTATCTTAATTGCCAGTAATTATGCCAGGCAAACTTCTTGAAAATCTTCAGGAAGAATTCCAATTTTCAACAGTCGCTGAAGAACAAGTTCAAAAAAAATTTTTACATATTTAGGTCCAATGCCAAGTGAGATGATAAAATTAATCTCAAACTGACTACGTTAATAGTTCGGTGTTTTTCTAAGGTGAAAATTAAATTCAGATTCGTAACCTAGGCCCCTACAACTTCTCAATACTAATATTTAAAGAACTTGAGACATGTAAATTTTTTAGTGCGACATATTTGGGACAAAATCGCCATATTGGATTTTTTTACAAATAATTTAAAATTCGTAATCCACACCTTCAAAAATATTTTGGAGAAAATCGAGAGATGTAAAAATTTTAGACCGCTACATTGAATTTTTTAAAAGTAATCTTTGATTCGTTATGTACGTACGACCGCGAAAACTCTCTCGTACCAATTTTGGAGAAAATCGGACAAAAATAATTTTTTCATCATGTGACCAAGAAATAGAGAGATTGTGTATTTCAGTGTATTTTTAATATTATTATCGGCCAAGCGCTTTCGGTCTTACTTAGACCATCCTCAGGGCTCAGACCTCGTCAAAGGGCACACCTTAGCCCTGCTATTTGGACAACAGTCTCCGACGTCAGCGTAGCCTCCACACAGAACAAGTCACATATACAATTAAAAAGTCTGTCCCAAATTAAAATTAAAACATTCAAAACAATCTATACATTAATGATATTAAAACAATAAACTTTTACATTTGTATATGTGACTTGTTCTGTGCGGAGGCTACGCTGACGTCGGAGACTGTTCTCCAAATGGCAGGGCTAAGGTGTGCCCTTTGACGAGGTCTGAGCCCTGAGGATGGTCTAAGTAAGACCGAAAGCGCTTGGCCGATAATAATATCAAAAATACACTGAAATACACAATCTCTTGATTTCTTCGGTACACAACCTGTTAATAACTTATTCATCATGTGACATCTTTATATACTTCAAAGTGATTTAAACGTATTTGTTAGATTTAAATTTCATTTTGTTGTCGTAGTTCAAAAAAAGTTTTTAACACCCCTTTTATCTTAAAGGGAAGCTTAATCAATGTTCTTCATTTCGCGAATATTCGGTACGTTTGTAAACTTGTCCCTACTATTTTTCCTTTATAAGCAAAATTATGGATGTAGTAAGTATATAGATAGTATCCCATAGAAGAAGTATTGCAAAGTTATTCAAAATAACAAAGATTTGTGGTTTTCGAATTGTTTTTCAGGAATAAACATCTGCTTTGCCTATAACTGTAAAATAAAATTTCTCAACTGGTTTTATGAGCGGCATTTTATATACCTTAATATGTGTTATTTTTTACCGTAAACTGTTTATTTAATAACAAGTAATTATTTTTTTAGTTATTTAATTACGTTGTTTTTACCGATACCCATGTTCTTTTTAGTTATTAAGCATCCTATTTTAATTCGATTTTTCTTAATATTTTGTACTATAGAACAAGAGGGATCGAAACTCAGCAGAAACTTATTTTCTTTTACATATATTTTCGTTGCTTTCTAAAATATATGATTATCATCGTACCTTATTTGACTTTTTTAAAAAATATTTTACAAATATTAATTGTCTCTCTATAACGTCCTTATACAGTGTGTCCGAAAGTGATGACGAGAAATTTTAAAGTATACATAAAAAATATAAAAAAAAGTGCATATATTGCAGCGCAACTTATTGGAGGTCACTTTTTGAAAATATCAGGTGAGCCATATTGCTACCCGTGAAGTGGGAACAAAGGGGAGCTTAGTTATTTATAGTCGCATATATTTTTCTTCGTCTAATGTATTTTCGCTATTATCTAAATTATGGTTTCGTGAACATTTTTACCTAAAAAGGTTTTTGTGGATATAAATAAGGTGGTATAGTCAACCCTTTACGAGATAAGCTGACTTAAAAGGATAACTGCAGTGCGTACACGCAGTAAACAAGTTATGTAATAAAAATAAAGTGGTGGAAAATTATTTTGATATGTAATTCTTCTCTTTCTTCTTCGGTGGCTATGTGCTGTGTCATACGTCGGCGATCATTTGTCCATTTCATGATTGTTCTATGACGAGAGCGCCCTCCTCAGCATGTACAAATATTTTGACATCTGATATACTATACTGCGGAGCCAAGAGTGTTGTTTTTGGCCTGGCCCCCGTCTGCCTTCGATTTTTCCCTGCAGTATTAGTTTTGGTATGGAATCCTCTCTGCTCTAAATATGATACTTTTCGTTGTTTTACAGTACTCATTAATTGTCTATCTACGCCAACCCTTCACACACTTTCAACATTTTTTATGCGAACGTCCAGAAAATATGCAGCACTCAACGGAGGGTCCACAATTCGAAAGCTTCGATCTGACTTTGCCTGTAGTTTAAGTTACCAAGCTTCAACACCATACAGTACAATAGGCCAACGTAGTATTGAATTACACGCATTCGGGTGTGTAGTGATATATTTCTGTGCAAGAGATTCTTAAGTTTAAGGAAGGGTACTTCAATTTACCCCTTCACTTCTTTTTCACATTTCCACTTTTCTTTTACAGGAGCGCCATGATATGCGAATTTTGCGATAAGTTCAATATTTTCCCCATCCTTAAGAAGATTAATATTAATGTCTACTACTTACCATCATTTTCGTTTTGGTAATATTAATATGAATCCCGAACTGTTTGTTCATCGAGCTCGTTGAGTTTTTTTTTTAATATTGACTGTAGATCCTGAAGGTTATTATATAGTTACATTCTTAAATTCACCTGTGGATTCAACCAATAGCATCCTTTAATATTTTGTCATTAATTTGTTGGTACTATTATTAATAAAATTTTATAAAATTCTGAACATAAAATTCCTTTATCTTGGAACGGAAAACCTTATACCTAGAGGACCTTTTTTACATAAAAATGTTCCAGATACCATAATTAATTTAAAAAATAGCGAAAATACACTCGGTGAAAAAAATATGACCATCAATAACCAACCACCGCTTTGTTTCCAAGCTACTAATTGCAATATGGGTCACATCATATTTTTAAAATGTGTTACTGACTTATATCTAAAAGTTCATTTCTGTATTGTAATTATATCCTAATAAATTAAATAAAAACTGTTGAGCTTAACAGTATAACTGTTAGTGCACTGTCAAGTAGGGTTTGTCCGCAGGGGGTTGTTTAATTACCCTTGCTGTGGAGCTCTGTAGTGGCAGCCTGTTAAATGAGCTAAATGAAGCCGGCTTTTATTTACAGCAATACGCCGATGACCTGGTCATCCTATGCCGTGGTCGCGGAGTCCAAGACATGGAGGGACCGATGATGAGTGCCATGAGGATTGCCCCCACTGGGACGCTGGAAGTTTTAATTAATATCCCTCCTGTCCACTTATTCATAGAAAATGAGACCTTGAAACCAGTTTACCATCTTAGTTGCCTGGAGCATCTCGAAGCAAGAACTAGCGGCTACCCGAGTAACTGGGGAAGTGTTGAAGATGCCCATCGCCCCCTATGCAAACAGACTACATGACGTCGCTTTTGAAATCAAACCACTCTCTTACCAAGCAGAGAGGATTGGGCGGAAGATCAAACTCTTCCCAGAAACGAATCCTGGTGGTTTACAGACGGAACTCGATATGATATAGTTCGGTAGAAGCACTGGAGTCGGAGAGTTTCACTTTTTGGTACAGTACGCAATAGTATTTCAAGCGGAGATCTATGTTATTCTGCAATGTGGCCATCTCTGTAAGGGGACATAAACAGAATAGGACAATTAACATATGCTCGGACAGTAGAGCTACAGTATTGGCCCTGGGGCTTTGCGACTGGTATCTGAGTGCAAGGAGGTATTGAACAACCTAACAAAGAAGGAGGAAGCGGACCGTTTGGCAAAGATGGGATCTGCGGCTGAGCCATATGGCCCCCAACTCATTTTACCTGTTACAATTACTGTTGGTAAGAGAGAACTGAAACTGTTGCTGGAAAGTCACTGCATTGAATGTTGGAGGGAAGGTCCTGGAATGAGATGTGCAAAGGAACATATAAGTGGATCTAATGCAAGACTTACTAGGAAGCTTTTTTTCCTGAAGAGGAAAGAACTGAGGATCGTGGTGGGATTGCTGACGGGACATTGTCACCTGCGAGGCCATCTTTATAGGACTGGCGTCGCGGATGATCCGGTGTGCAGATGTTGCCTAGAGGAGGATGAAACTGTCGATTGTGTTCTCAGAGCGCCCAGCACTCAACGAACTGATGCAGGCATATCGGGGATACAATAACATCATCCGAAAGCAGTTAGGCAAGGTCAGGTAACGAGGCTGCTTGAATTCGTAAAGACAATCTACCTCGAATGACCTGCAGCCATAATGGGATGTAATGGGCCTAAGGAGCCCTAAGCATCAAGAACCGAATATCACTACCCTCTTTCATACATTCAAATTAAATAGAAACCATTTTTATGACGCCATCTTCTAGGGCCGTATCGAAGCATTTGCGAATCATATGCACTTTTTTTTTCATATTTTTTATGTACCATAAAATTATTTATAAATATAATTTATTTTTGAGAAAATAACTTTTGACAATTAAGTTATTTAAACAAATATTAAGTGAACAGTATTACGTTTTTATGAGAGGAATATCCTGAGACAAATAATTAGTCTAAATGTTATGAAAATAATTAAACTTCTCGGAATGGCAAATACTAGTCTGTAGATTAAAACAATGACTCAGATATACACGAGTATTCTTTTCTAAAGCTCTAATTGCTGTTTTTATTCTTATCGGGATGCTACTGAATTAAGTTTGAATATAGTCTTGAGGAATTGCAATTTATTCATATCGTGTTGCAAACCGAAGATCTTCTATCGTACTTGAAATTGGATTTTGTCGTCATATGCTAATCCCACATGTGCTCTCACTTGGATTTAAGTCTGGGCTATTTGGTGGCCAATCTAATCTTTTGAGTCTAGACCACATTGAGGTGATTAGTCAGTCTAATGCGGTCGAACCTTATCATGCCATTAAAGGGTTACATCACCTTGATGCTCGGAAAAATTATGATAAAAATAACAATTTTTGTGGTGCAGCTATTAAAGATTTAAATACATTTTTATTTTACCCATACATATGTATTTTTATGAATAATATGAAAAAAAAAGCTTAAAAATGACGCAGATATGAGCCGTCAAGTAGGAGAACCCTTTTTTGAAAAATTCATATTGATGAAGTTTAAAAAATATATAAAAATGATCGCAACATCTAATTGAAAATCTAGGCTACATATTAGATAATATTGTAAAGAATATGTGGTTTAAATTTAATCAAAACCGGTTAAGTAGATATTGAGATATCTTGTCCACCAGTTTGAAAAACGAAGTTTCGTGAAAAACGCAAAAGAAAAAAAATACCGCGTCAGCGTCTCAACCAAATATTTTTTAAAAGTTAAAAAAAATCTACTCGGTAGCTAATCAAAATCTTGTGCTGAGGCAGAAGAAAGAAACCAATTATCAAAAAGAATTAAAACTAGGAATAGTTAATAATAACTTTTTTTCGTCTCTTGGTAATTTTTGTTTTCATAATTGTTTACTTGTGTAAAATTCTGTTCCAATTTCTACTCGCCCTGTGTAAATTATAAACAATTTAACATTATTGAAATAATTTTAGTAACTTTTCAAAAGATACAATTTTCTGAGAAACAATCCCATATGTTGTGTACGGTTTTTTACACATCCCATATTTAGTTTTTGTAGAATATATCCTGATATTAAATTTTACCATCTGTCTCCAGCTAACTTATATCTAAATTATCTTTATTATGAAATCCTGAGAACTTAAAACAACTTAATAATAAATATAAAGAAAGCATTTGGTAATAACATAATAAATAAATTAGTAAGATTTCAAGGCCATTATTCTACAAATTTTTTATATCTTTTTGGCCATAGGCGAATCCAGGATATAGATTTGGGGGGGGGGGGGGGGGAGTGAAAGACAGGATTTTCTTTTAACGTGGGGTAGGAGAAGGTTTAGCAAGATTGGGTAGTTACCGTTTAATGTTCAATAAAACCCATATCTTCACAGAAAAAAATATTCAGTACTTAGTTAACCTTTGGTAATCAATTTTTGTATTAAATCATAATATGGCAACATTTCTTGATTAACACAATTATTGACTAAAGTAAAATAGGTCATTTCTCTCTGTCTTGTTATATACAATTTTTTTCCAATTTTTAAATTCCTTTGAAATATCTAGTACCACCTTTTAAGCAAAGAATTTTAGCAAGTTTTATTCCTCCTTCAAAATGTTTTTTTGCCAGTTTTCTGCTCGAGGTTTTGCTCCCTATCGCAGAACTGCAGTTGTGTGAAATTATTGGTCTTCTCTTCAATAATCCTGTTATGGAACTAAGTGACATCGTTTTTCCTCCATTAAAATATTTTCTAAAGGCCTTCGATAAGTGTAAACGTTTTCCTTGCCGTTTTGGTAGTACATCTTTTAATCAAGAGTAATTAAAAGGTTCTATTAGACAAATTGCTTCTCATCAAAAACTTGCACAATCAAAGAAATGTGTAAAGGTTCTGTAGGGACATTTTGAAACGATTTTAAATTATTTGTGATGCTCGAAATGTAGGTAACAAAATATATATAATTTTTCCATGTTGGTTTATTTAGTGTTTAAAAATTAAGTTTAGCAGAATATAACAGTCCGGCATCAAGTTCTTCGGGTAATATCCTGCCGACATTTTACGATATGGGGATTTTAGGTAGACAGTTGTTTTCTGCGCAAACTAGTAATTTATCGACAGTTAAAATTGGGGATAAAGTAATAATAACAAGTAATTTATCATCTCATTAAATGTAGAAAATGCTTCCCATTGGTTAGTTGACAGTCACCTAAGAGATTTATAAATTCATTCCGAATACTTTTAACTACTTCAGTTGTAATTAACCGTATTTCTTGAATAATCCGATTTTTTAAGTCTTCTATGCTAATTGGCTTAGTTTGGAAAACTCCGTAAAAAAAAGTCAAGATGGTTTAAGTCTGGAGACCTCGGAGGCCACTCAGTAGGCTTCTATGTAAAATTGGCGCAAGATTAGGCTATTTATTTTGAAATAACTGACATCCTCTATACCTCAGTAAGTTTAATTTTCAGTTAAAATTAACTGAAAATGACAATTTGACAAAATGCGACAAAGGAACAGATCATTGAATCAGTTATGCTGGTAAATAATTATTGTATTTCATTTCTGTCGATAAATTGAAAACATTTACTTTTAGGTATAGGACATGTAATAGAAAAATGTTCAGAATTTTGCAGAAGTATACAAAAAATGACGGATCACTATTTAAAAAATCAAAGGTGATTGCTTTTTTCGAGTCATCCTGTGTGATTTAATAAATTGGAAAAAATTCGTAGCACAAAGAACAAATTCGACTTAATTGAGCGGTTTTTCAAAAAAAAACATCGTTTTTAAATAATGATTTTTTCCAGGCTTTACATCCTCATTGTATAAATCGATATATCAATTTTAAATAAAACACCAAAAAAAACCACCGCTTTCGGTTTATCTTATCAATATATATATATAATGATTTAAAATAAAAAAGCTGCATAATATTTGTGGTAAAATTCTAGTGAAATGTTTTTATATAAATGTCGAGATTTTAATAACAAAAATATGATCCGCATTTTGTTATCAATTCTACACTGTAAAAAAACTTCACATTAATTTTAAGATAAAGTGCTGGAAGCAAATTTCATAAACCGTTTCTTAAATATATTAAATGTTAGTGCATTAAATTTAATAATTTTTTCATTAAATATAATGTAATTATACCAATAACTTCAGTAACTTTATTGAAATTTAAGGTAACATTCAACTAAATTTAATGTACAAAGCTTTAATTTCAAAGTACATGTAACTTATTCACAATTTAAGGTACAAATCCATTAAATTTAATTAATGAATGTAGCTTAAATTAAGGTTTTTTTAAACAGCGTAGCTATAACTAAGTTTAGGTTAACGCCCAGAAAAATGATAGATAGAGCGGGTAGGCACGAAAATTTTTAGACGTTTCTAGGTATGCCCCTATCTGAGTTTTTGCTTGTTCTATCGAAATATGTCGATTGTTTGTTCAACTAAATGGAATCTTATCATCTGATCATAAGTTAAAAAACTAGAATAAAGACTTGCAATCGTTTTTGCTCTAAAAAGCACCAATTGAAAGTTCCTCAATGTGTGTAAATTGCATTTTACACACGCCAAAATTTCAGTGAAACATATTCTATATAAAATACGTCTAAATTTGTGAATATTTAAAAAATAATAATAGTATACATAATATTCAGGGTTGGGTCGATTTTAATCAACTGATTTAAATAAAATCAAAATATTTATTATAATATTTCAAACAACTTGCGAAAAAAAAATCACGAAGTATTTAATAGTTACAATGCCAACGCCTGAGAATATATAAAAAAAGATTAACTTTACCTTACCAAATGTACTAAACACATCCCATCGACGTTAAAGAAGCATCTGCACAAAGAAAATGCTTTATTACTGGTAGTTTTGCAATTTCAGGGTCATCACTGAATCCCATTTGTTTTTTGTTACTTCCCCCGAAACCATTATTTTCTTAAAGGGATTGGAGCGTGCTTTCAACCTATTGCTAGTAGTAGCAATCCCCTATTCTCAGGTAATTTACCAATAGTTTGTAAGACCACATTTATTTGTTCTGGAGATAACTTGTAATTTTGTTTTTGGGGACCAAACATATAAGCTACAAAATGATACGGTGTTAATGCTTGGTCATATCAGAGATGATCTTGTTTTTTTCGTAGAGAAAGCTCTAGTCCTTCTTCGGAGATATGTTGTAAGTGTTTCAATTGCTCTGGAGCATCTGAAATAGTTGCATTTTTTCTTTGCAAAATATCAGTGGCCACTGCTATAGGTTTTAAAATATTTAGATATCTTCTGCTGTATTGGATACTCATTGGTATATAGCGAAATCAATCTCTTTTTTATTTTCCTCACAGATTTTTAATAAATTCCTGGACAAAATTAACGCAACAATATGAAATTATCCAAAAAACTAATTTATCTTTTTCTTATGCCACTTTTGAAGTTTATCGAGTATTTGAATAGTAGGCTATGAATATTTTGTTTCGTTATTAATGACAGCAATCAAAACAATTCGTTTAGATTTACAGTTTTAAAGAATTTTTTAGAAGATTAACAATTTTGTGCAATTTTTGCTATAGATTTTCATCAAAATTAGGCTTATAATTTGTTTGCTTTTTTGGAAATAATGCGTTTTTATGGTATATTGTTTTATTTGTGAAATGCAATAAAAGCAAGCAACACTTATGGAAATCAGAACAGGCGATTGCGATTGTAAATTTGGCCCTTTATAAAATTGGTTTTTACATTGTTTTTTTCCATGGTTTCTACGAATAAAGAACAAAAATTCAGCAAAAACGAATAAGAATAAATAAAAAATTTAAAATATCTAAATAACAATTAGGAATAAGAACTCCTGGAGAATATTAACGCAACAATATAAAATTATCCAAAAAATTAATTTATCTTTTTCTTATGCCACTTTTGAAATTTATCGAGTATTTGAATAGTAGGCTATGAATATTTTGTTTCGTTGTTAATGACAGCAATCAAAACAATTCGTTTAGATTTACAGTGTTAAAGAATTTTTTAGAAGATTAACAATTTTGTGCAATTCTTGCTGTAGGTTTTCTTTAAAATTATGCTTATAATTTGTTTACTTTTTTGAAAGTTATACGTTTTTATGGTAGATTGTTTTATTTGTGCTTCCGGAAAATTGGAAAAATGAATCGAAAAAGGAATTTAACTGAACAGGAGGAAGTGCGAGCATCAGTTTTATTGGACGAGGGATATTGTCAGAGTTGTGTTGCCCATTTGTTAGACAAACATCATTCCACAATATATAGTACTCTAGAAGGCCAGGGCAAGGGCAAAAACAATGCACTAACGACCGAGATGAACGTTTTCTTAAACAATATGCTTTAAGAAACGGGACTGCAACTAGTTCTGTGATGAGAATCGAACTCAAAGCTACCCGCAATGTCACAATTTTTTCTAGAATTGTTAGAAGACGGTTAAATGAAGCTGGATTAGACAGTAGGAGACCAGCCACTGCGCCCTTGCTTCTTAGAGAGAACGGAGTTGTCATGTTACATTTTGCTCGTAACCATTAAAAAGTGGTCTGTGAATGATTGGAAACAAGTGTTCTTCACAGGTGAAACTAGGGTTAGCCTAAAGCATCCAGATGGTCGTGAGCGAGTACGGTGAAGAACAGGAGAGAGGTTTGCTACTTGCAATATTTCTGCAAGAATTTTATTTGGCGGTAGCTCTGTTATGTTATGGGGTGGCATCTGCTTTGACGCTCGGACAGAATTAGTTCCTGTCCGTACGAGATCTATTGTGGTAGAACATGATGCCTTTCGGCCATTTTGTGGGACCCAGCTTCTTGCGTATGCAAGACAACGCTCGACCTTGCGTGATTAGGGAGCTACTCGATTATGTTAATCAATCAAATCACGGGACAATTTTAAATAGTGTGTTAATATTGTATAAAACTTTGTACTTAGCTAGGTACTTACACTACTTATCTGCATAAATTACACCTTGCTGGTCAGTTGTTTAAATATAAAAATTGTGATGTGCCTTTTAAGCCTTTGGACTAATTCTTGAATTTCTTTACTGCATCTTATACAAATTGCTCTAAAAACAGATATATTGGAATCTAATTTCTTAATATAAAATTGCCATTTCAACGAAAATAATTCCTTGAATAAAAACTACACCACTCCACTGAACCAGAACACAACCAGTGAGATAAAAAAAATGAGCATGAATTATTACCCCTTAATAATTTATAGACAAACAAGTAAGCGAGTTCTGACAAGAATTTTCTGGCAGTAAGCATCGATAAACCTCTAAAGATAAGTTGTGCCAAATAAAAGGGAAAATATGCCTTGATTTTCTATTTAGCGAATGAAAAAGGGGAAAAAAGTAATAGAAAACCTATGCTAAATAATAAATAAGAAAAAAATGGTTTAGGTTTTTAATTGCAAAAATATTTTATACCTACCTATTGGGCATTGGTTTTTATTGATAATAATAAATTAAATTTTTGATCAAGGATATTTGTAATAAATAAAAATTTAATATCTTAATATTTCTTAATAAGAAGAAAAATATACAGAAAAATACACGTGTATATTTACATAGGTATAATAAAATATATTTTATAAATACACTATGATTAAATCCGCTCGACTGAGTTTTAATGCGGAAATCTAAATAAAAATTAAAATAATCATGATTTTTACTTTTTTAATTATTTAATTTGTATCAAGTCGTCGGTGACTATTATTTCGATGATTCTATACATACTATTATAAATGTTTTTTGTAGCATTTCTATTTTTACTGTTAAATCAATTAAAAATGTAATCACGTTCCTTGAAGTTTCGAATTACCTTCAATATTCTCTGCTCTATTTGACAACAGCTGTTTGCAGACCTTCCTTTAAACATTTGCTTATTCAAGGTTTGTTTAATTTTGATGTACTTATTTGTTCGAAACATTTCAGTTGCCATAGGATTGTATTTTTTTGCGCTTGGTTAGCTTTTTGCGTAAAAAGTTTTAAGGCAGCGGCTGTGGAAAAATTCACGGAAGTGTGTTCTATTGTTTTCACGTAATTCTAAATTTCGTCAGTTCTGTTGTATTCCGGTCTAGATATCTTTTGCAGGTGTGTAACAAACGTGGCTTACATTTTATAATGTTTATCAGTTGATTACGAGGGAAACTGAAAGCATTTCCAAGCTTTGTAAAGAGAGCTTATATATATATATATATATATATATATATATATATATATATATATATATATATATATATATATATCCTGCTGTAGGTAGGTCCTCCGCTAATAGACAATTTGCATTTAATAGGTCATCCCGGTGTGATAGGCCATCCGTATATGGATGACCTATCGCTTTTCATGTAAAACAAGTTTCTGGATTATCCTAATACTCCTGACAAATTTTCAGAAGGATGACTTATAACGTTTTTTTTGATATTTCGTATATTTTAGTTCAGGATTTTGACATAAAAAAAGTGGCGCCACCTTAGTGAGTATATTTCATCTGTATATTTGTAGCTAAATTGCAGCGGATATATCCTCCGTGAATACTAGCATTTACCTTATTTGCGGTGGATAGGTCCTCCGAAAATATGGCAACACTGTATTCATCTCGATTATTTTAGAAATATTAAAACACTTCCAAAAATCAACCGTTAGAGTGTGACTTACTAGGAAGGTATCTGAAGAGTCCGACTCCGATTACAATGAAACTCTAATATGTTGTAGAGGGTATAAAAATAAGAAACACGTATTTTTTTTATCTAAGGAGATTCATTTTGACTGGGTTAAATCCGCCCTTAAATTCCACCCCTAAACACAGTATTTTTGAAATATCTGAGGTTCTAAGTCAGATATCGTTACAAAACAAAATGAAAATTATTTGTTATTCGAAATGATTTTAAACTAGGGTTGTTTCATCCCCAAGGATATCATTCCTTATTTTTTATAGGATTAAACCATGTATTCGCGCCCGCAATTTAGTTCTAAAAATTACGAAATTTAATATAATTATTTGAAAATATTTTATTCACATATACCATAAGTAACTTAAATTGAGGGGTTTCGAGGTTTCTAAAAATAACTAGTAAAAGAGGGGAAGCCACCCCCAAATACTTTTTTTTCTTAAATTTGAAGTTCTAATTGAGATATATTTACAAAACAAAATGGAAATTACTCGTTATTTAAAATGATGGTGAGGTGTTAAATTATTTTCATCCCCAAGAATATCATTTCTTATTTTTTATAAGGATAAATCATCAATATACGCGTGTAATTTAATTCTAAAAATTACGAAATTGTTTGAAAATATTTTTTCCACGAATAATATAATTAACTAAAGTTAACATCTTGCGGGGTTTCCAAAAAGAAACTAGTATAAGAGGGTGAGTCACCCCCAAATATATATTTCTTTATATTTTCTAATTAAGATAATTCTTCAAAACAAAATGGAAATTATTTGTTATTCGAAATGATATTAAACTATGGTATTTTCTCGCCCAAGGATATCATCCCTTACTTGTAATTTAATTGTAAAAATTACGAAATTTTTAAGTCACTTAGGTAGTGGTGTTTCGGGGTTTCTAAAAATAAACTAGTAAAAGAGGGTGAGACACCCCCAAATACTTTTATGAAACAAAATGGAAATTACTTGTTATTTCAAATGAAGTTAAATTATAGTATTTGCACCTCCAAGGACATCATTCGAAGGATGTTATTTTATACATGTATATTTGTTCTTAAAATTGCCAAATTTCAGTTGATATGAACGTTATAGAGCTTACAGATTTTTTTTCTTCTGATTAATAAGAAAGTATAAACTTATTTTATTGGTCAAGCATTCATGTCTATAAATTACACTGGACAGCTAAACTGAAACTAAACTTATTTTCTTAATATTAGTTCGAGTTTTAGAGACACGTGATGCCATGTGTCCCTATATATTAACAATGTAACCGCAAGAATGCATGTGGTATATTTGTATTGTTATTAAAAAGCTTGTTCTTGAAAATTGCAAGTAAGTTTTTAATTTCATTGTCATTTTTGTATTCAGCGCCCCAAAATTAACAGGAGGTTGCTCACCCTCTTTTACTAGTATATTTTCGGAAACCCTGAAACACGGCAATATAAATTACTTATTGTAATCGTAAAAGAAGTATTCTCAACAAATTTGGTTTAATTTCGTAATGTTTAGAATTAAATTATATAAATGAATTACAAGATTAATCCTCATGAAAAGTAAGGAATGATCTACATGTGGGGTTAAAGCAATATGGGGTAACCTCGCTACAACTAGAAAGTAATATCCACTTTGTTTTGTAGGTATACCTCAATTAGAATTTGAGATTTGAAAAAATGTATTTGACTCACCCTCTTTATTACTTTATTTTTTAAACCCCAAAACAGGCCAACTTAAGTTAGTTATGGTATTCGTGAAAAAAATACTTTGAAACAATTTAGTTAAATATCGAAATTTTTAGAATTAAATTACGCGCGCTAATAGATGGTGTACCATGATGTACCCTTATAAAAAATAAGGGATGATACTTTTGGGGTTGAAAATACGTTAATTCAACATCATTTCAAATAACAAGTAATTTTCATCTTGTTTTGTAAAGATATCTCAATTCGAACTTGAGATTTAAGAAAAGAAAAGTAATTCGGGGTGGCTCACCCTCTTTTACTAGTTATTTTTAGAAACTCCGAAACTCGTCAACTTAAGTGACTTATAGTATTCGTGAAAAAAATATTTTCAAATAATTATATTAAATTTCATAATTTTTAGAATTAAATTACGTGCACAAATAGATGGTTTACCCTTATAACAAATAGAACATGAGATATTTCAAAAATACTGTTCTTAAGGGTGAATTTTAAGGGCGGATTTTACCCCATTAAAATGAATCTCCACAGATAAAAAAAAAGTGTCTCTTATTTTTGTGCTGTCTACAACATATTGAAGTTTCATTAAAATCAGAGCTGGACACTTCAAGTACCTTTCTGTTAGGCTTTTCGAAATGGAATAAAAAAATAAATCGACTACAAATCAGTTATAAAACCATTACAACGGCTTATGTTTGCACTAAGTTGTGGAGTAGCTTTTCAGTTAATCGATTTTTTTAATTTTTAATGCCGACGTTAAAACTCTCATCTAAATAGAAAAATGTGCAGAATTGTTTTTCGGCTTTGGCCCTTTTTAACTTAAGGTTTGGGATAGTAACAAAATCTCTCAAAAATTAACCTCGGATCTGTAACACCGTAGAATTTTTGTAATTTGGGAAATATTTTGAAAATCAGATTATTTCACGAATAACCAAGATTATCGCTAAAAAAATGTAAACGAAAACAGAGTAAGAATAAAATACCGAAGCGGTTGGCTAACTCAAAAAACTACCAAGTAAAACAAACAGAGATAATGGATATATTTGTATAATCTTTGTATTAAAATTTAAAAAATATTATTTTACAGGATGTACAAGATTTTGTCAAAATATTCTATAATTTTTTCTTACATATGTGCTTAAAGTTTCGGAAACATTTTAAATAAACCACTAGAGATTTCAATTTAGTTGATATTTAGACAATGGTATTTTTAATTCTTTTGTACGTTGCACTACAATAATAATGGATTCCATAATCCTGAATTAAAATTTTCTTGTGCTTTCTAAACCAAAACTAAAAAGAAGTTTAAAATTTATTGATATAGGTAAAAATGGAAGCCTTAGATTTTTTTGGAAATTCAAATCAATTTCATCTAAACTTTTGCCCTTAAACTGACCGGCTTCCCCCTTTTCCATAAGTATGAGTAATTTGGATATTTTTGATATTTGGTAAATATCATCAGGTAGTCTGTAAGATGATCGGTGGATTCCTAAGGTGTGACCCATAAAAGAGGTTAGTTGCTCCATATCATTTTCACTCATATTAAATAACTGGGTTAATGTAGCCAAATACTTTCCTAATCGAGTACATGTGAGGGCGTCAGCGTTTTTAACTCCACTTAGTGTGGCATATTTTCTCAAAACTTTCTAACCCACAAATGGCTGCCCAGTATTTGGATTTCCAAATAGATAACTACTGGGTTTTTTGAGAATATTATCTCGACATTTTAGAACTATTTCTAAATAATCCTGGACGTCTTTACTAATGAGCACCGGAACTCCCCGTCCCCTTTTACCCCTTATGACAATTATTTTGAAGGAATTGATTAATATTTTTTCTGTTTCAGAGACAACTTCGGAAAATTCTTCGTAACCTTGTTGATTTATATTTAGAAGCGCAGATTTATATGTATTTATGAAAAGTCTTTGAAACAATGGCAACATTGTCGGGCTAGCGATCCACTGTAATCTATAAAATTACTATATATTGGAGGACGGATCGCGTCGATTGTGAAAAAAGAGTATACGTCCGGGTGACATAAATACCGTGATTTCGTTGGAGGACGTAAAGATAGGGGCTTATGTGAAAATTAAAAAAAATTATTTTAATTATTTTAAGGGATTTATAATAAGAATAACAAAATACTCTATATACATGAAAAAAATTATATATATATTCACTATTTCTGGTGGATGACCTAAAGATGCGCCACATGAGGAGGACCTATCTACTGAATGATGTAAATATATATATATATATATATATATATATATATATATATATATGAAGTAAAATGCGAAACAGTGAATGCAAACTTCGCTCCATCATATCCTTTCTGTGTTAGAGGTTGCACAGTTAGAATAAATTGTGATAAAACACAATTCATCCTATTCCACCACCATCGAGATGGTGACCTACCTGTACCACCATACCGAGAAGAAAGTCAAAGCTTACCCTCCTCGCCATAGTGATACGGCAGAGATACATGTTTCGTCTCTCACTAGACTCATCAGGGTACCGACATGCACCTGGCTGTGCAAAGGACAGATCGGAAGGATATGATGGAGCGAAGTTTGCATTCACTGTTTCGCATTTTACTTCACTTATGTACGGAGTTGCATATAGTTGTACGTTTGCTGAATGTGATTTCAGCACTACAACAGCATAATGTGGATATAACCACTGCTAATGCATCTCACACGGAGGTATCCGTGAAAGCCGTATAAACATATATATATATATATATATATATATATATATATATATATATATATATATATATATATATATATATATACGTAGGCGCCTCTAAACTCTATCTTTCTCCCACTCATTGCGCGCCTGCCATAAGCGCACCGCTTTCCAATTAAAAAAAATATTGTCACGGTTCAATTTTGCGATTAAGTTCGTTATGGTTAATTTATTTAATTTAACCTTATTTTGCAAATACTGTCGTTATGGGCAATACAGTATCATTTTGCATAAGTGTTTCCCGGGGATTCTTTGAAGAAGTACAGTTTCGATTAATTTTATTTACCATTATTTTGTCCTACGTTGGTATTTCACTACACTGTGCTTAGGTATTTTCTTATCAATATCAAATTTACTGCTAACTTTTTTGTATTCAGATAGATTTTTTTCCCTGCCATTTATATTTATATTTGACGGGATTGTATGTATATTGGGTTGCAGAAATCAGGAAATTTCTATTGATGTATTAATATATATTTCTTGAATTTAATAATAATTACTGGGATACTTGTTAAATTTATTATTTTTGTTTTGAGTGGAAAATGCTAATGATTGACGAATTGGCTTAACTAACAAATGCATTTCAGCCGACTGTTGTTGCCCAGTGTCATTCTTTTTGAGCTGCCATTTCTTTCACACGTGGTAATTGATTGCGCCTAACGGAAGTCGATTAGTGTGCAAGCTGGGCCAAGGTTATTAATGGAGGTCATTTTACCTTGATTTTTCACTTTTTCCTGGTTTGATTTGGCCGAAGCAGTTGCAGACTTCCCTCTCAATTTTTAGTTGCCAAATTTTTGGAATTCTGAGATGGAAAGTCGAAAATTATCCTGGTAATTTTGTTGAGTTTTGGTGTACCGTATCTTTTGCCTGGTTGGCAGTTTTGGTTTTTTTTTCACCGGGATAAACCTGGTGACAGGGATTTTGGGCAGTTTGCACGTGTCAATGAAGGAATCAGTCTAGACCCCAAAAAGATCGAAATCCACCCACTGGGATCATAACATCCAGGTCCATCCTCTGAGTTCATAAAATCCAGGTCCTCCCTTTGGGTTCATTACATCCAGGATCTCCCTCTGGGCTCATAACATCAGGGTTCACCCTCTGGGTTCAATACATCCAGATCTACCCTCTGGGTTTATAACATCAAGATCTACCCTCTGGGTTTATAACATCAAGATCCACCCTTTAGGTATTAATATCGAAGTCTACCCTACTGGGTCTTTTTACTGTCAACTATAACTCTCTGTGGATTTGTTAGAAGAGTTTGTATTTTACAGCAACTTCTCTAACATAATTAGTATAAACTTGAAGAGTTTCATTTGTTCCGCAAACTTCTTGACCTTTTGTAGTTCGTGCAATTTAATTTTTTTAGTAACTTTTTTAGGATATGTAGCGAATAAGCTGAGGTGTCATACCATAATTTTAATTAAAGACCTCCATTACAGTTCCAACGAGTTTTATTTCATGCCCTGGCTTCTTGCATTTGTTTTTTTTTGCGGTTTGTATTTTGAGAGTAAGGCTGAAAGCTACGAGGCCATGAACATATCATGATGCAAAATAACTTTAAATCTGTCAATAATAAACCCAGAATGGGGCCCAAAGAAAGCCTATAATACAAGATATTGAAATATTACTACTAACAAATAAATTCGTTTAAAAATTAGGAACATCGTGATTCGGCCAGAAGGCAAAAACAAAGCAAAATATAGTGATTTACAATGTTTTTTATGTAGTTTTTGTGCATCAGTATGAAGTATAATTGTTAATAAACCTATCTATAAATGAAAAATGTACTACTTTAAACTCAAAATTATACAGTAAATAACCAATAACATTTAAAATGGAAAAAAAATTCTTATTAATTAAAATTTAAATTTACTGCGAAAATTTATTTAATTTTGAAGATTTCATATCTTTATTAGCGAATCAGAGAAATTAAATTATACTTTTTTATATATTTATATAAAAAGTACTTATCAGTAGATGAATCCATTTTTCAAAATTCAAATCGATGCAATAGACTCTTGTGCAGATCACTTGAAAGTTGAGTAATGGATCACGTAGAGAAACTTCGACAGACATGGATCTGCATAAGCATTTCCCCCTGCCTAGATAAGCGCAGGTGCAAGCTGTAGTTTGACTTCGAATTTTATCGCATCACCAATCACTCTAAGTAACTGCACCACAAAAACCCTTTATTTTGCTTGCCTTGGCACAATTTTCCGTAAATAGGCACCACTGTGCGGCGCGTACGTTATAATTGATGACACGTTATTTCTTTATAGCGTTAACATTACATTCTCGCCTTGTTGTTAATCCCATCTTGTAGTTCTTCACTTGAACTATCAATTACTGGGCGCAGAATTTAAGAATATTTAATTAATCAAAAATTATTAATATTGAAAAGTGGCAAAAATGCCATTTTTCAATGTTAATGATTTTTAATTCAAAAACTATGCGTCGTATTTTACAAAAAGAAAACAATTTTTTTAGTTATTAACAATTTTTTTGTTTTTAACAAATTACCTGACCGTTTTTGAGAATCCACCCTCGGTGGGTTAAAATACATATAAAAAACTTTGGTGTAGCCATGTCGCTCCATCGGCTACGGAAACTCACTGGGCTCCCTGACTATATATTTTTAGCGTTAACATAAAGGAAAAACCTCATCCTTTTATATACTCAGTTGATTATGGTCACAACGCTTTCTTAATAGGCGCAATAAATCTTATATGCATTATTTTTTAAGGCCCATTGCAGTGATGCTTTCTATTTTTGTATTTTCACATTGGTTGGCGTCGAGTAGGTAATTAAGCTGTATAATGAGATGGTACATACGTTTTCGTTTTATTTATGCAGACTTCATTCACATGTAAATTAAATTTAGCTGTGGGTCAACCACCTTTACATAAAAGAATCGAGAAGCCTACTAACTTTAAAGGTTCTTGTTTTTTATTTACTGGTTTTGTTTATCTAAAAATGAAAACCTGGTGCTAAAAATCGATTAATTAACGTAATCGAAACAAGACGTTTGCTGTATATACTACGCAAAATAGATTGTCATAAACTAAATAAATGAGTAATTTGCCATACAAGACATGAAGATAAAGAATTATTAAAAAGGTAATTTCATACTACTGCCATTAGAATTTCTAAAAATATATTTAAATAAAATCTATTGCGATATAAAAAAAATCACGTTTTAGTAACTGGTGTGTCCCGCTCTTGCTTATATTACCTCCTGACATCTTCTTGGCATACTTTTTGGTCGATGAGCTCAATGGGTTTCCGTACACTGTTAAAATAACTCTAATTTAATGCAAATTTAATGTCCGTTTTACATTAAATTTAATGATTTTATACAAAAAGTCGTGAATAATTTACATTTACTTTGAATTTAAAGCAATTCATTCAAATATCAGTCCGTTATACAATAAATTTGATTAAATGGTATCTTAATTTTAAATAAAACTAACTGAAAAGATATTTCAACTTTCAGTGCATTAAAATTAATTCACATGGACCTTAACATTAAAGGAATTTACATTATTATTCATGGTACATTGCATGAGATTCCGGGAGATGGCACAACTTGAATTGAACTTTTTGTTTAGTACGATATAAGTTGCTTAAGGCGGGTTTTCCTAGCAACGCACATTTTACGCGGCGTAGAACTTAATACGGTCGGCGTAAAACGCCGAAAACTTCTCTAATGAAAATCATATGCAGGCGTTTTCCTACACTGCGTAAAAACGACTGCTCCGAGAGCAGTCTCTTCAGTTGTACGCTGCGTACTGAAAATGAGTTCACAAAAACAACAGATCCGTTTTAGTGCTACCGAGGACGAACAATTGGTAGAAATAGTGAGTGGTTACCCTATTCTTTGGAACATAAAGCTTCAAGAGTTTAAAAATGTTGTCAAAAAGGACAAAATTTGGAATGAAATACACAAAATGTAAAATACGCTTTAAATTTTACTTCGTCGTGAAGGAGATGTCTATGGATAAGTAATTTAAATGCCCCTTCGCTGCTTCTATTTTGTAATAATTGACTAGCAGAATTTCTTGTGCCACTATGAATCGTGGTTAATAAGTCAATCTCTTCTTTCAAAATTTCGTCTTGTAATATTAATAAAGCCAAAGCTTTTCTTTTACTTTTAGATAAATTCATCGCGACGGTCGTCACACAACTGACAATCCTAGGAAAACACTTTCAGGCAACGCATTGGTTGTTGCGTTGCGTCGGCCGAATTACGTTCTATGCCACGCAAAATGTGCGTTGCTAGGAAAACCCGCCTTTAAAGGTCGCAATTTTCTTATGATGAGGTGTACATGTCTGTCGGTACTGACGGAAACCAATGAGTTCGAAACCGGTCTACAAATGACGATACACTACCTATGGGAAAAATTTCCACATTTTCCTTGTAGCAGAATTTTTTGACATCATATTAATGTTGGTGCATTAAATATGTGATAACATATCTTAAATTTAATGAACACTGGCTGTATATTTAATGTACATAGTCACCTTAAAAAGTAATAATCAAAATTTTAAATTTAATGTATGATTATATTAAATTTAATGGAATAACTTAATTTAGATTAATGTATATTATTAAATTTAATGCATTACACTAAACGCATTTAATAAACGTTTATGAAATTTACTTTCAACACATTTACCTTAAATTTACTGCATTTCCTTTTTACAGTGTACACTGTAAAAAAATTCACATTAATTTTAAGGTAATGTACTGGAAGCAAATTTCATAAACCGTTTATTAAATGTATTTAATGTTAATGCATTAAATTCAGTAATTTTTAATTTAAATCTAATGTAATAATACATTAAATTTAGTATATTTTCAGTTACTTTATTTAAATTTAGGTAACATTCAACTAAATATAATGTACAAAGCTTTAATTTCAAAGTACACGTAACTTATTCATGATTTAAAAGTACAAAATCATTAAATTGAAATAATGAATGTACATTAAATGTAAGATTATTTTTAACAATGTATATACCTTAAAATTGTTACCTTCGTCTAAGGTTTTCTCTCCTTTATCATCAGGTATAAACTTAAGTACAACCTTCGATTTAGTGAATCCATTTTTTCCTGAAAAAATGTCTATAACACGAGACAACAAAATGAGTCATGAAATTTTATGGTACTTTGATAATAGTGTTAATTTCATATGAAGTTGATACCGCAAAACACGATTATGACATTAATTTTCTTCTGATAGCTTTATTTTTAAATTATGACACCTACCCATTTAGCATAGAAAAAGATTAGAACAAAGGAAAAGGACACAAAATTGAGGTTTATAACTTTTCCTTTTTTTGATAAACTCACAAAGATATTGAATGAAATAAATGTGTATTATTGAACTGTTTTTATCATCCCGATGTAAACAAATTAATTTAGTATCAAACCAAATCCTAAACTCTAAATTATTATCATAAAACATAAGCGAATTAGTCAAAAAGAAATCCCCTTTATTTAACGTATCTCGTGTTAGGCCACCTGTTAATAGGGCCAACCTGCTTCCTGTAACTATATCCACCTGACAGTGCGTATTTCAACCGTTTTCTCACAAGTGGTAAAAGTCAACTGCATTCCGTTACTGTAACAAGGCGCGCACGGGTACAAACATTTATTTATTTTTTTATTTGTTCTGTGTCATGTTAAGTTAATAATTATTATTTATGCGGTATAAATAAATATTTTTAGTATATTTATAGATTAATTTCTAAAACGTGCTAATTTTATTGTTTATACTAGAAATTTTTCTAGTAGAAACTTTGAAAAGGAGGATGATTGGCCCTCTTCCGATTTTGTTTAGGTAAGACTTGTATATTAAATTGATATTTTTGTGAAAGTAGTGTTATTATTATGTTTCAAGGTGGTATAATAAATAAAAATTGTTTATATATATATATATATATATATATATATATATATATATATATATATATATATTTATTTTTTTTTTCTTAAACCACATCAATAATTATTCTTTAATTTTTTAGAAATAGGTTTCTAATTTTGATCTCTGTTCTAATTCGTAAAAAATATTTTTAAACAACCGCTAAAACTGACTACTTATCTCTATACCTATAATTAATCCACAGCCCAATACATACCGTTGCAGGCTTCTCAGATAATTTTTAAGGAGGCACAATTGCTGCTCACGTCAAATAAAAAATAAAAAAAAATATTAGATCATAAATGAAAAGTAATTTTTTTATAATAGGTTAAGTCGTAGTCTATACTCCCGCGGAATTTGAATTAACCTTACCGAATTCAATTTTCAAAAATGTAAAAATTTATAGTCTTATGAGAAATCAGAATATTGGCGCTTTCCTTTGAATTATACTCCCATTTGTCGATTGGATGAAGTAGAAAATAATTTTCTGTAACATACAGATTTCCTTTTTTGAAATAAAATATTTGGCTTACCGTGGAGTTTACTGAGATATCAATTAAAATAAATTACATAAAATTTCAAGATTAACCTGCATTAAAATGGAGTCTAAGGCGGAATTAGCATCTCGAAAAAAATTTAGTGTTAGCAGACTTCGGACTACGTAGAAACCTTCAGAATGATAATAGTAATTATGTAGTATCTTATGTCTCATTTTCTTTTTTAACAATTAAGATGCGAAGAACAGTTTTTTCGAGTTCTAGGAAAGCTATTGTTTTTCATTAAAAAAGTTTCAAATAAACGTTGTGCGCAGTAGAAATACCTACAAAGGGCACAAAATTTCTAGTAAAAATATTTAAAACTTATTGTACAATTAATTTGTTAATAACTTTCAGTTTTTTTTTATTGTTTATTCTCAGCTGTCTAGTGGTCGGCGGGTGTGCAAATAAAAGTTCGAGACTTATAATAATAATAACCAAAAAGGGCCAAAGAAATTGTTAATTTTAAATTGTTGAAACAGATAAACAAAGTTGAGGTTGATTTTTTCGTTATAAACATTTAGAATAACTCTTCGACAATTGTTGACATCGAAATGCCGATAAGTGGATGTGATAGGTGAGATTTTGGCGCACATTTTGAAAAAATAAATAAATTCTGGACGCCCACACGAAACTGAGAAGAGTTTTTTTTTTCAAAAAACCGCTGCGCCGTTGTTTATTAACATTAAGAGATTATTTAAGTAGGAACTAATAGGGAGATGGTTAAGACTATTGTTTACAGCAGTTTTCAACTCTGTTATTTCAAAATTGTTTATGTTACAATAGTTTAAAGTTGCACCTACTCCGAGAGTCATAAAGTGAGTAGTGAGGGTGACTCGGACGCTTCAAATTCGTTTTGCCGGCAAAATTTGGATTATCTCGGCGAATATTGGTCGTAGAACCTTTATTTTGTTTAGTTTCTGGTTTCTCTATGTATGAACAATGGATAATATGTTCTTTTAACCAAATTATTGTTAAACATAGCAATAAACAAATTTTTCACTTTTATACATTTTATGCATAATTACAATATTACCTTACTTACGTGCTTTTCAAATTGCAAAAAATTTGTTACAGTGGTGAACAGTAAACTACTAACTAGGAATATTAAAAATCAGATTGATTTTTAATGTACCTTTAATGTTTATCGAGTTATAGCATGAAACAAATCGCGACTGAACATTTTTCACATACTTATCGGCATTTCGATATCAATAATTGTCGAAGAGTTATTCTATTTGTTTATAACGAAAAAACGAACCCTAATTTTTTTTATTGTTATTATGTCTCGAATTTTCATTTGCGTACCCGCAGACCGCTGTACGACCTTTAGATCGCTGAGAATAAACATAAAAAGTTATTAACAAATTAATTGTACTAAAAGTTTTAAATATTTTTACTTGAAATTTTGCGCACTTGTATGTAACAAGAGGCTCCTTTCGGTGCAGTATAAAGCTAATGCAATGTATTTTTCTATTGTTTATTAACAATTGAAAAAACAGCCATTTTAACACTTTTTTTTTGCAATAACTAACAAAAAAATTATCCGGATGAGCCTTGACTCATTTTGTAGGCATTTTCAGTGCGCACGACTTTTGTTTGAAATTTTTTTGCTGAAAAATAGTAGATTTTCCTAGAACTCGAAAAAACTGTTTTTTCAAATTTTGATTGTTAAATAAAAAATTTTCCCCAAAAAAGAAAATGAGACATACGATACTGCATAATTACTATTATCATTCTCAAGGTTTTTACGTAGTCAGAAGTCTACTAACACTAAATTTTAACACCACTTCATTTTGAGGCTAACTCTACCGGCCTATCTCTCGGTTATTAACATGAACATACGCATCTTGTGAAGTGATATTTTCTTCTAATTTATATTTCTTTGCATTCAGTATATTTTGACGCTATTGTTTACTTTTTAGACTTACAAATTTACCAGCATCTTTGCCATGAGACATTCGAATATTATGAGTAAACATTTTACTATTTTGTAAACTTATTTATTATAAAAGAGTAAGACTGTCTCAGATATAAACATAAGCAGTAAAAACACAACGTTGCCAAATTACACACTAGTTACGACCAGTTGATTTAAATGAGTTGAATGAAGTTCCGTATTTAATTATTTGTTTATAATGTTAGTTTTCCTTTTCCTGAAGCAATGCCTATACCTAACTTCACTTGAAAAAAAGCAAAGAGGAAGAAATTAATATTTTTGCATTTTTTTTTAATTTTGTTTTTGGAGTGTATTTTTTTTAAAACCGACTTTTTTGGACTTTTTAAGGTATCATTTCGATTGGAAATTTCATTACCTACAACTTTTGACATGTTCTTACGAAAAACGCGTAGTTTTCGAGTAAAAATCAAAAACTGAAAAGTGTACAAATCTACCGTAATCCCAAAAACCCACCCCTTAATTTGGTAGCATTTTGTGATTTTGTCATATTGGAAAAAACTAATGTTTTAGTTCCTTTCTCAAATATCTAATAAATACTCTATAATGAACTTCAACGCAGAAAAAGTCTAAAATTATAAATTTATAATATACTTATTTTTTGTCAGATTTGCTTTTCTGTATAATTCATTCCCTAGAATATAAAAAAAAGTTTATCTCAGCGCTAATTTGCGCAATTTTATACTTCCTGCATAATTCATTATATAATACATAAATAACTACTTAGTTTCGCAATGAACATGTAACGTGGTAATATCTATTGTTAAAATTTTAGTGGTCATGAGAAGATATGTTTTAGTTCCTGAATTACATGCTAACACCTATAATATTTTGGTCATGGGAAAACCTAATTTTATTCTGTCTAGAATTGTTTTTAATAAGTATATTTGCTACGGAAAAACAATTACTGTAATTTGTATTGTTACGATAAAATCGCATATTTTTTCTGTCAAAATTGAAAAAATCTCCAAATTTAGTGGTCTTTCGCAAAATTCGACTTCTATATAATTGTTTTCCACGTGTGGTGTAGAGAGAGCATATTATTTATATCCATCTATATTAACTTTCAGTGTTGCTTTAAAAAATAGGATGCAAGAATTTGAGTTTCTTTTATATTGATAGTGTATTCTGTGTTAATGTAACTAAACCAGATCATACTATTAGTACGATCTTTCAATATATCTGCCATTTTCTGTAAGTCTAGTAGATAGAGATCGTCCAATTTTATCCACTTACACATAACTCTTTCCAATTATCTCTTGCTGATTTCAGTCATTGTCCAATTTTGAATCTAATTGGGAATAATTTGGGGATTTTGGTCTATGATTTGATATACGCCACGAGCAAAAGTATTAGGCACCCGATAAAACTGCTAGTTTTGGAGTAATTTAACATAAGATATGTAAGTAAAACAGATATAACATATGATTTATTATATTAAAGTAATTAATATTTGGTCGGTTTACCTTTTGATTTAATGACAACACTCTTTTCCGCATTAACTCTGCCAGCTTAAAACATTCATCTAAGGAAAACTGTTTCCAAACATGCATTAAAGCGGTCAGTAGTGTTTGTTTATTAATTACAGAATGTTTTCGGATCTTTTTCCTCAAAATAGATCAAATGTGCTCAATTGGATTGAGGTCTGGGGATTGTGGTAGCCAGTCTTAAATATTAATACCATTTGGAGCCATCCACGTCATAGTGTGGCAAGTGGCGTTGTCTTGCTGGAAATTTATTCCTTCACTGTTTGTAGAACTTATTGTATTTCTCACTGTTCCTTCGCCCCTCACACAACATCATTTCTCCCACTCCATAAGCAGCAATACAACTCCAAATCATAATTGAGTCTCCACCATGTTTAACCGTGGGTACCACACATTCTGGGTTGTACTCTTCGTCAAACCGGAGCTTGACATAAGTCACATTGGGAGTTCCAAGCACCTGTATAAAGAGAAAAAACTGAAACTCATTTAAGATTTCATTATTTTTCTTGCAGAATTTGTTTTCAAAGATATTGACTTGTTTTAATGTAAAACATAAAGTAAATAATAATACCTCGAAGATTCGTCTGACCATAGTACGTTGGACCAATCTTCGACTGTCCAATCTCTATATTTGAGAGGGCCCACTCCAATCGATTTTTTTTTATTGTGCTCCGACAGCCACGGTTTCTTCCCTACCTTGTAACCTTCTAATCCAGCTTTAAAAAACTTTTTTCTCACAGTATGCATACTCGCAGATTTGCCTTTAGCTTCAGATAAAGTTGCAGCGAAGTCTAAAGCGGTTTTTTGTTGTGTCTTATAGAGACTGTCTAATCAACAATCGGTCATCACGATCGGCAGTAACTTTATTTCTGCCTGTTCTTGGCCTGTTTTCATGGGATCTGATTTCTTTGAAAGGGTTTAATGCATATTGCACGGCACAACGCGAGCATATCACTTCTCGGACTATCTTCACTTGAAACTTGCCATGTTCATGTAAAATCTTAATTTTTAGACGCTGTTCTGACATTAACTTCAGTTTTTAAGTCATGGTTCACGCTATAAATGTTAATCTTTAAGAATATTTTACAAATAATTGCGTACAATGTGTGTTACTTCAAATTCTGACAACAAACTAAAAACCCAAAATTCATGAAATAGCTAATTCGAAGAAATAATGTGTTAATGCACACCTGCGTGTCATAAGTATTTATTTTTGTCTTATTTCTATGAAAACTTACACACAATGCAATAATAAAACCATAAGAAGCGTATCTGGACACTTGTCAAGACAGAGATAAACCATAGGGGTGCTTAATTATTTTGCTCGTGGCTGTATTTAGAGTACTCAAAGAGATTTTAGATTAAAATAGAGACCTTTAAGCCTATTCCAAACCATACAATTCTTTAGAGCCAAAATTGGCATGAATACGTGAAGAAAAAACTTTATCCTTCTATGTGTCACAACAAAGTCTTGTACCACCACGCACCGCCTGAAGCTGATAGTAGCAATTTTCTGTGATTTCATGTCCCCTTTTAGTTCGATACACTTTTTTCAGCTTTGTTCAGGTTAGTTCATAGGAAGACCGTCCAACTCCTCAAAATGACCATCAACGCAGACTGCACCTCTTCATTATTAGCAAATCTTTTACCATCAAGCCATTTTTTCAGGTTTGAAAAAAGAAAATATTCCGTGGGGTTAAATCTGGCAAATTGGGCGCATGAAGAAGCAATTCGAAAATTAACTCATAAATTTTGGTCATCGCGATAATGGATGTGTGAATTGACAGGTTGTCTTGATGAAACAACACTTTCTTTTTCACAAAATGCTGGCCTTTATTCTTGGTTTCATCAATCAGATGCTGCATTTAGTTCGCATAATACTCGTCATTAATCGTTTTTCCATTGTGAAGATAATCAACGAAAATTATTCCACGCGCATCCCAAAAAACTAGCACCATGACTTTTCCAGCAGATAGAATTGGCTTTGCGTTCTTTGGAGCCGATTCTCTCCTTTCAGTCAGTTGTTTCGACTATTTATTCGCCTGAGGTATGAAGTAACGAATCCATATTTCATCCATAGTTATAATTCCACGCATAAACTCGGCTTTATTGCTGCGAAATATCGCTAAACTTTCGATTGAAATATACTCAACACCCTGTTTTTGTTCCACTGTGAGCAAACGCGGCATCCATCTTGCGCACAGTTTTCTCATGTTCAAATTTTCAGTTAATATGCGATGTATAGCACTTTGTGAAATGTCTGCCATGTCTGCTAGCTCGCGCACTTTTAGTTGCCAGTCATCTTGTAACCTTTTTGTGGATTTTCTTCACCTTTTCTGGCGTAATCACCTTATTTCGTCAACCAGTGCTATTATATTCGCCTTGACAGCTCGAATGGCCTCGTTTAAGCTCTGCCACCCAATATTTTATTGCTGTAAATGGCTATATTATTTTGAGTAATTATCAATTGATCAAAGTGAACAAAGTGAAACTGATAACTTCATGTTCTTTTGAATATGCATTTACTTGTCATTGGGCTGAAGTGATAATGATTACTTCAAGTGATAGGAGTGAAAGTGATAATGACTCAAAAGAATAGCCCTACTGAGACTTTCCTAAAGTAGAATCTACCTCCGCGTTGATATTGGTTGGACGGAGACGTTTCAAATGGAAGTATTCTATCACATAATGATGACCAGTTTTTCCACGTTTACAAATTCACTAAGAGCATTCAATATCGATGGCTGTTAAACAAATACTAAACAAAGTAGCGTCTTCAAAGTTTACCTTTATAAAGTTGGCACTTTCGACCATTGTATTTTTTTTTCAAACAATAACCACCATCAGGTTCGGTACTTCTGGGTCTGTCTTCGTAGAAGTCAAGGACATTTGGGTAAAAGCAGTTGTTTAAAGGTCGAAATATTCTATACATTCTAGATATTACGTTATTTATTTAAAATCTAATGATATTTAAATTATTAAAAATGTTAATACAAAATAACCTTTTTGTTTTTTAATTCCAAGAGCTTCATATTTTCTTACAAATATAGCGCAAACTTAATAACAAGGCAGATTATCACCTGGCGCTTACCAGGGGTACACGACGGGTACGTAAGACATAGATTTGGAACTTTGGACAGGATTTTTCTTATCTGTGACTGTCTCTGTTTTAATTTAAAATCTCTTGGGTAAAACTACACTGTGAATTCTTATTACTTTTCTGTAAAGTGGGATGGAGGTCAGTTAAAACTACTACTGAAAGCACTGAGTAGGTTTAGGCCTAATTGGCTTGAAGAATACTTTTGTTAGAATTTTGAAATATCATTGATATATTGAATTTCATTCATCTATAATATTATAATAGGAAAACCAAACTTTATTCTGTCGCGAATAGTCCTAATAGTTATATTTGTTAGGTAAATATGTTTACACCAACTTTAGTTAAAGAGAATTGTTTTGATTCCATTTTCGTTAAAACTGAAAAACAGTTATTTTCTTGGATTTTTGTTTCCAGTGTATTTTTAGAGTCCAGATAACACAAACGTGTCTAAAAACATATTTTTAAAAATTATGTATTTTTTGTCAAAGATATAACTGAATATAGAAGACAGAGTATTTCAAATTATGTGTATCATCGCTCGTGGAGAAATTGTTTGCCCAGAAATAAGATACATTTCCATCTCGATCTTAATCCGCTAGATTATATGTTAGAATATTTGAAAGAGTGTCGGAGAAAAGCCGGTAAAAACAAGATACTAATTCTTACAATAGATTTAGATAGTCTAAATGCCTACAATTAGATGGATGTGACCATTTTCCGTGTGTTGTTGTTGATAGGAATTATCATGATGAATTAAGTTGTTTTAAACACTTTATATGAACTCGACAATAACGGTTTAATAAATAATTAACAATTACTTTTACAGAACATATTTAATTAAAAAATCGATTTTTATTATTTTTCAAAGTTAACGAATCAACCAATTTTCCAGATCATCGTTAAGAAGCGTACACCAAAAAATGTGTATTCTAGAGTGTTAATGGTCCATACAAAAACTGATGCAGGAAAGAATTAAATTATTTTCGTTCTCATTTAATGCTCGAAATAAGTAAATTAAAAAATAAACGAAACTTTAGCCGCAAACATCGTAAAATCAGATTGTATGTTCTGACATTTCCATTTAATTTATTTATTTACCTGTTTGGGCAGTGAATGGGAATGAAAATAATCTGCAATACCAGCAAAGGAAATAATATTCGCTAATTTATACTTCGGAGTAACTTTTTAATTAAAATTGCGAAAACCCAATTATCCACTGCAATTTTCGCCACAGCTGTCCAATTAGTACCATTCTAATTCTCACGAACATGAAACATTATCGCATGAAGTGAAGCCGAATAGGTACTCCTATTAATATAAGAAATATATTAACATTCCATATGGGTTGTACGCTTTTATTTTTCTATAATATACATTCTCCATATATTTTTGATTTTTGCTACAATTAATCTTATTGTTGAAATAAAATTCAATATTTCATTTAGGAAGCTATTGAACAGAAGCGTCATATCCGCAGTGGCAGTCTTGGTTTTTGGTGTTCTTTCTTGTCTTTTTCTTGTATTATAACCGATTTCCGAGAAGGAATATTAGTTTGACTTGTATAACTTTTTTTGGTTTTTAGTCCTTAAATAGTTTAATATGCATATAACTAAACTTAATAATAATAACAATAAAACAAAGAAAGATATTCCATCTGTTCTTCTTTCTTTAAAGATGGCTTCAACTGTAAATTACTTCAGGTAGGTAGATGTGCCCTATTATTCTGAAAGAAAGGTACTGAACTTATCGCCTCTTTCCCATATATTTATTTTCTTACTTTTTTCCATTTTCTTCTGTTTCCGTTTGTGACATGTTACTCAAGAAAATCTGTAAATCTTTTTCCAATTAGCTATTTCCTTCGAACATAGGCTACTGGAGGCAGCATTCAATATTCTGCGCGCGTTACACGGAAAAGAGAGATAATATGGTTTTGGGATCTTGCCATCGCTTTCTTGCTGTTGGTCTGTGTGGGCTTCGAAATTATGGGAACGAGAGAGATAGCACTTCCCCATATTCGCCCCCCCCCCTCTCTCTCTCTCTTTGACGTGTAAAGCGCGTGGACTATTGTATGCTGCCTCCAGTAGTGTATGCTCGAAGCCTGTTTCATAAAAATAATAGGTGAAATTTTAAGAAAAAAAAAGAAGAAATCAACTACTGTCATTTCAATTCGATTCTGATGCCCATCTGGGTGGTGCAGTGGTATGGTTGTGGTCTAGCACCACTTAGATGCCGGGTTCGATTCCCGGGTCCGGCTTGGGTGTTTGTTACTGTCATTAGAGTTTAGACGATTTTAAATTTGTATATAAATTGTGAAATTAATTAATTAATAAATAAAGTTATGGCTGGATGCTGAAAAGCAAGAGGCCATGGTAACTTAAAAAAAATCATCGATTCTGATAGCTGGATGCTGCAAAGCAAGAGACCATCAGAAATTTTCGAACAGAACAGAATTCGATTCTGTTTTTAACGTTCTAATGTGAATTTTAAGTGGATGTAACTACATTAGGTCGGTCCGATCGGACCCGAATGCTACGTTAGAAACAAGGTCATTGGTATATGTGGTATGTTACTTTTTTATTTCATGATTCTTTATGTATATTTTTGGTCCCATTCAACATTACTTTTGTTTTTGTTATGTTTATTTTCAGTTCCAGTTTCTTGGATCCTGCATTACGTACTTCTAATATTTCTTGAAGGTGCTATGCTTTTGCTGTTACTATCACTACATCATCGGCATATCTGATTCAGCAGTTTTTCATTGATAGCCCTTTTTATGACTAGTTTACTGCTCTAAATACATATATAAGGATTACGGTAAGTAGTTTGTGTGACAATCTATCTTCTTGTTTGATACCTCATTTGTGACGCTGGTTTTGTATTCTCATGGGTAACTTGCTATTGCCCTGTATATTTGTTATTGTTTGTAATAGTTCTGCGTATCTACTGCCAATTGTATAGTTTCGAATTATTTGTTCTACTGCTCAGGATTCTACTTTTCGTAATGAATGATTCCGATGTACAGGGATACGTTGTATTCGTTAGTATTTTCAAGTATGAACTTCATTGTCAAGAGGTCATTTACAAATGACCTTTTCTAAATCCAACTTGTTTTGGCGTTTAGTTTTCATTTATTTGGTAGTAAACGTGTAGTCACTAGGATTTTGTATAAAAGATTCGGTATGATATTAGATCTATAATTTTATGTATTTCGGTTTTCTTCCTTTTTGTACAGAAGAATCACTTTGTGTTCGATATTGCCTCTCGGAAACATTTATGACATCCTTTATTACTTTTATGTTTCTCTCCTCTTACATTATACATCCTATATTTTCATTAACGTTACTACTTTCTTATATCCTTTATAGATACTAGGGATCAAATATGCTTGGTGCGCCATACCGAATTTTCATCCCAAAAAGAAATCCGCGAATCAAAAAGTTAATTATGCGTCTGTTACGCCACATTACTAATACAAACCATATCTACATTGCCAGAACTCGTACTAGAAATATATATTTTTTTAAATTATGTTCGAAATGAATGCTTTAGCTACCATTAGTGTGAGATAAATCGAGTCAAAAGCTGTTCGAGTACCGAGACGATTCAATGACTATAACAAGTCCTCGAGTTGTAAATTCAAGTGTTCTTCGTGGTAATATCTAAAAAAATTTAACGCTGCCCACAGTTACTTTCATGTTCATCATCAATATGGCCTTTGACAAATGAAATATACTGAGAAGTTTCAAGTAATCACTCATTTTGAAACAACGTGCATTAACATACATCTGTAAATCGAAAGATTTAGACCATTTACTGGAAAGTCGACAGTAAATTGAACGTGGTTATAGCTGCAAATTAACAAAAAGAAACGAATCATTCTAAATTATATAGCGACCGGCGCCAGCGGTTCATTTCGATGTTTATTTCTTGAATTGATTTCCAGTGAAACACGACTTTAGTGGGCGATCATTGAAATCACTTGAGACCCGGGAAGACGATATTATTTATTATTAATTTGTTTCATACACTTTTATGTTATAAGATTGCGAACAGGGAGTAGTAAATTTCTCACCCTGTCATTATCGTGTAGTTAAAATGTAACGTTTTGAACTGATAAGCCAACGTTTCAAAATAGTTTTATTTACTAGAATTTTTTAAAGCTATTAATCAAACAAACTGTGGAACATTATTTTTTAAATGTTTTTTTTAATTATCTTTCTTTAAACCTCACACCTCTGATCGGGGAAGACTTATTAAACGAAGGTGGTGTAAAATTGCCTTTATTACCCATAAAGGTAATGAAGACCGTAAATAATAAATAACACTTTATCTATTACATTTTCTTTAATGATTAATATTGTCCTTTTAACAGTTTTTAACATTCACTGTACGTACCAACTTTCCTTCGTTAATGACTAAGTTTTATTTCTTATAATTTCACTGGCAAAGTTTTAGAGTGATTGAATCTCTAATTTGTGTAATCAGGCATACAGATCTCATAAAGATCTGTAGCACAGTAGTATTAGAGAATAAGTAGTTAAATCGAACGCTAGCAGATTTTTAACTCTAAAACAAAAGTATTCTTGGATTAATTTCTAACTTGATGAAAAACAGTAGTAAAACTTAGGTTGACAGGGATTTAGGAATAAAAACACGTGACTTAAGCCAAACACGAGCAAGTCTCTATCTAACTCTTATAGAAAGAAGAAGCATTCTGAACTTATGGATCAAAGGGCGACGGGGTTAAAACATGTACCGAACGGTTAACCATGGGCAAAGCGCCAAGTGATGCGTAGTCATGGCGACGGGAACTATCTTGGTTTCAGGTGGCAAATTGATTAAAGGGAATTTGTAGATTTCCGAATCTTTTTATAAAATATAATTAATTAAAAATAACATAGCAGGAATGCAAGTCTGTATGGTATTTATTTTCATCACATGTTTCTTAAGTTGTCTTTCTTTCTCCTTTGCAATTTTTACAAGTTCCTTTTTTAGTAAACCGTTCATAAAGGAAATATGTTTTTTTAATAACCAATTTGTAATATCGCTTTTTCAACTATGTTATTGGCAACTTTTCCACCAGTCTAGAATGATAACTGGCATTATCCAAATCTACAACTGTCCTCTCCTGAATCAATTGTATCATTTGATAAAAATATCTTTGAAAGATATCCGGCGTCATTTATTCACGTTAATATTTGGTAGATTTCGGTTCAAACTGCTGCAAAACTCCTATAAATTCCCTCCAATATGAGTTGTAATGAGTATGTGGCCCTGAGCGGATAAGGGTTTTAAATCTTGTACTATGTGTCCTGTACTGACACAGATTACATCCAGATGCCTTCCCTGAGGTATTTTCTAATTTCCCGCTAATACCGTTTTCTCTAAAAGTATTTCCTCTGTATCACCTCTATTTTCACTTTCCCTACGAGAAATTCATTTGTTAGCACTTTTTACAGATTGGTTTTTCACATTCTACTCTTGTTTCATAACTTTCAAAACTTTATCGAGACTTCCTTTTTATTTTCTAACTAAAAACTTTCTAATTTGTGAACATGTCTTCTTAGTATGTTTTTAAAGCATTCGTATAATTTTTTCTTCTAGGGTACGGTTCAGGCTAGCTTACAGTTCCACTTTTCCTTTCCTTAATTCGCCTATAAGTTGCAGATTCGTTAAGTTTTGGAGTAAAAGTAGAAATTTTCGATAGCTAGCACTGAAAGTTGTAAGACAATAACATAACAAGGCCTTACATTTATATACATCTGAAGTATATTAAAAATGTCATTACTGTTAATTGTCCAATTGAGATGTATACTTCTAAATCTAATTATCTTTTAAGTATACAACTCTTTCCTCAAAAACACACTTAAGACACACACAATATCTACCCCTTGCGTTATCTAGTCATTTCCAAAAGAAAAATATATTATCAGCGGCCCATTTCCATATGGCCGACGCACTCGAAATTTTCTTCTCGCTGGTCTCTGCGAATTTTCTGACGCAATTTCATTTCACACATTTACTTCTTTTCTTCTCTAAAATTTTTGTCCATAACTCACAAATTTTGAAATTATTTTCAGGTTCCTCTATTTTCTTCCGATCACTCCATATTCACTTATGAACAACTTTTAATCAATTAATGCCAAGTGCTAAATAAATTTCATTTCATTAACAAAAAAATAAGAAAATCTCGTGTCTTCAGTCTCACTGCAAAGTAATTTTTTTCGAAAAAGCGTGTCATAAACCCGTCCCACTAGATTAAAAAAACCCTTTGAGTTCGCACCAAAAAACCGACAGAAAATGGATCGCTGCGAGTATCAGTCGAGCTACTCGAAAACAATAGAACTATAAAAAAAATGACTTCTTGTGACCAAACTGCATTTATTACCTCTTTTCAAATTTGCCGCCGATGGCCCTCTATAACAATAGAAATCGGCAAAATTTCAAAAGAGTCTGTTGGAAGCTCGAGGCATACTCGACTCGAGCTCGACTCGCCATATTTATACGCACTTTTTTAGAACAACGTTGGTCTAAATGTATTGAAGTACAAGGGGACTATGTTGAAAAATAAATAAAAATATTTTCAAAAATCTTTTGTTTTCTTTATCAGGTCGAGAACTTATCGAACCATCTTCGTATAGTTCCCCTGAGCAGAGCTATTTGCCTCAACGTGTGCGGGACCCTTTAGCGGGACTCTTCCTAACAACGCGAAAATTGATAGGGTAAATCGTGGAATATGAAAATGCGTATACGAATTATCAGAATTACTTTATTTACGTTTATGATATATACTGATTTCTTGGTAGTTGTAGAAAAAGGTTATTATTTGAACTATTGCGTCAGGTTAATTTAGGACAAATTGTCAGTGTTAATAATCGCGAGGCACTTTTTTTTATGGCCCATTTGACTTGCGTCAATTCGTTTTTATTGTTTCTTTTTAAGGTAACATTTCAATTAAATTTAGCACGGCTGACGTTCGTTGCTCATTAAATCTTAATAATAGATAGCAATATTATTATTTGGTTTGAATTTTTATTAAGCTTTTTATTGATTCATACGCTGATAATGTTTTATGAAGCAATTGTGTCTACATATAGGATGGTGCGCTAGTATTTTTCCGTCCCATTTTATTGGAATTTTCAATTTGGAATAAGGTAGAGAGGTGAAATGATTGTTAGTAAACAGGCCTGCGAGATTTGAATTAAAATTTCCCTTTTTTATTTTGAAATTGGGCAAATCAAAAATTAGTTTTTTATTCGTAATTTATACTCTCAGAAACCTCCAATACCAATTTGAAATGAAACGAAGAAATGTAAAATTTTTCACCCGCCATATTTAATTTTCCTTGTTGGAATTAGATGTTGAGAAAATTATGTTAAATTTGTAATGTTTTTAATCGATATCCATCTTATTTTGATATTGTTCCCACGTTCAAATAAATAATCAGGATGACAAATTTGAAGATTAAAAAAAGTTGTGGAGAGTAGCCTTATCATAAAACTGAATACAATTTATATAGGAGCTTTCTGGTCTGGAAAGTTAGCACCTGCTTAGGTTCCTTGTTCAGGATTGTGGGTGAAAACCATCAGGGCAGAAGCGGCGAAAATGAAGATTATCACCATGGTGTGATTGGTAGAAATGACAACTCACCTCTTCGAAGTAATATAAGATACAGCAGCGCCTAATCCAGAGCGGGTGGTTGCGAACGATGTTTGAGTTAACTTACCAATACGTCTGGCCAACGGGGTGCTTTACCGCTAAGAAACCCTTAAATGCAATGTCGAACTCCCAAAACAGATTACCCCAGGCAAAAAGAGATAGCTCAGAATTTCTTATTGATTTTGACGAGGGCACAAATTCGACAAAATTATCAAATCAACTCAAATAATAATTATCACATTTAAAAGAGAAAACCGAAGAAGGCGAGGAAAACCGCAAATACCATGGTGAGATGATGTGAATTGACTAACAGGGCATGACTGGATGAAAAATACTTCCTTGCTAGTTTTTCACCTTTATTTTCGTGTTATTTGTCTATTTCGTGTCGTTAAAATTCATATTGCGTGTCGCAAAATACACCAACAAGATTACATCATCCGTTCAAATAGCTACAAAAAATATTTGCACGTAACGCGATTGAACACAGAAATTTAAGTGCAGTGACAACTAGACTGATGGAACAAAGGAAAAATACACGCAGATGTACACTGGAATATGAGGAACTAAACAGAAATATGAATAAGCACAGTTGGAAAGATCTGAGAAAATACATGAGATAAATGATTTAAAACCCAATAGAAGATAACTCGAACATATAAGTACTCCGAAAAAACTTCTCAAGAGGTCGAGGAAACATTCACAAGTTCCAGGACACTGAAGGAGTTATTGTGGCAGACAAAGCACAAATTATTAAAGTTGAAAATTTCTATCATTAACTCTAATATACAAAATGAACCAAAACATATTATTAATGTCGATTCAGAAGAGATGCCTGAAATCGGTAAAGATGAACTCTTAAAAGCCTCAAAGTGGATGAAAAATGGGAGATTCCCCTGAAAAAAATAGAATTACTGGTGAAATACTGAACATAGGTGGAAATTGATTATTAATACTGCTAAATGAGCGTTTTATCGAAGGTGGAATACGAAATTCCTGGCAAAATGCAGAGGTGTTTTTACTCTTTAAGAACCGAGGTAACAAAATCCTAGAAAACTATAAACCTATTACCCTACTCTGTCAATGTACAAAATGTTGAAGTGATTCCAAAGAAGTTTCAGAACTAGCGAACACTTGCAAATTTGCGTTCCCTTATTAAATAAATAGACCGTGAGCTGTCCATAAGTGAAATGGACTCATTCTTTTTTGTCTGCCCTTTAGAGTCTGCCATTTTTTCCCGTGAATTCAATCTGGGTGACTACTTTGAAACTGTGTGTGTGTGAAAACTTTAATGGCAGACAATTTAAGATCAGGAAAAAACAGATTTTTTTGAAAATTCAAATTGATTTTCCAAATTTTCGAAGAAGCTGTCAGTTTTGACCCCTTGAACTCATTTCACGAACTCACTGCCCTCCAAAGGGCAGACAAAAAAAGAGTCCATTTCACCTTATGGACAGGTGACGGTCTAAAACCACCGAATATAATGTCCCAGTACATCTAACTTTTGTTGACTATTATAAGGCGTTTGACTCAGTCGAAACTTGGCCAGTTCTGAAAAGTTTAAGAATTGCACGAATTTACTCTAGATATATATATAAACTTGCTGAAGTATATATACTACAACACAACCCTACAGGTAAAAATTAACCAAAATACAATAGCAACCGAGATATATGTTGGAGGGGTCTGATAAGGAAACACAATTTCCCCAAAGCTCTTTAATTCAATACTAGAAAACATATTTCAAGCATTAAACTGGAATAGAGCCTGAACTAACCAAAACTGGAACAGAAAGGGTTTATGTATCGACGGTTTGCACTTGAGTCACTTGCAATTTGTGGATGATGTGGTTCTGATAAATAGGGGTACGTAAGAACTGGGAAGTATTTTATAAGCACCGAAAAACGACCATCACTTTACTTTTACTAAAACCTAATGGGTTAGATGTTTACTCAACTACCAAAGATCCGATTTAAAATAAAACCATTGTTTACATCCCAAAAATTGCCATGAATACGTGAAGAAAGACTATACTGTTTTATGAGTTACAATAAAGTCTGATACTCCACCATGCATATCTATTTTTTCTCAAAGTTGCATGTACTCTACACATTTATTTATTCTTGCAAATTTAACATTATTTTGCCATTATTCACAATTTAATTCACTTTGTGTCACCAAGACGAACCAATTTTTTTAAATAGCATTACAAATCGATTTAAATCAAAATGAAATCACTAGTGAAACAAAAAGGAGAAGTGTCAATTGTCCCAAATCCCAGTATAATGACTAATAAAAGCAGCATTGCCAAGTTGTGCAGATAATCTGGACATGTTATAATATTACGAATTCTAGCTATTTGTTAGATAAACATAGTAGGAAAAAATCAATTACTTTTAGGTAAAAGTAATTGTTTATAAATTGAAAATTTCTGTATATTCCAGAAATTATGTTATTTGATACCTTATGATATTTAAATAATTAAAAAATGTTAATAAAAAATAAAATTTCTATACATACGAATAACTTCATATTTTCTTGCAAACTTAGCACGGACTTAGCAACACCTGACGGTTACCATACGTGAGTACTCGTAATACTGTCGGACATTTTACACACAGGACCTTGCTTTACAGAATCTTTTCAATATTTTTTGCTAATTGGCGCCTAACCTCTACGAGGTATTAGTTTGTTTTGAAAAGGGAAAAGGCCTGTATTAGCAAATCTTAATTAAACCTTTAGCTAGTCGGAAAATTTGGCATATTTGACATTGCTAATATATTCAGAAAGGTAAATGAACGATATCTCGCAATTTTTTTGAAAAATTAGGTTATATTCTCAAAGTGCTAAGAGAATTCTTAGATTTAACAGACAAATGACGTGAAAATGATATCGATCATATAAAAGGATTTCGAAATTTCCTTAGATCAGCAAAAAAAAAAGATTTTCCCATACTTTACTCTTTTAGGCTATCTTTAAGTGGAATAATTTTATATAAAATGCTTAAAGGCATAAAAACGATCGTGAAATTTATGCCAACTGATAAAAGTTAATAAACCACAACCATTCAGGACTGTTACTAATGGGATATGCTTTTTCTAAGTTTTTACAGTATTTTGACTATATTACATTCCTTATTTCTTGCCTTTACTACATAAAAGTAAATTCTGCTTTAAAATAACCTTGTAACATGACCAACTTGCACTTCATTATCTGGACATGTACTCCTTTTTATTTACTACCCTTTGCTTACAAAAGCCTCTTGTTGAACTTGTTTTGTAATTCTGTTGTAAATATGTTGTTTTTGTGGCATTTATTCTTTTAAAGAAATAATAAATTTTAAATAGTTTAGGAAATACTTTAAACCAAATATTATTTATTATATTAAAATTTTAACTTGAAATCAGTCCAATCTAAACCATTCAAAAATATAACTTTACAGAAATAATTTTAATTTTATATACTGTTATTTCCTAGACTATTAAAAAATTAGGACCGCAAATTTCTCTATTGAATTATTTTCGATTTCGAGCGATTTTCGTTTTGGTTACAATGAATGACGTTTAAACTAGTCAGTGCCAATCACATCGTTCAAAAACAATTTGCTAGCTATCACCTGGCTATTTTTGCAAATTCTACGTAGGGCTGACTTGTTTGTGATTTATATACGATCAAGCCTAATGGTGTCATCCACATGGACATAATATAAAGATAATAAACCGCGACCTCGGATTCTATAGAAGCACGTAGGCTCTCGCTTAGAAGGAGACAGAGCATTTTCGATGTGTAATATCTCTCACTTTACTCTGCGGAATAGAAAGAGAGTTACTACTCATCGCTCTGTCTAAACCGAGAGTCAACGCGCTTCTATAGGATACGTAGTTTATATATCTTATATGTCTATGACTATTCATAACCCTAACCAAAATCACTTTAAATAATTCTATAACTTAACGGGCCTGGAGTTCAAAGCTTAATAACCTTAACTATCTGTTTTTTTAAAATTGAAATTTTTATTTATTAATTACTTGTAAAACAAAACAATTAAAGATAACATATGAAAATTGTTTAAATTTTAAATTAAACTTTAAACTACCAGTCCTGTTGGCTTTTGCTATTTATTTTAACTGGGTGCGTGTTGGTGGTATTATGTAGAGATGGGCACCAGGGTACAAGCGTGGTGGTGGCTCTACGACCAGTTGCTGCAACTCCATTCAAACGCTTCCATACTCTCGGCTCTTCACGAAGACGTATCGCTTCAAGGTTTCTTTCCAAAAGACCTCTTTCGACAGTCGATTTACGTGGTGATGACGTGGACTTCAAAAACCAGAAGGTATTTTGTAAATATTTTATAGTCCTTCAGAAATTATTATGAGAACTTGTACCATAAAAATAAATCATAAATTTTCAAATAATCTATCAAGTTTCTACTAACAATATAATTTAATCAGCTTGTAATGGAATGAATGAAGCAGGTTTTTCAATCTAAAAGTAAGTTCAAATTTGTCCTTTAAGTCAGTTCGAAGTGTTGAAATGCATTACTGATTGGCAACAAGCCAGATAAAAATATGAGCTACTAATTAAATACAAATGTAGATGTTTCAAATTAAATACATGATTTGTTAATTATTAAAACAATAGACCTTGTTAAATGATAAACTAAACTTGTTGGCTTAACCAAATAAACTAAGTAATCTCTTTTATGGTAACAGAGTAAAAAAACGGGTTGTTTAACCTAAAAATTAGCATATTACGTTTTTTTTTATTGTATTTAGGTTACTCCGATTGAGAATGTTTCGCCTTTATTCTATTGCTACAGTTAATATGTAGTAAATGTGTAGTAAAATGAAAATATCGCAATCTGTAATAAACGGTCTTCCATACATTCACATTTGTCTTTTGAATTTCAAATTTCTTAACTAGGTACCTTGTAACAATGTTTTTACAAATCCACGATTGTTTTAATCCTCGCTAGAATGAATTCAAGTAATGGTGAACCGTACGAAGGTCTAGTCTACTTCCACTCTATATTTATTTATTCGCTTATCGACCATCAAATTCGTACTAAATGTTTCATTTTGCCTAATAATAGACCCTAACTAACCAAATAGTTCTTTCCCTTTCAGCGAGAAATACCTAATCCAAGAGACTGAATCAAAATACAAATTGGGACTAATATAATAAATACTTTCACTTTTTCAAAAAATAAAAAAGTCAATTGTATAAACCTAAAGTTAGAAATGGCAAGACGGAATGATTCTATTCACTCCAGATCAAGAAACTTAGCTACTCACTCATGTAATAGTCTTAAAAATTATTCACACTTTTTTCACCACATTTAACTTCGATCATACCCTATAAATTTAAACAATAGATTTGTTTGAAGGCTATTTATGGTCGGTGGGGATAGACTTTTTGGATGTTTGACAGACATAAACATGTCTACTTGTCTTTTCTTTCAATTTAATTGCTTGTCGTGACTCTTTTCAGTGTTTTTAAGTAAAATTACTATAAATGTGAAGTTTACAATTAATATTAACAAAAAGAGGATTTAAAAACTGACTTTTATTGGTAAATATTGTTAAATATTGATTACATATTGAAAATAATATTTAAAAAAAATTAGGCAACCATATATTCATACTTTTATGTATTCAGAATTGACGTACGGATTATCATATGATACTCGTTTAATAATGAAAAGGATAACATAAAATCGGTATGTGTGTACCAAGAAATTAAATATCTACTATTTATTAATACTTTTTCAAATATAAATAAAAATATTATTGGGTTATTCAGCGTTCAAACAACCGGGCCCTAGTTCTGACGTTATGCTAATTCTTCAGGGGTATGTTCGAAGACAGTCACAGTAAAAATATTAGTGATTACTTTCAACAGTTGAAAAAAATCTTGATGTAGTAAATCACATTTACTACAGTAGCAAATGTTTAATACATTCCATTCTCCGAACGACATAGACTACAAATAAGCTCCAAATAAATAAACAATGTACAGGATGTCGATCAACACGAAAAATATGGAGAGCCATTAACTACAGATGGCTTGAAACAATTAAAATAATTTTTATCTGCGGTATATTTATTTTCTATTTTTATTTACTATTACTAAAAATCTATGCCATCGTTTTTAGTCAACTTCTAAATTAGATATCGTTAAAATCATTAGGCAACCTTGTAGTGTAAATCTTTTTTTATCTTGCCAATTTCTTTATCCTTTCAATAATTTTTTCGACTATATTTAAAGAAAAATCAAAATTTGTTTGAAGGTCATAGACAATGATGTTTCTTGCGAAGTAGTAGATATCTGTTGGACTTCCATTGTCTTTATTTTTGTTGAATATCACGACGTTTCGGCTAGTAGTTATCTCTAGCCGTTTTCAAGTGAAACTGCTAGAGATAACTACTAGTGAAAGTGAAAACGGCTAGAGATAACTACTAGCCGAAACGTCGTGATATTCAACAAAAATAAAGACAATGGAAGTCCAACAGATATCTACTACTTCGCAAAAATCAAAATACTACCATTATTTTTACTACTTACGAGGATACTAAAAAATCTACCGAGCCAGGATATAAACAATTGATAACTGTTGCCTAATAACGTTCAATAAAGACAATCTTGTTCTACTTGTACGTCAAATTTGATTTTAATTCTTTCATTAGTTTGTGTTTTGTAACAAAAAAATGAGTCTTGTGATATTGGAACGCCACAATTTTACCAAATTTTTAACAAAGAACCATTATAGAGATCCCTTCATATTTTAAAATTAAATATTGATCAAAATAAGCCCTACAACTTTTCATAGGTTTGTTTTTCTTTCTTTCCAAGGACACCCATTCTAGCCCTCGTTTTGAGAAACTTTCACGCATCTGCTATATATATCTAAACTATGTCAGCTACTCTTTTCAATATCTTTGGTAATAGTAAGAGATTTGATATTCGAATTTTTCCTTACATTCTCATGCTCTTTATAGCATTAATTTCAACGAATTCGCCTACTTGATTTTTTAATATGCTTAACTACAAAATATTAAGAAAGACCATCTAAAGGCAATGAACCAAACAATTGAAATAACCAATTAAATGATGATTTGTTTGACGCCCACATCCGCAGTTGTGATATTGCATTTTTAATTCCTAAAAATGATTATTCATTTCGTATAATTTAGTATATTATTTTCCCGCTGGTGTTATAATTTCTTGTTGTTTAGTGATAATTTGGAATTTACATTTTACAGCTTAATAATTAAGAATATGAAGTGGGTCTTTAGTTCTTCAAATTTGTGCTGTGATATGTGTGCTGTTACAAAGATTGTGTACTGTGCTTGTGTACCTTTTATTATTTTATTTTTCAAAAAGAAAATGTTATAATGTTGTGTGAAAAGAATTAAATATTTTAGTTTTATCAGTTATGTGTATAAATCCTTCTAATAAAAGAGGACCTTGCAACGGTTGTGCAGTCACATATGGATTAATATCGGGATACGATAATGAGAGAAACCAAGTTACTTCAATTTTTTATGTAAGAGTTCTTTTATAAGTAACATGTACTGATTTAAGAATGTGTTTTATAAAATAAGGTGTTCGGATTTTATTTCACTTTATGGGTATCGCACAAAACTGCTGACCTGGTTAAAATGTAAAATAATTTCCTGTTGAGATAAAAGAATGTCCGTTGACTACAATGGGAATAGAATGTCTTAAGAATAAGTTGCTTTTATATGCAAAAGTTATTTAGCAACTATTTTAATTAATTAATATGGTTCAATTATGAATATTTAGTTTTGTTTGTTGTTCCTGAAATCTAAAAGGCTTCCCTTGTATGCACGTATATGAGTGAACATTTCAATGTAATACCATATCATTGTCATTTTATTCATTATTTAGTGAAGTGTTATAAGCATATTTTTTACTTCAATGAATAAAAAATTTTTTGCACAGCACTGTTTGGCGTCATGCCAAAAACGTGTGCTCCGATAATAAAAAATAAATATATACTTTACAAATTAGACCCCATTTGTAAAGACAATGGAATACCTATATATAATAAATTTCCTTTGTTAGCTTAGCTAAAACAACAATATCTGGTATTTTTCTCCTTCCTGGCTGTTCTGTGATAGTATTTTTTTTTATTTCGAAATTCTTTTGTCTTATTAGTTAATAGTTGCATTTTTAACTAACCTTTTTTCGCTTCGGATTTATGGTAAGATTAAATATGAACTTAAGTCGTTTTCAATTGTTTTTGGTTATAAGTGAAAATATAACCAGAACGTCATCTTCATGAGAAACTTATTCTAAAAAAAAAACAGGATCTCTGAAGTGTATTGAGTTGAGGCGGCTCTTTGATCTCTTGTAAAATTTGCTGAATTGGAGTTACGTGGTTTTTCCATGAAGGTGACGATAAATAACCAAATAGGTCAGCATGTTTATGGTATTCTATTTAATTCAATATAATAAGTGTAAATATTGCAAGTGATTTACCGTTTTAAATAAAACTTATATTTTTTGAGTCACTTGTTAAAGAAGTCGAAGTGAACTTTTGGTTTTTTCTAATATGTATTTGGGTACTATTCTGTTGTACATAAAATTAACTTTATTGATTAAAGAATTAGTTTTACGTTGTAAGTTGTGGGCATTTTATTATTTTACTGCTACGTGTTTTAAAACATAAAGTAATTTCTTGTCGATCAAAGAACTTTCGCTAACTCAATGGGAATAGTATGGTATGCTTTACACTAAACAGAATTTATTTTGCCACTATTGAAGACATAAAACTCACTTTTTTTTATTTGATGTATAACAAATTGAAGTCAGGAATCGCGGTATTACATATATTACATATAGGCGAGCGGTTCATCCCTAAAAAGATGCTTAGAAACGCAATATACCGACCATTTTTTTTCGCATTTCTAGTCCACAAAACCTTTCTAAGTAATTTTTCTTAATACAATTTTTTTGTCCTAGTAGGCCGTCAATTTTATTAACAAAAAACTTGCAAAAAAAAGATAAAGAGCAAGTTTAAATAATTATTTTATGAATTCATGCCTTACCGTTGACTTTTGATGCCATAGTTTACAAATTGAAGGGAGAGTAACAAATTCCATTTGTTTCCTGCTGATTCTGATGAGAAACTAAAGGTTATAACGGGTTTAAAAAACAAGAAGTCGGTTGGAGATGATCAGATACCTGTTTCTATTTTAAAAGATGTAGGTGACTTTATTTCTGAACCTTTATTTTTTATTGTAAATCTGTACTTTACAACAGGTATTTTTCCAAGTAAGCTAAAAAAATGCCCATATTAGTTCAATCTATAAGAAAGGGGAGAAATCTGAAGAAAAGAATTATAGACCAATTTCGCTATTGCCTAATATAAGCAAGGTTTTTATCAGAGAATTGGTAACATTTGGTAAGTTTTCTGTAATATCAGATAAACAAAATTGCTTTAGAAAAGGGTAATCCACAGTAAGAGCTTTGTACCAAACACTTATACAAATGCTAGAATCACTAAATAAAAAAAGCAAACAGTAGCTGTCGAGTGAGAAGCACGTTGTAATTCATTTGTCCTCTTACAAGATTGAATAAATAAATAATTAATTTAGCAGAAGTAGCTAAATTACATGGCGCAGTCTGGTTAAAAAAAAAAAAGAATGAGATAAAATAAAGTGTCTTAGTGAATGCCGAATTAAGAAAAATAAATAAAATGGGGGACCAAAGAGGCATTGCTCAAATGCAAATGGAGGGTAATTTGGCGGAAAACTGGAAGGTATGGCAATCCAGATTCGAGAATTATCTAGTGGCTAGCGAAATTAGCAAGAAATCAGAAGAAATTCAATGCGCTCAAGTACTTCACTACATTGGTGAGGAAGGTTTCAAAATTTTTACAACTTTTCAATTTGAAGAAAATCAAAAAAATAAATTAAAATGCCTCCTAGATAAATTTGAAATGCATTTTCTACCTAAGGAAAATCTAACCTATGAGAGGTATAAATTTTTTTCATACAAACAAGCAAATGGACAAACTTTAGAACAATTAGTCACAGAATTAAAGAAAATGGCAATGAAGTGCAAGTTAGGAAATCTTCAGGATGAGTTAACTAAAACAATGCTCATTTGTGGAATTAACAATATCAATATAAAAGAAAAATTACTACAGGAGGAAGATAGTGTTTCGTTAGAAAAAACCATTGAAAAGTGTACAATTTTAGAAATCGCAAAAGAAAGAAGTGCATCAATGGGAGGAAATCAAGTAAATACTACAGAACAAGGTATAGTAGATGTAATAAAGAAAAATAAAAAGAATATGGTAAAAGATACTAACAAAGATAAACAAAAAATTGATAATTGCACAAGATGTGGTAAAAACCATTTAATAAACAAATGTTATGCATATGGTAAAACTTGTAATTATTGTAAAGGTAAAAATCATTTTGAAAATAAATGTTTAAAAAAGAAAAATAAAAAAATACATGAAATTAAAAATGATAATGAAAGTGTTTCTGAAAATGATTCATTTTTATTCGTAGGCTCGATTGATAGTATAAATAAAAATTTAAATAATAAAGATGAATGGTTTACAGAATTAAATATAAATAACAAAAATGTAAAATTTAAGATTGATTCAGGTGCTATGGTAAATATAATTTCTTTATATTTATTTAAGAAACTTGGTTTAAAAAATAAAATTATTATAGAAACTGATACTGTATTAAGGTCATATACAGGTAATAATCTAAATATTGTTGGTAAATGTATTTTGCAATGTTTTAAGAATGATAATATATATGACTTAGAGTTTTATATTGTAAAAGGTAATACTTCAGCAATTTTGGGTTTGAATGCAAGTATTTCTCTAAATTTAATTAAGAGAATAGATACTTTAAATACAATACAAAACGAAGAGTACATAGAATTGATAAAAATGTTTAAAGATGTCTTTAGTGGTACAGGGTGTATAAAAGAAAAATGTTCAATTAAACTAAAACCTAATAGTAATCCTGTTGTTCAACCAATTAGAAGGGTGGCCTTTCCATTGATGGAATCATTAAAAAATTCTTTGGAGGATTTAGTAAAAAATAAAATTATAGAAAAGGTTGAGGGACCTTCAGATTGGGTTAATGCTTTGGTATTGGTAAGAAAACCAAATGGTAGCCAGTTAGAATAAAGATGTCGAGTGAGAAGCACGTTGTAATTCATTTGTCCTCTTACAAGATTGAATAAATAAATAATTAATTTAGCAGAAGTAGCTAAATTACAGTAGCCATGTGACTAGACCTGTCTAAAGCCTTTGATGATGTGGATCATAAAACATTATTGTTAAAACTTGAAATGTATGGTATAAGGGGTAATGCTCTGGAATTAATAACATCGTATTTGACGGACAGGACTCAGCGTGTGGTGGAGTCTGATTTTCATGGTAGGACTATATTGTCTCAGAGGTTTAAAATGAAAAGGGGCGTCCCTCAGGGTTCAATACTTGGACCTCTGTTGTATATTCTTTATACAAATGATTTACCCGAAATCTCTGGATAGCAGACTATACTATATGCTGATGATACATCGCTTATATTCAGTGAAAGCACGGCGGAGTTGCTATTGATAATGGTTCAGTCTATGATGAACATTCTCGATGGGTACTTTCGGTACAACAGCCTGTCGCTAAATGTTTCCAAGACCCAGTGCATTATGTTTGGCAACAGATTAAATAATCAATTTACATTAACATTTGAGGATACAACAATAACATCAGTTGAGAGCGCTGTTGTTTTGGGACTAAACATCGATAGAAGGTTGGACTGGGGGGCGCACATCGAGAGAGTTGCCACTAAAATATCTCAGTATTGTTTTGCATTAAGAATTACTTCGGAGAGAGTTGGAATCGATGCAGCTCTGTCAGCTTACCATGCATTTGTACAGTCCATAATCAGATATAGTTTGATATTTTGGAGTAATTCCTGTGATTTTAATAGAGTTTTGATTCTGCAAAAAAGATATATTTTTGCAATGAAACAACAAGACAATTGTAGAAATATCTTTATTAGTAACAATATTTTGACGGTTATAGGCATGTACATTTTGGATTCGGTGATGCTTATTATTGATAGCAGGGGTCTTTTTAAGGGTGCATCTATTAAACATAACTACATTACTAGAAATAAAACAAATCTGCTTCCTGATAAATATAACTTTAGTTATTTGCAGAAAAATGTCGAGTTTTCTATAATAAAAGCTTTTAATTTTTTACCTGAAAATGTACATTTCCTACCGAGAAATAGATTAAAGTGTGTCCTAGAAATCTTTTTGTGTAAAAAAGTCTTCTCTACATTGGAAGAGTTTTATGAGTGTGATAAAGGCAGCATTGTCTCGAAGTAGAATTTTTGTTGTTGGCTGTATCATTAAATTTTACATGTAAGTGTCCTTGTTATTTAAATTATTTTTCATTTATAATATTGCCCTTTATCTTAAATTTTAATTGTTTTGTTTTTGCTACATTAATTCGATAGAATTATTCAAGAACGGTATCTAAAACTGTGTATTATTGTTGAGGTTTTTTTTCTTTTCATTTTTTTTTCTTTTTTATCTACAGCTGAGAACGAACTCTAATTTTTATTATGATGTTCCTTACAGTAATGATATTTTTTTAACATTGTTCGATGCCTTTATGGGTTTTTTTGTAAGAGATACTTATTGGAATAAATAAAGACATCTATTTATCTATACAAAAAAAGGCGAAATTCATCATTTTTTGAATTTTTTTTTCTCGAAAACTACCAAACGGATCGTAATTCTGAAAAATGCATAGTAATCTTTGAATCTTCAACTTTAACAGCGATTTTTTTATATGGACAAATGAAGTCTGTGATGCTGAAAGTGGAGCTTATTGTTTTCGTCGCTAATAATTTGATTATTTTCAGCAATAACTCGATTCTTCGGGTTTAAATCATCGGGTTACATTTGAGCTCCACTTTCAGCATCACAAACTCCATTTGTCCATATCAAGAAAATCTCTGTTAAGTTGGAGTTTCAAAGATTGCTATGCATTTTTTAGAATTACGATCCGTTTGGTAGTTTTCGAGAAAAAAAAATTCAAAAATGACGAATTTCATATTTTGTTTGCATAAAATCGCAAATATCTCGGAAAGGAAGCATTATTTGCAAAAATTTTCAGGGGACAAAAAGTGATTATATTAACGTGTTTTATCTATGTGAATCCATTCCGTTTTTTTGCAAATTTTTTGTTAATAACAATTGATCACCTACTCAGACAAAAAAAATTTATTAAGAAAAATTATTCAGAAAAATATGACAAATTTAATAAAAAAGGTTTCATGGACTAGAAATGCGAAAAAAAAATTGATCGGTGCATGCTCTTCATAGGAGATAAACCGCTCGCCTAATACACACACACTAAGGAAAAAGATAAATCTTTCGTAATTTTTTTCATTATTCGACTTGGCCTGCTCGAAAAAAAATTCTCCCACGGCACTGTTTGGCGTTATGCCAAAAAATAGGTTCTAATATAGAATAAATATGTATACGTTAAAAATTAGACACATCACGTGTGAAGACAATGGACATAATAAATTAAACGTCATTTGTTAACTTGTTAAACAATTTTTTTTTAGTTTTTTAAATTTCATGATATTTTTATCGATTAAATCTAAGAATTACTAGTTTGAACAGGTTTTTTTGCTCTTCAAGAAAAATATGAACTTGAATTGTATTTACATAGTCTACAGGACGTAACCCCTATTTCAACATGGCCTTCATTTTGACCAGTCCGACAATTATTTTATTTGCGAAAATTCTCATATATGCTGCGTTTTGTAATGCGCCATTGCAACACGCGTTAATTTGGTTAGCTTTTAAATTAGTATGACCGACAATTTTTTTTGCAGTTTAATTGTAGGATAATTTGATTAAAAACACGAACGAAATCTATCCGACAAAAATGATGCGTTGAGTCCGCCGCCCGTAATATGTCAAAATAACGTGTACATGTTTTTTATTGTCAACCAGCTGATTTCTTCACAGTTGTTTAATTAATATTTGTACAATCAAGTGGTTATATTGTCCGATAAATTTTATGTGCCTATTTTCCAGTCCGACACTTGGTAATTGTCAATTTCTCGGGAAAGATTAATTGATTATCACAAATTTCATTTTTTTTTTCACTTTAGAATACACTAAAATATGTGTCGGACAATGTAAGTGCTGCATATTCATAAAAAATTTAAAAAATAATGATTTAGAAATTGTCAATGTGAATGCATTCATAGCCAATAATCGACAAAAATATAATTAACGATTAATCAATTACTGGAAAATTGTTAATCAGCAAATCGAAATTATCAATTCCTTTGTCAATTAATAATTTCGAAATTAAAATTATGAATTAATGAAGTAAACGAAGATTTTTTCTTTAAATTATCAATTACTTAAGTAATTGGAGATTTCATTCCTAAAATTATCAATTAATAAAGTAATTGGTAATTTTATTCCTACAATTGTCAAATAACGAAGTAATTCATAATTTCATTTTTGAAATTAACAATTAACGAAGTAATTAATAATTTTAGGAAAAAAATTAGCCATTACCAGAGTACCAGAAAATTTCTCAAATTATTCATTACACGAGTAATTAAAAATTGAATTTTCTAAATTATTGAATTATTAATTGGTAGTTTAATTAAATTAAGAAAATTAATTAATTACGTTTTTTCGCAAGTAATGCAGTATCGTATAAAATTGCCAGATAACTATGCTTATTTATCGTTTTTGTTTTAAAAAAAAATTACTTGGTCAGTGTACTTTTCCCCCGACAAATCAGTAAAATATTCTTGGGAAGTTGACAATTTCTGAGAGTCGGGCTGGAGCGCATAAAATTTGTCGAATATAAATATTATGTACACGTTATTTCAACATATAACAGGCGATGTGCTCGAAGATCGGCGCATCATTTTTACCGGACACATTTTTTTCGTATTTTTCTTCAAATTATCGTGCAACTGCAAAAGAAAATGTTGGTCTTGTCAATTTAGTACCTCGACGGGTTTTGCCATTACGCATTAGAAAACGCAGCGCATGCGAGAATTTTTGCAAATAAAAAAGTTACGTTCGTGTAAAGAATACCACACACATTGACGCAAACCTCTGTGTACATTCTCTTTTGTCGTACACACGTTCCTCCCATTCTGCATAGTTTTATCTTTACGTCTCGGCCGAAGAGGATGGCTTTAAGATGTGTGGGGGTCCTAAAATCAATGAAGTAAATTTAGAAACAGCCTATATTAGTTTTTTAAAACTATACTTTACTAATATATAAAATATTATTTATATTGGTGGGAGTTTTTTTGTAATACGTTACATTTTTAAAAATAGCAAAAGCCCTGCTCTGCTTTGTTTTTTCAAAACATCAGCTAATCCTCCCAAAACTATTCATATATTTTAATTTTTAGTTTGTCATGTTTTTTATAGTTTTTTAATTAAACGTATTAGTCTGGGAGTACGTCAGTGGAAATTATAGTGCGTGTCCTTTTTTGATCACCAAACATTTCGCTAACCAAAAAAGTAGATTGCAAAAGCGATAGGTGTTTGTTTATGCGGATATTAAATTAGTAATGCTAATTATAAAATTTTAATGTCGTAAACATAAACAATAAGATTTAAAATAACGTGGGTCATTTGGTATAAAAAAAATACCCTAGTTTTATATTAAGTTGGGGTTACCAGATATAAATTCATATTTGGATTCAAAATTCAGTACGTTTAAACGTGGTTGCTGATGATAAAAGGAATGCTTACGTCTATTTTTTACGGTAAGGGGGGTTTTACGATCATTTCGTTGTGCTGAGGTATTTGGTCACACAATGTGGAAGTTTTCTTTTCAGAATTACACAACTTACTTAAATATGCATAGCTGTGACATATCTTGGTCAATTAAACTATTAATTAGAGTAAAATCACAAGATAATAACTACGAGAAAGAGATAAATCATAACATTTACTGATTTTGTTTAAAATAAATGTTTCTAGACGAATTTTCACCATTTTCGTACAGCATTTTATCCTTGCTGTGCAACAGCATTAGCTTGGCCTATTCTATTAGCATTAATTTGATACAAAGTTTACGTTGTTTTCTTTTCTACACTGTTAAAAATAACCTTAAATTAAATGCAAATTTAATGTCCATTCTACATTAAATTTAATTATTTTGTACTTTAAATCGTGAATAATTTACATTTACTTTGAATTTAAAGCAAATTCATTGAAACGTCAGTTGGTTGTACATTAAATTTGATTAAATGGTACCTTAAATTTCAATAAAGTAACTGAAAAGATATTACAACTTTTGTATATTAAAATTAATTCACATATACCCTAATACTAAAGGAATTGAGATTATTATTAATCAATGTTCATTGCATGAGAATCCAGGAGATGGCGTAACTTGTATTTAACTTCTTGTTTAGTACGATATAACTTGCTTAAAGGGCTCAATTTTCTTATATTGAGGTGTACATGTCTGTTCCGTACTAACGGGAACCAAGGAGTTTGAAACTGGTCTAGATGGCGGACACTACCTATGGGGAAAAATCCACCTTTTCCTGGTAGTTTCAGAATTTCTTAAACTCATATTAATGTTGATGCATTAAATATGTGATAACATATCTCAAATTCAGTGAACACTGATTGTATATTTAATGTACATAGTCACCATAAAAAGTAATGATCAAACTACATTGAATTTAATGGAAAAAAATTTAGATTAATGTAAAAATTAATAAATTTATTACATTACATTAAATGCATTTAAGAAACGTTTATGAAATTTGCTTCCAGCACATTTACCTTAAATTTAATGCATTTCCTTTTATACAGTGTACTTATCCATTCTTCATTCACAGTTCTGTATACTGTAAAAAGGAAATGTATTAAATTTAAGGTAAATGTGCTGAAAGAAAATTACATAAACGTTTATTAAATGCATTTAATGTAATGCATTAAATTTAATAATTTCTATACTAATCTAAATCAATTTATTCCATTAGATTTAATGTAATCTTATATTTAAAGTTTGATCATAACTTTTTAAGGTGACTATGTACATTAAATATACAACCAATGTTCATTGAATTTGAAATATTTTATCCTATATTTAATGTACCAACATATTAATAAGAGTTCAACTTATATCTTATAAACAGAAAGTTTAATACAAGTTGCGCCATCTCCCGGAATCTTATGCAGTGTATATTGAATAATAATGTAGATTCTTTTAGTATTAGGATATATGTGAGTTAATTTTAATGTACAGAAGTTGAAATATCTTTTCAGCTACTTTATTGAAATTTAAGACACCATTTAATCAAATGTAATGAATAACCAATTGATATTTCAATGAATTACTTTAAATTCAAAGTAAATTTAAATTATTCACGATTTATGGTACAAAATCATTAAATTTAATATCGGATAAACATTAAATTCGCATTAAATTTAAGGTTATTTTTTACAACGTACATCAAATACAAATCGTCAAAACAATGCTTAAAGTGTTAAGTTTTTCACCCTACTCATATGACAACATTTCTTACATATTTTCCAGAATTTTTCTATTTTCATAAACGTATTCTAGAAACTTAAAAATATATGTTTTGGACTTCGTTAAAATAAAATTGGCAACTTTTCATTGCTACCGCTTGGTTTCTATTGGCACTACACATTAAATAATTAGGAATTTCATTTCCCATCCACTTATCCAATTAAGAGTGAACAGTATGCGACTGGGAAAAAAACAATATTTCTAATTATAACGACAATTATTTGAATGAATGTCTGCACGTCTCCGTCCAGTTAGTTAACATAGCAATAACGTTGGTATATTGTTAATTATAAAATCGGTTTATCCGGTTTAAAATGCCTTTAAAGTATAAATAACTGGCAGTCGTTATTTTTAAATATACTATTTGATTATTTTGAACTAAAATTTGATATTTGTGATTGTAAGAGCAGTCTATATGTAATTCTCGATATAATGTATTGTCTTTTATATATTTTTTAATACCTCACGGCGATTCACGGTAATTTAAAGCTCTTTAAACACACGTGTCTGATGTATTTTAAAAGAAAATATACAAGACGATTTGGGTATTTATCAAAAATGGTATGTTTAGTTTATTAGATGCCTTACCATTTTTGGAATATAAGTATGTCTCTAAATGGAAATAAAAATTTGTAATTTATCTCCCATCAGTTGGTGTGGGATTTGTTCTTTTACAAGGGGTACTAAAAAAGTTTTCTTTGTAACAATAAATGGAAGTTTTGATAAAGTTTTATTTTTCAACAGAATCTTTAACTTCAACGCACTTACTCCACCTATCCTGGAAAAATTTTATTCCATCAGAAAAAAAAATAATGCTGTTGGCCTTCATATCATGCATCAATATCTTGTTTTAGCTGGTTATTGCCTGAAAAATAATGTCCTTTTGAATTTTTGTATAAAAAGACTTCAGACGGGGCCAAATCTGGACTGCGGGTAGTCCAGCTCGAAGAAGTTATATTTGCAGGTAATGAATTGATCTTCGGCTCCTTTGTAAACTCGCGAATTGTCGTGAAAAAGGTTTTTGCGCAATAGTCTTATATAATTTTGTTAATATAACGCAGAAGGTAACTGCTGTTCTTGTGCCTTCGGCATGTATTCAACTAGAATAACTCTTGCTTGGTCTAAAAAAACAGTTGCTATCAGCTTTCCAGTTGCAAATTATGTGCCGACGTTTTTTGGAGGCGAAGAATCCATACTAACCTATTGCATGGTGATTCATCAAGTTTTAGAGAAAATGTCTAGATCTGCGCTCAAAGGTTTCAAATAATTTTGAGTAATTTGTTACCTAAGCAGTTTTTTTTTTCGGGGGTCAATAATCTAAAACACTGATGGCTGAAACCTCATTTATGCCTACTTTATCGTGTGGAATTGTCAAAACGCTTAGTTCCATTGTATTTAATGCTTTAACAATAGTAGACACTTTGAAATTATGTTCTTAAATACCCGTTGTTTCTATTTTCCTGCAAACATCAGATTGATTATGTCTGAAAGCCTTCCACTTTTTTAGTCATCTTCAGTGGATTGACAAACCCATCCTTTTTACCAATATTTTACTTTAAAATATTATAAAGATTTTTTTCTCTCTATTCACTGACTGGGTTCGAATAATAACACGAATTACTCTCAGTTCTTTAATAACTTCTTGTTTACACTTTGTTAAATTACAACTAAACTCTTAGCTCATACCCTATCTACTTATATACACCTATAGAACATACTAGAATAATAGTCGAGAATCTCACTAGAAAAATGCCTAATAAAAGTTTTTGGTGATGATGGTATTTCTATAAAGAGCAGGGTCGTATTCAGATAGTCCTCGTTACAATATCAACAAGCCTTGTCTCAATTTATGACAATTGTTCACCAAATATTTTTCGGATAATTACGTCCCCTTGACACCGCGATATTCCATTTTCACAAAACTCTTCTTTTTTTTTGTGTGAAACAATTCATGAAATACATAGGTGATATTTTTTCTAGTATCCCCTTATTTTTACAAATATAGTGTAATTAATTCAATAATATTAAAGATTGCAAAAAATATACGAAATTTTTAGTATTTTTTTTAACAGTATAACTACTTTTGAATAAACAGTTATTTTGGGAACCATGTACTTATACAATAATAAAACCTTTATAATCATCATATATATGTAGAAGTAACTCGAGTCCTGACTACTCTTAAAAATATAAAACCTTTGTTGTATAAAAAGTTTAAGTGGGATTAGTTCACTGTTTCCCACCGTAATAATTTCTGAAGTATATACAAAAGTGCTTTTATTCACATATCGTCATGCAAGTTTGAATCAGACAAATCAAATTGATGTTTTTTATATTTCATTGTATAAAACAACACACTTGTGTGCATTTATCCTTTTGTTGTCCATGAACCGGAAATTTCCTATATTATTACAAACCACTGGTGTATTTAGTAGGAGATTATTAAATAAAAAATATATATCATTTACGGAAAATAGGAAACGTAGTAACAAGTTTATTTTTCCATTTTTCTGCATTGAAGAAAATGGAGGGCCTTCTTGTAAGTGAATTTTCTGTAGTTGTTTTTTCTCCTGAAAACCATTAAATTCTTTATTATTGGGTCGGCAAGAAAGTATTTTTGTTTCTCACACATAGAGAGCGTTGTAATTGTTTCGAAGGACTTCTGTCAATATTTTAGTTTTTTTTCTTTTGACATTTGTTATCAGTCACATCTAAGTTATTTTATGAGCAACTTGTGCGTTAATTTTGTTGGTAACTATTAGTTTGGGATCACGTTTAACATCGAGTGCAGAAACAAACATTTTCGGCATATTTTACTTTTTTTATTTCCGCGAAAGAAAGAAGGTTGCTGAGACTCACAAAGAGATAAGTGAAGTTTATGGTGTTGATTGCATCATAGAACGCAGGTATCAGAATTGATTTTAAAAATTTCATTCTGAGTGAACACTCAGAAATTATCAACGTTCTGGTCGACCTATTGGAATTGATGATGAGCAAATCAAAGCTACAATTGAAGAGAATCATCATAGAGAGATTGCAGAGAGATTAAATGTATCGCACACAATCGCAAATCACTAAAAATGTCTTGGACTCGCTAAGAAGCTCAATATTTGGTTAACGCATGAATTGAAATAGATTCACTTAATACATCGAATCAATATTTGCCAAATGCATCTCACGCGCAATGAAACCGATCCTTTTTTGAAAAGAATCATAACTGGCGGTGAAAAATGGATCATCTACAGTAACATCATTCGAAACGATCATGGTCCAAGCGTGATGAACCAGCACAAACCACATCCAAAGCTGAATGGCATCTTCAAAAGGTCGTAGTGTCAATTTGGTGGGATTACAAAGGTGTTGTGTATTTTGAGCTGCTTCTATCGGACGATGAATTTAGATGTTCACTGTCAACAACTAATGAAACTGGATGAAGCAAAGAAAAAACGGCCAGAATTGGCAAATCGCAAAGGAATTGTGTTTCATCATATAATGCAAAGCCTCACTTATCTTTATTAACTCATGGGAAATTATTGGAGCTTGGTTGAGAAGTGGGATCTCATCCCCATTCAGTCCTGGCCTGACACCATCTGATTAATATTTATTTCGAAGTTTGCAAAAGTCTTTGATTAGTGAAAATTCCACAAATGATGTTGACCTTAAATCGCACTTGGTTCAGTTTCTTACAGATAAGGACCAACATTTCTATGAGTGCGGAATCATGAAGCTACAAGAAAGATGGTTAAATGTCATTGAACGAAATGGAGAATACATAATTGATTAAAGTTATTTATGAAAAAAAAATAGTTATTCCATACTACAAAACCGAAATTACTTTCTTGCCGACCTGATTGATTATTGTCTATTAATCTTTTACAATCTTACAGCAAGCCGGCGGATTATTCTGTCCTTTACAAAATACTTAATGAAGTGCCAAAACTAACACTTCTCGACATCTGATATGAATCCCGCATTAATTGTCTATATTTATCCTAAATAGATAAGTAATCTGATCAGTAAACATATTTTATAGTGTTCGCCAACATTGTAAACATCTACTGTATGTATAAGATTGTTTTTCTTTTTATAGACATATTTGAGAAACATTAAATTAATCAATGAAGTTACCCAACAGAATGCTTATTAGTCTGTAGAACTTTTGATTGTTGCTGTGAATATATATTGGACAATGGTGTTTTCGAGAGCGAATGAAGCTTAATAATAAAAGCAGTCCGAAGACGGATTTTTTTCTAACACACTGAAAATTGAATCATTCGAATACCTGATATAATATGCATTCAGTACATGATTTTTTAGATATAATTTACCTCAGGAATATTCCTCTATACACTCTCCAATTGAGTAATATATTTGTTATAAATTAGATGCCATATAACTGCAGTATGTTCTAACATTGATGCCATATAACGGCAGTATGTTCTAACAATGATCGAATATAACTGTAGTATGATCTTTTTATTACTTGGAGCACATAAAATCGTTGACATTACTTGTTATAAAATTGTAACATATTCACGGCGCCATTGTAAAGTTGATGAATGCGGTTTGCAAACGAAAGCTCTGAGTCAAAAGAAATTCCAGTGTCTTTAAAGAGGGTATCTCTCTGGTTTTCTGTATTACTTATAGTTAGAGTATAATCAAACTGTATAGATATCTGTTATTAGAAAATGCTATGCTTAATCGACACCAGCTCTAATGCTATCGTCTCAGCAAAGGTCATTTTAGAGCTTTGTTTAGTTATCTAATGTGTTACATTGTGAAGTTTCTATCCCGGTTTCGATTTTTTTTTCGCAGATATACAGTTGTGTCAACACTTCACTCTCTAATAGTCCTATCACGAAAGTAGAATACTAACGATTTTCCTTTTTGATACCATGTTAACTAGCCATTTTGGTAATAAAATTTTACATCTACTGTTAAAAAATGTTCTGTAACAGAACAATTAAAGGAGTGAATAAAAGCTCTGTATTTGTAATATTTTTTGTGATGTAGGTAGGAAAACTTTTTAATTTTGATTTATTTTCTATTTTAAATTTATACTATTTTATTGGGGACAAAACTAGGCTGTTATTAGTTTTATTTACTTCTATTTGAGTGTATATTATAGTTTTTAAAAGGTATCTAATGTTCCTATCAATATAATCTTTATAGATACGCTACTGTTCCCCATCTACTCTATTAACCAAACTGCTTGCGTAAATAGTTAATTTTATGTTGTTTGTTGTTACGTTTAGAGAAGCGTTGATCAATTTGCGGGTCGCGTTTTCAAGTAGTGTGCGACTGTCAGTCAGTTAATTATTTCTGATACGGCGCTATGCTAGTGCTAATCGACTATCTCGTATTTCAGTGTGACCAAAATGGCGGAGGCAGCGTCGGTGGTGGAGGAAAGGGTGGAGGTACCGAGGGACCAGCCTCATGGGCCACATCCTTTGAAAAGTTGTTAGAGGATCCTGTAGGACTACATGCTTTTGCTGTAAGTAATTTTATGTTGTTATGTATGGTTGTAACCGTTAAGGGATAAATTTAAATTAAATTTATAACTCAAAAATATATGTTTGTAAAAGAGTTACGTTTTTCCTAAACAACCTGTTAACTAGCTTTACGTTGATGTAGAACATTAAAAGCCCCAAATTCATCCCGAATTTTGATGCACCGACGGTATCAACTTTTGACCTTATTAATTATTATTGAATATTTTTGTTAACGTCTTTCTGTCTGCTTATAACTCCTGAAATGTGTAACAGATTTTAAGACATTTTCCTTTTTTACCTAGAGATTTTTTCGGCTGCGGGCGGGGCTATATGCAACAACAATTATTATTGTTACATATAGCCCCCTATTTATATATATATATATATATATATATATATATATATATATATATATATATATATATATATATATTTTTAATTTTTTACTGTCTTGGGTTTAGGTTCTTTGTATAATTTAAAGTGCAGACAATTGACGTCGCCCTTTATTAAGGGCATTTTCAAAATATTTTCTTAATTTATTTTCATTATCCTAATTTTTTTTGGTATAATTAAAAAACATTTATATATAGAATATATTTAAAAATAAATAATACTTTAAAAAACTATCATAATATTAAAACAATCTGACAATAGCCAAGTCGATGAATAAATTTTTTTTCAACATTATCGATGACATCTGTGGTTAGGTTTTGTACTTCTTATCGTATTCGAACTTTTTGGACTTCTAAATTGTCGGACTGAGTCTAGTATACTTCAGTTTTTAAGTATCCCCCACGAGAATTAATCAACGGGGGTCAAATCTGGTGCTCTGGCTGACCACTCATTTGCCTTCTGCTTATCCAACGATTCGAAAAAACCTCCGTAGTGGGGCGGCGCTCCATCTCGTTGGAAAGAAAGGTCACGCATTTTGAATAAACCCCAAATATTTCGACCCAGTTTGAATATATAATTTAGATGATTAGTAATTTTTCTTGACAATTTCCCTATGTAACCAACATCGATTTTACCTTGTTGTATGTAAAAAAATATGCCCTTAATAAAAATGGCGTTTACAATAGAAAAAACATATCGATGACATTTTAGGTCCTTCTTGAACTACCCTGTATATTTCGGTATCACGCAAAAAAAAAACTCTTAAACTGAAAATAAAATTCTACGGGTCTTAGCGTGTTTCCGAAAACTACCCGTTTACTTTATATTGAATTTATCCCATATTTTATTTTGACGTTTTTAGCCAATCTGTCAAATTTTGACTTTTTCGAAATAATAAAGGCATTTAGGTCACTTTTTTGGTATATGTATACACATTTTTAGTTTTTAGACGAGTAGAAACTAAATGTTTTACTTATGCCATTTGAGACCAACTTTGTTGGGGATACTGAATATTTAAATAGAGATATAATTAATTATTTTTTACCAAAAGTAGCAATTATTATCAGTTAACACAACTCACCCAATTTTGCTACTAAATAATAAATAGAGTAAAAGTCCACCTATGTATGGCCTTTCTATTACGTATTACAAATGAATGTCAAATACAATTCTAGGTAAAATTGTTTTACGCAAAGATAAATAAAAATAAATGCTAAATAACCAAAAATAATTTATGGGTTGTGAATATGCAAATTAGAAATTTTTAAAATGTTTTGCAGCATAGACGTGGGGAAATACTTTTATTAAATTTTCATCGGTAAAGTTCTGATTTAAAAATGTATCCATTTTACATTTGTTTTGGTGGCGAGGGATCATAGAAGTGGAAAAGATTGAATTTTAAAAAATTGTCTTTGCAAATTGGAACAAAAAATTAAGTTAAATTAAAGGGGCATGAGAGGGGTGTGTGTGTAACGAACGATACCCCCATCGATGGAGTAAAAAAAAAGGGAGGCACGCTAATTTTTTTTCTGCAATTTCGTTCCTCGCCTCTCTGGTTATGTTGACAATATATGTCTTGAAATTTCATAGAAAAAGATGTCAAAATGATGAAGTTACGAGGCTGTTCAACACAGACAGACGGAGAGACTGGCGTGATGAAATTACAAGGGTTTCTAGTGGCCAGAGAACCGTAAAAATGACTCTTAAGGGTTTCGCTAACACTTTGCTGTTTATCTTACAATTTCGTATTTCCCCGAAAAGTTCGGGGAAACGTGTTACACTGATAAACCCACCGGTAACGAGAAAGGCTGTACGCAGTGGCGTTCTATTTGTTTTATCTAAATATTTGGTTTAGGAAACAGATAATAAGAAAAATGAAAGTTTTATATGAAAATTAAGACTAAGATCCAATCTAGTTTCCTGTGTTAACTCTTCCAGTCAGCCAGTTTTATTTTGCTTATGATTTTTTATGATATATGTCCATAATAAACGTTTATTTAGAAAAATTAAGGAATACAACTTAGAGATATATATGTATAGAGATGGAGTCAGTAAGAAAAGCTCTTTCGAATATCTATAAAATTTTCGGTTTTGGCTGGTTTGGTAATAACAGAATATAAATTTTTTTATTGTAGAATTTAAAAAGTTCAAAAACCTTGATACAGTTATTGTTGCATTTGTCAATTTAAATTTTTTATTGTCAACTCGAACCAATTTTAAAGCAGGACCGTGTTAATTTGAGGGTTAAGTTTTGTCAAAGTTTAATATTGATATTTCAAAATTGACACAGTTGACATTTATAAGTGAATTTTCATCTTAGCTCTCAGCTCTATTGTTTAAAGATTCTAGAACATTATTTTTGAATTAATAATGAAGGGACTACTACTTATAAAATATTGTATTTCTTTTTTAGTTTTCAATTGAAATAATTTTAAAATATCTAAAAACTGTACTAATATTACAGTAATAAGCAAAACATTGTTCATTTTTTAATATATTGTTCACATATTTAAGAAATGTTTATAATATTCAAAATAATGTTATTCACCTAGCTACTGTCTCAGATATTATTTAAAAAATGTAATAATAACAAATTTAGTTTACCAATCTATGTCTAAAAATTATTCACACTATATTTATTATTTGCTAATGTGTTTCCTCATGATTATTCATAAAAAGCTAGGTACAAGCTAACACCATATAACACTGAGTTGTTAATGGTTTTTAAAATCGACATCCGTGACAATTTTTTGACCCCTAACATATTTATAGTATACGTTCTAATTTGCATTTATTTTGTTACATATACTTAACTGTTACCTATAAGTTAAAGCAGTGAAAGTATTAACAATATTGCAAGTAGTAAACATGGATTATAATGAACTGATAACACAGTACAGATGTTTCGGTGTTCGAATTTTTGGCAAAATATAAGCTTTTGTTCCAAAGACAAAATAAATTACTTCAATAATCAAAGTATTGGCCATCGTTAGCTATGATTTTACCTTTACCCATCTTGCCGTCAATTAATGGATCTGCTGCAACAAAAATGTTCGTTTTTTGAGGCCAACCATTCATCAAATCAAATTTTCACTTCTTCGTAAGGGGCAAAGTCCGGTGAATACTACGGATGGGGTAGGACATGCCATTTAACGTTTTCCAAATATTTTTTTACACATTTTGCAACGTGGAATCGAGCATTGTCATGTTAAAAAATGACTTTGGCGTGTCTTTCTTCGTATATTAGTAATTTTTTCTTCAATGCTTGTTTTAATTTTATCAGTTTATGTCGATATCGATCGCCAGTAATTGTTTCATCAAGTTTTAGCAGTTTGTAGTACACAGTACCCTTATCATTCCACCAAATACACACAGTAAAGCCTTCTTTTCCTGTATATTGCACAGTGATTGTGATGTTGAAGGCTGGCCTGGATTTACCCATGATTTTTTGCTCTTCGGGTTGTCAAAATAGATCCACCTTTCATCACTTGTCTCAACTAGATGCAAACACCTTTTTCTTTTCTGTTTGGCAAGCAAGATTTCACAAGTAGTTTTTCGCTTTTCAATGTCTCTTTTCTTGAATTCATACGGAATCCATTTTCCTTTTTTCTAAATATTACCCAATGCGTGTAGCCATTCGGAAATAGTGGATTGGGAAATATTCAATGCTGCCGCCAATTCTTTTGAGTCTTCATCCAATAATTCTTATCAATCCGCATCTTCAAACTTCGGCTGACCTAGACGCTCCTAATATTTTACATTTACATCAAAATCACCACATTTTAAGCGTTTAAACCATCATTCACAAGTTTTTTGGATTAAAACATTCTCACTATAAGTTTCAACCAACAATCGATAACTTTCAGCAGCTGTTTTCTTTAAATGAAAGAAGATTTTTAAACTTCTCCGCAAAACGCCCTTTCCTGGTACAGAGTTTGACATTTTCGAATTTGCAGAGAACTGTTTTTTTGCACAATGACAATTGCTAATAAACTAGGTTTTAATGGCGTATATTTACTTGCCCAAACACCATAGATGTCATTAGTATATAACAACAAATGTATTAGTGATGCCATCTCTTAGTAAAATCAACATTATTACCTGAAAAACCTATTACAAAAGTCCAATTTCACAATAGCAGGTTCCCTAAAGGTTTAAAGATTAAAAAATTAAATCATTATTTATATTAATTGGGTTTACAGAGCTTAGAGATTTTATTTTAAAGTGATATAGCAGTAAATAATCTCAGAGTGACATGTTTATTTTCATATCGATAATTACCATAATGTGCGCTAATTTGCTTTAATTTTTCCAGAACAAATATTTTGCTTCGCCTCATCTAAATAATATTTATTTAAGTAGATGGAATAAGAATAGTTATATTGAACACACCTGTTAATCTTTACTGGTTTAGAGCGCCACAGGAATTTTTCTCGTCACTTTTTCAGAATCAATATCCCATTGACAGACAGACCTCTTAATAAAATATGTTCGTAGTAGGCTCCCCACTTGGTTCTTTTAATGTTAATAAAGCATTATTGACGACATATGCAGTTAGTTCCACAAAACCGTGTTGACAAAACATAATTACCTAAAAAGTTAAAGTATCAAAGTTTTAAGTTGTTGTCGGTTTAATATGGGATCACTTCAATATAGTATCCAATCGACAGCGGTAGATCCAGCCTGTTCCTTGGGGGGAGGGTGTCAGCGACATTCCCTAGTGAAAACGCAGGGGCGAGTCTATTTTTCTGAATTCGAAAATCTTGGGGGGGCAATCGCTCCCTCCCCCTGAATCCGCGCCTGCACATCCACTAGTAAATTTTTTCAATATCTACATATTTCTGCAGTTTTCAAGGGGATGTCACGATCTTCACTGATTTTGATGAGACTTAAGAATTATACCGACTAAGGTCATCTAAAAAAATTCTAAAAGCGTTTGGGCCATCGCTTATTTGATTGTTATCAAAAAATCTTTATAGTAGAACGCGTTTATACGCTGACAAGTGTGATACTTTTTAGAAGCAAATATAGTATTCAAATATTCAACAGCACGTTTTTATCGAACTAATTGTAGATATATAGAATAAGGTAAAACATCCAATAAATATATTTATTTACAGGAATTCCTCAAAAAAGAGTTCAGCGCTGAAAACATCTATTTTTGGACGGCCTGCGAACGATATAGATGTCTAACGTCCTGCGGTGAAAGGGCCTTAGAAGCCCAGAGAATATTTAAACACCACCTCGGAAACGGAGCAATTGAAGCTGTCAATGTGGATTGTCAGGGACGACAAGCTACCGAGCAAGGGCTTGCAGAAGCTAGTCTAGATCTCTTTGAGACTGCACAGAAACAGATCTTCAACTTGATGAAATTCGATAGTTACCCGAGATTTTTAAAATCTCAGTTATATAAGCAGTGTTTGTCCGGTGAAGATTTTTCATCTAGTGTCGATCCTAGGTAAGTAAAATTATATAAATAAATAAATGCTTTAATAACGGTTAAACCAATTTCAAAATTACAGCACTTTGTAACTTACAAACACTATACAGATCAAAACTACCAAACAATAAACAAATCCAAAGTACTACAGTACGCTCACAATTTAAGACCACACAAAGAACAGTGAGAAGTTAAAATTTACGCTATAGATATCGCTCTAAAAAAATGTAAAACTATTTAAGGACATGTTAAAGATGTCCAGATCAACATGATCGCGGGATAACTTGGTAGCTATAATGCTCATTCTGTTTAGTGGGACATAAGTGGAGTAGCTGGTTCTCTGAGTATCCACAGAAAATACTGCAACCCAACGACTATTTCCCTGAAATACATTGAAGTCAATATGCTTTAGTAATTCTGAAGAATATATTATATTATTAACGATTTTAAATAGATAAAATAATTTAAAGTATTCTCTGCGATGTTCAAGAAGCTTTAAATTTAATGAGGTATTGAATATTTTCTTTAGAAATACCTAATTTTTCTAGCTCCAATTTGTACACATTGTAGAAATGTGACCATACTGGTGAGGCATACTCCGATACATAACGCACAATACTGCAATAAACATTTTTAAGACAAATGATATCGTTGAAGTCAGATAAATTCCATGTAACAAACCCCACTAATTCCATTCCCTTATTAGTGATAGTAGATTAGTATATACTGTATAAAAGTTAACTGACTACCGATATTACACCCACATCAGATATTGAGTCGGTTAATTCCACAGACATACCGTCAATCTTATAATCGTACTCGATTAAAGTCCTTTTTCTACAGTACTGCACTGGCTTGCACTTTCCGATGTTAAGGTACAATCTGTTAGCAGTGCACCATACACTAAATGTATCCAAATCAGATTGCATATCGATGCAAAAGACCTAATGCACTTTAAAAAATTTAAATCGTCAGCAAAAAGCAGTGCCGTTCCATGCGAAAACGACTCGACAGCATCATTCAAAAACAAGTTGAACAGAAGAGGGGCCAAATGCGCTCCCTGAGTATTTGTGGCAACATATAAAATCTCCGTGTTCAAGAATTTTTCAAATAAACTCCTCCCTTTAGAAAAATATTTAGGGTGTTCGATACTTGTTTCCCATATATAAAAATACCGTTTGGCGTTGATATTGATAGCGTTTTATATAGGCATAATTAATTATCCCTAAGCGGAGTTGCGACTCGATAAAACTTTAATATGCTTATCTGTGAGGATCAAAGATTTAGCAGGAAACACTTTCAGTGCACGTGATAAAAATTATTTGCTCAATATTACCATTTTTATATTGATATAATGTTTACTTGATAGGGTTTATTTTATGACAAGTAGTGCTAATAGGAGAATGATTAAAACATAATTGTTTAGGCAATTAATTCACAACTCTAAAACTTAGTGCAAATTTTCTTTCCGGAGATATGTAGTTATTCCAAGAATTTTAATTGTGCTGCTAGAAACAACAAATAATTTACTGTTATATACAAAACTTTGCGCAACCATGGGAATAACATTATAATGTTAATAAATAATATTTATAATTTTTTAAATAACTTTAAAAAATAGGATATTATATATAATTTATATTTTGAATACTTAAAATTTCGAGTTACGAGTATAATTGACTTGTTTGTTATTTTGTTACAAACTGTGTGGGACAAAGAAATCCTGTTTTAAACTTCATAATTTCATGTTGCAGAGTTTGATATGCTTATTATAGGCTGTTAATAAAGTTTCAATATTTAAAAGAATGGAATATAGTAGGTTAGAAGTTGCTTGTTGCAAAAATTTCACAATCATGACAGAAAAAAACGAGTTAGAAGAAAAAAGATCTATTATGAACGTTACGGAGGCTTATTTTTTTGATCAATCATGCAGCCAGTCTGAAAATTATATTTTGTTACATTAAAGTTTCTAGTAACATTAACAATAGTTCAGTTAGACTTGTACTTACTTAATTGCTTAATAGTGCTTAATAAATTTAACGACAATATGCATACAAAATATATTTGTTTCCCAAAAATAGTAAATGGTCATTAAATTTTATAACCTAGAACATTAAAATATACTCAGATATTGACTAAAGAAAGGTTTTGTTTCCCGAAAACAGTAAATATACACTCAAATTTAAACCACACCAAATCAAAGAATATATATTGACTGATCGTCTTTTTCTCTAATTATTTCTTAGTAGAAAATAAATGTTAATGAATTAAGTCATGTACACACTTTATACCAAGAACAGTTAATTTTACAACTTTTAAGTGAACAATATTAAGTTTTTCTGAGAAGAAAATTGTGAAAAAAAAATTAATGCAAAATGTTATCAAAATTAAGCATAATTAGTTTAAATTTGAATGTTATTGGGATAACAAAACTGCACTACTAAGTAGTGCTTGAATGTATTCTTAAATAATTGCGTTCTATTCATATTACGCTGTACACCGAAGCTCTTCCGATGAATTTTGTACTTTTAGCTAAAACATGGAATTTTAACCGACCATCTTAGCTTTAAACCTGCTTCTTTTACTCTTCGTCTGTTTTCAAACATTAATTAGTCTTAGTGTTATTAGCGTTATGTAGAGGTGTCGCTAATTATGAACACCAATTTATATTTTTTAATTTTTTTTTTCAAACTTACATTAGAGCAGTTTTAACTGTATTGGATACAATTAAGAATGAATCTAAAAATTATTTACATTATAAGAATATTTATATTTATAAATTTCGTCGAAGATCTTCTTCGTCAGCGTTTTCTATGAGAAGCGCCTAGTCTGCATGTTCCCAGGTATGCTCCTGTATGAGTACTTGCATGTAACTCTCTTCAGCTTCGCTACAGATTATAGCTGGTAGCATACTGTTTTAAATGGAAGAAAAAGCAAACGCTAATCATTATCTCTAACTACAAATAACTTGACTCACTTTATTATGCAAGGATTTTTTTGATAAAATGTGCGAAAGGCAATAAACGCCATTAGTACGAAATAAATGTGGATATATCTGCTTACCAGATGAATAACATCAGCTGATACATAAGTGTACGGCGCCAATTTAAAATGATTTTCAAGCAATAGTGATAACAAAAAATATTTAGTGTATATTTCTAAATCTGTAACCGGATATTGCCAAACTTTAAATGTGTTAAAATTTTATTATAATTATATCAGTCTTACTAATTGTTAAAATCTAACATATAAAGTCAAACAATAATATTAACTTCTTTAAAAGAAAATGAGTTTTACTGATTTTTAAATTATAAATTAAAACCATAAAGTCAACATAGAATAAAAAAAACCTTCTTTTATAAGAGTTTACGACAACTGCAAAAGTAAATATTTATATTGATAGTATTTTCTCGTAACTGTGGTATTACAAATTTAATGACCATTTTATAAATTTTATAAAACCATTTTATTTAAAAATTCATTCAGTAGTAAAACTACAGGAACCGTTGTTATTTTAGTAACGCCAATTTAATATTTAATTAATATTTGTGGTAAATATTGTTTTTTGCGACACGGGAGCTTGGGATCCATTCAATTTTAAACCTATATTTTATAAAATTTAAATCTTCAATTATAAATTTAATCAATACTTATTTACAGAACAAAATTGTAGGTTGGGTTTTTTCCGATATTATCAGTAACACTTCCTTTAAAATTAGTATGTATATATACATGTTAAATAATTCTAAAGGTACTTAGATAAGCTAAACACAGATTAAAAGAAAATATATAATGAATTTAACAAGTTGTGAGTCAGTTAATTACGATATAAACTGTTGGTCATAAGAAATAAAATTTATGAGTTTGGTATTGTATTTTTTATAATTTAAGCTGTATTACACGGTTAATTTTAAAGGAAATTGAATTTAAATGTTTTAAAATGTTGTAAAATAAGATTTGACTTAATTGTTTCTTTGAAAACAACGAGGTTTTAATGTACTTTTTTAATTTTAGGTTAAGATACAATAATAATATTTAAAAAGAGTTAATATTTTTAATAAATTAATTTCAGGTTGGCTCTACAAAATTCATCACAAATAACATTGAGCACACCTTCAAAACTGAAAAAATCGTTGAGCAATGCAGAAGACCGACGTCGAAAATCGTTATTACCGTGGCATAGAAAAAATGCCGGAAATCAAAGGTCTAAGTCGCGTGAGAGGAACGATATGGTTATAACACAAAAAAGTTGGGATGGTGTGTTAACGGTACCATGTAGTGAAGAAAACAAACGCCTTCTTAGTATGGGAAGTGGTGATATACATTCCAGCCATTCTTCGTTGACTTCATTGGACCTAGCTGCAAGTCAGGTAAAAGTAGTTCTTATTAAAGGCGCAGATTAATCAGATGCGATAGCATTGGCGATGCCTTTTAAATTGTAGGGTCCAATTTCCGTGACCTTGCTTGCTTCGCGACCCTCTATATTACACAGAGAAAAAGTGTTAAAATTAGGAAGAATATCTCTTTTATACTGATAAAAAGTAAAATAAATATATAGTTTTTTTTTTAATTTGAACCATCACATTACTTTTTTTTCTTATTATTTCGGACAATAGATATTCCAATGTTTATCTTCAGGGATTTTTAGGAAATTTAAATGACATATTTTCTGCTGTTTTCGGCGTGCAATTACGACAAGCGCAGAAAATTCCTCGTACTATTTTTAATTAGTATATAATATACAAAACAAAAAATTTGCATAAAATACAAATATAAAACGGCACGACGGAGTGTAGTATAAACAGTAAGGTTAAGTTCAATCTAGAGTTGACCGATATATCGATCACCGTGATTCGGTCGCCGGAAAACTGCAAAGAACATATCGGTATTAATAGCACGTACTTCGTCCGCCTGATACCGATCACGGTGACCGGATTGCCGTGTAATAAAATACCTATTTCTTGAACTTGGATTATTATTTCCGTTATTGATTATTTAACTTCCCGTCGCTGCGAACGTGCTGGTCCTCTGTCTGCCTTTATAGTTTTTATAGTTTGGCGCTTGCGCAGGTATTACCTTGGTTCTGCCTGGTTGGTTTCCTTGCTTCCCTGGGTCCTGGCCTCCTCTCGGCTCACTGTCCTCTTTTTCTGGTGTGTTATTTTTAGTTGGATTTTGATTAAGGTTTTTCATGTATTGGGCATCTCTCTTGTTAAGGTTTTTAGTGTTTTCTATTTCGAGAGCTTCTCTGATGATGCGCGTGCTGTTTTGGGCATCTCTCTTGTTAAGGTTTTTAGTGTTTTCTATTTCGAGAGCTTCTCTGATGATGCGCGTGCTGTAGTGTTTTATGGATGCGATCTATTTGTTTTTTTGGAAATTTATAATGTATCCTGTCTCCCGATGATGTTGGAATAAAGCTGATGTGGTTTGCTTATTTTTTATGTTCTTGGACTCTAGTAGATATTATTCTGTTTGTTTGGTGGATGTATTCTTTTTCATAGTTTCTACATGGGATGCTGTATACTCCCTGGTTTTCCAGTAGCATTTGGCCTTTGGGATTGCCAAATAATTTTTGTATCGTTGTTTGTGGCTTGTAAATTGTACATATATCATGCTTCCTCAGAATTCTTCCAACTACGTCTATTACACCTTTTATGTATGGCCGTGCTGTTTTTGGTTTGTCACCATCTTTTTTTTTGTCTGCTTTTGCATTCATTCGGTTTTATAGCCTTTTTGATATTGTGTTCTTTGTAGTTGTTTTGTTTTAGAGCTGTTGTGATGTTGTTGAGTTTGTCTTGGCAGTTAGTGGGTTTGGCTAGTCGCAAGGATCAGGAGATCAGTGGGTTGGCGACTGATTGTAACTGTGATGGATGGTGGTGGCGTTCAGGTATCTGTTTGTGTATGTGTGGGTTTTCTGTAGACCGTGTAATCGGTGCTTATGTCGTCTTTTCTGGTGATTAGAAGGTCAAGGAAAGGCAGCTGCTTGTCGACTTCGACCTCCAATGTGGAGTGTGTGCGGTGATGAATGCTGTTTAGCTCCTTTAAAAATATGTCTAGGGTGGTTTTTCCGTGTGGCCATACAACGAAGACGTCACCCACGTAACGTTTCCAGAGGGATGGTTTTGTTTTGGTCTTTCTTAGGGTTTCTGTCTCAAAATATTTCATAAAAAGGTTTGCGATGACTGGTGATAACGAAGATCTAATAAGAACACCTTCTCTCCGTTAGGCAGAACCAAGGTATAATCTGCGCAAAGGGCAAACTATAAAAAGACAGACATATCAATACGCTCATTCCAAGGCGAGCAGCCGTTAAGGAAGCATCACTTGAAAATACCAGTTGAGATGTTGGCTAAACATCGTGAAGATCTTTCTACTGACGAACGGATTGTAAACCGGAAAAACAGCAGTGCACATTCACCATCTGTGGTGATTTTGGCGAGAACGCTTTTGTCACATTTGATTAATCTGTGTTAGATGTATGAGAAAAAAATTGCCGTCATTTTAAAATTAAACGTATTCTTTATGGACTAAGTCAAAAAAGAAAATGATTTTCTGAATTACTAAAGGTTTTCAAATTCATAAATCAAATAAAAATCTTGCGGTGCGCATACCATAGACCCTTCTGTATTCTATTACACGGACTAGAATCTAATACTTGGATATTCCTAATTTTTATTAACTATTTTTTTTTTACTGATTACAAGTAACAACCAATTTTTAATGTTAACTTGCAGCCAAATTTGAATTCATCCTCAATGAACTAAAGTACATTTTATTAATTTTAGGATACTCTAAGGCCTGAACTAGGAACAGACGCAAGAACGGCCCTTTGTAGAGTCCTTCTTAGCAATGGAAGTACTACTGTGGTTCAAATAAAAGATGGCGAAACGATTCACCAATTAGTTCACAGACTGTTGGAAAAAAGAGGATTGACTTACTCATCATTTGAAGTTTTTACAAATAAACATCCTAAGGTAAAGAAAATGAGATTTTATTCATGTTACTATTTGTTAGTATATAATTTTATGCAAACAAATACTTTAAATTTAAACGCATTATTGTACTTTTAATTTTAAATTTAGAACTTGTATGCAAACATCATTGCATCTAAATTGTTAGGTCATGTTTGAATGATTAAATTTAACATCAAGAGAATATTGATGAGTTTTGATTCATAAAGCAATTATTAAATGCAGGTAACTACAAAATCAGGTCTAAGGAGATTTTCGAAACGATAAGAGACAGAAGGACGATTAAATAGAGTTACAAATTATAATGTTTAAGCATATATTTTAAATAGTATTTCACATTTCATAGGATAAAGTGTTATTTCCGACTCTTTAAAGGAGTTTTTAATGCGAAAATAATTCAAGATAATTAAGTAGCAAAAACGTAAAATTAATTTTCAGCTACTTTACCTTAAATATCAATTATTCTGTGCCGCTCGCACATTTAACACAATACTTTTAGATATCACTTAAAAATCTTAAATTTTGTAGGTTTATCAAAGGATTTCTGGATTTAAATACGAACTTGACCTATTTATTTTTATGTTTATAGGCCTGATAAATTCTGAATACTTACAGTGTGAAAAATAGAACAATTATTTTTCCTATTTATTACGTTTTATATATAGCTTAAGAGGTTTTCAAAGAATGAAACAAAAACTACAGGTCCTTATATAAAAAAAATTAAATATTTGGTGGGAAATCCTAAACGACAAAATGTCGATATAAAAAGTTTTTGTCTGATAAAGTTCGATAGACCTGAAAAGAGTACTTACAAAAAAAAATAAAAACCAAAATATTAAAATTCTAATATAACGAATTTCATATTTCTTGTCTCTCTCTTATTATTTCCAAGATTCTCATTCATAACTTTACTATCTTCTATAATCGTTTCATCTTTTAGGCATTAGATATTTCAGAACCATCTTCAAAACTAGCTGGTTGTGAAGTTACGGTAGAGCAGAGAGTGGTATTCAAATTGGATCTACCGAACAGGAAGATCATCTCAGTGAAATCAAAATACACAAAATTTATTGTTGATGTTTTAAGGCCAATATTACACAAGTACAAATTTAGTTTAGAGCAGGTGACAGTGACAAGAGCTGGTTATCCCGTGGATGTTAATTTGCCTGTAACAACAATTGATAATGCTAGATTAAATATTCAGTTAAAAGGTAAGTTTAGAGAATAATAGTACGTACATTGCTACTAAAAAATTGAGGGTATTAAGGAAAAATGGTATAAGTTTAAATATGTCAAAAATTAGTTAGGCATGTACGTTGCTTACCAGTATCTTTAACGCAAAGTTATATAAGCCTGTTTAGTTTACTAATAGTGGGTATTTTTGTCAATATACGTAATGCGGTCCGTGTATTTTTAGCCTAACAACGGGGAGGTTTGAATCTTATGATTTTTCATCATTGAAGTTGAATTTTTTTCTTCATGAATCTTCAGTTTTCAAAACAAAAAATAATCGAAGGGCGCCAGGTCGGAATTACATGGGAACTGATCGAATTCAGTGAAGTTTCAAATCACTGCGATGTGGACCAAATCATTTCGTGAAGCAACCGAACATCTAAGCTGGTTTTACTCGTCATTTCTCGATAATATTTTAGCGTAGCTGCCGTAGTAAAGCACAGTAATCTTCTTCTTCAAGTGCCTTGTCCATTGCGGAGGTTGGCAATCATAATAGCTATTTTAATTTTTGAGGCAGTTGCTCTAAATAGTGTCCTGAACTGCATCCAAACCATTCCTTTAGGTTTTTTAGCCATGAAATTCGTCGTCGTCCTACGCCTCTTCTGCCACTTATCTTGCCTTGGATTATGAGCCGTAAGATGCTGTATTTTTCTCCCCGCATAATGTGTCCGAAATATTACAGTTTTCTCTTTTTTACTGTTATTTCGACTTCCTTTTCTTTCCCCATTCTTCTCAACACTTCGGCGTTCGTAACTCGATCCACCCACGAAATCCTCTGAATTCTTCTATAGGTCCACATTTCAAAAGAGTTGAGTCTTCTCATTGTCTCTCGATTGTGTCCATGCTTCCATTCCATAATACTGCGCGTTAACTATAAGCTTTTTGGTGCTTTGGACGACTCCACTGATTCACATCCATAATTCTGACCAATTTTTAATTGTAGCAAATGATGGACAAGAGTTGCCGAAACAGCATTCACTTGTTCTTTGATTTGCGTAGGCGTAGTAAGAATTTTATAACAGCATGACACTGATCGACTTCGACCTCACTCACAACTGAACTGACTTATGTGCAGCGCGTTGATATTATGTATCAGACTTATTGAGACTTGTATATACATATGAGAGTTTTAACATTAAACGCTTTTTACTACATGAGGCTAAGGATACATGGATCACACTACGTAATTTATAATTTTGAAAAAAGTGGCATAAGTGATTTTTCCATTTTAAATTTATCTGTCAAAGCCCTCCTTTTAGTTTGTTTTTATGCACGCGTCCTGTTGTATGAGGATACTAGAATAGATGTGTTCCTAACCTTAATAGAAACAATGGACTGCATTGCCTAGCAACTTTTAATAGTGAAAAACTTTGTGTAAAATTTAATTTCAATTCATTCATTATTTTATATTTTATGAAATGTTTTATAGCAAAAAAAATAGTTTTATAAAATTGGAACATTGCGGCGTCATTAAATTTTTAACAAAGAAACATAAAATATTCATAAACGAATGGAAGGAAAAACTTTTCTAGTGCCCTCATATTGTGTATTTTGTAATTACATTTTTTTATTAGAATTATTTTTTAGATGAAGCTTTATGTAGTGAATTTTCCACTAACCCAACAATTAAAATAAATAATGTTAAAATTAGCAAATTAGAAGAAATTACTAATAAAGTATTTGAGGGCATCCTTCAAGAGAAGTCAGATGGGGAGGTATTTAAACCGGCGCGGTCTGATAAAGGATCCGTTAAGGTAAATTCAAAAGTAGTAATTGTCGTTAAGTAAGTTTAAAGTTGAGACAGTTTTCAAACATTTACCGAAAATTTTTGTTTTTGTTTATTTTTGTCCTGTACGTTATATATCTCTTTTATTATTATTTTTAGAGTGAAGATTGGGGATCTGAACATTCGTCTGGACTATTAGGCAAATTTTTACGAAGAGACTCTGCCATTCATGAAAAGAAAAAGAAAATTACATATCAACGAACAAAATCAAACGGCGAATATACGGAAGAACTTAATGCTGAAAGTAACCAGAAGAAACCATTAATAGCAAAATTAAAGGCCGGTGCCAATAAATTACATGTAGGAGCTTGCAGTGAGAGTGATGGTAATTATATTAATTTATTCTATTATCTTCTAATAGTTAGTTTTTGCTAAGTTTATCTTTTATAAAATGAAATCAATTAAAGTTAGGTAATGCGGAAAAATACTTACAGATTTGTATAATTTAATTTAATTATGATGAAAACTTAAATTTTTAAGGTAGTGGGATGAAATAATCTTGAAAATATTTAAATATCTTTATATGATTAAGTCTCAGGATAAGTCTTACCAAGATAAAAGACTAACTAAAAATTTTGAGTTCCAAAATTATGTACAATGACGGGCAATAATGTTGCTCTATATGGGAAAACTTTTATTAAGCTTTTTGAAAACTTACTTCAAGATATAATAAAATTTACCAACGCTAAATATAGTAAAATTTCTATAGTAAATTGAGAAAATTGTTAGATATAGATATCTGTTTATATTCAAAAATGCTAGTGTTAGTTTGTTCTACAAGGCCTATTCAAAATGCATGTATTGTATTCCGTTAAGAAGGGTTTTTAAATTACAAGTCATAAAAAATATTTTATCCATGTTTTAAAATAAAACAGTTGTACCACGAGTTTTATCAACTAATTTTTTGAATTCTTTGGCAATATGTTCAAATAGTAATTGTCCCGTCTTTCCATGGTATAAACCTCTGTCATATTTTTGTACGTAAAATTAAGTTTTTTCCATATTTTTGTATATATTTATGTATATAAGCCAACCGATATTAATTCTTTTTAACCATCTTTTTGCGTCCATTGTTTCATTAGATGTATAATAACCTCTACTTCAAATGGACAATTTTAACTTTACTTTTAAGCTTTATCATATACCGGTTTTGCGAACACTAAATATACACCCGCGCGAATGTTCAATAATATAATCTCTAATCTCGTTCCGAGTAAATATATTTAAAAACATTAAGCAAATATTGTTTAAACCATACATATAACGGTGTCGTATAACTAAGGAATTCATCTCCAGAACTGGAACCGTAATTTCCATAATCAGCGAGGAAACTAAGCAGCCCATTTTCATTTTTTGAGATTGTCATACCGCCCATTAACGGAAATTAATTCTTTACCAGCACAAAAATACAGTCCATTTCCTTCCTCGTACATTTTTTTCGTCCTTTACTTTCAGTGTGCATAAAATAATCAGATTATTTATTGTTAAAAATTGGTACATTTTTTAATCGGCACTACAGAATAGGAGTTTAAAGGTTTAAATTGTAGGTACCGAACAAAGTATGGAAAAGAATGAAATTTGTTTCTTTTTATGTTAAAAATTAAGTTATAGTATAAATAGCGTGTTCTTAATGCTGAATTATTTCTTTTACAAGAGATATATAAAATATTAGACTTGCTTGACATTTGTAGCTGATTTAAAAAAAAAATTAACTTTCAATTTCCTCTTTTTATCATAGGTAACTGATACATAACTGGACATAAAAGTTAATTCTAAATAACTAATGGTAATATTTTTCTCTATTTTTTTAGAATAGAGTAAAAATGAAGTTTTTGCCCCCACTCTGTATTTTCTTTCTGTATTTGGGTAAACGCAGACTATCTGCTATATTTTGATTCTTTTGAAAATTTATTAAAAATTATTTATTGGCCGCTGTGTATATAATTATATTTCGAAACCTCATTGGTAATTTTACATTTTTAAAAATCATTTATTTGGTTACAGAATTAGTTGAAGGATTGACAAGAGCACAAAGACGTTTGGAAGACCAAAGAGGCACGGAAATTAACTTTGAGCTTCCAGATTTTCTCAAGGATAAAGATGAGGAAAATCATTTTCACCGACCTGCTGAAAATTCAAGTCGTTATTACTCATCAAATGCCGATTGCCAGACGAAAGTTGCATTCACGAAAAGTTTAAAGCAAGATGTTCAGCCAAATTATGAAAACCAGAACATTAGTGGCTCGCCTAGAAAAGTAAATTCTCCACCAATCAGTCCAATAAAAAATATGAATACCCATGAAAAAATGTTCGAAAGTAAAAGTCCAAGAGCGGATCCACCTCCATTACCCCCTAAGCCCAAAATTGTACCTATTAAACCCCCAAATTGGGGTCATACTGGCTTTTATAAAGCCAAAGAAGTACCTTTAGAGAAACATTCTGAAATGTTTCTTGAACAACCTTCAAGCAGCTTTGTATAAATAGAAAATATATAGAGAAAGTTAGATTTGTGATAAGTTTATATAAAAAGTATATATATTTATTTATAAATTTTATACTAACAGAGTATTATTAAAGTAATAAAGTTTGTTTTTATCATATATGTCGTTTCATTACCAAAATTGCTGTTTGGCTGTTTTCAGTCTTCTATGATTCAAGCTGCAAATTTACCAGTAGTTTATAATAATTATACTTTATTTACCAAACAAAATCATAGGTTAGAATGCAAAGGCAAGGTCACAACATGGATCAAGCACAAAACTGCTTCCGATACTTATACATCATTAATAATATATATAATAACATGACTTTAGTTATTCAAAATATGTAAGTTTTTTATATAAACCTGCAACATTTCGGTTGTTGTCTAGTTGTTTAGTTATATACCTTATAGCATCTAAAATAGCCGTTTCTGTTACCTATTTAATATACTATATCTGACAAGATAATTCATCAGTCTCATATAAATGACCTTCGACACACTAGGCAGCAAGGACACTAGACGGTAGTAACCAATATTTTGACAATCATCCTTCTTAAAGATGGTTACAGTCTTTGCCTTCTTAAGTATATTCAGAAAGATTCGAGAAGAGAGACATTTGTAGATAATATTGGTCAAAGTTGAAATATAGAGTAAAATTTTTGTATGATTTCGTCAGAAATAGCTCAAAAGAACTACATCAATGCAGATTAGTTGATAACAAACGTGTCCCCCCCTTTCATGATATAGTAAAATTATTGCCATTTGAAGCCATGCAACGCGACACCAAATCACAAATAGGAACGTAATTTTAAACAGATGACGGTTACATTTGTAATGACATCTGTCGAAAAAAGAGTTCCTGAGGTAGCTAATTCACAACAAAGATAAAAAAAGAGACATTCCTAAAAGAATACTTAGTTATAGCTCTCATCACAACTAGACAAGAAGTCCTCAATCTCACTTTACCTACAGATAGGATAAATGATTTAATAGAAAACTGGCGTATGTCAAAAGAGCCATCATGATTTGATCACAGACATATTAAGATTTGACAAACAATACCAACCCTCAAAAAAAAGCAATATAAAAAAAAACGAGAAATACGAATTAGAGGACCTGAAGCCGACAGTTGAACCTATATATAAGGGTAACATTTAAGCTTATAATAAGAACTGTCAGAAAGAATCGCGAAAACAAGATGGTAAGTCTGGTGGAGGAATTACCAGCTAAAAAATTAGGTTGTTTATAATAAAGCAAACAAAATAAGGACCGATATTTTTACAGATCAAGGGAGCTGGTGGAGGAAGTTCCGCAAAGTTCTAATGAAAGATCAGGCTTCAAATCGATTAGAAGTTTTGAAAAGCGAAAATGAAACACCCAAAGAAATGAAGGAGAAAATACTAAATTTGCTTATCAAGGTGCCCTTTCCATTTTCAGTCCAAATCGGGGACGATGTCAGGACAAACAATCCTAAAACAAGATCAAAAAGAGGAACAAGCATGGGATGGAAACCGGAGAGAATAATAACAGCGGTAAAGATCAAGTGAGCCATAAATCATTTCCAACCATTCAAATTATCAGGAGTTGAGGCATGCATCCAATTCTCCTGTAAAAAGGGCAGCAAATTTTAGCACCACTTTAACTTTGAACAATCTGTAGCTGCTGTTTAGCTTAGAATACATACGTACACAACTAAAGCTAGTACATCTGCCAAAAAAACGGAAAACTGTTAGACCTAATATCAAAATCATACTAAATAAGTCTATCATCATTTATGTTAAAAATCCTCTAATAGTAATAGATAGGTACATAAGAGACAATGCACTAAAGAAACATCATCTAAGCATTAATCATTATGTACACCAAGCAGGTAATTCAACAGACCTAGCGCTGAATGATTTGAATAAATTACTAACAAAATCCCTGAAGGATAAAGAAATAGCCATAGCTATCTTTCTCGACAAGGTAGAGGCATTCACGATTTCTTGCTTGACAGCGTCAGTAACAAGAACAACTGAATAGGAACGAGCCTTAACTGCAAAGGATAATTAGTAACAAGGAAATCACAATCTACTCTATACTATACTATAAAAGCACCCAGTTCCCATAATTTCTAATTTGGTAGGACATTATAAAAGAGTATTAAATAAGTTAGAATATATAAAGATATCGATTGTAGCTTCAGTATATTAAGCAGTAGGACCAGAATCCCTTTGTAGCTTGTTCAGACTGATGGCCCAGTTGGTCCTTAAGAAGCGGAATGAGAATGTCTTAAAAATAATGGTACAACATAGCGGAACACAGGCCAGCTACACAGGAAAGGATCTCTTAAATACAACAGAAAGTTCACAAAAATAATGATTGACTTTCAGACGGGACAGTATCCTTTAACTTAATAGGGTGGTCAGATGAAACCACATGCAGTTTCTGTAAAGGAAGAGGAGACGGCAGAACACGTCCTGTGTCAATACGCGACGCTTTGAAGTAATGGAAATAACCACTCGGGAGATTTTTTGGCCAGGAGACCTCGTCACCAAATTGTATATTTTGTTTGCGATATTGATGACCTGAAGCCGGCTTGAGTTCAAGAAACTTTTAAAATTCACTTGAAAAAAGTGAAATAAACGCGTTTGAAAGCGATTTAAATAAATCAAGTCAAACCTAAAATGAAATCGATTCGACTTTACTAAAGCGACTTTAAAATGCGATATAAACGGTTCAAGCTGGATTTTAATTACGAACGTCAGAATTTCATAAATTTTGGATTAAGGTTAAGAACAAAATATTTATTTATTTTTATTTATTAAGGAAGTTATTATTACTTTAAATTCAATTTATTTACAGTAAGTGATACAAATTCTTCACATTATTTCACAAGTAGTATTTACTGAGGTTAGGTACATACACATGCAAAACAACGGGTTTGAAATTGATTTTCAAGTCACAGAAATTAATGGGTCTGTTTAAGATTTGTTTTAAAGCCACCTCACTTTCGGCTTGAATCTATCAATATAAACATACTATATCCTGTCAAGGATATATTAGATTTCAATTTATGTGATTGAATCCAATCAAAATCCGAAGGCTGAACATAAACAACCAGATTCACTAAAAAAGTTTAAGACTTAATCTAGTTGCCATGGAAGTTAGATTTAATTGGCCAGTTTTGTTTTGCTTATGATATTGTCATAATTTGTATCAAATGTGTCAAGAAATAAACGCTTATATAGAAAAATTAAGAACAAAAACCTTGAAATCGGTAAGAGAAAACAAAAGTTTTAATTTTTGACGATTCGATTATATATATAGACGATTTTTTTTCTTATTTTTAGAATTCAAAACTTGTTTGATTTATTGTTGTACTTGTCAGTTTACACTCTACTGTCAATTTAGACCAGTGTTAAAGTTAGACCATGTTAGTGTGTTATTTCTTTAATATAAAAAAAAAAATTAGGAGCAAGGCATTTTAAATTAAAAAAAACTTTTATGAAAAAAGAAAAATTGTACTCAATTTTTGAAACAAATTAACCTTTTTTACAATACTTAACATTAGACTACTATTTTTCTTTTCCTTAACAAGTCACAAAAAAGAATTTGGTATATTTTAATTTGACACGTTAGTAGTATTTTCTTGTGTTGGAGTTGTCTTCGAATCATCATGAGGCACCACACTGGTATCAACTTCTGGTTCTTTGTGTTTCTTATATGTCATAAGAGATGGCTGCTTAGCAGGCATCCATGTGGGTATTATCTTATCATGAACCCTCCATAGTCCATATGAATTTGACAAATGCTTCTCAAACACAACATACTCCAAAACATCTTTAGCAAGAATTTCACTTCCATGCATCAATCTGCCGAAACGATCATAGATTGCAAGCATCTTAAAAGAAATGTTAATAATTAAGTTAACTCAAATGAAAGAAGGAAAAGAATATTATTTATGACTAATATGAATCCATCAATTATTATAACTAGTTTAAGTATTCGCCATTATTTCTATTATACTATATATCAAGATATTTCTGTTACTGAACGCACCCTGATTTTTAAAGTAGACAGCACTTATATACATTGAATTTTAAGTTAATTTATTGTTTTCCAATGCTTTACTTATGTATAGTGATAAATAACATAGTTTTAAAAGACATAATTACCTGTTGGGTGTTAAATCTTACGGTCACTTGGGCAAATATATTCTCTTTTGTTACAACATCAGTATGTCTTGCATGGACAATCCTTGGAAGTTCAATATCTTTAATGTATTTCCAATGTATAGTTTTATTTTCTATATTATGTATAACTTCAGGATAAGCTCTCTCTGTAACATATTTAATAATATTTTCTGTATCTTGTGCTGCCATAAGTTCATGCATTTTTATGTAAATGTCTGTAGCTTCTTTGCAAAATTCTGGGGAATCAAAATCTTCATCAAACTGGCGAATTTTGCGAATGGACATCATGGTTTTAGTTTTCTTTTCTAAGAATTGTATATTCTGTTTAGCACCCTACAAAAAAACAAAGTATGTAATCAAAACTTGTGCATTTGGTGGATACCATACATCATTGGCTGTTGACTTAAAAAACTGATTGTAGTAGAAATAGACATTATTCTTTGAGGAAAAAAAATATATATTGGATATGTTCATATTTAAGCCAGATATATTTTTTTTATACAAAATATTTTCATATTTATTTTTCAAATAACCAAGTATTTTCATGACAATCATCTATCTCCAGGGAAATTCAGCCAAGCAGGAGGTAAAGCATTAGCTGTTTCAAACAATGTGCATTGGAATTGCGTTGCTGACTGTTTAGAAATATACGTCTCTCAGCAGGATATAATATTAAAACTCTGTGAGGGAAACAAAAAGGGATTGATTCCACCATATACCAAAAAGTACGCATTATTGGACTTAAAAATTCAGCAGAAGAATATCTAAATATTTTGAAACCTATAGCAATGATCCTTAATATTTTTTCTTTATTTCAAATGCTGTAGAGAAATGGAAATACTTACAGCATATCTTTGAAGAAGAGCTAGAGCTTCCTCTACAATAAAAACAAACATTTTATCGCCTATATGACCAAGCATTAACACCGTATCATTTTGTAGCTTATATATTTGATTTCCAAAAACTAAAGTATAGGTTATCTCTGGAAGAAATAAATTTGGCCTTAGAAACTATTGGTAAATTATTTGAAGATACAGGATTGCTACCATTGGAAATAAAATTGAACGCGTAACAAAAAACATAAATGGGATAAATAGTAATGACGGCTGTAAAGCTATAAGTAGAGAATTAGATTTGTTAAGCAAGCTATCATTGGAACACTCTCTTATATTGAATCCTAAAAAATGGTGTATAGTGGGCTTCGGCTGTAAGGCAGATGTAGAATATTTGAAAGGATTGACTTATATAGAGATAGATAATACAGCGTTGCCGATAAAAGACAATGCGCGTAATTTAGGTGTTATTTTTTACAGTTCTTTAAGATTTAAAGCCCTTGTATCTAACTGTATACAGAAGACTTATCCATGGAGTGAGAAAATACCAACATATTTTGCATAAACTGATAGCGTCTAGCTGGTTAAGCATGGAGGAGTAAAGAGATTTACATCTTGCATGTTTTCTTTTTAAAATTATTTCTCTAAAATGTCCCACATATTTATATAAACATATTGTATTTAGAACCCATGTTTATAATATTAATATCAGATTTAAAGGTACAATGACACCACCGTATCATCAAACTGCAATGTTTGAAAGTAGCTTTTCATATAATTGCCCAATATTACATTCTTTGCCCCATAAATTAAAAGGGCTCTCACAATCTGCCTTCAAAATAAATTATATTAAATTTATAATGACTAAGAACTGATCATTTCTTCTGTATCTACATTATTTTTTCTGTTTTTGTATAATTACTTTTATTTGAATTTCCACATCATCTTCGTCTAACGTGAGTCATATTATCAGTATAAGGTAACAAAATTTTAATAATTCATGGGTTGAGTATGATCAGGTGGATCTGAACATCGCCTTTTTCTAAATATTGTTAATTATTATTTTTTTAATTAGGCTCATGTAATATGTAGTTGAATATTTAGAAACAAAGACATTTATTGTTATTGTTATTATTCAGTGGTGGACCTCACAAAATAATGCGTTTGAAATTGCAGTTCCATCGGTAGAATGTATGTTTTGTACATTTGGTCTTGTGCACTCCAATTTAACAACTAGATTGGGGATTGAAAAAGGTGGAAAAATTACATTTCTATTTAAATTTTACAACAAAAATGCAAATGATGATAAATTATAAGTTTTTGATTCAAGTTGTCTTTTATATTTACATTTTTAGCTGTTAAATATTTTAGAAAGTAAATTATCTGATTTCAAAGTTTATGACATTTATGTAGTTTAAGGTGAGGTTTATCTTTTTTTATGTTCTCAAGCATTGCATTGTAGTTATTAAGTCGTCTGTGAATTTTTTTTCACAAGGTGTTTGAAATAAATATTTTTTTATTTACATCATGATTTTTATTGAAAAAATCAAGTGAATTAAATCAAGGTTTTAGTCATTTCATTAAAATCAATGAACCCTGTTACATATATTAAGACCGATTATTTAAAAAAATTTGTACAGCAAAAAACACAGGAAAATATTAATTAAAATAAAACTAGAACACATCCCTTAAAAAAAAGGATGCTAAATAATTAAAAATTTAAAAATAGAAATTATTAATACTTAATGATTAGAATGAGCTTACAGCAAATACTTATATATGTGAGGACTTGTATTTTATTCATAATTTCCTACTAAATACTGTAAAGGAAAATGCATTATCGATTAGCAGTTGTCTTGTTTTTTAAGTTTCTAGCAAGATATTAAAAAATCTCAAGAGCTCACTTTCACATATTTTCAGCCTCCGTCATGATGGAACTGCAAATATCCATAAAAGATTTACATCTTTACTTCTGTCTCCAAACCAATTAGATATACGAAAGATGGAAAAGAAATATCAGGTAAAAATAAATAGACTTTTGCCCAGGTCATCACGTAGACTATCGAAATGTAGGATCAAATAAAGTTTTTGGTCAAACTCCCAGAAAAGAACATTATCCTCACACAGGCTATATTTTATCATATGAGATGACATACCTAGACATGTATCAACTTAACTTTTTTAAACAATATGCTTTATGTTTTCCTTTTAGAGATAAGAATTTTTATTAAGATTAGACTATAAAAAAATATCCTTTTTTTGGTCACTAAACAAAATATGGTTCAAAAAATTAGTCGGTTATAGTTGATATATAACTTAATTCACAATAAATAAACAAAATTACGATTCGGATTAATTGATGGAATTTAGTATGACTAGTAAATGGTTAACAAAAACAAACCTGTGCAGTAATTGAAGAAACTTTGCCATCTCCTTCAGGGGGAACATAAGCTTCAAACACTCCACCTGTACTAGAGATACTAAATTGCTTCTCAACCCAAGGTCTAGGTGGTAATAAGCCTTGTTCCTTTAACCGAGATCTAATCTCTTCTTCAGAAAGGTCCTCAAATTTTTCATTGAATTTGGGCAGTTCAACTTTGAAAACTTTTAGACGTCTCAGCAACTTCCATTTGGGATCCCAATGCTTAGTCCTACGATGTCTTACAATTTGTGCATTTAGATTAACGCAACTAGGTGCTAGTAGTCCAGTTATTTTTTCCTAAAATAATTTTTCTCTAGTTATCAAATGTTTTAATTATTAATTAATAAACTTACTTGCAACAATCGCTTATTTAATTCTACAACAGCACCGCGTAAAGCCATATTCCTAAAATTTTCCTTCCGCTTTTTCGTAAACTTACAAATTTGCAGGGAAAAGTCCACTTCATCTTTATATAACCTAAAAATAATTGTAGTTAAATACATTCACCGGGCTTATATTCAGTTTCACAAAAACCCGATAAACAAAGCCATAATTACTGCCCTCGATTAAAGAGTTTTAAGCTCAGGTGCATCAAACCCTGAGTAGCTCCGAGCAAATCTGAATAAAGCGGTAAAAATATTAATTGGAACAGTATATAACCTACAAATTATTTTTTTTCAAAATTTGTGTTTTTAATACACATAGCGAAACATATTGAAGACAAAAAGGTAAAAATATTATATTATTACTTATTAGTTTTGAATTTTGTCGGGTGTCATGGCATTTTAGGCCATAAATATTTCGCAATTCGTTAAAAAAACTATGAAGGTAAGTTCGATATTTTGTGAAATAATCTTATTTTTGTGTCTCCATTTCATGTATAAAATGTTTTTTTACCGAAAAATAGCATCTAAAAATGATAACTGATAGCTGTTAGGGCTTTATACATCAAATATTTTTTTTGTGCTTGAGGGGTAAGGGGAAAGCAGATCTGACAAGCGCCGAGGCATAATGCACTACTTGAATAAAGCGAGGGTTTCTTGCACCTGTACAGCTCCGAGCTGTTCATGCTAATGAATCGAGGGCAGTAATTGGCTGTATTCTTTAGAGTCATTATCAAAGCGTCAAACAAAGTGAAACTGTCATGTTCTATCGAATATTCATTTACCTATCATTAGGTGGAAGTGATCATGATTACTTCAAGGGAAAGAACTGAAAGTGATAATTCTCAAAAGAATAGCCCTATCATAAGTTTTTTTTACGAGAGCAACAAAAAGCTAATTTAAGTAATTTTTTAGCGTCATAGCGTTTTTGAGCTTTTATTGACATGTATTTAAGCGAGCTGGTGATGTCATATTCTGTTTTAAGCGAAAAAAAGGCGTTTGGTAACTACTCGGCTTTGTAAGGTAATTTGATGTGTCCTTTATGGTTAATCCTCTTTTCAAACTGACATATTTTTTTTCGTTTAGAGGATAATTGTCATTGATAAGGATATAGTCAGAAGGGGGAAATTAGCAAAAAGGAATTTTGTCGGAATAAGACATAAATATGCCATATTTCAAGCATCGTCATTGTTTGAACTTAAAAAAAGATGAACTGGTGGTAAGATCTTGACAAATTTATCAAAAAATTGAATCATATAGAGTGCATACATCTTAAAGTATGTAACAATCTTCATGGAAAATGATTTACTTTATCTTCTTAATAATTATAATTAATTTCAAATAATATATGTTAATAGATATTAAACATTACCGTTTTCAATCCAGTTGTATTTAATTTGAAGGAGGGTGGAGCATTTGACATTTTCTTGGACTGGGAGTAATTTTGAAGTCTAAATTATTCGACATTTTGGAGTCAAATTAATTCTTTTTTTAGAAAAATTCCTGGACGATTTAATAAATATTTTCAAAAAAAAAATTAGAAATTATGTTTTACAATGAATCGACATTCTTGTAGTAGCAATATTTACAAAAAACGCGTATTTGGGAATAATTTGAACAATAAAATCAGGAATACGCCGTATACAGGTAATTCACAATTTTTGGAATAGTAGGTCCATATACATTCCTACATCAAAGGTAGTTTCCTAGAGATTGACATTTCTACAGGCTTTGGCGATTATTCTTTCATTCTTTATTTATAAATAATTTCTGATTTAAGTGAAAGCAAAGATTATTATAGCTAAGCTATAATAGTGTTTGGCGAAAGTAATCAATTACGGATTTTCAGTCACCGGTTCAAATTAGAATTCGAATTCTTTGGGTAGACAATGAAGAACGATAGGTAACTATTTAATTCCAGTTCTTTGTTGATATCATAGATTTTTTTTACTCTAGGTATATGTATCTAGAGGTGATGGTAGGATTGAAATATCGAAAATTAAATAGTACGTATTACTTACTAAAAGAACGATTTTGGTTTACTAAATTTTTATTTTTCCTGCAGTGCTTATGAGACAAAAGGTTTTTTTCATCAACATATAACAAAGAATAGTGCTGGATATAAGACTACGGGAACAAGAGTGTTCTCAGCCATGTTATTTAAACATGCATTATAAAAAATATATTAACACTATCAATATTTTTTGAGCTAATTATCAGTTATCAAAATGATCATGATAATGCCTCAAATAATTTATATTTTATATTCAGTTATAGTGACGCATTCGTCATTTTATTTTTTAGTGGATAATTTTTTGAATCTACACATGGCGTGCTATTAGGGGGTTACCCCCCAACTTTCGAACTTAAAAAATATAAGAATAAACAAAATTGTTTATTTTTAGTACGAAATCGGAAAAAATGGAATATTTTGTTTGGTTTTAGGGGACAACTATTCTGATCATCGATTCCTTTATCTCTGTCTTTATTTTACATTTTTCTATATAAAGATTTGTTTGCTGTCATATATAATAAAACTTATAACCATATCATAGGCAAAACAAAACGGGCCAACGAATTTAAAACTGAACCCTCCTTAGTATATATGTCTTTAAAGGTGTGGTAGAAGAATGAAATAGAATGAAATTAAAACAACCTTTTAAAATAAGTAATAAAAAATTGCTTCTCAAATTTATTATTTTGAATTAAAGAATAAAATACGCTGGCTTTAGTTGTGTAAAATTAAATTTAATATTATATTCAATAGTTATATAAGATAGAATTGTATAAAAACAACATATTTATTTATCACGAAAAAAATTCGTGTGTTTTAAATACTGAGAGGTCGGGTTGATCTAATGCAGCACTTGCTTGTTCAATGTCGTCATTAATAGCTTGGATTAGCTCATCCAAGGACGAAAAATTCTTTTCTTTTCTAAGGTAGCCTAATATTGCAACTCGCAATTCTTTTCCATAAAAATCCGAGTCGAATTTGTGTAGTAAATGTGTCTCCATAGATTTCTGTGTATTATGGTAAAACGGATTCCACCCTATACTCATAACCATCTTATAAACTTCGCCACCAGCTACTTGGGCAAACCCGAAATAAACACCAGTATCAATACTTTCTGGAAGTCCTTTTACAACATCTTCAGAAAAATTTGCCGTAGGACAGCCCAAGTCTTTTGACCCTCTTCCAAATCCTGCAACAACTTCTCCTTTGGTAAAATAAGGAAGATTCTGGCCGGACATAACTAATAGGCTTTGATGAAAACGCCGGTATTCGAGTCTGCGCTATTTGAAGCCTGTTTAATCCTTGGTTTTTATCTCTGTGCAACAAGAAATAAAAATATCATTTTACTGCTAATTTGGTGATAATAGTACAAACTTACCTGCTGCGAAAATGCTTCAAGCTGGCAACGAGAAAGTAAGTAAAATTTTAACTTTGACCTTTTAATTATAAAGTTAGAGGTTATCGTTTTAATTACAAACAAAGCACAAAACCGTGTCCTATAAACGACCTTTCCACTTGAACTGATGAGTTATTACTGTTAAACGTAACTAGTCAATAATATTTCTATACCGTGTCTAGTAATGGCCTTCTTTATGGCTATATAATTGCGTAAAATTAATCTCTGAATATATAAAAGCTGCTTATCAAATCTTTATTATCACATTCCTGCCACAATTTATATTTTATTTCGTTGCTGTCAGTCAAGTACCTATCTACCGGCAAACTGGGAAATGTCATGTTATGGCAGACGTCTGTAAATTACCACTTTCCATATTTTTAATGACCACTCACCATAGTAATTCACATGGCAAAATGTTATTTTTCCAGTGGCATATCATAAATTTTGAATATATTTTCTTACAAAGTTTCATAGTCGAAATTAAGAACGCCCAAGTTGAAGCATAGTTATTATTTGATGTTTTCAAAACATTCAGCTAAGGAAGGGACTTTCTTGGTTCAGGAATTATGGTGATTTCTTGTCTAACTTCAAGAGAAAATCCCAAAGTGGACTAATTACACTAATACAATCCATAGATCACGTTTGTGAAAAAATTAACTTGTTCTAAACAGCTGAAATAACGTAATTAAAACAATAGGCTGAGAAGAAAGAAAAAAAGTGATTCATCATGAAAAAATACTATCAGGATACCGACTCCGTCATCACACTAAAAACAATCCTTAGTGATATTTTGTCGTTTTTCTCTCTCTGCTATGATCCATTAATTTGTTATAAACAATTTAAAAACATATGTTTTTTTTAGTTTCTTGTCTATAAAATCAAAGCTAATGAAGCGCTCTCGCTGGTATAAACAGATGAAATAGAGAAAAAAATACCAACAAAGTGAGCCCTGGATCGAGTGAATCGGATTACTAGTAACGGAGAAAAACAGGAAAATTTAGCGTTTCTTTAAAAATTCATATTTCCGTCTTTTACAAGTTGAATCGCTGGCCCTTTGCGAAATAATAGTAATTTATATGTACTTTATGCGTGCCACAATCAGGCGCTGCCGGTTCATTGATTTTTGCATAATTGTCATTTGAAATTTTTAGTGCACTATTTTTCAGCACGCCTAGATGCGTCATGGATAGTCCGACTTTAATTTTGTGTAGGTATTTTTGAAAGTAATCGTGACAAATTTAATTTTAGAAAAATGCACAATTTAATGAAATGTTGTCAAATGGTAACCAAATTTTTGCAACTCTCTAAAAATGTATTTAAATGATTATCTTAACGTGACCAAATGGAATGTCTATATTAATGTCCCACTCTTTCCCACTTCAAACGAATTGTGACTTGTGCAAAATATGCATAATTTATTGGAAACAATAGTTACAAAAATTAAGATAAGTACAAGAAAAATAAATCAGAAAAATATATATTAAAGCGACTTTATTCAAAAACACAATAAAAATACTTTATTATTAACGTGTGGCCAATATTTTGAAAAAATATATTATATTTTAAAAATTCAAATGATAGCTGTGCTATAATCACTTTGATTTATTAAATAGCGATCCCCAATTTTTGGTACACTTTTAGACTCCCTTTTAAATTCTGAACGACAATTAAAACTTGAAATGACGTAATAACAACAGTTAATTTATCATTTTATTAAATTTTGTAAATACCTCCCATTGGTTAAGGAATATATAAATTCATTCTGAACATTTAGGACTACATTTGTAGTAATTAACCGTATTTTTTATTTAATCAAGAATGCCGAAATTCTCTGCGAAATGAATTATAAAGATCAATCGTCTTCGACACCAAAAACAGTCGCCAATGCTTTTGCTGATTACTTCAAAACTTGTTTCATTTCATCACTCAGGTTTGGATCTATTTCAAAGGATCTATCACAGGTTGACACTTCTAAAGCTGAATTCATTGCAAACCTATGCAACCACACTTTCACCAAGGACGAAATTCTGAAGAGAATAAAAAGTGTAGATGCGCACAAAAATGTTAGATTGGACGCATATCTAATGCTTTTATAAAACCTTGCGGCACCTCATCAGCTCTCCCTCTACCTAACTTTTTCAGCTATTCTTTAACATTGGAGAATTATTAAAAACTAAGAGCTATTTCTGTCATATCCGCTCTCCCTAAGTTATTTGAAGCTATTATACCAGACGAAATCTTTGAAATGCTTAAAAGAAAAATAGTCGAACAGCAACATGGCTTTTATAAAGAAAGATCGACTTTTTACAACTACGGAGGTAACCCAGTGGAAAGTAAATAACAAATTGACGTTATCTACTCAGATTTAAGGTTTTCGATAGTGTTTGTCACTCTTTATTGTTTAAAAAACTTATGTCTTCCTAATGTCAACAATCTTTATCCAAAGGCGCCAAATGGGTTACCATAACCGCCCTAAAAATCACCTAGAAAGGTCACTTATGGTACCTAAGGTACCTTTTAATAAACTACTCAAACTTTCAGCATATTGATATATTTTGTTTTAATTTATGTAAATTAAAACAAAGGCTTAATTTTGAATAAATATAAATTAACTAATAAGTATCAATAACTGTTATTTTTGCAATAACAATGTTTATACCTATTTGTTTGATTTTATTTGTAAACTTCGTGACATTTACAATGTAATTTTTTTGTACCATTTGGAATAATTTATTCTGTAGTGTACTATTTGAATAAATAAATATTTCTAGAATAATCCGATTCTTTAAGTCTTATGTCAATTGGCTTACCATTAAGGTAACGCCACAAAAAGAAGGCAAGAGGGTTTAAGTCTGGAGACCTCGGCGGCCACTCAATAGGTCCCCTTCTTCCAATCTACCTGTTGCGAATGTGAAATTGGCGAAATATTAGGATATTTTTCTTGAAATAACCGACACACTTCTTGGTTCTTACCTTATCTCTATGTTCTATCATTATAAGAATTTCTATCCTTTGTGCCTAGTACGTTTCATTTTCAGTTAAAATTAACCCAAATTGACAAAATGTGACAAAGGAACAGGTCCTTGAATCAGTTATGCTGGTAAATAATTGTTGCATTTCATTTCGAGTTTTAACTGTCGATAAACAGTTACATTTAGGTACGAGTATATATACAGAGTGTCCCATTTTAAAAAAGTCTAGTGACTTTTTTAAAATGGGACACTCTGTATTTCCCAAAGTTGGTGAGACGGAGACAAATATTTATCTAAAAGCTGTAGGTTTCGAAAGGGGACATCCAACAGTGACTTTGATAGCGACCTTTAAAGGTGATTTTTTAAAAAAATTGGAATCTATTTTTTTTTTGTAGAATCGGTAAGTAAGGAAAATTTCACGTTCAATTATATATACTCGTCTCCAAATCGCAGGAACAATTTTGGAAATACACTTTTTTATGCTTTTTCCATACAAAATGTAACTTTCACACCTAAATATATCGAAAACTAAGCGTTTTTAACAGAAAACAAAAGATATATATTTTTTTAATTTCCAGAGACCCTGTATTTGACCTGGAAGTGCACTTTCAAGTACAAGTTGTTTTTTTTTTTTTAAATAAAGACCTTCATTTTTTATTGGAGAAATTGAAAGTATGAAAAATTTCACCATATAAATATCATGGGAGGTCAAATGTTATCTGAAGATCATTTGAAGGTGATATGTCCTTTTTTTCCATGAATCCGTCTAAAATCAGCAGATAACTCGAAAACCAAGGGCTTTCGAACAAAACGTTAAGAATAAAAGTTGTAGAAATTTAAACCCTAAGTTTAGAAAGCGATGTAAATCCAATATTGTATGAAAAGAAGCATAAAAAGAGATATTTACAAAACATTTCCTACGCACACAGAGATGAATAAATATATAGTTGGACGTGATATTTTCCATACTTTCCATTTTTGCAAAAAAAAAATAAGGATTCTCACTGGGAAAAGAGGCTTAACCTTGAAATGACCTTGAGGGTCATTGTTAAAGTCAAAGTCTGAATCAATATTTTTCTGGGAAATATTTGGGTGGGTTTTTTACAAAGAGATATCTTGTATATTTTTAATTATGCTATTCTATACTTAAAATCAAATTATAAAAGTGACTCTTAGAAAATGTTACATGAAAAATTGACACACATACGTTATAATTTGAGTCAGCTAAACTTTCAATTAAAGCTAACACCTGTCATTTTCTGATTAATTTATTTGCTCACGAATAAAATATGGGGTTGTTCCTCGAAGTATTATAGAAGCGACAGCATGAATTCCAAACGAGATTGACAATGGGGCATGGTATGTTAAAAGATATAAATATTAAAAGTGTTTTTCCCAATTTAGTAACTTTTGACTTAACATTTGCCAGCAGTAGCACAACAGAAATGTCAACTCTCAACAGCTGTTCTACAGGGTGTTTGATTTTATTTTGTATACATATTTATTTCATTTATTATTAAGTATAAAGCTTTAAAAACTGAAAATAAAAAATTCTAGATTTTTCAGTAATTATTTTTAACAAGCTAAGTATTCGATAGACAAGTTTTTACTAATTGCAAATAAACAGATGTTTTTGTTTAAATCAAATTTTCCAAATTACTCTTCCAATAATGATCTAATTAGAAAACATGTTTTAGGAACTATGTGTAAATAATGTAGGTATTTTGTTCAACAAATTCTCCTGTAGAATTGTCATGTCAAAACCATTGTCTGTTCTGTTAGTCAATAACCTGAAAATATTTTTATTTATATTTGGAAAAGAGTTGATAAATAATGAGACTTCTTTTGTTTATTGGTACATAGACCGAATACATCCTTTCTAATTGCATTATTTAAATATAACATGTCCATCGGTAAGCCAGACGGAGAATAAAGTAACCGGGCAATCAGTGTCCAGTTACCTAAATTATTATGCTATTTTCAATACTTAAATAATATATAATAATGTTTAAGGATAAAAATACTCTTTTTGTTGAAATTAATTTTAAATCTCGCATTTGTACTAATTTTTAACCACCAAAAATACCCAAAGGAGCTATAGGAAGCAAAAAAGCTGAAAACAAAAGTCAATAAAAATATTTGTCTCTGTTAAACATCAAAAAGCCGCTTCTTCACCCACCATAAACAACAGTCAAAAAAACTTGTTCTACTCATATCGAAAGTTTTGCTTGTCGTGCGATTTTCATTGCGTGTGCAATAAATACTAATTTTTTACGCTAAATACATAAATAAATACCTATTAAATTTTATAAATAGATGTATTTATCATTTTTGCACACAATTTCTATATAAATTATCGATATATATATATTTTAAACAAAGTAGGGGAGAGTGGGCCACCTTAGGACACGGGCCACGACGAGACATTGAAATATTTTTTATTTACATATAGTGGCGCCATCTCCGCGTGAAGTCCTAATTTAGGCTATGGCTATCACTATGTTATTTTAATTTTGCGGGCACCAGGGTTGCCAGACCTAGGGAAATTTCCCTAGATCTAGGGTATTTTGCGACATATAGAGAAAAAAGGAATTATATGTCTATTTTAGGAAATTTTTGAATAAGATACAATTTTTCTAATTATTATCTAAAAACTAATAAATAAGGTTTCTTTTTACGCGTTGACATACAAAACAGCTTACAAATCTTGAATGCAGTTGTAAAGGGTGTTTTTTATAGAGATATAGAACTTTTAAATGGAATAAAACAAAGATGAATTTTTTAAATTGACATAAAATTTACTTTATTCGAAAGATAACCTTCTGGCATTATAATTTAAATATGACTTCTGGCATATGACCGCCACGGCTGGCTCGGACGTAGTCTAATCTGGAGGTCCAATTTTCGATGACTTTTTCCAACATTTGTGGCCGTATATCGGCAATAACGCGGCGAATGTTGTCCTCCAAGTGATCAATCGTTTCGGGCTTATCGGCGTAGACTGGCGACTTCACATATCCCCACAGAAAATAGTCTAGCGGCGTTAAGTCGCACGATCTTGGAGGCCAATTCACGGGTCCGAAACGTGAAACTATGCGGTTCCCAAACGTTTCCTTCAATAAATCAATTGTGGCACGAGCTGTGTGACATGTTGCGCCGTCTTGTTGAAACCACAGCTCCTGCACATCATGGTTGATCAATTGATGAACGAAAAAGTCAGTAATCATGGCCCTATAGCGGTCACCATTGACTGTAACGTTCTGACCAGCATCGTTTTTAAAGAAGTACGGACCAATGATTCCATCAGCCCATAAAGCACACCAAACAGTCAGTTTTTCTGGATGTAACGGTGTCTCAACATACACTTGAGGATTATCATCACTCCAAATACGGCAGTTTTGTTTATTGACGTATCCATTCAAACAAAAGTGAGCTTCATCGCTAAACAAAATTCGCTTATGAAAATCAGGATCAACGGCAATCTTGTTTTGGGCCCATTCACCGAATCTACGCCTTGCTAGGTGATCGTGTGGCTTCAATTCTTGCACGAGTTGGATTTTGTAAGCACACAAACCAAGATCTTTCCGCAAAATCTTCCATAAAGTGAATGGACACATATTCAATTCCTGTGCACTATGGCGGATAGACTGATTCGGGTCTTCCTCTATGCTACGCTCTACAGCAGCAATGACTTCTTCTGTATGCACTGTACGACGTCTCTGTGGATGCGCATTATCATTTAGAGTAAACGTGGTGCGAAAACGTTCCATAGTTAATCGAATTAATTGCTCTGATGGACGATTATGTTGACCGTAAAATTGACGGAGTGCGCGATATGTATTTCAAACAGAACCATGATTTTCAAAATAAATTTGCACAATTTGGAAGCGTTGTTCAGGCGTCAGTCTATTCATGTTGAAATGCCAAACCAAACTAAACATAAATCACTTGACAGCTGACAAAATGGCCGCCAGTTAAAAAAGTGTCGCCAACTTAAAGTTTTATACCTCTATAAAAACACCCTTTATATGTATTAAGAAATTTCGGTGATTTCTCATGTTCCCTGGCTTATAGTCGGTAAACTACCGGGGAAATTCCGACCGCTTTATGTATTATGCAATTTTGGTATAAAAATACGCAACGTTGCCCGACACATTGTGTGGCATTTTGCATAGTAAAAGTTTGTTAAAGTCAAGCAGCTGTTTTAGTCTCTGTATTAGCCCGCAAATAGCGCGCCGAATACGTGAAATATGGTAGGGGTAAAGAAGAGCCATAAATTGGAATGATGTAAGTAAATTGGAGATTCCAGTGAACTTGCCTAGGGAAATCTAGGGAATTTTTTGTCAAAAATCTAGGGAAATTAAATAAAACTATCTGAAAACCCTGGCGGACACTTTGATGAGTATTAGTTGAGATATTGTCGTTGCTGCTTGTGCGTATTGCCAAAATTTTGGCAGGTAATTTTTTTCATTCTAGGACGAACAAAGAAACAAAAAGGTAAGATTTTTTTATATCAATGTAAAAGTTGATAATTATCTTTTATACATGAAAAATAAATATAAATTTAGTATAGAACAAATTTAAATAAACAATTTGTAAACACGTGTAAATGATCGTGGGACATGTATTTCAGGTTACGTTGAGACGCTCATAGTGGCCCGTAGAGGATAATTGATCTATAATATTTAATACTAAATTTTTAATACTAAATACTAGACTTTAATATTCCGAAACTATACTTTTTTTAATTTTGAAGAAGAAAATCTAAATTTAATATATGAAAACATAGACATGTAGTATCTGCCAGTGTGGTTTCCAATATCAAAATTTTTATTTTGATAACAAAAGATAAACAAATGAAAATGTATGCCCTGGGGTTGTTATGTGATAAATTACCCTAAGCCAATATTTCAGAAGTCCAGAAGACGCAAAACACAGACCAAGAAAGGAACATTTTTGGAAGAAAATATTGCTGAATATGTAGGTTTGGGATTTAAATGTTCAGTAACCCCAACCAATATAAAATATGGATCTAAGAAAATAGGAATTTATCCATTTGACAGAAACGTATGTACTATTGACGATTTTCTGAGCAGTTTTGTGAGTGACAGGGAAATAAATATAACCGTTTTATCCTCACCTATCGGGAAAATGCTCCAGCGCAGTTTGATATTGTTGGAGATGACGCCTATAACTATGTCACAATGATGAGAGTTTCGCACAGATGTTTGTAAGTCCTGCAGCCTTTAAGGGCTATCCTAAAGTAGGAGAAAGAAAACGTAAAAATAACCAGCGTAAAAGAGCGGCGAGTTGCACTCCAACCGATACTCTCGAGAAAGACATAGAATGAAAATATATGAAAAGGAAAAAAAAGACATAAAAGAAAAAAACGAGATGTTCCAAAAAAATCTATTAAAAAAAAGTAAAAACTGTCACCAAAGATATATCATCCGATGGAGAATGACGTAAGAGAAATTAATATTACTTAATGTAGACTGCGGACCCTAAAGAAGAAAGTTGGCTCATGCTTAAAAAGAGATAGAGCGTTTTCGGGGAGTAGTATCTCTCTTTCTAATTTCTGTCAGGTGACAGGGATATCCAATGACGTTTGGAGTATCGTGCTTAGCTCCGCCATTAAAAAGAGAGGTACTACATATTTTTGTAATTTTTCAGAAGTTATTAGATCTCAAAATTCCAAGCGCTTGGATCGATTTCCTGGAAACAACATATCCTTTGTTTTTTGAATGTGCAAAGAGGGCCTAAAATTAATATAAAATATTTGTTAGTTTCAAGTTACCTTTTCTCTAAAAGATTTCCAAAATATATGCCTCAGACATGCGTTTTGGACCTTTTGATTGCAATGCCGGCCAAGGCAAAGAAAGTTCACATTATTACGGTGGTTAAATTAGAAAAGGAGAAAAAAAATCGCAAAGCAGCTTTCGAACCTCAGTGGACAAACATTTTGTTGTTTTAACTTGCCTCGTTAGCTTGTATGGGGCTGCTAAGTAGTGGATAAGAATTTCTTCTAGTTCTAATCTTATTACCCTGAAGATCTATTTCTTTTCCGTCTACTGCAGTTTATGTCCATTCTAAAGTTTCATTTTGTTCAGGTGTTTTTTGGTAGCTGTCATTATATCTGTGATTACTCTTATATAATTTCTGTTCATTAAAAACAGTTTTATAGGTAGTTTAAAATGATCTAATCTCCACCTGTCTCACTGATTTTTGTGCTTTTTTTGGTCGATTGATTAATGGATTTTCACATTACATATCTTTGCAACCCTTTTGTGGTAAGATCGTTCGTTTTTTCATTGCCATGTATGTTTTCGTGTTGTAATAACACGATTTGTTGTTTCTTTGCCATAGTTAGAAGTTCACTTGAACATTCCCAGATCTTTCTAGATTAAACCTTTTGAGCTGATTTACTTTTTGAATATATGTGGATCAGCTTTTTAGTCTGAATACTGTGGGAAATTTATCCAAAGAAAAAGTACCTGAATATGTTATTTTTTTTAGTTGAAAATTATGCTCATACCCATTTTTTTTTGTCATTTATGGCTGAGATTACTGATATTCTGTTAGTTAACAATCTATATCTTTTGTGAAACCAAATATGTGCATATGGAGCCTTCATAAAAATTATGTAACTTCTAAGTTAATGTCAAGAATCCTAAAAAGAGTTCCACGCAACCCACTGTTAAAATAAAAAAATTGCTGTGCAGCCTATTGATATCATTGATCTAAACGTGAAAACATTCGATAAGTTCAATAACTTTTGCTTGCATACAAGTAGGTATTATTTTCCAACAGCAAAAACAAATTTAACTTAACACTCATTTATTTGTGTATTTATTCTTATTACGACTCTTATCAGCTCTGTACTCGGAGCGTTTTATTTAATCTGACCGACTTATGCTATATTTAACATCCATTTATATTCATATTTTTTTTTTGGAAATGCATGAAAAAAGGGGATTTAAGGGCCAATTTTTTAAAACTTCGGTTTTTTGTTTGTGACTATGCACTATGAAATGATCAATTCATGTTAGCTGGACTATTAGCGCAGTTCTACCCCGATTAAAGTCGATATTTGGGTTTAAACCCAATCAATTGAGATTTTTTCATGTAAAAAAATTGGTGGCAAACTGCCTACATCATGACTTCAAGGATAGTCCATAGATGACTGAAATACAATCCACTTCCACTTCAGCATTGGAATCTTTTTTAAACTGGGAACTATTTGTTGTAATTAAAAAATCTACAAAATGGTTTCTTATAGATTCCTATCGAAAAAAATCGGAAAAACGCTTAAAAATGTTTTTTTTTTTTAAATTAATATCTTTGGTAATTTACAGTATTAAGCGAATATTTTTCGCGAAATGATAGTCTATTATGTGTATTGTAAACAGGCGCGAGATGAAATTCGTCGCCTTAGTAGAATTTGGAAAATATTGGAAATTGTTACTATGTAAATAGGAACTGCGTAATTTAAAAATAACTATCTATAATTTAGTAGAGATATTATCTTTGTATTTTATATAAGATCAAAAAGTGATGATATGCTACAATTAAGTAAAATACTTTAACCACATACGTGTAATTTTATAATTTATTAGGATGACAATACGATTTTGACGTTATGTTTAATTTATCTCTAAATATTATATTTCACTTTAACATAACGTTACATAATATTGAGTAAGCAGTTAATAATTATAAAAAAAATAAATTATGAAAAATAGTATTTATCATTGTTAATCACCATTGGTGAAAAAAGTGGTCGGAGAGTCGAGCCTCTAAATGGCCAGGAATCCGCATTAGGTCTCCTCCCTCAAAATTTTGAGATTTGTTTTTTCATATTCGTTTCACAATCTGGCCAGAGTTTCTTTGTCTAGTTGTAATTTGCAAAAAAAAATGATTTTTTGTAACAATGTCTTAAAGTACATTTAAAAAAAAATGATGAAAAAAATTAAATTAAATCGATGGAAATTGAGGAGGTTATAAGGCTCTAAAGTAGATCCTCCTTCGCAAATGTTTGAAGCAGGTAGGTGGGGACAAATGACAGTTGCTCGCAGATCAAAAGACGTGCTTTGTATATGTGGGGATGGATTTTTTCTTTTAGAATATGCATAATTTAGGGAACACTTAGATACTTGTGAATAATTCTGGACTTAGGATTGAACTGGAAATATTATATTGAGACTAGTACAAGAATATGTGCTTTCTGGACTTGAACACATGGGGGCTGATAACGAAAGTACTATATTAGATATACACTATGGCGATTCGCTCGGTGATTACGTATACTGCTATTTTATGATGGCCTGGCACAACAAAATGCCTCTTCGACTTGACAAAGTTCAAAAAATGGCTTGTATGGGAATAATACGTGCGATAAGAATTGCCACCACTAGGGATCTGGTGGTTTTAATGAACCTACCCTCTCTCCACTTACACATACGCTGTTTATCAGTTGCCTGGAGCATTTTAGAATTGGAACTGGTGGTTACTGATGCGGCTGGGAAAACGTGGTGGGTTTTAAAACCCAACCACTCTTTTGAGATACTTTTGTCAAGCAGAAAGGATTAGAAAGAGGAGAAAAATCTTCTGAAAAGTGGATCCTGGTGTTTTACAGATGAATCTCAATAAGATGTAAAAGCTGGGGCCGGAGCACAGGAGTGAGACAATTTTACTCCTTCGGACAACGTGCGGCGTTCTTTACAGTGGAAAGTGCTATTCTGTAGTATGGCCATCTCTGTCAGAGGGACATAAACAGGAATATGATAATATATTGTCAGAGAGTAGGACTGCGATACTGGCATTGAAGCCCAATGTCGTAGTGCAAGGATGTACTGAATAGTCTGATAAGGAACCGTTACACAATTAGGGTCGTGTGGGTCCCGGGTTACTCTGGTATACCCGGAGATGAGGATGCGAATCGTCTGGTAAAGATGGGGTTCGCGATTGAACCATACGGACCTCAACCAGTTCTGCCTGTTCCAGTTACCGTTGGTAAATGGGGCATTAAAATTGTTGCTGGGAGTAAATTTATTGAATCGTGGAGGGAGGCTCTTGGAATGAAGTGTTCCAAGGAATATATAACTGGACTTAATGTCCGACTTATTAGGGAGCTTCTCTACTTAGAAAGGAAATAACTGTGAATCGTGATGGAACTATTGATAGGACTTTATCATCTGTGGGGGCCATCTTCATAAGATTGGTGTTATATATGTGTATACCCAATGTGCAGATGGTTTTTAGAAGAGGATGAAACTGTTGACCATGTCCTTAGAGTGTGTACAGGCACGCAACGAACTGAAGCAGAGACATTTCGGAGATACAATATTGTCACTTGAAGCCGTTAGGCAAGTTTAATCAACAAGGCTGCTTAAATACGCAAAAGCGATCGGCCTCAAATAACTTACAGCCATGGAATGTAAAGGACCTAACGAAGCCTAGGCATCGAAGATGAAGTCTCATTACATTTTATTAATTCATTCATTCATGCATAATTTATTTAAAAAAGAATTGTACGTTGTAAACTGCTGTTTCAACTTTTGTCGCATTTTTCGCGCAAAAGTACTTTTCAAAACGATGAATGCGATTTCTCAAAGATTAATGAACCGATTTCGTTTGAATTTTGTAGACCTCTAAACAGGCGCGAATTTAAGGAGGGGGCGGGGGCGAAAGCTTCGAATTCAGAAAAATAGACTTGCCCATGCTGATTGCATTAGGAACGTGAATGTCGCTGACCCCCCGTCAACAACTCGCTTTCGCTGTCATACTGTACGCTTGTGACATCGCAGCCCCTCCCAAAGAAAGAGGCTGGGTCCGCTGCGATTGAATGGAGAAATTTTAAGGATTAATCAATAAACTGTATTCATTACAATATACATAATTAGTTTTACAAAAACGTATTGAAAAAATGCTATCTAAAAAGTTAAAGTAAAATAGTATAGGGTCCAGTCACCAGTGTTATTTATATTTGGCTCTCATCACCGAGGCATGCTACTATCCAACTTCTCCACATAATCCAATAATAATTCTTTCCCTATTCTGCGAAAAAAGAGTCAATGACCCAAATCCATAGAGTGAGAAACTTCCCAGACATGTACTTTAACAGAGTGTTTAATTTTACTCTAAATAATTCTGTGTTGCGCGGTAGACCAACTTTCTGGGCCCCTATCCTCGAAAGTGTGATGTGAAAGGTGATGTGAATGGCGATGGGAATGGCGATGTGAACTTTTTGACAGTAAAAGCCGTATTCTTAAAAAGCCAATGTTGCCAGATATGAACGTGCTAAAACCCGAGAATTTCAAAAATAAAATAGATGACAGATTGAATTGACCTGTCAGACCGAAAATGTCCTTAGTATATTTTATTGCCATTGTAGGCAAAAAGTAGTTTTGGTACGTTATATTAATCGTCCAAAGTAAAAAAAATACTGCTGTTGTTATTTTTGTGAAGTTATTGATTGCCATTACAATATTTGTACTTTGCCTGGATTAAATTTATCTTAAATTGACACTCTAGAACTGTTAAATAAAAATGCATCCAAAGAGCCAAGTACTTGAAGATTCTAATAAATAAAGAAAAAGGGATATCAAGAAAAGCAGCAATCATATATACAAAGTAATATACTGACAGTAATTGCAGAAAGTCAGCACTGATAAACCTTGAAACGGTGGAAATTACAACTCTACGTAGTATGACTAAAAGCCATCATCCCAATTCACTACAGAAATTACCCAATCAGTTATTTATTGTATGAATTCACAAAGGGTCCAGCCTCTTACTGCAAGATGTTCTGTCCTGACAAGTAAATTTGAAAGAAAACCTGAAACTTGAACAATGATAGTGAAACTGTTTATGACCAAGAACCGAAACCAAAGCCAGACACAAGATCTCACATTCAACTTTATATATATATATATATATATATATATATATATATATATATATATATATATATATATATATATTTTATTTTATGAAGATTTGTAGACTTGAAGATCAAATGTACCATAAATAAGATTTTTATGCTGAATGACCTCATTCGTTGGTCTGTAGGGTTCATATTTATATGTCTTGATAAATTATAATCATAATATTTATTTATTTGTAGTGTCGTATAGTGTTTAACACAGTTTAATTAAGTCAAGTGCTGTAGTAAACATAAAATATAAATATAAAATTTGTTACTTATTTAAATAAAAGTTTCAGATAGCTTACAAACTCTGATTTCTCAAATTTATTATAAGTTGTGTCATGAAAAGAATTATGTTAGATTTAACTGTTTAAAACTAAAATATTCAGCTGTTATGGACACAAGTATTTATGTTAAATCCATAAGCAGAACTGGCCCTAGAAAAACATTTTTAAATAGCACGCTCATGTAATTGAGTTATGAACAGAATCTCCTGTAATAATTTTATATGTTTGTAATCTCAAATTTGCTTAATATTTGCCAGACATATTCCACTTTCTAAGGATATTTTATTAAAAAATTTGAAAATATCGGGGTACCACCTAATTAACGTTTCTACTGTTTATTCAGAAAATAAAATGTCTTATGTATGAGAAACGATTCCTCAACATATTATTTTTTTTAATGCGAGTAATTTTGAAAAACCAAAATACAATAAAAATTTTTAATTCAATTTTATTTTTTGAAATTCGTGCGTTAAATATGTCATTTAGCGACTGACATTTCATTTGCGCATGTTTCACGTTCGCGTGCCTTTCACCGGGCGAACGAGGATATGAGTGATGAACATTTCAAGAATACGCGTTCGCCACCTTTTCACCGTTCACTTCACGTTCCCCAGTTCGAGGATAGGGCCCCTGTTCTCCCATCTGTTCTACATAAAAAGGTATATTTTGTAAATGACGCTGTGAATTAGCGTTTTCGATATATTTGCTGCTCAAATTTTCAGTGCAAGCAATTTTAAATATAGGATAGTGATATTACAATTTATCAAAATGTCATTCAGACTTACTTGTTTGTCAGTCTTTTATGTATTCAAGATATGGTCTATGTATACGTGCAAGAAAAGTTTAAAGGGTGCAGAGCTCATCAACAATATTTGGGAATATATGCAAACACGAGGACACTACGTTTTAAGATATTTGTATATATTTATAATAGTTGGGGAATCGAGTTTCTTTTATTTCACAAGAGATATCGTGGGCTGCCCGAAAACTATTACTCTAGCTTAGGAACAGAAAATTTTAATCGGCGTTGTAAATAACTTGGGAATAGATATGAGGCATGTTGCTACTGCCATGCCTCATTTTCAAGGATCTTTTACAAAAAAAAATGTTACTTATTCCATTTTACGCCTGATTAAAATCTGTCGAAAATTAATGGCCCGTTTCTATAACCACGTTTACACGTCGAGATCCGAATATTTGACCATTTATATCGAAATGTTATGTTTCACCAATAAATGGTAACTCATCAATAAATGACGAAATGCTGTGAGCTACAACTCCTCATGTTCCCTCATCTAAATCTTATTGGCGTCAGACATAATTCTATTCATGCAGTCCATTGATAAAATGTCAGTAGATAGAACACTGTGATGTCATGATGTACTGGTGCGACGTGGCGTCCGGACGGCGGTTCTGCGTTGCGGTGTTCTCTTGTTTCTCTATATGCACCTTTAGCATTACAACAATAAGTTAAATTTCAGTAAATATAAATTAGCTACTGGAAATTGATAAGTACAGGGTGTTCCAACTCCATTTATGCAACTATTTTCTCGAAAATTATTAAGTATATTGACTGTTTGCTTAATGCTAATTACACGTACTACGATCAGCTGTGAATACAAACCTGACAACATGTCTCTTAGTTTGTGCAGATAATATAAAAAAAATACTCCTAGAGAACAACATTTATTCAGAAATTGCTAGTATTGTATTATAAAGTATATTTACGAGAATTGAGGATTTAGTACCAGCCACTGTGAATAAACATTATAAATAAAAAATTATATTTACATACCGTGCTCTCCGAAATAATTCTAAACATTTGTCAGTAATTAATCGTGTTTTTGAAACAGTTTTTTTTATCTTATTCATACAGAGTACAGAGTGTTATATTCCTTTGTTCACTGATTACTCGAAATGCTAAAATATTACGATGGTACAGATTAATAAAAATTTTGAGAAATTTTTAGGTAGTGGCTTTTCAGATGATTGTTTTTATGGTTTCATTTTATAAATTATTCAACTACATTTGATTAGCATTTTAGGGATAGTCGATGTATCTAAAAGTTTTCGAATCAATATTCATTCAGTTCTTTTCGAGATTATCCTGACCGAACACAGCCAGAAAACTTTCTTTTATAGTATGTAGTGATCACGTCTACACATCAAGTTTTAATCGTTGTTGTTTCGTAAGAAAACTAAATAAATTCGCCTTATTTCTGCTTTAAATTCACGATTCTGATTGAAGTTTCTATTGGCTACGATATTACAACTCAAACCTTGTGATTTTTATGATGTGAATTGAGTAGATTGGATGGAATAAAACTTTTATAAAAAAAAATTGAACCGACTTCTAAAAATGTGCTAAAAAGTGAAAAATAACTCTAATTTTTTATATGAAATTGAAATTTTTGAAGTCGGCGCCAAACTAATATCTGATAAAATTTGAACTTTTTTACCATAATTTGTATATATTAGTAGTTATTTATTTTATTTAGAAATAATTTAAAAAATTTCAATTTCATAAAAAAAATATAGTTATTTTTCACTTTTTAGCAGACTTCTAGAAGTCGGTTCAATTTGTTTTATAAAAATTAAATTTTTCGATTTTTAGTTTTGAATTCATTATGAGATTAGTTTACCTCGCAATGACTCCAAGGTGGCAAAAAATTACCCATTTGGTCGGAAGGGAGTTAAAATTCAAAAACAAGATTTGACACGCAGTCGTCAGCCCACAGACCATAGGCCCTAGACAACAGTGGAACTAAATAAAATCGTTTAAAAGTACATGATACATGTCTCTGTTTCTGAAAATGGTACTAATCCGTAAAGTCAATGATATTTTTTATCTGTTAATCTTTTTTAAAAAATCAGTCCGTCCATAATTTAATATTTAATTTTAAGAGAAAAAATAGAATGAATTATTGAATTGCTGTTAGAATAATTTAAATTTTATGGTCGTTGAACATCTGGCAACAATGCTTGAATTGGCCCGGCATTTTCAAAGTTCATTAGATTTTTCTTCGGCTTGATTTTCAGTTTTTTCAGAAATGAGCTGTATTTGCAAGTGTGCAAATGTGTTCTAGTAAAAGTGGCAAAATTTAAAGGATTAGGTCGAAAAATACGGTGTGAAAATGAAAAATTTTATTTGGGGAAAACTACATGTGACCATCAAAAAACTTCAGATTCGTGTTCTACGACCCCAAAATAGGGGGTATGCAAAAAAATAGCGAAAAATTCCACGTTTCCAGTATTCCGAATAATTACATAATTACTATCATTCATTAAATAATATGTAATTAAAATTGCAGATTTATTTGTATTATTTCTTGATAGGTATTGAGAAAATATATTTTCACGTACTAAGCTTGAAAAAACTTTATTGTTGTTTTTACTCGGGTTGTATTATGAACATGGCTCCCGTTGTTTATGTTTTGCACTCTCAGTGATTGATCAAGATATGCAGCCGACATGCTTGTCTTAAGATTAATCAGTAACATCAGAATGCGAATATCATTATTTGTAGTTTTCCGCATATGAGTATTGTTTATATGAACTAAGCATCTTTTTGAATTGTAATAGGGTGTCCACTTCCTCTTCCCTCACACTATTCATTTCGACTTTGTTTAATGGTGTAATATGCCAAATACCTATATTTGCAAAAAAATTATTATTCAAACCAATTGACGGCTTTTCCTTGGGTTTTCAGGTTTGCGCAACCCGCAAAAGAATTGCAAATTAAAATAAAACATGCTAATAAATATAAGTACAAATATCTTTTTAATTTCTACTGATAATTTATTGATTACATTTAAATCAGTTTATTACCTATAAGCGAACAAAGTCAATTATTGAAATAATTTAATTCCTTCGCCTAAATGTCAAGAATAATTTGTCTGTATTACAGTATTTCGCCTGGAAACGTTATCGCTTTTCTGGTGTACAGTTTTAATGCAATCCGAGCTAATACATTGGAGTGTATATGGAGTTGCCTATCTAAGATGTGGAGATTAATTTCGTCTCATACGCTTAATGACTATTGCAAGTCGACTTGCACATCTGTGTTTAAGCTGTATTTTCACTGTCAGTTTATTTCAAGCAGGTTCAAAGAGTTTCTGGCGATGAAATAGTGACGTCACATTAAAATTGTTTGCACGTGTTTTGAAACAATTATACAGTACGTTTATATCGACAGTTTCGAGAGCGCTTGAAGTCAAGCGCTTTCTATAAGCGGCTTAGAAATAACGAATTAAACGGGCGAGATTATACTTGGAGCCGACTTGGATTTGTTAAGTCAAACCTGAAACGATTTAGGGTTGACTTGATCCAAGCGCGCTTCAAGTGTGAAATAAACACCTCAAGCGCGCTTGAAATCAGCTGTTGACTTCTGAACGATTACGTCATGCGTCAAATGGGCGTTAATGTATTATTTCGAATTATTTTTAATTAAGAACACCCAAGTTAAAGGCTAAATGCAGAATAAAATATTCTACCCCTCACAATAGTCAACAGTTGATTTTCAAATAAAAAATATCAAAACAAGGCGTTATTTTGAGGTTAGGTACAGACAAGACATCAAGCTTTTGCGAAAATGATTTGAAGCCAAGGTCAAGTCATGTTTAAGTTTGTGAAATAAACGCCAAAATTTCAAGTAAGATATGAGGCGGCTTGAGTTTGAAGCTGGCTCGAAAAACGTCGATTTAAACGAAGTCATAGATATGCTTTCAAATAAGTGAACATACACACGTCGTCATTATCGTATTCGTTTTAAAACAGATCTAAATATATATCAAACCGGGTTGCCCCGTGATAAAACACCTTTACTTTGCCCGTCAATTTCCTAGGTCTTTTGTAGTTGTCGTTTGTTTGTTGTGCTTTACGCTATTGTATTGTTTTAGGTTTTGGTTTTGGTAAAAATAAAAATGATTTCCCTTCAGAGTTTAATTGCTGAGATATTCTGTGGTCCGTCATTAAGTGATAAGGCTGAAATAAAAAAACGGCTTGGAAAGCCTACTCCGAATTTAAAAAAAGAACAATCTGTGTCTAGCAAAAAAAGCACTTTTACTAGGAGGTTTAATCCGAACCTTTATAATAAACATACGTGGCTTTGTGGTTGTGAAATTAAAAATGGTCTATTTTGTTTTCCTTGTTTATTATTTGGCGGAGAAACTTCTTGAACAAAAGTAGTTTTATCGACTTAAATTAGTCGGGTGACCACATTAAAAAGCATACGTTGTCGCAATATTTACTTTTTGGGACTGTTAACGTAGCTGCTCAATTAAGCAGCGCTTATCGAAGAAATATTGAACTGCACAATGAAAAAGTAAGACATAATCGATACATGTTAAACATTATAATTAATTGTGGAGTTTTCGAACTCGTGTTACGAGTGCATGATGAGTCTATGTCTTCCTCTAATCCCGGGGTTTTTCGGGGTTTAATTGATTTTAGTGGTGAGTTGGACAGTGCTCTGAGACAACATTTGGAAAAAGCATCGGTAATTGAAGGTACGTCAAAAACCATTCAAAATTAAATTTTACAATGTTCATTGTATGTCAGGAGGAAATTTCGGGACTTCTTGTACTTTATGACTATCTTTCGTAAGATATTGAGTTAAGTGAGACATTTAGTGAAGTTCTTAAACTTTTAAAAATTTTAATTACTATTCCGATGACATCGGCTGAAGCAGAAGTGTTTTTCCACCCTCAAATGGAGAAAAACGTTTTTACGGAATACTATGAACCAAAAAAGGTTTTCTGCTTTGGCAATGCTTTCTGAAGAAAGGGATCTTATCGAAAGCCCTGATTTCAATCAGCGGGTTATTAATAACCTTGCTAATGCCAAAGATCGGCGTATGGATTTTCTTTATAAATGATTCACACAGTAAAATATACGTGCATTTTGATCTGACTGCTATATTTTAAAAATTTACTACATTCTTTACTTTTAGTTATTTAAAATACACTGCTTTGTTTTATACTAACTCAATTTTTAAAGACTTTTATTTTTTCATCCACCGGAGGCTATGGCAGGTTTTATACATATCCATGTTTTTAATGTACCATTGGAATTGCAACCTCTACTTTATTAATGTACCAGTCGCAACTGTTCAAATCATATGAAGTCTGAAAAGAAGTAACTAATATTAGTGAATGTTAGATTATTTGAGACACTGTGTAGATGTTCGTTTAATATTACCGCTTTACAAATAAAATAAATACTAATTTACCTCGACAATTGTTAATAATTTATTCAGCTATACGCCGAGACTATTGTTGATATTTCTATGAACTTTTAGCAATAGTATTTTAGTGTATTTTCAAAAAAATAATGATCGTTTTCTATCTCTTTAATCGCATATAAAAAAGATAAAGCGGATCCATAATATAAACTTAAATAAGTCGTTATCAACGAATTAGTTTGTGCTTGAACTGTGCGAGTGCTACAAGTATCCAGTTTACTATGGCTACACTACTTGAAAGAGTAAATTATCTTTTATATATATTTAATTGAATACTTAATATTAATTTTCCATTTAACTTGTTCCTTTCAATGTCGTTTTAAAATATTATTTTTGTTTAAATACAGATTGCCATTAAACTCTCATTAAAATTAAAAAAAAAACTGCGTGTATTTACTGTGATTACACGTTGTGTGAATTATCTACCAAAATTGAATATTTATGGTTTTTAAAATAGCATGTCACGTTGGCAACTTAATTAAATGGCTAAAACTATAACGTAAAGACTGCTTTTTTGATACAAAATGAATATCTGTTGCTATATTTTCGTTATTATTTTATTTTTAATATATAAAGATTATAGAATATTATCTGAAAATGAGCAATCAAATCTTAAAAATTAATAAGAATTCCATAATCCAAACAACGGTGTTCCAAATTTAAACTAATAAGTAATAATTCTTTCCTAGTATAAGGTTCATTTTCCCCCCAATTCCCTCATATAAAACGAGATTTATATTGAATAGTATTCTCTTGTATTCCTATAAGAGGAATTATATGCAATTTTTCACTTATCTAAACTAATATAATAAAGATGTAAAGTTTGTTTGCCCGAGGTAATCTCCGGAACTACCAAAGCGATCTTAAAAATTCTTTCACTGTTGGAAAGATAACATCCTCCGTTCAAAGATAAGCTATATTTTATCCGGTGTTATGAAAAGGGAAAGGGGCAAAAGGGGTTGAAAATGAAAGTAGGAAAATTGTTTGTATTTCTGAGTTCTCGCCGATGTTTCTCACATACCATGCGAATAGTAAGTTGAAATTTAACTTATAGTCAAAGATGTAGAATATCAAATTCTTAATCCGCAATCTGAGAGGTTATTGTAAGGGTCAAATGAATAACATTCTTTTTGTTCGTGTGGGGTATCATATAAAATGCGTAATCTAAACATTTAAGTACACTGTAAAAAGGAAATCCATTAAATTTAATGTAAATTTGCTGGAAGCAAATTTCATAAACGTTTCTTAAATTCATTAAATTTAATAATTTACATTAATCTAAATTAATTTATTCCATTAAATTTAATTTAATCATGCATTAAATTTAAAGTCTGATCATTACTTTTAAAGGTGATTATGTACATTAAATATACGACCATTGCTTATTGAATTTGAGATGTTTTCACATATTTAATGAACCAACATTAAAATTCTGAAAGTACCAGGGCCCCTATCCTCGAAAGTGTGATGTGAAAGGTGATGTGAATGGCGATGTGAAGTTTTTGACAGTAAAAGTCGTATTCTTGAAAAGCCAATGTTGCCAGATATGAACGTGCTAAAACCCGAGAATTTCAAAAAATAAAATGGACGACAGATTGAATTGACCTGTCAGACCGAAAATGTCCGTAGTATATTTTGTTGTCATTTTAGGCAAAAAGTAGTTTTGATACTTTAAATTAATCGTCCAAAATAAAAAAATGCTGTAGTTGTTATTTTTATGAAGTTATTGACTGCCATTACAATATTTGTACTTTGCTTGGATTAAATTTATCTTAAATTGACACTCTAGAACTGTTAAATAAACGTGCATACAAAGAACCAAGTACTTGAAGATTCTAATATATAAAGAAAAAGGGATATCAAGAAAAGCAGCAATCATATATACAAAGTAATATACTGACAGTAATTGCAGAAAGTCAGCACTGATAAACCTTGAAACGGTGGAAATTATAACTCTACGTAGTATGGCTAAAAGCCATCCTCCCAATCCACTACGGAAACTATCCAATCAGTTATTTATTGTATGAATTCACAAAGTGTCCAGCCTCTTACTGCAAGATTTCCTCTCCCTGACAAGTAAATTTGAAAGAAAACCTGAAACTTGAACAATGATAGTGAAACTGTTTATGATCAAGGACCGAAACCAAAGGCCAGACAGAAGACGTCCATTAAAGATACTGGCGGATATCACATTCAACTTTAAATGTATATATTTTTTATTTTATGTACCATAAATAAGGTTTTTATGCTGAAGGACCTCAGTCGTTGGTCTATAGGGTTCATATTTATATGTCACGATAAATTATAATCATAATATTTATTTAATTGTAGTGTCGTATAGTGTTTAACACAGTCTAATTAAGTTAAGTGCTGTCGTTAACATAATTTAAATATAAAAGTTGTTACTTATTTAAATAAAAGTTTCAGATAGCTTACAAATTGTTATTTCTCAAATTTGTTATAAGTTGTGTCATGAAAAGAATTATGTTAAGACTTAACTGTTTAAAACTAAGATATTCGGCTGTTATGGACACAAGTATTTATATTAAATCCATAAGCAGAACTGGCCCTAGAAAAACATTTTTAAATAGCACGCTCATACAATTGAGTTATGAACAGAATCTCCTGTAATAATTTTATATGTCTGTAATCTCAAATTTACTTAATATTTGCGAGACATATTCAACTTTCTAAGGATATTTTATTAAAAAATTTGAAAATATTAAAAATATCGGGGTACCGCCTAATTAACGTTTCAACTGTTTATTCAAAAAATAAAATGTCTTAAAGAAACGGTTCGTCAACATATTATTTTTTTTAACGACGAATTATTTTAAAGAACCAAAAATAAAATAAAAATTTTTAATACTATTTTATTTTTTGAAATCCGTGCGTTAAATATGTCATTTAGCGGCTGACATTTCTTTTGCGCATGTTTCACCTTTCGCTTGCCTTTCACCGGGCGAACGAGGATATGAGTGATGAACATTTCAAGAATACGCGTTCGCCACCTTTTCACCTTTCACTTCACGTTCCCTAGTTCGAGGATAGGGCCCCAGGAAGAGGTGAACATTTTTCCCATAGGTAGTGTTCGCTATCTAGACCGTTTTAGAACTCATTGGTTCTCGTCAGCAGGGGGCAGACATGTATACCTCGCCATAAGAAAAATGACTCCTTTGAGCATCTTATATCATACTAAACAAAAAATTCAATACAAGTTGCTGCATCTCCCGGAATCTTATGTAATGAACATTGAATAATAATGTGAATTCCTTTAGTATTAGGGTATATGTGAATTAATTTTAATATACAGAATTTGAAATATCTTTTCAGTTACTTCATTGAAATATAAGATCCCTTTTAATCAAATTTAATGTACAACGAACTGATATTTCAAAAAAATTGCTTTAAATTCGAAGTAAATGTAAATTATTCACGATTTTTGGTACAAAATCATTAAATTTAATGTAAAATGGATATTAAATATGCATTAAATTTAAGGTTATTTTTAACAAAGTAAAACTAGCCGAGAATATTAGCTTAGCTTTGCGAGGGAAGGCATGCTGATAATATAAATTACAGTGGCGACATTAACCCCCTAAATCACTAACGTGGTTTAACTTTAGAACTGGTCAACATTGACAGTAAACTGCAACAAAAAGTCAAATCAAGTTTTTAACCGTAAAGGCACAGGATAAAAAAAACATGTTCATTTATTACTAAACCGGTACAAGTCGAAAGTTTCGTTTATTTTCGGGAGACAACTATTCCTTTTACCGGTTCTATGGCTTTAAGGGGCTACCAGAATATACGATATTCAGCCTTTCTAGTATGTATGAGTGGGAAAAAGAACCACACATAAAACCAATGGAGAAATTGATCTCGATGGATTCGCTTCACATTTTAAAAATGTACTTTCCGAGTGATGCTGATAAAATGTTCTCATTCCTTAAGTCGATTTAAAGTGATCTTAAAGATCTAAGAAGCTTCAAAGGTGAACATTTAACACCTAAAAATTAAGCATTGATTGCACATATTTTTTCGTTAGGGGAGCGAAATAGAGAAAAAAAATTATATACAAAAGTTACAGGATTTCGAGTGAGGCATCTCAAGGTGACCTTCACAGTCGATTTTGTAATCAAGATTATTTGAAGGTCAACTCATTTCTTATATGATAACCAATATTCTTGATCATGAAAAGTAATATATAGCTGAAAATGTTAGAGTAAGGCTGTAACATTAACCGCAAGGACAAACAAGGTCGTTTTAAGGTGAGATATTGAAGGGCGCAGTGGCAAGTAGCTGGGCTAAGGCCTGTTCAGAAAGATCAAGCGAGATATATGTAAAAATTCACAAGAGTAATTAGTAATTGGTAAGTAGTCCTGAAGATTGGACAGTGTAGAAAGCCAGGTTAAATTACTTACGTATGAAAAAAAAATGGAGAAAAGTGACACTTGGAAATGACCTTGTTTGACTGTACGATCAATGTCACAGCCTTAGTCGAATATTTTTCGCTATATTACTTTACATGTCAAATAGCCTTGATCTTGACGGCAGAGGCTACCTTCTTGTGTCTCACTAGAAATCCTGTAACTTTTGTATGTAACTTTTTTTCTATCTCGCTTTCCTAACGCTCAATCAACGCTCAATTTCTAGGCATTAAATATCCACCTTTGAATCCTCCTAGATCTTCAGGATCGCTTTAAAGCGACTTGGGACAAGGAGAACATTCTATTAGCATTCCCAAAATTTGGAATGAATCCGCTGAGATCAATGTTTCATTGGTTTTGTTCGTGGTATTTTAGAGCGGGCCAGTTTCATCGTCTTTATTCAGGATCCTAAATTAGGGGGAGAATGATTGTCAAGCACTCCAGAACGCGCTTTCTAAGTACGTAAAAATAAGTCTTGTCCTAGCCGTAATGGCTGATTGTATGAAAATTAAAAAAAAAAAAAGGAAAATGAAGTGCTGGGAGAATGGCACTATATAAACGTCGTATCTAATATTTATGTTAAAATAATCTATATAATTTTCATTCCATAAGTATGGCATATCTTTATTAATATCGAGAACAGGTGATAATACTCCCTTTTCTTTATTTGCTATTTTCGGACGTTACCGACAACGATACTCCGATAGAGATATTATAGATATATTTACTAGCAAAGCAATCATTATATTAAAAATATATTTCTTGACAAACATAAAAAATTAGTTGGAAATATGAAAAATAATATATATGTATATATATATATATATATATATATATATATATATATATATATATATATATATATATATATATATACATATAAAGAAAAAAGTTATCACGCGAAGGTTCGAACCCGCGCATATTTGACTGTGATGTAATAAACTCTACTCGGGCATAGTAATTAATACCTACACCATATGCTGATGGGAAAACAAGTCAACTTGTTTATTTTTTATAAGAATTAAAAAATATTTCATTTCATCCGATTCCCATATATTTCCACTGTTTTCTTACTTTTCTATTTTCTTTTTGCTTCTGTTTGTGTCATTTTAATCAAGAAATTTATAAAACTTTTTCCAGTTACCCATTTCATAAAAATGATGGGTTAACTATTAAAAAAAAAAGAAGAAATCAACTATTGACGTATTTGTCATTTCAGTTCGATTGTTTTTAACCTTTAAAAAAGTTTTCCTTTCGATGTATGTTGAAATATTCCGTCCGATTGAAACTTTAATCAGAACTGTTTATTACGTGAATTTTAAGTGGATGTAACTGCATGGGATCAGTCCGATCGGATTCGAAAGCTACGTTACAAACAAGGTCAATTGATAGTAGAGTATAAAAATCACATTTTTAGATTGTTTTGGTAGTTCTTGTTCTGGATGATAGTTTGTGAATTTTCTTCTTGAAACATCTAAAAGAATATTGTTACCAAGCTTTAACGAAATCAAAATTACTACGACAGTCAGTTTTTTTTTAAATGACTCTTATCCTAACTAAAGACTAACTGAAGCATCAAAAATCTAGTTGACCAATTTTGTTTTATTTATAATATTATTATAACTTATATTATATATGTCAAGAAACAAACTTTCATGAAGGAAAATTAGGGATTAAATCTTCCATGAAAATTTTACTCACCATTTGAAAGCTGTAACTAACTTTTTTAAAAATGTGCCTTTTTCCCATATTGATATACCAAAAAAATACTTGAAGAGTAATTTTTGAAATAATAATTTTATATCTTAAAGAGGCATCCTAACTCTTTGGTAAAAATACCGCAAAGTAAAAGGGAAGAAATGCATATATAGCTAAACAAAAAGTTTGTTTTTGCTTTTCAAATTGTATTATATTTTTTGAAGTTTGTTTTTCAGCGGTAAGAAATGACTAAAATAACATTTATGGTAAAATTCTCAGTGGCTTAACTAGGGAGGAGGGGGTACCGAGCCAACCCTGAATTTTGGGCTAATAAGAATGGTCATTTACATTTTATGTGTATTGGAATTTTAGACTCTTTTCTAAAACCACAATGTTCGCGAGTCGGATAAAACATACTAGATGGATTTGAATTGAAATTTTACCGGGAGACAACTAGGAATCTATATTAAAATAAAGAATACTTTTAATTCAATAAAATTTCGGCATTTAGGTATACCATGCCAAAATTAAATATTGTTATCAGAATACATGTATTTTAGGTCGTAGGTTGTGAAGATAAATGGAGGTTAGGTTGTCAAAGCTTTGTCATTTCTGCTTCTTTATTTTTATATTTATCCATTTTTTTTGGTTAAAATCATAGAGATCACCAGTCCCCTGTTTTGAGTAACTTCTCGTTGATTTCGAAGTAAGCCATTTAAAAATATTTTTGGGCGTTTTGTTTGTTGGCGGACATGTTTAAGTGTTAAAATTCGAATTAATTGTCTCAAAATTTCATTAACTGGCTTTGCGATTTTAAAACAATTGAAATGAAGTTTAAATAAAATGATGTAAAGAGGAGTCATCAATTTAATAAATACCCCTGTTTTTGTGTAATGGCGGCTATATAACATTTTGAATTTTTTGTCTTGGACTTAAAAGCAATATTGCATGTTCTTGACTAAAATTTGTGGAGTGGAAGAAAGATAATTTTTATGATTTAAGAAAAAAAAAGTATAATGTGTCTTTAAAGAAGGGAAAATAGCAAGTAATGCATTAACAACCACCGAACCACCAGAGTAAGGTACGTTTCTGCGAAATTTCATTTTCATTTTTGTAATTCCCGCTCCAAAATACATGTATTTTGATAAATTTAACGTGATCTCATCTAACTAAATAATTACCAAAATTTCCGTCCTATATTTCTACACCCTTTTGGTTTAGTTAGGGATCTGGCTCTTAATTATGCCAATGAAAATTCTATTACTTTTTAATCAGCAAAGATGTAAAATAGTGAAATATAAAAATAAGAACAAGTTTCCTCTACCTATTCGCAGTGGCGAATATTATTTTTTAGAAGGAGAAATGGTCATTCTCGATTGAGGGGGAAAATGAACTCTCAAAAAGAACCAAAATTTATCATTGCCATGCCATTATACCCACTTAAATATCGCCATCTTGATTACTATAACAATTGCTATTATTAAACTATATTGGCTTGAACCCACCTGCAAATAAAGATAACTTTTTTTAGATGTTTTAATTTTTTTTACATATCGCTGCTATTAAAGTTGAACAACGATAACAATTTGGAATTTTTATTTTTCTAATTCAGTTATGACGTAGCATTAGAAAAACTTCCAAATAATGTTTTCAGTAATTTAACACATCATATTGTTCAATATTATTAACTAAAAAAGTCGTTTATCGATGATATGTACGATTATATAACGCCCCTCCTAGGAAGATCAATATTATTGCATATTTCGAATAACGTAACACTATTACATGAATATATTTTATTCTTTGATGGATTGTAGAATGATATACAGTATTATCACAACAGCAAACCATTTTGCCTAATCTATAACTAAAACCTGACGGGCTCGAAAAAAAATGTTGGATAGACTCTGATAGTCCTAAAAGTCTTAATAAGTTATTAACAGGTTGTACACCGAAGAAATCAAGATGGAGAGATTGTGTATTTCAGTGTATATTTTATATTATTATCCTCCAAGCGCTTTCGGTCTTACTTAGACCATCCTCATGGCTCAGACCCTAGAAACAAGAGAATATGGTCAGCAAATAAGCTTACTCAATATCCACCAACCACACTCACTCGTCAAAGGGCACGCCTTAACCTGCCTGTAAAATCTAAAAGTTTCAATATTTCGAAAAGATTATCTTCGATGCAAAAAATCACTACAAAATTAAGAAAAGTTGGGAATTTAGGCATGTAGAATTATGGCGTATGTAATTAAAAAGTTAACGTCTGTCATTTTGTTCAACAAATCTGGCACCGTTAGTAACATCAAAACTTTTTCCTGTAGTCATTACATAGAAATTTATGTATATGCCAAAAGGCTAGACCGCACTTGAAAACTTATTTTGATGGGTAATACTACCTTCTAAAAAAAATTACACTTGATATGTAAATTATTATCAAGGTGAGTCCATGTAAATTATTGTCAGGGTGAGTCCAGACGGCGAGAAAACCGAGGACATGCCTTTAGTAAATCTTATACCTATTGTAAACCATTAAAAAATAATTACCATTGATAGAAATTTAATAACAAAAATCAAGTTAGTATCATATTTAATATATCTTTCTTAAAACAATTTTAATCATTAAAATGATTGTTAGCATTACACGAGTACACTGAAATTCTTAAAACTTTCGAGAAAGGTAAGCCATTAAAATGACTGAACTATTTAAAATATACTTTAAAAAAATATATTTTGTCAGGTATGTTAAAAGAAAAAAAAAATTCAGTAAATTACGACTGAGATAATTGACGACATCCCAACTTAAAATATTTTAATTATCTTAAACCAGACCCAGTAATGATGAATTTTCTGTTTTTTAATAAAGAATATATCAATAATCTCCATACATTTTGCAACTTTTTCTAGATAACAACGCTGCTGCAATTTTCTATGCTTGGTTTTAATTTCTAGATAAAAGAAATATAATCAAAAATTTTATTAAAAGTTAGGTTAAGACAAAAAAACACACATACCTCACTACTACGAAACCAAATGTCTCGTGTCCCGTGTGGACGATTCATTTTTAACTTAACAGGACGTAATACGCTTCTGCTCAGATTTTTTTTTATCCTGTGGACTCGCCCTCAGTTAAAAAGAAGTTTAGGGTATATCCATAAGTAAGCTCTTATTCATATTATTTTCATAAAGCCTTTGTGTGGTTTTTTCCATTAGAAAAGTTTTCCCTAAAAATGAAATAAAAGGCGATTTATTTGATAATTTTGTTTTTTTAACTTACTTCGTAATTTTAAGTAAGCCATTTATAAAATATTTTGGGTGTTTTGGTTGTTGATGGACATGTTTTTAGCGTCATTTTGATTAAATTAGAATTCAGTTATGTCTAAACTTCATTATTTGGCATCGCGACTTAAAACAATTGAAATAAAATGGCACAAAGAGAATCATGCTGATAAATACCTCTCTTTTTGTGTTAAGGCGGCTATGTAACATTTGGAATTTCTTGCCTTAGACGTAAAAGCAATAGGATAATTATTATGATTTAAGAAAAAAGAGCATAATGTAACTGTAAAGAATGGAAAACGGCAAGTAAAGCATTAACAACCACCGAATCACCAAAGTAAGGTACAATTTAAGAAGGAATATCTCAAAAACTGGACTTTTCCGCTAAATTTCGCTCCAAAATACATGTATTTTGAAAAAAATTATAATTTTGACGTGGTGACGTCTAACTAAATAATTACGATAATTCCCTTCCAAGATTTCTACACTCATGTTGTCGGGGGTTCAGGCTTTTTCTTAATTATGCCAATGAAAATTTGATTACTTTTTTAATCGGCAACTAGTGAGTTGGAAAAATGCAACAAGTTTCCTGTGTCTTTTCGGAATTTATGGTCTTTGAATTTGAAACCTCTCAGTGACAATTGAGAGGTAAAAAGAAATTTAAAAAACGTCCAGGACCGACCATTTTCATGCCGCTATTTCCACTAAAAATAATCATTTTCATTATTTCTACAGTTGTTATTATTAAAATCATTACGTTGAGAGAGAGGGGGGCTTGAGCCCATCTACAGGTAAATATAACTTTTCTAGATATTCAAATTATTTTTAAATATCGAAAATAATGATATTGAAACTTTTCAATTGAACAACGATAATACTTTGAAATTGTTTATTTTGTCAATTCAAATGTGCGTGACATTACAAAAACTTCTAGATGATATTTTCAGTAATTTAACACATCATATTGCGCAATATTATTAACTAAAAAGATAGTTTATCGATGATCTGTATGATTATAGCACCCCCTCCTAGAAAGACTAATATTATTGCACAATATTTCGAATAACGTAACAATATTGCATAAGTATATTTTATCGTTTGATGGAGTGAAAAATGTTATCCAGTATTATCATAATAATTTTGACTGGTCGGTAACTAAAACCTGACGGGGCTCGAAAAAAAAAATATTCGATAGGGTGGGATAGTCCTAAAAATATTAACCTGCCTGTAGAATCTGAAAGATCATCCGCAGTACAAAAATTTTTTAGGTAATTAAGAAAACCTTAGACTTTAGGCGCGTAAAATTATGTCGTATGTAATTAAAAAATTAGCATTCGAAAATTTAAGTATTGTTCCGGACGGCCGGTCTTCAAACAAACTACACACACTGTATAATTTTAATAACTTTTTATTGTCAACCTTTCTTTTGACACTTGTCAAATTAATTTAACTTGCGTCGACAAACTTTCGAAATATACTGACTAAGAAAGTCGATCTGGACCCTTTATATACCCTTTTGGTTGATACCGGAAGATTCCTCAATTCTCTAGAAGGATTTCCATACTACATGGGGTAATCAAAATAAGAAAAAGGAAAAATCCGGCGATTTCTAGACCTTCTATCATAGGCGTTCCATGTTAAAAATAAGGAAATCGAATTCTCTAAAAAGTTCCAGACCTTCTTTCATAGTCGTCTCCTGATTAAATTAACAAAGGTAAAATTACTTAAATAAATTATAAACTCATAGAAAATATACCTAAAACCCTATAAACTACGAACACAAACTAATACTATGAAATAAATATAAAACGCTACAAAGTTCCTTACATTAGAAAATATACCTAAAACCCTACAAACTACGAACACAAATTAATACTAGGAAATGTACAACGCTATAAAGTTTGTAACAGTATCATCGAACTATGCATCGTTAGTAAAGTGAAAATTTTCTATTTAGTCATTGCATTGCTTGATTGAATGATATAGCAGGCTAGGGTTGAGAAAAGACTTATTATATTGCTTGTTATATCTGTTCTACGTGAACAGGTTGACAGCCTGTTTACTAGTTTGTCTTCTGAGTATAAGCCTCCTGGATTGATTGATTGATCCTTGAAGGTGTCTCCAGTAAGTTAAAGCTTCGCATTCGAAGATGAGGTGTGAGGCTATTTAATAATAATAATAATGGTAATTTCCTTTATTGCAAACAGATCATTTGGACAATGACACAGCAATGTCAAAAAGGGGCTGTGACTAGCACCTTGATTTATAATATTTAGAGTAATATAATAATCTAATTTTAGACAATAAATTACAGGAACGCCTACAGAAAACAATAAAATCGGCATCAGCATACAATTAAAAGAATTATAAAAAAAATATAACAATATTAAATGTTAAAATTAAAAGAATAAAAACATTTACCCTGCAAGAACAGAATCACAGCCTTTTTGAACTTATCCTTGTTATTAATCTCAGTAACATTTGAGGGAAATAAATTATAAGCCTTATAAGAGGTGTACTAAGGCCAGCCCTATTTCTAGTGACAATTGAAAACTTAGTTCATGCTAAACAGATGATTTTTTTATGAACATCACCAGAGCCAAAAAATACAGACAAGGAACGGTCAGAATAGCCAAATTGTTAATATGGGGTTTGTAGGAAGATCGAGGGAGTAATTTTTAAATACATCTTATGACACGTTTCTGCGCTCTAAAAATATGGATAGCATATTTTGATGAGCCTCAAAACAAAATTCCCTAATTTATAAGTAACTGAACAGAGGCAAAATAAAAGGTCCGTATGGTATCTGTAAAAAGTGAGTCCCGTAGCCTGCGAATAAAGTTGAGTCGATAACGACTCCTAAAAATTTTACTACCGCTTGCTGTAGCGTAAAGTGAATAATTTCAGGCTGATGCTTTATCAGATGTTATGAGTCCAGTATTTTCTGTATTAAGTGTTAAATAACTTTTTTGGCACCACACCTGCATTCTCCCTGCTGCATCCGAACACGCTCCAGAGAACTCTCCCACAGACCCGTTCCCCAATATGACCGATATGTCATTGACATACTGATAAACAAGTCCAAAGGAGAAGCCATCACCGATGCCGTTCTCGTACAAGAGAAACAGAATAGGGCCCATTATAGAGCTTTGTGGGACACCTTGCCCCATTTCAACCATCTCAGAGAATCAGTGTTTACCATTATTGGAAACAGGCAGATTGTTGCTTGTTTGTGATATACGATTTTAAGAATAAAGCAACGACGCTCCTCAGTCCATAATTTTCTAATTTAGATATAATTAACTCATGATAAATATTCTCGAATGCCCTTGACAGATCAAAATAAAGCCCTAAAATTTTCTCATTCTCGTCCACCTTTTCCATTATGGACGAGATTTCTGTAGACCTTCCAAGAATGAATCCATATTCAGTTGATATATTTTGTTGGGTTAAGAAGCCTAAAATTCTGGTATTAATAGCTCTTTCAAAAGATCTTCAACACAGATGACAGCAGTGATACAGGTCTATAGTTCTTAACACTATGTCGATTTCCTTTTTTGAAATTAGAAATTGACTTTGCTGTCTTAAGATCATCGGGGAAAACTCTTGATGAAAAACACTCGTTTATTTTGTGAGTGTCTGACAGACAGATTTATCTGTGCATTTAAAAATTTTTACCGAAATTTCATTAAAACTGATAGATAATTTGTTAGGTAGATTAGTAACAATGCTAAAAATTTCTTATTCATCGACTGACCTAAGAAAAAGGGCGTGAAAGGTACTTTGATGTGTAAAAGTTGTATTAATTTGTGGTGTGAGGAGAATATCGAATTGTTTGCTAAAAAGTTCAGCGAAGGAAGGATTATCCGTAAGCTTTTTCTGTCTCCAAACGCAGTGACTCTTGTTCGACTCAACATTAAAAATGTTCCAGGCGATTTTTACCTTGTTATTGGGATTTACGATTTTGTTATCATTTATTCTTTTTTTTATAGTTTGATATATATTGTCTATAATGCTCTCTTTCAGTTTTATAATGACTGTAAACATTTTGATTACCAGTCTGCCAGGACAATATATGGAGATCCCTAATATAGTCGGAATAGTTCTAAATCTCGGTGTTTTCCTAGTTTTCACAGTGATTTTTTTACTTTAAAAGAGGGAATGGGGAATAATTTGTCAAATTAATAGAATAATATGTTATAAAATGTCTTATACTTTTCATTGACTCCAGCAGCCCTAAAAACAGCATGCCAGTTTTCATCTTTAAGAAAGTGTATCTATCTAGTTATATTTGCATACGTAATAAATTTTATAATTAAATAATGTTAATTAAAACATTTCACTTAATGTGGCACTATACTACACTTAAATAAACATTATTATGATTATAATTTATTAGGGCTTAAATATGAACCCTACAGGCCAACAAACGAGGTCCTTCAACATAATAACCTCATTTATGGTACATTTGATCTTTAAGCTTTGTTGTCAGGACAGGAAGTCTTGCAATCATAGGCTGGATATTTAGTGAACTCAAATAATAATTGGATGGTTTATGTATTGGATTGATGGAATGGTGGATTTTAATGATGCAACGTAGAGATGGGGTTTCCATCGTTTCAAGGTTTATCGGTGCTGGCTTTCTGCAATTACTGTACATAGGGAGGATGTATTCCAATAGATGTCGACGTATTACTTGGTATATATGAGTTGCTGTTTTCCTTGATACCACTTTTTCTTTATATATCAGATTCATAGCGTTTTTGGCTCTTTGAATGCATTTTTGTTTAACAGTTCTAGAGTGCCAATTTAAGATAATTTTGTGGTCTATATTTACACCTAAATATTTAACGAATGGTTTGGTCTATATCACTTGGTTCTTAAGTAAAAATAAATTTAATCCATGGAAAGAACAAAGATTTTAATGGCAATTAATAACTTCACAACAATAACAACAACAATGGACTTATTTTTTTGCCTTTTGAGGGTTAATTTGACGTGCGACGAGCATATTACGAACATTTTTTATCTGACAGCTCAATTCAATCTGTCATCCATTTTATTTTTTGAAATCCTTGGTTATGACTATATTTCAAACTACAGAGTATCTATCATTACCGATCAATTAGGTATAGGCACAATGTGTGGTCGAAATTATGTTATTGTTAAATAATTGAAAATTTAATTTAGCCTTCAGGTGTATACGTAATGTATGTGTGGTATAAAAATTACTATTTTTTAATAAAGAATAAAATAAACATGAGAACTACGTAGGACCGTAGACAGGAAAATCGGGCCAAGGGGGGGGGGAGAACTTATGTACCCTTGTATATATACTCTAAAAAATGTTTTCCCACAAATTTTAACTTATGAAGTCACAAAACCGGGCCCCTTGAGAAGTCCAAACTCGGGGGACCCTCTAACTTGTCGTCAGGCTTGGAACTTCGTCGAATTCTGTCTTGAGAAAGCTGGAACTTGCCCATTAACAGCGATTTTGTTAGAATAAATTAATTGAAATGATTTTAGCAATATTTTGTCGAGTTATGGATATTCTTGTTTGCTTTTAAGCATTTTTAAATACATGCTTTAATATTTTCCGGCAATCATATTATGGCTGCAATCCTTATATGATGATACAAAATATCATATCATTAAAAATTACGTCCAGTGTATGAATTAAAACCTTTTTAGAGATGAGAAATCAGTCCGCCTAAAAATATCCATCTGCAAATATCTTATTAAGAATGATAATATATCTGCGTAGAGTGGTCTTCAAAAAAGCATTTAATTAATTGATTGAACGATTATGGCGTCATAAACATCACTTTATATTTATTTACTTACTATTAACGGAGTTCAAAATAGGTTATCTTTATCATAATTCGTTATACAAGTAAAGTAAAAATAGTACTATAACTTTATCGATACATCTTTCGTATATAAATTATCAAGTATACTTATCTGGGACAATTTTAAATTATGTAATTATAAAAATTTACATAGTTTTTAGGATTTTCTGAGAAGTATAAATGTCAGAATTGAATTCTTTAGAAATGTTTACATGGAAAATAAGTTAAAACAAGGATTAATTGTTGTCAGAAAGAAGCATTATTATATTTTGAATTTAAGCGAAGCGGGGCATACTGTGAGACAAAGTCTACTGGGATTAGTAATACTGTATTTCACGTATCGTCTAAATGAATTTTTGACTATTTAAGGCTAGACAGACAATTATATGGTGTCCATAATTCCAAGCGTGTCCTGTGATGCCAGATCTTAATATTTCCTCTGTTGAGTATGCATTTTATGTTCTTTAATTCTAATTTTGAAAGAAAAACTATTTCTTCAATACAGATTTCAGAAATAGAATCTAGCGGAATCAGTGAGGAGCAGCAAGGCTTCAGACAAAACAGGCCAACAACTGACGCTATATTTATAATTCGCCAAATTACAGAGAAGGCCATCGAATACAACAAAGAGGCATATATGTGTTTTGTCGACCTCACAAAAGCCTTCGACAGGATCAGACTTCATGACGTTCTCGAACTACTTAAGGACAGAAACATATGTCATAACATCCTGGAAGTAATTAAAGACTTAAACAACAGAAATACAACGAAAATTAAAGTAGGCAACAAGACATCGAACCAAATTCCAATATCTACCGGCATAAGGCAGGGAGACAGCCTCAGTCTAATTCTATTTAATGTCATTATGGACGAAATTATCAGAGAGGTGAAAGAGGCCGGTAGAGGATATAGAATGGGAAAAGAAGAACTAAAGATAATTTGCTATGCCGATGATGCAGTACTGATATCGGAAGACGAAGACAACCTCCAACGGCTCCTGTACAAGTTTGAAAAGACCGCTGAAAAATTTAACATGACAATCTCCATAGGAAAAACCCAATCTCTCACGATCAGTAAAGAACCAAGAAGATGTAAGCTCGCTGTACACAATCAAAGCATCGAACAGGTCATGTCATTTAAATACCTGGGAGCAAACATCACCAGCAATAGAAACTTAAAAGCAGAAGTTCAAGAACAAACAACCAAAGCTGCCGTAATGTCAGGATACCTACGTGATATTATATGGAGAAATAAACATATGACGACATAAAGTAAGATCAGAATATATAAGACCTGCATACGACCCATAATGACTTATGCCATCGAAACAAGAGCAGACACATCAGCAACCAAAAGACTACTCCGGACAACTGAAATGAGAACGCTAAGAAGTATCACGGGTCATACATTACGCGACAGACTAAGAAACGATGAAATCAGAAAAAGATGTGAAATACAGGACGTCGTAAGATGGGGCAGAGGAAGAAGGAGAGCATGTCGACAGGATGATCGACGACCGGACCGAGTGGCAAAAATTGCAGAAGAAGGAATACCAAACTCCTCAAGGCTTCCTGGTTGACCGCCTAAAAGATGGAAAGAGAGCTGGACATCGGTGTCACAGGAACAAGAATAAACGAGATGCATTGACAGTCAATACAGGACAAAGTCCTATACTAAGAATAAGAAGAAGAAGAAGAAGATTTCACCCTATTCATATCGTGAGCATTCCTTCCTAGTGGTATTTTTCTTATTTTGGCTTTGTGTAGCTGTATGCTTTTATATATGTACCCCTTAATTCCAAATAGGCAAATTATTTCGAAAATATCCCTTGGATTTCCCAGTAATGTTTTCTTTCTTAAACAAAAAATGTTTTATATGACATGTATTTTTTTGGGAATAGAATATATCTTTATGTAAGTGGAAGTAAGATATAGGGTTTAAAATATGCTCTAAACAATGACAAAAACTATTTGTTAAGCCAGATTTATTCATTTAACCAATATTATCTCTTTTAAGCACTGGAAAACTTTGAAGTCCCAAAGATAACAATGTTTACCACTAGTATAGTAGAATTTTTATGTGCTAATATTATATATCTTTCATGCTAATAAAAACATGGACACTTTTAAAGGACATATAAAAATGCATCTTAAATAGTAGCCATAAAATCCTTAAAAAATAGAAAGTCTCCCGGACAAGACGGAATTCATAACGAATTGTTGAAATACGGAGGACAGCGACTAACACAGGAACTCACAAGCTTCATTCGAAAAATGCTGACACAATGCAAAGTACCAGATAGGTGGAGAACCAGCACAATAATGCTTATGTTTAAGAAAGGTGACAAACAAGAACCAGGGAACTACAGGGGTATTAATCTACTGGATACAACTCTGAAACTCGTTACGAAAGTAATCAGAAATAAAATTAATTCGGTTACAATACTGGAAGACGAACAGCAGGGATTTAGATCAGGAAGGTCTTGCGTGGATGCAGTATTTATTCTACGACAGATAGTCGAAAAATCTCTAGAATACAATAAACCAACATTTTTATGCTTTGTAGATCTAACAAAAGCATTCGATCCTATAAAGCTAGATGACGTAATCCACCTCTTATATAAGAGAAATATTCCTATCAATATAATTCAGACCATCGAAAACATATACGCAAACAATAAAGTTCAGATTCGCACTAACGGTAAATTATCTACACCCATACCAGTATGACAACCTCAAAAGAACCCCTCCGATGCAAACTGGAACTAGACGGTCGAATAATACAAGAAATGAGTTTCAAATATCTATGAATCGACATAACTAGTTATGGCAACATCGAAGATGAAGTAAGAGGGCAGGTGGCCAAAGCAAACAAAGTTGTTGCCTCAATGACGTGATCTGGCGAAACAAACACTTACAACAAGAAACAAAGGTTCGGATCTACAAAACCACAATTAGACCTATTATGACATACACCTCAGAAACACGGCCAGAGACGACAAAAACGAAACAACTATTGGAGACTACAGAAATGAGAATACTTCGACGAATAAGAGGAAAAACGCTACTAGACAGAGAAAGAAGCGATAACATCAGGCAATCATGCAACACAGACTGCATTAATGAGTGGGTCCTACAACGTAAGACACAATGGAACAAACACATAAGCCGAATGACAGAGGATAGACTGGTAAGGATCGCATGAGATAAATCGCCTAGTGGTACACGCAGTAGAAGTCGACCGCGGAAAAGGTGGAGCGATAATTTATGACCAGAATGAGGAAAATCGAAGAAGGAACAGGTCAGGGACCTATTATAGAAGGTAGAAGAAGAAGAAGAAATAGTAGGTTAAAGAATTATACAGGTTGTCCGGGAAAATGTGGGAAATCTCCCAGATATGGAAAAAAAAACACGTAAAAGGAATACTACAAGTTCATAAATTTTTTTTTCGTATAGGCCTCCTCTTCGAAGATATGAGCTCCCAATGGAATCAAGTTTTTTACACATAATTATTAAACCAGGTATATTTCAATTTTTTTTAATATGATGTATACTAGGCAAGACCCTTCAAGTTACTCTCCAAGAAAGTGTTATGAGTTACTCACAGCTGCAGTTACGGACTAGCTGTGACAGTCATTATCCCATTTTTTTTATGATAAGAATTTTGGACTACGTTTTTTACATACCTTTAATTATTGACTAAAAATTAAGTACTCTTCATTCATGTCGTTAATCCTAACCCTTTTCGAAAAAACGTAATTTTATTTACACTGTTAGTTTCCTAACTTCTGTTGGATTGAATATAAAAAAGATGAATTTTCCCTTGTCACCATAGTTTCAATAAAAAGTTAAACTAACTGCTTAGTTAAAAACTTCGTAAGTAGGTTCAACATGGGCTCCGTGAGATCTGATATACTCGCGGACACGACGAATTGAGGACTGTTGTACCCGAGACATTATCTCAGCATTGTTCCTTATTTGATCACAGTGAAACGTGATTATCCTTAGAGGTTCCTCCCTACTATCGACTGGAGTGGAATATACCAAGGTATCTCCACAGGTAAAAATCGAACAGCGTTAGGTTGGGAGATCGAAGAAGCCAGTTAATTTGTCCTTCTCTACCTATCCAACGGTTTAGATTGACGTTATTCACGTGCTCCCGCACAGCAACGCTGAAATGGGGTGGTGTTCCATAGTGCATGTAGTACATATTTCGGCGGCTTTTAAGTGGTAAATGCTCTACTAAATCATGGAAAGCGTTCTGGAGGAACTCCAAATAAAATTCTCCATTCAGTCGTGCGGGCAATATGAATGGTCTAATCAAAAAATTGCCTGCTCACATATTACTTGATTGGACCTGATGTTGATGATACGAAACAATAGTTGCATGAGGATTTTCATCAGCCCATACATGTAAGTTGTGTAAATTTATGTTACCATTTTTGGTAAACCCTGCTTCATCCGTGAAGAGAATGGTGCTAGTGAAGTTTACATTATTTTGTTGCTGATGTAATAGTCAGTTTGCAAACTACATTCTACGGAGAAAATCTTCACGAATCAGTTCATGCATTTTTTCAAATGATATGGATATAACACCTGTTCTTGAAGAACTTTATGTACTATTGTTTTCAACGTATTCAATTGCGCTGATAATTTTTGAGTACTCGTTGAAGGAGTTTCATCACAGTATTTAAAATATTTTCCTCTAATTGCGACGTGCGTACTCTTCTTCGCCGACCAGCATCAGTACTTCTTTCCCCAAAATTTCGTAAAATTATGAAGAAATTTAATAATATTACCTTTTTTTCGGAAACGGTTAGGATTAGTGACATGAATGAAGAGTACTTAATTTTTAGTCAATAGTTAAAGGTATGTAAAAAAACGTTGTCCAAAGTTCTTATCATACAGGGCGTAAAAAATGGAGTCCATCCCTACAGCTGTGAGTAATACATCATATTAAAAAAAATTGGTTCAATAATTAAACGTAAAAAACTTGATTCCATTGCAGCTTTTTCAAGAGAAGGTCTATCCGAAAAAAGTTTATATGAATTTGGAGTATTCCTCTCAAGTTTTTTTTTTAATATCCGGGAGATTTCCCCCATTTTCCTGTATATTTTTAGTAAAATAAATCTTATTTTTTTACCATACATGTACAGTAAAAAAGTTATAGCCCTCATTGAACGAGTGTCTTATGCCACACAAGAACTCTAATACGCTACATAAAATCCTCCGGATAGGCTTTTTTTTTAAGTTCCAACGTTTGCGTAAATTTAATTTTATTTAAAACACAAAATTTAATGCAAATTTTTTGCTCAACTGATGTCGGAATGATACAAATCGCCACAAAGCACAAACAACATCCAATTAAAACCAATGTAATTTTTTTCCTAACTTGTGTAGTGTCACGAATTTTTCACATGATTGTCACTTAGAATTGTACCAGTTAAAAAAAACCCAAACAATTCTACATAAATACCTGTTAGAACAATGACGGATTCTTATAACCTTCTTTTAATGTCACTTAAAATTTTTTTGTCTCGGGCATTATTTTTACTAAAAATGATTGCAACTTTAAATGAAAAAAAAATGAAAGAAATTTTATGTAAATAATATAACAGATGACAAAATGTAAATTTATTGTTTAGTTGCATTCAATGTTTGCTCAAATTAAGTGGTTATAATTTATGGCACAAAACTGTCCAGCTCGTAAACATTGCATTAATGCAAGAGCAAATCAGGATTGCACAATCAATGATGCTGATGTTAGAACAACTAATAGATCCAGCCTTTTTATTGGAGATCCGGTTAGAGTTTTAGATCTTGTGAAGTTTCAAAAAGATGTTAAATTTTTATTGGATTATTTAGTAAGTATTTTTATGTGAATTGCCAATGAAAATATAACGGTTATTTACAAAACATTCATTCAGGGAGATTGCATAGACTCGTATCAAAAAGTATTACAGCTAGCGTCAGCCATAATAGGCCTTGCTTATATCTACATATTTGCAAATTGGACGATCATTAAGGTTGAGAAGAACGGAAACACTAACAAAATAATATAGTAAAGGAACTGATGAAATAGCGTTTTTGTCTTTAAAACCCTAATACATTTGATGGGAACATTTAGCACGGCCAATTTTGTATTTATATAATAATTTTAAATAATTTTTACCAAAATATATAATATTAAAAAGTGTTTAGTAATAGTAACAAAAGTCTAATGTAAATTTACGTACGGAATAAAAAACAGTGCGAAAGGCATATTGAAACATCGGAGATCCATTTTTAAACATTTTTTTTTGTATTTCATAAATTAGTAAGCATAACTAAACGTACCAGTTTTCAACGAAAGTATTGTTATGTTGATTCTTTTTAGACTTATAATCTACCTTTGGGAAACTTAAAATGAAGCACAGTAAAGTTTCAGATTTATGTCTAAAACAAATCAAGACAGAATTTTAATAAAAAGATATAAACCGATATAAAGGTTGTAGTAAATATTACACTAACAAATCAGAGAAAAAAAATATTGAAACATTAATTAGTGCGAAATCAAATGAGTGGTGACGGAACAGTAATTAGGAGTAAAATGAAATAAAAAAAAAAACTAATTTCAACTTACCAAAATTATTTGACTACCATTACCTGTACCACTTAACAGAAGAAATAAAACATATCTGATTTACCCACTGTCTTGCCCGGCACATCCACCAAGACTCACTCTTCTAAAATATGGCAACAATTTTAAGCAAATTTAGAGACTTATACCTCGTGAATTAGACGATTAAATAAGAAATATTATACGGTACTCCATTCGATAAGATAAACGAAAAAGGTGAAATTGAATTTTAAACAGTTTTTTTTATTTTTCATAAACTTTTATTTATCACAACTTAACAGCAATAATTTTTATTGAATATATTTAGCAAATGGTATTAGGTCAAATTTTTTTGGATAGGGATGCATTTTAAAAACCACTGTGAAGGCTCATATTTTGCGAATGAAGTGACAAAATTGAAATTATATATTTAAATACATTTTTGGAGACATAGTGCCCAATTTGATCCTACTTTTCACACAGGGGGAGGTACTCTGATTTTTTCCTAATGTTTCTTTTGAATAAATTAGGAGCATGTGCAAAATTACATTACATAAGATGAAAAACTGACGAAAGTATAAGGTTGACATATAGATGGACGGACGAGCATGATGAAAATATAAGAGTTTCTAGCTGGCCAAAGTGCCTTAAAAATACTTATTTTCACTAGATGTCCCTTACAAATAGTATGTTAAATACGCCACAGACACAATTTTTTATAATGTTCGTGCTTCAATTATTTTTTTTCTGTAAGTACAAAAGTATCTTAATTTATTATTTTTCTTATAGGTAAAGGGGCATACCAGGTCCAGCAGCGACTCAAAGCAATTTATTGAAGCCACAAAACGAGATGCTCTCTTACTTCTTCAAAAAGAACTGGACAAACTTACAGATACCGCTCCTCCAATGCAAAGGGAGCGCATCCACGTTGAATTTCAGGGATTTGTTGATCTTTTTAAAAGGTAACACGGTTGAATTATGAGTTTAGGCATTTATTGTGATAGAATTCTCACTTACACTATAACTACATATTTTATATATAGTTTGACTAAAACATACAAAAATTAACTGATTTAAGTGGTACGGTTTTATCATAATCGATGTAAAATTTTAACCATTTAATAAAAAAATCTCTAGTCTAATAATTTATTTTCAACTCTATTGTTCAGAAATGTTCTAGGGTTTAGAAGAGGTTAGTGACGAAAATTCCATGCTTCATCATAATAATTTTTTACTATGGTTTTTTATGATGACATTACCGAAAGCACCTGTTATTAAAGTAAATTGAAACTATCATTAAATAATTAAATAAATAAACTTTGCATCAAGGATGACTAATTTTATGACTTAAATATTGTTTTCATAACTAAAGCAAATATTAGAAATAAATTGGACAAATACAAATTAATGTATTAGCAAGACGAGTTTGCCAAAGATTTATAATTTTGGGTGGCCAAAAATATTAACTAATACGTTTTAATAAAAGTTATACCTACAATATTTTTCAAAATTTTAAAGATTTCGAAAAAAGTTAGAAGGACAGCGTGAAAAACCCAATTTTTGTGTTATTAAGGAATCACAGCCCACGAGTTTTGGTCCAAAATAAGACCGTCTTAAAGCCATTTCTAAGTAAACATAAGGATGATATATAAAATTTATTTCAAGATAACTTAAACCAACTTTATGATCAATATTTAGAAAAATATTTTAAACTTGAAATATAAAAAAATACGTGTAAAAATCCTTCAAAAATAGTGAACATAATCACTAGTCCACTTCGTATTTGCTTTACATATCGGCAATAGTATGTGTGTTGAAGTTCTACTTATTTTATCAATCAAATTATGTAGGCTTTAGAAATGGCTTATAAAGTTCAATTTATTATAAAGCTTTCTATAAGAATTTAGTATGAACCAGGGGTGATCTTTTTGAAACAAGTTTTAATGTGTCCTCTGGATTTGGTCGTTAATGTAGAACTAAAATTATGTAACCAAATCACAGGTCTACAAAAAATCATGATTGTTGTTGGGCAGTTGTTCAGCAATTGTTCTTAACATGGTCCCTGTTAGCCCAAGAATTTATAATTGAATTTTCTTATAGGTTCTTAGAAGAAACTGGTCCATCTGTCGATTGGAATAAGATAGAAAAATTACCCCAAGATGCCGTTAGAGACTATGCTTCGTTGGAAACACCAACTGCTGATCTACTACATACAATGCTTAACAAACTAGTAGTCGTAAAACTGAATGGTGGTCTCGGAACTTCAATGGGATGCTATGGTCCTAAATCTGTCATAACTGTGCGAAATGATTTAACTTTCCTCGATCTTACAGTTCAGCAAATTGAGGTACGTACCAATGAAGTTTATATTATGATAATGTTTCAAAATTTACTTGTAAATGCTAAACTTTTTATAATAGTTAAAATATATTTTTTCTCTTTTTTATTATACTTACAAGGATTGATCCTCTATGTTTCTTCTTATCGTATTTTTCCACATAATTGCTTTAAATCTCTTAACACTTTTTCTAACAGTATTCCTATCTTTCTATGACTTTTTGAAAAAAAAAAGTGATTTACAGCGGTGTTGACTGCTGATTTTTTACCACGAATATTTTCTTTTAATTTTGGAAACGGACGATGGTTTCTGGGGCCAGGTCGGGTAATAAACTGGGCGTTAAAATAATTCAAATCTTACCTTCGTCATAGCAGCCATGGGAATACAAGATGGGTGGTTGGGCGTATTGTCTTAATGAGATAGCACACGTTTTATTAACTTTCCTTTGAGTTTTTCTTTGAATACATCTCGCCAATTTCGATATAAATTGGGCACAATAAGGTATCTGCCTTTTCTTTAAGTAATCAACAAAACACAACTATTATCTTTTCGATTAGACGCCTGCACACATAATTTTTGAGGAGGAGATGAACCATGATGTTCATTCCATATTATGACTTTTAATTTCAGGGTTGTAGTTATGGAAATTATATTTCATCTATCCTTACGAATCTATCGAGGAAGTATTTTCTGCTCAATCTAAACCTAGTTAAAAAAAGCTTTGGAATCATTATATAAGGTCGTTCTTGGTATATCGTTATTATCAGTAGTCTGACAAGTTTTTCAAAACGTAAATATTTTGTTAAAATGACGTAGATGATACGATTTGACTAGTGTATTTTCCCAACTAAGTCTTTTACCGTCTTGCAGAACAAGATGGTGTACTTTATTGATGTTTTCTTAAGTCGTAACAGTAACCGGAGGTTCACCCACTTGTTCGTATTCGTATGAAGTTCTCCCACACTGCAACTCAGGGTACCATCGTTTCACGATGTCGTAAGAAACAGGGTTGTCTTCCAAAATGTCAACTCTTCCACGCTTAAAAAAATTTTGGACCTTATCAGCAAAAAACTGAACCAACTATGATTTAAGGTCATCATAATTTGTGAAAGTTTTACCATTCAGAATTTCACAAACTGGTAATCAGATGGCGTCAGGACAGGGCTGTATAGGGATGCGACATCACTTCCCAACCAAGCTCCAATAGTTTCCCATGAATTACTAAAGATGAGTGAGGCTTTGCATTATCATGATGAGACACAATTTCGTTTTTCTTTGATTGCTTTATTAAGTTTCATTAGTTGTTGACAGTAAACATCTGAATTGAGCGTCCGACTTCTTGAAAGCAGCTTAAAATATACCTTTGTAGTGCCACCAAATTTGAGACCATGACCTTTTTTTGAGTGCAATTCAGCTTTATATGTGGTTTGTGCTGGTTCATCACCCTTGGACTATGATCGTTTTCGAATAATGTTACTGTAGATGATCTATTTTTCATCGCCAGTGATGATTCTTTTCAAAAAGAGTTGGTTTTATTGTACGTGAAATACATACGGCAAATAGTATTCGTTGTGTTAAGTGAATTTCTTTCAATTCATGGGTAGCCCAAATCTCAAACTTTTTAGCGAGTGCAAGATATTTTAAGTGATTTTCAATTGTTGTGTGCGATACATTACATTTAACCTCTCTGCAATTCCTTGAACAGTTATATGACGATTCTTTTCAATTATGGCTTTGATTTAGTCGACCAGAACGTCGGTCATCTTTGAGTGAAACATCTTCAGAACTGATTTTTTTTTATCTAATTCTGATACGTGCGTGCTGTTATGCAATCAACATCATAATCTTCACATATCTTTTTGTGAGCCTCAGCAACTTTCTTTCCTTTAGAGAAATAAAGAAGTAAAATATGCCCCAAATGTTTCTTTCTGCACTTCATGTTAAAATTGACCCTAAACTAACGGCTACAAAAAAATTACGCACAAGTTTTTTGACGTTGCTTTGTCAAATTTGATTTGATTTTGTTGGCAATAAAGGAATTTATTATTTTTTTTTAAGACTTCAAGCCAATGGGCATCACACTCCCTCCAGGGAATATTGACTTATACCAGGTATACAAAGATATAAAATGTATGAAGCTCTATGGGAACCCTTTCCATGTTATCGGGTCCTAAGTGACGTGGTCTGCTGTATTTCCTACGCACTTTCGGACGGTCCGCCCGGTTGCAAGAAAAACTGCTTTCTGAATCGGCTTATCAAGATGCTCACTAAGGCCCAATCCCTTGATGTTCTACAGGAGATTCTTTGGTATCACTCCAGTTGTTGATAAAATTATGGGAATCGTTTGGACGCTGTTCATTGCCCGTTCTCTTTGAATTTGCACCTCCAGATCTCTGTACTTGGCGATCTTCTCATTGTATTTTGGCTTTAGGTTATTGTTGTTAAGTACAGCAATGTCGATTAGTGTAGTTAGCCTAGAAATTTTATCTGTTAGTATAATGCCTGGTCTATTATGAGCAACTGTCTGTTTCTTTGGAACTGTTCGGTCCCAATATAACTTGAACTCGTTGTACTCAAAAATAGTCTCCGGATTGTATTTGTAATAAGGCACTTTTCCTACCTGCAATAGATTTAACTTATTTGCTAACTCTGATGACGGACTTCCTATAGATCTTCGTCGTATTAACCTGGTCTTGGATAGCTTACAAAAAGCCCTCCATTTCTGAAGACGTTTGTCCCGAAATCAACCAGTAGTTCGACGCTGAGTTGTCGACATTGTCCTGATTGACCTCATTTGGATGCCGTCCATGAAGTGGCTTCCGTAGCCAGGCTTGTAACTTCTCTTGTTCTGTTTGGTGGTGAGAAGCAATATCCTGTTCCCTTAGCTGTAGCGGCGTTGAATCATCTGCCTCGCTGGTCGAGCTGCTTACCAATATCCACCAATCCTCTTCCTTCTTGAAAGCATTGTTCAATAGCACTCTGAAGATGGTGTTTGCTAAGGGTGTTCATATTTTTCTTTGCAGGTTTTGGATGTCCGTCCTGCTCTATTGTAATACCCGCCTTACCCTCCTGACAAATTCGGTGGTCAGTTCGGCCTTCATAGTGCGATAGTCAATTCTTTTAGCCTGTTTCATACGTAGGTATTTCTATGTTTGTTTTGCTTCCATTGCAGCTACAGTTTCACCGGTCTGCATCTCAAATGCTTCTGATCGTATGTTTCCTTTAACGATGTTCAAAATACGGCACTCGTCAAGTCCAGACTGCATTCCGATATCCCCGGATAACTCCACAATTTTAAACATTTGGTCCAACTGATTTCTGGTAACAGCCATCAGTTTAAGATCATCCATATACAGAAGATGATTCATTCTTACTACCTCTTCATTGTTATCTGGTGGAGTTCAAACTGCGTGAAATTATTATTATTAGTAACATCTAAATTAATTTAAATGTAACTGATGTCAAAAGTCAAAAGAAAAAAAAACAACACTGACAGAAGTCCTTCAAAACGCTTACAACGCTATTTATGTGTGACAACCTTTGATCGTCCTTTGATATTTTAACCTAAAAGTAAAACATAAATTTTTTGCTTTCCAATTGTGGTTCTTTAACTAATCTTATACTAAGTGTCTCGATTTTTTTATGACACATTTTAACCAAGTTGTATTTGTTTATAATGTTATTTTGATGTACTTGTTAATTTTTCTCCAGCTGAAAAAGAGGACATGAATTAGGCCGAAATTAACAATTAAATTTCTGGTAGTTAATTTTTAATTTTAAGTTAGGACTATGAACAGATGAAGTAAAGTGTATCGTCTAACTTGCAAGTCAAAATTGTTAATTTAAATTTTTAGTGGTAGTTGTTACTTTTTGAGAGTATGAACTAACCTTAGGTCACCTCCATTACTATATATTTATTTATAGGAACAAACAAGCCTGAACATTTTTATAGGATTCAGTTACAACGAAATTTTAAAATATTTTGAATTGAGTTTTTTCTCTAATTGAAACTTTCAATTTTCATTTGATTAGTTAAAAGATAATTTTAGTCTCTTAGCACTGTAATATCTTACTATGAATATATCTTAGACGCGAAACCTTGTGGTGTAGTCCTGGCGTAATCTGGGGAAAATTAATGGTAACAGAGTAACACCTAAAGTTCACATCATTTTAAAACGATTGATAAAAATAGGTTCATTTAAATCGAAAAACATTTTTCCACAATTTAATTAAATAATTTTATTATTTTAGCATCTAAATAAGACATATAAAGTCAATGTGCCTTTAGTCCTAATGAATTCTTTTAATACAAATGAAGATACGGAAAAAGTTATCAGAAAATATAAAAATTTACAAGTTGAAATTCACACTTTCAACCAGTCATGTTATCCTCGTATTAATAGGGACAGTTTGATGCCGATATCCAAAAATTGCGATGTTGACAAAAATATGGAAGCGTGGTATCCACCTGGTCACGGAGATTTTTACAAGTAAGTGTTTTTTAACTTTTAACACCCCCGTAAAATAAGATTCAATTTTTAACGCTATATAAGGATTTTCCTTATTGAAGCATAATTTGTTCATTTACAGGTCAGACATTTTTTAAATATGATATAAAGAATGAAAAAACACACAGTAGAACCCATTTTATTAAATGTATGTTTTTGCAGGAGCTTCCAGAACTCGGGCCTCTTATCTAAATTTATTAAAGAAGGCAGGGATTACTGCTTTATTTCGAATATTGACAATTTAGGAGCAACAGTAGACCTCAATATTTTAAATTTACTGATGAACACTACACATTCCGAAGTCGAATTTGTTATGGAAGTAACTGATAAGACTAGAGCTGATGTTAAGGTATTGACATTTATTTGTCGCAAAGGGTACAAAAAACTTCTTTTTGATCATTAAATTTAACCGCCTTATTTGTTAAAAAAATTAAATTTAGATCAGGTCTAATTTAACAATTAAATGTCACAATAAATCATCTAAAATGTGAAATTACAAAATCAGAACGATCGTTACTTTTTTAATACTTTTAAAGGCAAGTCAACCAAGTTTTGAACTTTAAAAGTACCAAAATATAAAAATCGTTTTATTCCATATATTATCAAATCATGCTGTTATTGTTTCTAATGCTTTATCTCTGGATTTTTTCCTTTATAAATGTTGGTTTATAACGTGTATAACATAAATTAGTACAAAGTAACGTACTACGAAAGTGTAGCTGAAAGAAAATGTGACAGGCGTCAATCTCTGCAAGAGAAGGGGATTTACATAACCTTAAAAATACTTCCGTTTTGGTCGTTAAACTATCAACACTTAGCCGGTGCGCTCTTGCAAAAAGCAATAAAAGCAAAATGTGGTTTGGTCGTTTTGGACGAACGCGGGAGTCCAGGTTGAATGTATAAGGGAGGAATGTTCGTTGCGGGGTGAGTCCTAAAGTGCTTAGGGGAAGTTTGTGCATGGTTGCGTGTTTTACGGAAAGCGGGAGATTTGCACCCCACAAATCGTTCCTTTGTGCAGTAAAAATGAATGGACATACCTGTGGCGGACGGTTAACTCTGCATCCGGCATTTCAAGCAAAGGTTCGGTCTGAAATGTGTAAATGTTTGTCACAAAGTGACTTTTTTGTTATAGTTGGTCACACACGTGACCAATAATCCTGGTTGGATGAAGGGGAAGTATCCAGGCTTTCTTAGATGAGGCATCCTTCTGGTTTTTTTTTTTATCTTAGAAGACGGTCTCCCAAACCCGATCAACGTGTAAACCTTCACGATGGGTTCGCGTGCAAAACGGGTATAAACGCGGGATGAGAGAAACAGGAGTTAAAGAAAAAAAACTTAAAAATATCGTTCATAAGTTTTGACATTTTTAGTCGTATTAATTTTTTGCAGTTGTCGAGGCTTTTGGGCGTACATGCGCGATTATCCCGAACTTTTACAAATAGTTTTCCAAAAACAGATAACGTGTAACTTTCTCCGAGGGATGGTGCTGGCAAATGCCTAGTAGCAAGGCCAAGATGAGCGAAGAAAGAAAGAAAAAAAATTCCGTTTTTTTTTTTGATAATTAAACTTGATCTACATTTTAAAACCATTTTAATGATAATTTTGATTGTATCAAGAATTGCAAAAAATCAATATTGAAGTAAAATAAAAAAAAACGTATATAAAATGAAAACAATCTAATTTTTTATGAAAATTTAATATTAACTGTACTATTTTAGGGTGGTACTCTAATAAATTATGAAAATACCCTTAGGCTTCTCGAAATTGCACAAGTGCCAAAAGAACATGTAGATGATTTCAAATCAGTAAAAACATTTAAGTTCTTCAACACTAATAACTTGTGGGCAAAATTATCAGGTAACCCATCATCATTTATTAGCTAGTTATTAGTCAGGCTTGGCATAAAATGTTCCATCTGCAAAGAGTACACATGTACAGTTGAGTTTCGTTACGAATCCGTTACATTGGAATGTTATGAATCATTAGCCACATAACTGAAAAAAAAATGTGCTAAATTAAAAGTGTCATTTCTAGAATCTATTTTTAATCAAATAAAAGTAATATTTCGATAGAAATAACTAAACCGCTTAATTAGTTTTATAGCATTATAAATGAATTATAACTTGCACATATAACTTAAAACGGTGGTAAGCGATTTATTAGTTATAAAGATTAGAAGATTCAGTGATAATTATGCGATAGTTCATTTCAGTAAAATTATTGACAAAAATTTGGCATGAAAGATAAAAGAACTGTTTTAGTTTAAAATTTTTAATAAATGCTGTATGTACAGGGTGTCCAATATTCAGTACTTGTAGGGTACCTCTATTATTGTTGCAACAAACAAAATATTCCTAGCCCTCGATGTTTTTAAGATACATGGCTCAATTGGTAAATTTTCCATTTACAAGCCCCCCTCGTATCTTAATTAATATGTAAGTTAATGAAAAAGTCAAAATAGGTTATAACAGAATTTTTTATGTAAAGTCCACTGGCGTATTTAGTTTTTTTTTTCTAAGAAGAATACCCTGTATATTATTTGACAGTTCATTGTCAATTTTTTCAAGTGTGTCAAAAATGTATAATAGTTGATATTTGATTTCACCAATAAATCTAAAATTTTAATTTTTTTTGAAAATTCGGACTTAAATTCACAATAGGGTATAAATATTGAATACCTTTGGTACAATGTCTTGAATATTATTTAGAATAAGTTTCCAAGGTCCTTGTAATATAGTAGAGCTTATTTAGACATCATACATACAAAATGTGAGTTTTGCCCTGAGCTTTACGATATAGCATAAAAGATATTGACTTGGTATTTAAAAAAAAAAACAAAACGATGATTTTTAATAAACAAATAACATTTTTACCAATTGAGAACATTTTTATTCACTCAATTTCTATATTCTTATAATTGTTATGGTTTCACTGATATACTGTAAAAAATTGGCATTGGAGAAATAAAAACTATGAGTGTTGTGCATTTTTTCGTCCTGATGAGCTCGTTACTGCCAGCGTGTGAGCGAGCTTCGGTTACGCGTGACGCTTTATAAATTCAGATGACTTCTGTTCAAGTATATTGATCAGGACGCTTTATAAATTCAGATGACTTCTGTTCAATTATATTGATCAGGACAGATAACTATGCATTTGTTGTCTATAAATATTGCATATAATTTTCTTCATAAAAATATTGCGTAATTTATATTAATAATGAATTTATTAGGTAACGTTTTAATTTATGTTATTGCAACAGCACAAATGTGTTTAAAAAACACTTAAGCAAATAATTTACATTTTTAAGGGAACAAATAAAATCATGCGCGATAAAAAATTTTCGAGTTTTGCGCGCGCTCTACTGCGAGTTGAGAATGAACTTGTCCTGAAGCGTTTTTTGGGAATTTTTTAAGGATGAAAAAGAATTTCCTCATAATTTTATTGTCAAATTGAGACAAAAATTCAGTAGACCAGGCATTCCTTCACGGGTAAGAATTAAAATTCTGCCCAAGAAATGAGTACTTCTCGATATTTAATATAAAAAGCAAGAAATCCAGCTAATGAAGATGGGATTTTATCAATCCCTAAAAAGCGATGTAATCAACTATTAAATAGAATAATTTTATTTATGCTCAAAACTTATCGTTTTTATTTCTTCAATGCCATTTTTTTTACAGTATATCAGTATATCATAAAAAATTATAAAAATGTAAAAATTCAGTGAATAAAAATGTTCTCAGTTGTTAAAAATGTTATTTGTTTATTAAAAATCGCCATTTTGTTACGTAAAAAAATACTTAGTCAATGTCTTTTATGTCAAGACTCAAAAATCTCGAAAATTCATTTGCTTGAGTCAATAAATCTCTTGACTGTAGGGACAGGAGCGGATCTCCCGTTGGGACCGCCCCTGGACATGACCACATTAACAAACCGCTCCAAAAAGCCTGTTGTAGTCGTAGAGAACTAAACAATGTTTTAATATGATCATACGTTATAGTTTTTTGTCTGGAATCAACACGTGCAATTTGTTAACAATTTTCTCATCTCCATTATATTCTTAGGATATGATGCACCCTTTCTTTCAATATACCAGCAAACTCAGCTACCGCTTACTGTGGACGGTCATTCATGTGTACTTTTTGGACGACTTCTGTGGTTGTAACGGATTAATACGACCCTCTGCAACCTAATGCTTTGCATAGGCTTTAAAAAGTAAACATTTTAAGACAAACAGGTATTTTTATAAGAATGATTAGGTCTCATAAATTTATAAAAGAAATTAATTTTACCATAGACTTTTTGAACTAGTACTGTTTAGTGGTGGGCAATATTTGGAAATAATGTTCCCTACTATTTACTCATTTTACTTATTTTAGGAGTAACATTATTAATTTATAAATGGATTTTAATAACTTTTACCCAAATATGGAAATCTCGTTTGAAACATATTATCCGAAATGTTTTTAGGTATTAATATTGTTCTGTCCAAACATTTTTAAAAAAACGAAAATACATAGTTCAAAATAGGTGAATATAATTTAGTCAAATGCCCATTTTTTATTTACGTACTCACTATTTTATCTTATGTCTCATTAGGCTGTAGTACATATGAAGTAAGGTCCAAAAACTTCCAGCTTATCCACTTTAAAGTAATCAATAATGCCAATGTATTTATAGATATCATTAAGTAAACACAGGTTGTTGACTGCATCTAGTATCGTCCAGTGAATAATACTTGGACTAAAGAAGGAAAAACCCAGTAGGAAATTAAATAATGGATACATGCGAACGGGGACTCTTCGTTCTTGAATTCCACCTTACAACAAAACAGGTTCGTGTAAGAGAAGAATCAGTTACAGATTATGTCCAGCTCCAAATTAGTTTAGGAAGAAATATTAAAAGACAAAAAGTAGTCTTTTAAAAACCATATTATTGAGAATCTTACCTGATGAACCCGAAACTTGTAGAATGTTCTCAATTTGTATCTTTCTGTGAAAGCCGCAAGAAATGATTCTCTGTCAAAAAATGAATCAATAGACTGACATCGTCCAAGTTCAATGCTTTCGAGGAACCTAAAAGTAACATATAAGAAAAAAAGGTAATGGACAGGGTTTCAAGACATTGAAGGAATTTTATTAGAAGATATTAAAGAACACAACATGACAGTACTGAAAGACATTATTAAAGAAAAACGTCGAGGAAAACTGTTTTGAGGTGTGTTATTGTTGACTGATTGTGCGGCTGTACACATTCCAGTTGCTTCAGAGGCTGCTATTCAGAATTCAACAATCCATCGAATGCCTAGTGTTTATTATTTATTGTTATAATTAAAATCTAATTTGAACGGAAAATAATTCAATACAGATGATGAAGTAAAGTTGATTGTTTTTTTGAGAACAAAATTCCTGACTATTTCTTACAGGTATAGAAATGTTAATAACTTTTGGATCTTACTCCGTATGTTATAACTTGCTTAGAAACGTTATATTTCCCAAACTTATGATTATTTTGTTATGTATCTTTTAACAGTCTTAAACACGCTTTATCGAGTTACAGCAATTCTTTTCTTTTAGCTATCGAAAGAGTACTGCAAGAAGACGTGCTGAACCTAGAAATTATTGTTAACAATAAAACTCTAGACAATGGTCTTAATGTCATTCAACTTGAAACAGCCGTCGGTGCCGCAATGAAATCTTTTAAAGGCGGTCTCGGTATAAATGTACCGAGATCACGGTTTCTTCCTGTCAAAAAGACTTCTGATTTATTATTAGTAATGAGTAATCTTTATAGTCTGAAAAATGGATCCTTGGTGATGTCTCCACAGAGAATGTTCCCCACTACTCCTTTAGTTAAATTAGGCGATAACCAGTTTTCCAAAGTAAAAGAGTTTCTGCGAAGGTTTGCCAATATTCCAGATTTACTAGAGCTAGACCATCTTACTGTTTCTGGAGATGTTACGTTCGGTAGAGGAGTATCTTTGAAGGTAAGGTTCGAAAAAAATTTAAAATTATTATAAATGTTCTGTGAGAAAATTTGCTGGTAACAATCTTGGTATTGGTACTTTCTTCTTTTTGTTAAAAGCTCGTTTTTCGATAGATGACAGAGATATATGATATTGATTGGCTATTGTAGAGAACCTCCTAATTGACTAACACGATCTAATCTTAAAACCTGTCTAATTTGACAATAAACGCTTTACATTGACAAATATAGCAATAAATCAAGTTTTGAACTTGGCCAACTAGAAGATTTAACTTTCCTGGCAGCTAGATCAGGTCTAGGTCTTAAACCTTCTTAGTGAATTTAAATGTCAAATTTAAATTACAACCTCCTACTTCACTAACATAGTCTAACCTTAAAACTACTACAACAAACAATAAGTCGATCAAGGTTTGAAACACAAAAACACAAGGATAAAAAATAATTCTATTTTGTTAGTAATCCGACATATTGCCATAATTTTGTTTGTTTTTCAAGATTAATTGCCGATAGCAAAGCTTGATCTCTAGGGTTTTATTCTTAATTTTAATAAATGAAGGAGGTTTTTCTTGACATCTATATTACAAATTGCAACAATATTATAGGTAAAATAAAACTGTCCAAGTAGAACATTTTATTTTCATGGCAACTAAATAGAGTGTCTGATCTGCCTTTATACCTTCGCGCTGGCATTATTTTTCGTCAACCGACAGGTAGTATCTCTCAAAGACATCCTCAGTCGATTAAACAACGCGCTCCCGTCGGTGCTTCCACACCGTGAAGCAGTTTGCTTACTTAGTCAATTTTTGGAATGACCTTGAGTGCACATGTCGCATTCATTTGAATCGTTTGTATGTAGTCGAATCTGTGCACTTTAGTGGTATTTTTAATTTTGAGGATAGCCGAACGTTGCAGCAGACTATATGGGGTCTGTATGAAGCCTGTCGATAATGTGTATTGTGTTTTGTCAAAAACTGTTGCTCAAGGTTCGCCGAATGCGCTGGTGCATTGTTGAGGTGAAATATATAGCCAGCCGTCACTCTACTAAAAATTCAGCCGTTTTCGTCTCACTGCGTCATGCAGTCTTTTCAGAATCTTAAAATAAAATTCCTTATTAATTGTCGGAAACAATCGACAAGGACTTAATTAACACTATTCCGATTTTGACGTGCTTTTTTTCTGCCATGGGTCGGATGGCAACTTCCACTGTGAAGACTGTTGTTTTGTTTCCGGATCATAACCATGAACCCACTGGTAATGATCTTTTTAGCACATTTTAATTATTAATGATAATTTCCTGTCCTGAGCGGACTTCAAAGCGAATCATTTTCTGCTATACCGTGAGTAATTTTGGAATGAATTTTCCACACACGCGAGTCCTTCTCAAATTTTCTTCACACAAGTTTTTCGAATGGCTGGACCACTTTCTAAATTACGAACAGTCAAACGTCGATTTTTTGTAATCGCAAGTCGCATGGGCTCGACATTTTCCCGGTATTATTGTGCTCGAAGGTCGGCCAGAACGTGGGGATCACTGTCAACAAGTGCGGTCATCTCTGAACTTGTAAATCTTTTATCTGTGTTTTGTCCATACACTCGTCCCCAAAGCCCTTGTGCATCATTTCAATAGTTTCCGCATAACTTTTTTGGAGTTTAAAGCAAAACTTGATGCAAATTCGTTGTTCACATCTTTCCGTATTTTCAGCGATAACAAAATCCTACAAACGTAAAAAGGACACTGTAAATAAAAATACTATACGCGCGAACTAATACAACCAATTGGTATCTGCGGTAATCGGCGAGTTCTTGAGGGGTCACTACTTACGCTCATACCCGACAGAGGTCGCTCGAACGTCATGGCACGAAATTGGTAACGCAGGTCGGATACTCTTGGGCCGCACGTCATATACTTGAATATAAGTAATATCAAATTTTCGCAATCTCACAAAATACATGAATTATAAAAAATCTCTAGTTTTGGTCCATAACTAAATAACTAACGTAGTTTCACTTCCTTTCTCAATTAAAAATTCAAAGCGATCAATTCAATTCACAATATTATTACCATGGAAAGCTCGAGTCTGCTGTCGCGGCAATGAGATGTTTTTGGGCTAAAATTGAGGTTAGACCTTTGAGAGGCCACTGGAGTCTTAGTTGGCGCAAAATCGAGTAAATCTACTAGTTAGTTTCTAGTTATGGGTGTTATTTTCTTCATAAAAACTAATATATATATTTTTTTTTAGGGCACCGTTATTATAATTGCAAATCACGGAGACAGAATAGATATTCCTTCTGGTGCTTTGTTGGAAAACAAAATTGTGTCAGGAAATATGCGTATTTTGGATCATTAGATTTCAGTTTACATCTACTTATATTCTTTACACTGAGATTTTAGATTTATAAAAAATTGTTATACTTTTTGAAATTTGTTGTTTTCGGAATTGTTATGTTTTAAACGATTTTGTTTATATTTAGGGACATAGTCCAAAATTGAACTTTTTAAAAATACTCGCCATATTTTAAACAAGTTTAAAATTAAACGTTTCTCAATTTGGTTTAGTTAGTTGTATATGTATTTTCTTTGTGCCATTTATATGAAATACGGCCAGTTGATAGAAACCAAATCAAGTTAAAGAGGCATGGGCAACATTGTGTTTTCATGAAAATTTTAAATTTTCACAATAAATTATATTTTCATTTAAAAATTATCTTGCATTTTTCATTATAGTTACAAATATAATCAAAATTATAAACTTATAAAATGGTGATAAAAACACGTCCTGTGCGGTTATAGCTACTAAAAGTTTTATTTGTTGGTGTTGCCTGCAGGACCGGACTGCAAATTTGCTTCGCCACTTTATATAAACTTTTTTTTATTGAAATACATTAAATAGGTAGCCTAAAATCATCGTATAAAAATCGTAAAAGACTTAAATTCAGAAAGCAAACTTTTTTATTTATTGTCACAAACCTAAAAAAATGAGAAATATCCCCATTTATCCAAATCATATATTTTTAATCGATTATGAGATTAAAAAAAATGGATTTTCGCTGATGAATTCATTCATGAATTCAGCGGCTTTTGCTAACCAGTTAGATATAATAACTATAACATTTATATTGTCAACTTTTTTGAAAAAATATGTTTGTTACAATTGGTGTAATCTCAAATTATTTGCCACGCTTTCACTGCAATACGTGGCCAAGACATAAAAACAATAGTTTTTTTTAAACACTAATAATAGTGTGATACAGGTGTTAAAAGTGGCATTTGTTTTTGTGCGAATTGAACGTAGGCGAGTGGAGCAAATCCATCGTAGATATGTAAAATGACATATCGCGGGCTTCTTAGAGAGAACATAGCTTGTGATGCTAACGAGAAAGTAGTGAAAAGAGCAGCTTGTCTCATTATAATAGTGGAGCAATCGACAATATACAACATCGCCAAGTGAGTTTTATAGAAAAGCGAAAGTTGATGTATGTAAACTTAGCCCCGCCCATTAAAATGAGACATACCGACACCTTATTACTTCTTTCTTTATCGTATGAGAAGCCAGTTTTTCTCTACTGTATCCGCGGTATATACTTTTATATCTCTATATATCACACACCACTTTTTTCACTCTCAATATTTAGGTAAAAAAATGTACTTAAAACTGATGAAAAAATGATAATTTAATTTTAACAATTGCGACTTTCATGAATTTTATATTTACTTAGCAGCCAAAGGTTTGGTTATGAAACAAGTATGTTCATTGTTTAACAAGTTTGCAAGTAATTTCAATTAAATATAATCCCACAAGAAATTTAAGAAGCTGCAAATAGGGTAATTTGGAATTGGTTACCTACCAAATCAAAAACAGTAATACAAAATAGTTAAAATATCATACAAACGCTTTGTCGAATGGTGCAGTTTATTTGAAGTATTATTGATATGCGATTGTCAATTTACTTTTACCGTTCATAAGAAAATATTTTGTAACTACTTTAAATCATGTGATCGATGTCATGTCCCAAATCGACGAGTTGTTTTGTTAAGTTATCCCAATACTTCCGAGTATATTCGTATAATCAAAGTCGATATATACCCGTTTGGTATAGATCACCTGGGTACCTATGAGAACCACGCCCACTTTCCATCAAGATGATCGTTCTCTCAAGAACGAGAATAGGTACCCTGATGTATTATAGCGTAGCCGTCAATGGAAATAAAGGTGAGAATAGAATGAGCTTACACGACCCTATGCACAATTATGGGACGGTAAAGCTTCAGTTCTAGTATATTTGGCATTCAGAATTATAGTAGCATTGCGTAACATAAGCAAAGTGTGTTTCTAAACGGCGTTTTCCAACACAAAACATATTAGAACTTGCGCTGCTTGATCATCGTAACATAATATACATAGTGTCATGTAAATTTACTTTGTTTCCGCCATTATTAAGCAGGATCGTTGGCAGCTGACTTATGTCAATCACAACCTTTTGAAGTTATTATGAATCAAAATTCCACAGAAACTAAAAATCATATATTTGGTTAATTAAAACAAAAACAAACATTCTTACATTGCTAATTATTGCTTTACTTGATATGTTCAAATTCTTGCAACTTTTTTATTAAGTCTTAAAAATGTTAATCTTGTGCACAAAGTTGCAATTTATTCAGCATATAGTAACAAAAATATCGTAAAGCACTTTAATATATTATTAACCAAAGAATATAATAAATAAAACTTCTGAAAATATAGCACCACATAGTTATTTGGGTTATTAACACAGATAAAATTAATCGGTGAATAAAAACAATAAGAATACTCCAACGATCATTTTTAGAAAAGATAAACTCTTTGGTAAGAAAACTAATACTAAAATAACTTTAAAAAACACAAGTTAAAAAAAAAGCATAAACATTTAGTCTATAAACCTCATTCTAGTAAAACGCGAAAATACTGCAACATAAGATAATAACTGTCCCTTGCACGTAAATAAACAATGTACTTTTTCACCTAGTGAATGTGATTGGGAAGAAAGTTCAAATTTCACCGAAAAATTAACATCCAGGTCTGTTTTACATTTTTATATTCACTGCTGGCCGATTCCACAACATTTTTCAATTGTAGTTTTTCCTTCAAAAAAAAAACATAATTTTTCCAAATTTTGTTATTGTTATACTCAAGACCTGATGATTTGAAGTATCCTTGTTACCACTAAATAACAGAATGATGATACTCCGGTGATTAGAAATAACGAACATAATCTATTTTATAGTTTTTTAAATTTGGAGAAACTTTACATTTTTAATCGACACGTGATCATATTGTGCTTTTTTGGTTATGATTTATTATATAAATATAGTATTATTGAAACATTCCGATAATATTCTTTAAAAAATCAATAAGACTTTATTATTAATAATTAGGTTTGCTGTTTCATACTTGATAATAAATACCTCACAAAGTGACGTAAATGATTTCAGATTAAAAAAAAAATTAAACATAATAATTTTAATATCCTTACATATGATAATAAATTTTAAAAGGGACCCTTATCATAACTTAAGGTAATTATTTTATATATTTTAAAGACAAGAGGAAAAACCTGTTTATAATGACATGGAAAATTTTAATTTGTTCTAGTTTTTTGGCTTAAATTAGTTACGTCACTTTGTGAAATAAAGAACGAAATATACTATTGGGAGAAATAAAAAAGTGTAGAAAGTTCTGTTTTATACTAAAAACTGAATTGAAGATTGATGTCAAAAGTGTAGATAGTATAACTGCCCACATTTTAATATCTTTAAGTATGAGTATATTGAAGTTGCTGTAATTTCATATATTTTGATGAGTATGTTAAGAATGAATATTTTTGAATCACTGCAATTAAGTTTTAGGCGTGTTTCACTGATTATATAGTATTAAAAAAAATTTTGAATATGTTAATTTATTAAGATGAAAACGTATTAATTTATTAGACTGATTTTGCAATAAAAATATTCACAATGAATGTAGTTCTTGTTACGTGTAAGCTTTGTAAAAATACGATTTTTTATGAACAATTTTACGGTAAAATTTTGTAGAGAAATTTAACTTAATTAAAAAACATATCACAATTTTTGTAAATATCATAATTTCCTTTATATGCACACAACTCAATAAATAATTAAGTTTTTAAATAATACATTGCATAAAGGTTTTTCAAACTGCGTATTAAAACATACACTTTTAAAAATCTTTTCACTAATTAAGATGTTAAACAATCCTTCAATTCTTTATCCCAGCATATTATTCCCCTCAAAATTGTAAGTAAAAATGGCGTTTTCTAATAATAATTTGATTATTTAAAAAATTTAGCGAATCATGTGGAGATTCATTTCTTTCAGCAAGAATAATCCTATTTCTTTTAGAATAACTTCCTTGACAGATGTGCTGGTCAATGCTAGTGTTAAAACACCCATAACGTCTTCTGGTCTGATCTCTTCAAGGGCCTTTTTCACTGCTTGACATAAACGTCTCTTTTGATCTTCATTCATTTCATCTATTACTTCAATTACGGATTTAAACTTTCCCCGTGCTGAACATGCTACATATATGGATGACAGTGTACCTCCTAAAAATATAAAATATATAGTACCAGACAAAAGAAGGAGTGATTTTATATACGGTTCGAGTCCAGAACAGGCTAGACTTAGTAAAAAAGTATGGCCAGACCCTTAATGAAAAGGCCAACAGTTTTGTGAATAATGTTGGGGTACCTACAAACAACAACAGATATTTAAAAATATAATACCAAATCATGTGTCCGCAAGACGTTAAGGAGTATGTAGGATGGGATGAATCAACAATTGGATGAAGTAATTGTATGGGATGAATAACCGATTGGATGAAGTATTTTTGTATGCCTTTTAAGTAAAATTTACCAAGAAACTAATAGGGTTAACTTATATGCATATATAACAAGATAAAGTTTTTTTTTTAGTAGAACACTGCATATGAATCATTTTTTTCAATTTTACATATAATTTTGAAAAATTCTTTTAACATTAATATTTATACTAGATTAAATTACAATTTAAATAGCCACAACAGTATTGTCTTAGTAAAAATAAAAGTGGCCATATTGAATTTAAAAACAGAGATTATAATCATGTTATTTTTTAGATACCGGCCTTTAATGAGCTCTATATAATTTTTTTTTTTATAATTGACGCACAGAATAATACACACACTCTTTGAATTGCCATAACCATCAACATTATAACATATATAGATTACGGATCTTATATAGGCGCATTGACTCTCGGTTTAGAAAGAGAGCGTTTTCGATGAGTAGTACTTCTCTTTCTATTCTGCGCAATAGAAAGAGATACTACTCGTCGAAAACGCTCCGTCTCTTTCTAAGCGAGTGCCAACACGCTTCTCTAGGATCCGCGTTCTATTATGTTTATATTATGTCTACGACAGTAACTTACAATCATAGACATAAGAGTAATTAATAGTACTTAATATAGAATATAGAGATAGAGCTTTTTCGATGAGTAGTATATCTCTGTCTAACTTCGGTCGTTTGGAGTATCGTTCTTAGCTCCGCCATTAGAAAGAGAGGTTCTACTCACCGAAAACGCTCTGTCTCTTTCTAAGCGTGAGTTAACTTTCTTCTATAGGATCCGCGGCCTAGTCTTTATATTATATCTATGCTTATAATAACTGCTGCCTTAACCCAGCGTTGCCAACCGTACGGTAAGTATCGTACATGTACGGTAATTTCAGTCATTATACGGTATACGAATTAAACCCATTACCGTACCGTAAGAGTATGGTAATTTCACCAATTTGAGAGTTTCATTAATGAAGAAGCTTCTGACAGCAAATTGATATACTTGGTTAATTTTCTTTTATTAGGATATTATCACATTAAAAAATATTGTTCATGTTAAAGTTGAATCACCTTATTCACTTAAATGGTCTAACCTTAAAACTGGTGTAAGTTGACAGTAGAGGGTTTCAATTGACAAGTGCAACGATAAGTCCAGCAAGTTTAGAACTTTAAAAATGCAAGGTTAAAAAAAATGATTTTCCTTTATTACTAAATGAGTAAAAATAGAATATCGTGTTTATTTTCTGGAGACAAGTATTCCTCTCACCAATACTTCTTTAATATTCCGATCAAAGCGTTTTTTGTTGATATATTGTATGAAATATAAATTATAACAGTATCACAAGCTAAACAAAACTGGCCGACTAGAAGATCTAGGGTCCAAGTCTTAAATCTTCTTAGTGTATCTGACAGAAATTATTTTACTGTATTACAATATCTAAATAATATAATTATGACGGTACTATTCCAAGCAAAAATTATTTTAAGATTTTTAGACGTAAAAGAAAACCTAATGTCTAATTTCGAGTGATGGGCTTAAAGGAAAGATGCAAGAATAGAAAATCGCCCACTGAAAATACCAAACGGATAAATACAGTACATTTTCCATCTTTTTTTTTTTTTCGTAAATTCAATCAATTACAAGGCTGGTATAGTAATATACGGTAATTTATGAGTTCTGTACGGTATTCATGTCCTTGTATTCATAAATTAAAAGCTTGGCAACGCTGCCTTAACCTCAATTCTTAACCAATTTTTAAAATACACATACTGTTGTATTAACGGGTTTGAGTATTTTGTTTTAATTTACGCATCGTCAATGACAATCATGCTGCTTTTTGTATTTCATGTTGTATTAACGGTTTTAACTATCGCATTTTAGTTAATTTTTTCCAAGGGTCTCTTTCAACTACCTTTTGCGATTTTAACCATTTTTTGATTTTAGCCAGACGCCAACGCAATTCCCCATTATTCGGTATTTCTGTACTCGTCTCCGAGAATATGAACCTATTTAATGCATTTACCGGGTTTATTGGATTAATTTTATCCTTCAGGAAACGTGGAGATTCGCTTCCGTCGGGATTAATTTATTTAAGAACTTTCGCGTTATTATTTATGTAAAACCTAAGTTCGGGATTTATTTGTTAAGATCGGGATTTTAATAACTTTATAGTCAACACGAAACTATTAATCGCGATGTCAATATCAGGTTATCTCCATTTGGTCACGTTCTGGTAAATATTTTTAAGTCAGGACGCCTAGGTTAAATAACTCGTACGCGCCGCTGGCCGACCTCGCCTTTTTATCGACGGTAATCAATTTTAGGAATTAAGATACGTGCACGATCTTTATTATCTGTAGAATTTTATGTTGTCAAAGTCAACCTACTTTAAGAATCACGAGCTGCCTAAAAAAAATAGAACAGTCAACGTGGCCCCCATAAGCTATGCTCGATCAGAAAAAGGACGAGTTGACTCCAAAAGAGCAACCTGTAATGTCCTTAATTTCGCAGCTGACTTTTCACTTTTATAATAGTAGTGACGTAGCACTCTGAATTCGGGGAAGTCCCGAGTTCAAGTACCGCCACCGCGCCCTTTAATATCTGTGTTTCCCCGCTTCAGCAAATGAAGATTTGGCGTTTTAGCACTGTACGCCGTCTTATTTATTTAGGGGGTTTGGGAACATATTAAATCTAAAATTTAATATTTTCTCGTAACATAAGGGTGTATTCACAACAATACATTGATTAGAAACACAAACACTATAGTCAATTTTTTTTAGGCTGAAACAGTATTTCTTTCAGTAACTCATTTTTTAATAATTTATAAATTATCGTTTATCAATATATTATAGTTATTTATTATATATATTAAAATCCGGTTGAAAACATCTATACAAAATAAATATATATGTAAAATAATAAATGTGCAGACAGATTTTCTAGTCGTGATTTGAAACTGCTATATTTATAGAATATAACTAAAGAAAACCAAGGGCAAGACTATGATAAAGATCAGTTCACAGCTTAAAAATGATGTATGTAACATAAATTTCTAAAAACCTTATTATTTCATATAATGGTCCAGCCTAAAGATGGCGCTTACAACTAAAATTTTTCTTTAACACAATAACCTAAGTGTAATGATGACTGCTACTTGGAGTAATATTGTTTCTCTGAATATTTCTAAAGAGACTCGAGAATGCAAGCTTACAATTCTTGACTCTCTCTCGCACATATCAGGAAGGGAAGCAGTCGGAGATAAAGATTGAGTTAAATTTTATATTTTTGATTTGATTACTTACCAACTGCCATTCCAGGAGGACCACCTAAAATACCTCCAATAAAAACGCCCATACCAGCTATTAAAGCCCCTTTACCCGATTCTTGTATAGTAACTTTCAAATTTTCTTCTTGGGCTAGAAGGGAACATACTTGAACAATGTTAGCTCGCTGGCTGGCACTCAATGCCATGTTTTATTCTGTAATAAAATATGCCTAATTATTAATAAGATATTTTGTTGAATTTTTTTTTCTTAAAAAAACTAATGGTGCCATTTTGAGGGGTTAATAAAAAACAAATATTGTAGCTATTTTAAAAAAAATTATCATTTTCCTTTCTTCATTTTTTTCCTCTTAGTAAACAGTCTTATTTTTGGAAGTAGGGATTAAATAAAGAAAAATGGTCTGGAATATTTTGCAAAAGGCCACAGGAAACAATTTTGGGCATTCGGTTAATCTCACATACTGATATTTTCATCAAACCCACTTTTTTGGTATCTAGGAGTAACAAAACGTCAAAATTTAATTTATTGATAAATTCTTCCACCTACAATCGCTCGGATGTAAAAAGTAAAGTAAATTTACCTCTATTATAACTATCTTTTCAATATTAAACTGGTATTGTATGGCCCCTGCATGTAAAATTGCTTCTCAGAACTGCATCCTTTATAAGAAATGCAGTAAAGATTAAACAAGGACAAAGTTGTTCAATTTAGTGCTTAACAAGATGTTTCCAAAGTTTGTAAATTCAGAGCACTTTCAGAGATATTTTCAAATTTCATTTATAATTTTCATTATTTTCAGACTGAAAAAAAATTGTTTTTATGGTTCTTTTTTAAGTTGGTTATGTCTACTTGTAATTCTGACATTCCATCTTTTCTTGTCATTTGGACGAATAATTTGATATGAGTGAATCCTTGATTACTTTAAATTAACAAAGTTAATCAAGTATAAAAAATAAAAAGGATAATTTTAGAAAAAAAAGGCTGAATAAATAATATACACTCACAACAGGGACAGCATTTAACAAAAAACATATAAATATTTAAGAGTACAAGTATATAATAAGTTTAAAAGAAAAAAAATATATATAAAAATCAAAAAGAAATTTACAAGTTAAAACCAAAAACATAGTCTAACTTTAAAACTAGTTTAAGCTGATAGAAGCAGATTTAAAGTGACAATTCCAACAAGTCAAGCAAGTTTTGAACCTTAAAATACAAAGCATTTTATTTTATGCACATCTAAAACTTTCTTGGTGTGGCTGCTTTATTAATTCCTTATTAAAATAATGTAAAAATAGTAAGACCAGTTTTTTTCTGTAGAAAGTTAGTATAATTGTATCACACCATTCTTTCACTTTATAGTGCCATAAAATTGTCTTCAGCAAGTAGTGTGGAAGTTGGAGACACCTCCAGGGATCGATTATTCCCGAAGGTTTATACCACCACAATTGAAAAGTAAAAAATTTACGTTTTATGTTTAGGTTGAAATATCAATGAAAGATTTTAATTGGTTATCTTAATTTTTACTAATTGTAGAATTTTGAAGTATGAACAACGTAATCCTGTAGTGTAAATGTTAGTTTAGTGGAAATTCTTAGTGTTAGTTGTTAATTATTAGAAGTATGAATCTACCTTTAGCCTGAATAGTTTAGGCTGTATGGAAATTTTTAACAGTCGTGGTAAATTGATAGCAAGTATTAATCAGCCACCAAAATGACCACTTTATTAACACATGTCAACATCAAATACTCATAACAGACTGAGAATTGAACCCTGAACTTTGTAGTTTATGAGTGTATATATAAATTTTTTTGATTTTCTTGAGAAATGCTCATTTCTGAATAAAGAACTCTAAATTTCTATAATTCCAGATGCAAGTAAACATTATAAGAGAAGAACAATAAATGAGAGGAACATAATTATGGTTAAATTTTAATTATTATCAAAAATCAGACCTTTCAGGATCTATAAATATAATATATAAATTCCATATTTTACCGCGCCTAACTGTATATTTGTCAACAATTTTTTGTTTCAAAACTATTATACAATTTATATAAATTGATTAGAAAATACCTATTTTTTACTTAAAGTTACTGTGCTTACCAGTTGTTTTGTAGCGTAGCTTACCGAAAATAAAAGCGAAATATTCACATTATAAACTAAAAGATCTTATATTTAAAAATGTTTTTTGCTATCGGGGAAATACTCCGATATCGATAAAATCAAATGTGCGCAAAATTCTTCCAGCTAATCACAAAAAAAATGACACCAAAAAAAAAATAGCTCTACTACTTTTCCGTGTTTTGTGATAATACTTGATTAACTTACCAATAAAATATTACCAAAGACTACCAAATACGCAACATCATCGAATTTTATCGCTTCTCGGACCATAGGTTAAATAAAGTATGAATCCCAAAACGATAAAGTTAGGAATGCATCTCGGACTTTTCAACAAACAGCATATTGTGAACACAAAAGAGGATATTTTGTTATTGTGGATAATGGTTACAGTATATACATATAAAAATATAAAATTGCACAAAGTTCGAGAAGTTTGGTTATAATTTATGGTCTTTTGTCTATGGTCTTTTCAGTCTACAGCTGTGTTTGGAAAATCAAATCCCGTGTCGAGCGTTTTGCGGAGGAAAGCGTCATGGCATAACTATAACGCTAAAAAATGGCTTATAAATCGACCAAAATTTGTCAGCTGATTGTCAATGAATGTCATAGTGCGTCAAAAATTCCTGTTTCTGAAAAAATACATTTAAAAGATATTCAAATATATGTTTATTAGTTCCATAGTTTGTACTTTCAGTATGATTGCGTGTTAAAAAATATAACAACAATGATATTTTTTATACCCTTTGGTTAAATTACAATAAGAAAAATGAATGGTAATTTGGAAGAGGAGCAGGCTGCTTTTAATGGGCCTATAATAGATAGGCGTCCAATAGTAACATGTAGGTCAAAAGTCAATATTTAGACTATGGATAATAAAAATATTATTATTTTAAGGTGCGGGAGAACTGGAAGTCTTTTCTTTAATTGAAGATAATCTCTCAAAATCTTTACCGAGGGATGCTTGTGAATGGAAAAGATCTCTAGGCCGTCCAGTTAAGAATGTCCATATTGGAGCAAATTTTGTTCCATTTAGTGTTTCTGCTTTACCAAAACCAGGACAATGGGATCTTATTAGACAGCCTTTGTTTCATATCTATTGGACAGAGTGTACAGTATGTAAATTTAATGGCATTTTAATTTAAAGTGATTATATAGTACTATGCATACATATTGAAAGATTCTTATATATATGATTAAAACCAATACCAAATTATAAATTATTAGTTTGGTATTCCTTTATGAACTTTGAAATTTATATTCTGAACTTTATATTCCTTTTTATGACATCATCTAAATAGTGTGATCAAAGTTAAGATATTTTAGCTTTAGGTAGTAATTATATTGTAATGGTTCACTGTATCAGTAAATTAATATTTAGTTTGTGCATGAATCTTTTGATGGATGTAGTTGTGATTAAAAGACACCATTAAATTTAATAACGTAATTGACCGTGAAAGATTATATTAAGGTAATTTTGGATCTATACTATAACATAGTTTTTAGTTTCTAACTTTTTCAAAAATCTTACTTTACAACTTCTAGAGAAAGAAATTGTCTCTAAGATAAGCTAAATAAATTTTGCAGTTAAAAAATATCTTATTTTAATGCTCTGTAAATGGGTGTTTTTTTCTACTTAATGGGTATTTCTCTTAATGCAGAAATAATTTGTTTCCTTAAAGAAGCTGTTATTATTAATGCTCCTCACTTAAGTGTTATATAAATTAAATCTTTAAAAATTTATTAGTGATGTAATTAATTTTTATTTTCTTAAAAGGATGTAGATTTATACAAAACTAGCATCAGAGAAGATATTGAAAATTGGCTTAAAGAATTAAACGCAAAGGAAATTTCTGACTGGCTGATTGTTGTGGTAGAGAATTATGATGGGAAAAGAACAAAACAACTTATTCCAAGAAGTACAGTTCTTGATAAAATACGAGCAGATTTTGCACTAAAACAAGGTAAATTGTGTTCATTATAGTTTACGTTTTTAAACTTTAAAAACAGTATGATAGCTTTGCAATTTTATATAATTTCGAGGGGTAATAAATCAGCCAGACTGGTTAAATATTTGGAAGATAAGTTCATACATACAAGTAAATAAGCATATCAACTTTTACTTCATAATATTAGCATAGATATATTTATTATTTTTAGATATATCTGGCCAAGTAGTGGTTTAGAATTGCCATATTAGTAAGAATTATTTTTATCTGATAAATAATAAGAATTTTCTTGCTTAGTTACCTTTTAGATTAAATTCACTAATAAACACTAAATCTAGGGATTTGTGTTATCTTCCTACACCAAGAACAAATTTGTAAATGTTTTAAGTATATGAAAAGAATATTAGGTCAGTGGTTGATCACAAAAATAAAATATTTCCACAATTTTGTTCAATGCTGCTTGATGTATATTTTAACACTGGTCTATGATAATTGTGAATTAGTTTAATTTATGATACAAAAACAAATATTGGAAATGCCAAGTTTTAAATGTTTTTTCAAAATAAAAAGTTATTCTTTTGAAACTAGATTGAGCTGATAAAACAATATTTCTCGGTAGAAAATATAATATTATTAACATGAATTAATCTTAGCCAACATTGATTCACTAAGGGATAACTTCTCTTCAATATCAGAAATCTTAATCTGCGCCTGTACCGTTTTTACTATTTTTCACAGCGATTATTAAAATTAAAGGTCTAAACTTTGCTATATTTGAAATGAGTAAAACACTGTCTATCAAATGATGAGAAAATATAACCATTTGTTATGACAGGAATTTAAGATTAATTAATATATTTGGATAATTATTAATTAATACATAGAGATAACTCTAGACATCATGTTCATCAAAAAACATCAATAGTCAGAGTGCTTCATTGTTCTAATGTGTCAAAAATAAAGTTAGCTTATAAAATATTAAACAAATACAAAATCTATATATATCAATATACCACTTAATTACATATACAACTAACTAAATATAACAGAAATATTAACAAACTGAAAAATGTATAAATTATTAATAGTAAAACATAAAATTTTAATTATTATTAGGAGATCGATGTATTTCTGTAATCAATCCTGGGAAGGCTGAAAACAAGACAGCAGATTCTTGGCGTGGATTAGTTGGGAGAATAAGACACTTATTGTTAGTTTCCTATGCTCGAGCAGTTACACGTTTGGAGGATTATGTTAGGCAGCAGAGAGAGAAAAGAAATGAACCGGGATGGAATTTTATGAAATATTTTATATTACAGGTAAATTTGTGATTAAATTTTAATTATTAATTACAGGTAATTATTGTTTTATAAGTGATATAGATTTTTAATAATATTTTATTTAATCATGATTCAATCTATCTATCTATCTAGTAGCGCTACAACCCTACGTGGGTCTTTGCTGCAGAAACGATTTGCCTCCACTGGTCTCTGTCCATCATGGCTTCTCTCCAGTTGTCGACACTCATAGTTTGTAGGTCTTTGGCTATATTATCTCTCCATCTTAATTTTGGTCATCCAAGGGGTCTAGTTCCTGTTGGGTTTTGATTCCATACCATGTTAATTAGTCGGTTGTCAGGGGATCTTTGGACGTGTCCTGCCCATCTCAGTCGCTGGGATTTTATTGTTTTTATTATATTTGGGCTATGGTACAACATCTCTAGTTCAGCATTACTTCTTATGCGGTATTGTCCCGTAATTGGGTCTTGTACAGGACCAAATATTCTCCTTAGAATTTTTCGCTCAAAACATTTAAGCAGAAGTTCGTTATGCCTTGTGAGGGTCCATGTCTCACACCCGTAGCATACCACTGGTTTTATTATTGTTTGGTAGATTTTTATCTTTGAGGACCTTGACAGGATTTTTGATTTTATCAGCGTTTGCAGAGAAAAGAAGCATCTATTACCACTCTGTATTCTGGCTTTTATTTCTTCTGTCATGTCGTTATCCGATGTTATGACAGTTCCCAAATATTTGAATTTTTGGACATTCTCGAAGTTATAGTCCTCCATTGTTACGTTTTGTCTGATTCTATCTCTGCGGAGATTGCGTGCTACATGCATATATTTGGTCTTATCTTCATTAATTTTAAGGCCCATCATCATTCATGATTCAATAATTTATATTAATACTTGACTATTTTTATTTGTGTATTCATTGTTTGATAATTTTCGTTAAGGATCTATTCTTTTTAATGAAAAAGGAAACAATATTTAATTGGAGAAATATGTTTTTCATATTAATCTATTTTTAACATTTTATTTTTTAATATAGAGATATACAAGAATTTACGTGTCAGGATCAGTGATTGTTAAGTATATTTTTATGCTCTAGGATTTAAAAGTAAATGCCCTATGTCACAACCATAATATTTTTTACTTCTTACTATTAACATGTAAAATGAGTCACATGTAATAAATTAGTAGTAGAAAACATGCTAAAGAGGCCCAAATCATAGCATGAAAGTCAAAATTTTGTTATTGTCAGCCAATTATAAATTTACGAAAGGCGCTTTTATTTGTTTAAAATTAGGATCTCAAATTTCAGAACTATAAATTTTTGGAACTTACCTCCATTTTGTAAATTTAAAAACTCTAACACCTAGATTTATCAAAAAGGTTAAAGACTCTCACCTGATCTAGTTGCTATGGAAGTTAGATCTTCTAGTTGGCCAGTTTTGTTTTGCTTATGATACTGATATAATTTATGGTATAAAGGGTGTCTGGTACTTGTACATGTTAAACTCTTGGCAGTGTATGAAAGGAATCACAATAACTCTAGCGTTTTAAATACTTTTTTTTTTATTAAAGTGCCCCAAAAGGGAGATGTGAAGTCCAAAAAGGATAACCAGTGATTTACCTTTTGGACAGTAGCTTTTGAGCTGAATTGAAGTAATGTATTACCCTTTCAAGCAGTTCTTCCCTATTACTTACTGGTGTTGAATAAACAATGCCTTTAGGATTCTTCCAGAAAATAAATCTAATAAATTTAGATTAGATCTTGGTGGCAGTAAAACAGCTCCGCCTTTACCCATCAAATAATTACTAAAAGTACCTGTGAAATGGCGACGCACTAATTTTGTTAAAATGTTGTGAAGCACCATCATAAATAAACCATATTTGACCTCTAACTTGTAAAGGTACATCTTCTAAAAAGCTACTTAGATTTTATCGCAAAAATTATAGAGCTCACCAGTTAATCAACTAATTCTCAGTAATTCCCACCCATACGTTAACCATAAATCTTTGTTGATGCCTAGTCTATTACTGCATGGAGATTTTCTTCAAACCAGAGGTGTATATGATTAAAATTTATGAAACATTTATAACAGTTTTGATAAAATGTGGATTTTCTCTAAATTTTCATAAAAACCCATTTGGGTAATTATGTTTTGCAGGAGAATCGGCGGGAGACATTGTGTATACCTTTTGAACATGGAAAGAACAAATCAAATGTTCTTCGAAAGTATTGTGCACAACTTATTTTGTTGTGAACATTTGAGTTGCGAGCTTCCTTAAGCTGTTAAAAGGATTATCAGCAATCTCATCCAAAATGTATTCTTCCAACTCAGAATTTTTTGCTTTTCTTGGAGGTCCTTCGCCACCAGACGCAAAAATTTGTATAGATTTATTTAAGCACATTTCTATTTTAATTTATTGTTTTCCTATGTCTTTTAAGCTGCAATTAACTCTTTCAAATGTTCTTCAATCCAGTAGAATTCGATTTCGAAATCTCTTAGCCATAAATTCTTCTTGCCTCTGCTTGTTCATAAATTAAATCCAGGTTGGCATATTCTGCATAGGAATATGGCTTCATTATTTAATTTAGATTTGTCAGTGTCTGTTGACTTTAATTATAGTAGTCGTATCTGTAAGGTGGACCCAAACAAATTGATTTTTCTCAAAAATGGTTGTTTTTTTCAAGATAAATGTAAATTATATTTTTTTAGATGATTGCCTAAAGTATTTAAAAATCAAGTTTTAGTTCTGAAAACTGACACGTCAAAATTTTGGTCCTAGGAGTTTAGTGGTGAGTCCATTCGTGACTTTGTGGGTAATGTCAAAGGTTGTTTCTGGTTTGAATTCGTGAGTCTTTATCGATTATTGAACATACCAAAATTTTTGGGTCCTATATCTCTGTTATGGGCGAAAAAATGTATATGAAACACTGGGTTATTTTGATACCTATACACAGCGGAGAGCTTAACATAGACTTACTGGACACACTGTGAATGTCAACAAATGAAATTTAATATTTGGATAAAAACGTAGAAATAAAACCTTAGAATTGCTAGAAGGAACATTATTAAATTAGGGAGTTAATATTATAATAATATTTTTTTATAATTTTAAAACAATTAAGGTACTGTCAAACACAAAAAATATAGCAGATATTTTGTGACGTGACCTCTTTCACATATGAGATTTCTACAGTAAACATTTTATGATTTTGTTTAAGTTGCATCACAAATTTAAATTGTAGAATTTTAAAAATGCCATTTTCTCATATCCTATATATTTTTAAATAATTTTATTTAATGTCTAATTGATGCTTTCAAGTATTGCATTAATTTGTGTGCAATTTTGAAATTATAGGAGCATAATTCAGTAAATGTTTAAATTTTAAAATATTTCTTCATCTTGCACTCATAATTTGAGAAAAAAAAATCACTTTGATCTTCAGAATTTCTGATAAATGATTCCCTTTTCCATCCTCAACATTCAGTATTGCTTTAATATGGTAATTTCCCGTCTTATTTAAGAAAATGACAGTCCAGCAGATTTTATTTAAAATACATTAAAACTCTCTTGGATAACGTGCGACGTTCTTTAGAGCGATAATTTATGCTATTCTGCAGTGTGACTATGTCTTTGACAGAGACAGAGACATAAATAGGAATAGGATAATAAACATATGTTTAGAGGGTAGAGCTGCGATAATGGCACTGAAATCCAGTGTCGTAGCTTCGCGGCTGATGTCTGAGTGCAAAGATGTACTGAACAGTTTGACAAGGAACGACTGCACAATCAGGCTCATGTGGGTCCTGGATCACTTGAGTATACACGGGAATGAGGAAGCGAACCGCCTGTCAAAGATGGGGTCCGCAATTGAATCATATGGATCCCAACCAATTCTACCAGTCTCAACTGCCGTTGGTAAAAAGGAGTTAAAATTGTTGCTGGAAAGTAAATTTGTTGACTCGTGGAGAGGGGCTCCTAAAATGAGGTTTGCCTAGAAACATATAACTGGACTTAACAGCGGCTTACTGGGGTACTTCTTTCCTTAGGAAGGAAAGAGCTGCGAATTATGGTGCGACTGTTGACAGAACATTGGCACCGGAGGCGCCATCTTCATAAGATTGGTGTTGTAGATGACCCAATATGCAGTTGGTGTCTGGAGGAGGATGAAACTGTTGCCGAGGCTGCTTGGATTCACAAAGGCGAACGGTCTCCAATGACCAGCAGTTATGTGGCATGTAAAGGGCCTAACGAGGCCTAGATATCGATAATCTAGTATCACCACCTTTTTGTTTATTCATTAATTCATTCACAAATTAAAACATTTTTAGGAGGAATTAGCTCAGGTCTTGGAGATGTTAGGTTTGAATGATGAAGCTCTGGTACAATATGACGAATTGGACGCTTTATTTTCCCAATTTGTTGCGAATTTTACGACTTGCGATAATTTAAAATGGTTATGTCAATTTCAAAGACCTTTAGATAGGTGGCATGGTCTTAAATTGGGTCCAACACTTTTAGAAGACAATCCATCCTTACTTGAGCTCAGAGCTTATATATTTGCAAAACAGGCTCAAATGTTGTTGCTCACTAATAAAGTTTGGGAGGTGAGTAAATTGTATACTTTAAGTTTACTTAAAAAAAAAATTCACCTGTCGAAAAGATTCAACAGGCATTTTACAATAAGTTAAAGATAGTGAAATTTATTTGTCATATTTTGACCAATTTGTACATCATAACATGCAAAAACAATTTATATCTTATAACAAGTAAAAAAGGGGTAACAGGTCGGGGATAGCTAAGGTTAGAAAAGGGCATTACAGGCAATAACATTATTTAACTAATTTGGCTTTTCTTTCATTGGTCACATTGTAAAAATATTATAAAACCTTGGGATAAGCTGCTATAAATCCGTTTCTTAGTATTAAATTAAATCAGTTTTTATACACAAGTTGTGTCCCATTTCAGAATTATATTTATCTCATATTAAAAATAAATATACTTATTTTTAATAAATATAATATATAAATATCTGTGCTTCCCAATACTTTGTCAACCAAGTTTTATATGGACACTTCCACCTTGTCAAAATGTGAAAATTTACAGCAGACCCATTTGCTATATATGTCTTTCACACTATGTATTTTAGATGGCTTCTAGATGTCTCCCTTTTCTTTTTACCTGTATGAGGGAACTAAATATTTTAGAAATAACTGCTCCACCTGGAGCAATTTGGTGTTGGCTTTTTCTAGCCAGCATGGAAGTACTTCAAATTTGTGATAAATTTAATCAGGCCGATCAAGTTGAAGAATACTCATTACATACTGCTTCATTATGGGAGTATGCTAGTCAAAAGGTATTGTTTTATGTAAATTTATATATATTAAGATATTTTTTATTGAAATAATAATTTCAGATTTGCAGCACGTTGTATACATTAAACTTAAAATATTGTTTTTGCTGTTGTAGTTAAGAAATTTAGGCGATTTATGTGGCTTAATGCCACAAGGCGTTCCCACTTCGGAACAACTGCACATAGTTGTAAGTTTGTCGGCTGGTATGGGCGATAATCCTGGTCCACTAAATCATCCTTCACCGACAGATAGGCTTAAGGAAGCATTGTGTTCGCAAGACGTGTTTATGAAAACATATTTGGTAAGATAATATGTTTATTAAAAAAGTTTCGTCACATCGTGTGGATTTAGTTTTAGAATAAAATGCATTATTTTTGGATATAAATCTTATTTTTTATTTAAAATTTTTCAGGAATTAGCGGAACTAGCAATGGGAACTTACAAGCATGTCGGACGGTTAAGGATGGCTCGATTAGTTGGAAAAGAAATCGCTAGCTTTTACTTGTTGCTTGGAGAAACACAGAAATCGGCTGCTTTTTTAGGAGATGCTTTACGAACGTTTGAAAATGACGGCTGGCACGAATTGGCTGCCCAAACGTTGTTGAAGTTGGCCGATTGTCATAAAAAAGCCAATGATACTAGGAAATATGTCAATGCTTGTGCTTTAGTATCAGCGGCACTAGAAATCGATACACTTATCAGGTATTTTTAAGTATATTTGTGTTTTTATATTATTGCAGTATCTTACGTCTGAACTATGGCCAACATTAAAGTATGTTTCAAAATCTATTGTTTGTCTCTTGGCTTCAATAATGAGGGTCGCTACAGAGACAACAGGTCAGGAGTATGTTTTAAAATCACATTTAGGAAGTTTTTATAAAATACTCATTCTTTAAATTAATTAATTAATAAACATATTATTAAGACACTAATATAATAAGTAAAAAATATTTATATTTAGACGATAAATTATATATATATATATATATATATAATATTAACTTTATAATACATACATAAATTTAATAATACACTTTATCTTAACATGGATATTTATAATAGAGATAGAAAAAAAATTACTTAAAAACTTACAAATCCAACTCAGTTTTACCGAAAAAAGAAAAATTACTTCTCTCTGTTTAATTAAAAGAAGACAAAGCGTTAGTTTTATGTTTAATAATCGAAATATATCTATATAATATATATCTGTTACAAAAACCGTTCGATCCAGCCCTGACTGCAATATATCACCCCAAACGAGCCCCAGGTATAAAACTATTAACTGACGTCAAAAAGGAAAAAGTTAGAAGTTGAAACACACTATACGTTTTTTATGGAATAAAAACTTATTTTATTCAGAAAATAAATAAAATAAACTAGTGGAATTCGGACGCGTTCTTATAGAAATATTGTAACGAAGGACTAGGGGAATTTGGGCGCGTCCTTACAGAAATATTATATTTATTAGTTATTATTGTTTCTACTCGAATTCTAGACTTTCAGTCGAGTGTATTCTGTAGGTGTATGTAAATCAGTACATAGGATTTAACTTAGTTGTTATTTAGTAGGGAAAGTGTTGACAAGTAATTATTGTCATCAGTGAGTGGAAATAAAGGAGAGAAAATCGTAACAATATGGTTTTTTTTCGCTTAAATCATGACAATTTGTAACATATTATTTAATGGAGTCCAATAGTCTATAGCACTTGTTTGAAATTTACCCTAATTTTAAGTGATTTAGAAATTAGGAAAATTTATAAAGATCTGTAAATAATTCAAATTTTTCATTTTGGTTGAGATGGCAGAGATAAGGCAAAACATCGCTGAAGTAAAAGGTTTAATACTCTTGAAGGGGTTAAAAATATATAAGTAATCTTTTGTCTCCTTTACGTTTGAAGTTTTTGGATATTTTCATTGCTAAAAATTTAGTTATAGTTTTAATATGTATTTTTTGTGTACTATGTGGTACTTATTAATGATTTTTTCTTCTTTTTTTCTTAATGTGAGTAAACTAAACTTTTTCACTCTGTTTTATCAAGCATTATATTTTTGGAGGATCAAAGTGTTTTGAAACATTTATTTTTTTTTTTTTATACATGAACATATTATTTTTGGATTTAAAAAAAATTATACACTGCCTTAATGTGTTTCAGATTTTAAATATATTTTGTAATAAGGCAAAAGCGAAAATGGAAAATTTTAGATTTCAAAAAATCCTTATTTGTCTCATTTCTAAACGGCATATGATTAGACATGAAATAAGGCAGATTTCTTCCAAGTTATCCATTCTTGCCGCGATGAAATATTATTTGAGCTCAATGTCAACACTTTCTTACAGAGGGTCCAAAAAAGCAAATCTCCAACATTTCTATATGTGATTTTTATCTGTAGTGTGGTCTCGAGTTATTAATTTTTTTTTTCATTTAACTTATTTATAATATGGTTTTTAGGTGGACATATTTTGATGAAATGAATAAATATTTAGAAAGATTAGATAAGCCTCTGGATGTGCCTTTTAGTGATATAATAAAAATTAATAGCGTTCGGATAACTAGTGACTTAATTGTAATGCAAGACTGTAAAATAGAAGTGGAATTTATTGTTGAGTCAAATTTTCCTAAAGAAGTGTTATGTACTTACATCGCTATTTCGTTAGAGAAGGAAAGTAAACAAAAAAACAATGAACGGTACCAGGCTGGAAAAATGTTAACGAAAAAGGTACATATTTTTTAATGTATAATATTATCGTTTTAGAATTACAGTGCTATCACACTACACGATATTTAAGATCCTTTAATCAGTTGAATCGTTGAACAAGCCAAAACTTTGATATTTACTGTCACACCCAAAACAATCAAATTTTGTATATTTTCGGGAAAATTTGTTCAAACTTCGTTCATTTGGGTACGAAGGCGACGTTATACTTTTTTACAATTATAAAAGAGAAACTTGGCTCTCAACCAGCTGAAAAAACCTTATGCTATAAGGACAAACGTACTCTGTTCTCAGGGCTGTCAATTTGCCAGTAATTCCTTGCATTTGCCAGGAATAATTAGCTATGCCAGTAATTTTGCCAGGAATAATATCATGCCAGGGATTTGCCAGGAATAGATATCTTGTACTCAGAAATTCATAAAATATTAAGGCGAAATGTATACTGATGGCAAGTGTATGAAAATCCATAAGATGCTCCATCTCTAAAATTAAATCTCTCTATCTCTTTTTGCTTCTCACATGTAGTTATTTCTTTCTTTATTTTGTGGTTTTGCACTCTAAAATTTAAAGGATGGACAATCTTAGGGCCATTCTTGTGAGTCATTATCACTTGAAGTAATCATGATCACTTCGATCCAATGACAAGTAAATGCATATTCAAAAGAACATGAAGTTATCAGTTACACTTTTTCACTTTGATCAATTGATAATTACTCTAAAGAAGACAGCCCTTCTTATCATCTGTCTTTTCCTAATATTTAGTTTAATTGAGCAATATCCAGAGCTGTCAATTTGCCAGTAATTCCTGGCATTTGCCAGGAACTATTAGCTGTTCCAGTAATTTTGCCATGAATACTATCATGCCAGGGATTTGCCAGGAATAGATGCCTTGTACTCAGAAATTGGTAAAATATTAAGGTGAAATGTACATACAATTGATGGCAAGTGTATGAAAATCGATAAGATGCCCATCTTTAAAATTAAATCTCTCTACTATCTCTTTTTTCTTCTCACATGTAGTTATTTTTTGTCTTTATTTTATGGTTTTGCAGTCTAAAATTTAAAGGATGAACAATCTTATTATCTGTCTTTCTCTAATATTCAGTTTAATTGAGCAATATCAGCTTTTTCTTATCGCACGCATTTTGCCAGGAATTGCCAGGAATAAATATAAAATTTGCAAATATTTTTCTGTGTAACATTTGACAGCACTGTCTGTTCTTAACACAGTTAGAGGCAAAGCACTATCTCAGATTGCAAGAATACCAGGAAAGGGTGGAAGCCTTTCCTATGGTAGTGCACCGCCATCTGTAGACCGGTTTCGAACTTGTTAGTTCTCGTCAGTACAGAATAGGCTAGCGTACTTGAGCATCGGAAAGGTATATCCTTTAAGCAGCTTATATTAGACAAAATATGAAATCTAATACAAGTGGCGCCATCTCTCAGCATTCCACGCAATCTGAACATATAATCTCGTAGAGATCTGTATATATAAACCAAACCTATTTATATTATAGGAAAGGATTCTGATGCTCAAGTGCGCTAGCCTATTCTGTACTGATGAGAACTAACAAGTTCGAAACCGGTCTACAGATGGCGGTGCACTACCATAGGAAAGGCTTCCACCCTTTCCTGGTATTCTTACAATCTGAGATAGTGCTTTGCCTCTAACTGTGTTAGAACAGAGTACGTTAGTCCTTATAGTATAAGGTGTTTTCAGTTGGTTGAGAGCTAAGTTTCTCTTTTATAATTGTATTTTATACACACAACTGCAAGTATATTATCCACTTTTGGTTTATACTTTTTTTCTACTTATTCTCAATGAGATTAAGGTCTGGGGATTTTGCACAAATATAAGAAGTGGTCTCATAATGTAAGGATATAAATGTAAAAAAAAAGGAGAAATATACACACCCGATTATTCGGGCATTACGATAGAGTGGAGGATGACGATTCTCAGAATTTTAGGCACCTACACCTCCATAGGCGGATTTATAACGCGTCTCGACTGTGTTTTAAAAAATCAACTAGATATTTTTGGGATAGTGGTAACTTTTTGGCGTATGTGTCATTTTTTTTTATTAGGTATATAGATTAAATGTGTAATAAATATAATTTTCTAATTATTGGGCCTGCCATAACCCTAAGAAAATTAATTGAATTCATAAAACTTTATGGTTTTCAGGTTTCATTTAATATTTGAACTTTTTTTCTATTTAAGGATTTAAAATGGCAAGATCCCTTCTTACAACGATTGAAAATTAAAAGAACTTTAGATTATAAACAAGATAAGCAACTGGCTACATCTGGCATTGCCTCGAAATTGACACAGCTTCACCGAAAGCACAGCTCACCGGCTCATAATCAGACTGATTTTAATATATCTCTAGAGGCTGAGAAATTGGTAAGTTGTCAATAAAAATTTCCGATTCAGAAATATAAACAAAATACTATGAATAATAATATAAGGGAACCTACACAAGTTAATTTTCTTTTTAGATTAGTTAGTTTTATTTTAAATGATTTATTTTATTCAGACAATTTCCGAAATATTGTGTTAACATCATTAAAACATTTTTATTTGATTTAATGTTTTGTCATTAATATGACATATTTCACAGTCTCTCAAAATAGTATACACAATAGTAGAAATGGCAGGAACGGTTAATTTTGTGAACAACCGGTAACCGTGAATCCACGGTCTTTATGTGAAATGGCTCTCGATCAAACTCTCTGAAACCTAGGATTCTGGTAGTCCTTAATGAGTAGATCAAAAGTCACAGTGGGCGCTAAATCATGTTTTATAGATATAGTTCTTTGGCGTTGGAATATTCGTGCGATCTGCAATAGTGTAAAGCTACTTTAAGTCAATATGCTACCTTAAAGGTCATTGTTAGGTCAATCTGCTTTGTCGAAAATAAGAAGGGATTCTTAGCGACTGAGAAATTTTTAATTGAAACTCAAAAGGAGGTTCAATGACGATGTTCGTTTGCTTGACAATTACTGAAATGACTTTCAAGGTAACCTTCAAGGGCGAAGCGAATTTGGGCTTTTTGTGGATTCTGTAGTAGTTTAAAGCTACCGTATGTATCAGTATGTGCATATGTGTATGTGTATTTCCTTATTTATGCATGTATATATGTATGTATATATGCATGTAACAATCTGGGTATGACAAATTTTCAATTCAAATAACCTCAAACAACTCAAAGGACAATATACTTATTAAAGAAAGCATACCCGGGTTTGGCGATAATCCCTTGTGGGGACAATGCTTCCCATTAAAAGTATGTATGGAGCCATTATGGTCAAGTCGTCAAAACTTTCCAATAATAATATAAATAGGTTTTTATGTATATATGCAGTATATCCATACATGTAGATAGAAGAAGAGGAAGATTGCCATCGGCGTTAGCGTGACTCAATGTGTGGGAAGGTTGCATGATTGGACTTTGCATGTAATTTGGTTCTAAAAACCGATTTTGACCGTTTATATGTTAACAGTTTATAAAGACTTTCTATTACTTCAGAATTATTTTGCTCAGCTTCTTGTGTTTCCTTGGTCCTTTTACTTGAATACAGCGTTGTATTTAGCAGGGTCATCTGGATATTTAAGAATATTGTTGATGAGAATGAAGTGACGCTGCTGATGTCAATGTCTGTGATCTTATCAGCGGTACTATTGCATATGTCAGTCTGCAGACAGAACTGTAGGCACCTGGGTTCATGTCACCTCTATTTTATGGTTTTAGACGTACAGTATCTTTACGGTGTTGCAGAACGTACACAGAATCCAAATTCGCTTTACCCAGTGGCTTCACTTTAAGAATCGCCTTGAAGGTAATTTCAAAGTGATTGTCTAACTCAAAACGAAAGTCGACATTAAAAATTGGGTGACCCCCAAGCTTAAAGTGAAGGTTGCCATTGAATCTCTTAAAACACAAAATACAGTAGCTTTACACTACTGCAGAATATTTGTCTTTACAATTTGAATTTTTAGAACTTGGCACTCATTGACGCTTTTTATCTACTCATCAAGGACTACCAGAATCCAAAGTTTCAGAGAATTCGACTAAGAACCATTTTCCTTAAGGAAAGTGCAGAGTCCTTTGCTGCTTTCAATAAATTTGTTATTTTTAACATCATCTCTAACTGTGATCCTTAATTATAACAGGAACTTTACACTAACATAACGATTTTTAGAATTAGATCATATTAGTTGAAGTGAGCCCCTTTTGATGGTGTTTCAAATCGATATCAAGAAAACTCACATTTAAAACGGGTTAATTACCTATAGCAATTCAATTGAATTCAGTTTTAGCTGATTTTGTATTTTCAAGCATTAAAAAAATAAATTACCGTAATATTAAGTTAGCAGTCCGAAAAAAAAAAATGTTTTAATATTTTAGCCACTGTTACTAACCCCAGGAGTAAACGTGCTGAGACTGAGTAGGAAAGCTACTGAGGTTGAAAAATACTGTATAGGATCTGCTGCCATCCATGTAAATAAATTGCATTTGGTATCTCCACAGTTAACTCCACGTTTAACGGTCGAAGTTAAGGAAGAAAGTCCATCGGTAAGACTTTACAAAACGGCAGCACCGCTACTTTCAGGAATCGAACAAGTAATGAGTTTGATTGTTACCATAGGAAGTTACCTGATTGAACCAGTAAGTAAAAATATTCTAATGGATCTATACTCATTTTCATAGTTTATTTACTAACTTAATTGTTGTCCTTTTACAACGACCATAACAAAAAGTTATGAAAACTATATTTTGTTATATGGTATAAAATGTTTTTCCACAAATCTATATTGGCTTGGTGAATACTTAAATGAAAATTTAAATATATTCCCAACTTTTTTTCCAAAGGTCAAAATTTTATAAATATTATTTGTTTTTCCAATTATTAATTATTTCATTTTAGACCCGAACATTTAAATACATATTTAACGTACTTTTTTTTAAATAGTTCCCTCATTAACTCCATTTTTAGTTTCACAGTTGTAATAAAATTTTTTAAAACAGATTGTGTTATTTGTTGAGAAACAAAGAATATAAAATGAAACTTATACAAAAAGTAGTAAACGAAAAATCTTAAAATTAATTATTTTTAATCGAAAAACAAAACCATTCAAAAGTGAAATGTTTTTTCGTCACCTATTATTATAGTATATATGTATATATTTAAATGTTAGTGTGTAAAAACTACATGGAATAATTAATAATTGGAAAACCCAATGATAAATATTTTTATATTGAGCGGGGATCGAACCCTCAGCTCTCGAAGCACTGATAAAGCGCATTCCCAGTTGCACCACGACGACTGATTTGAGACGTATTATATAACAAAATGTCTCTGCCTCAATCTGCTAAATGTCAGACACTTTCTGAGAACATGGCAAACAGTTTTATCCTTCTCCAGACACCATCTACACATTGGGTCATCCTTGATTCCAATCCTATGACAATGTCCCATCAGCGTTCCATCAGGAATCGCAGTTCTTTCCTTTTCAGGAAAAAAACTCCCTAGTAAGTCGCTCATTAAGTCCAGTTATAGGGTCTTTGGCACATCTTATTCTAGAGGCTTCCCTTCAGCTTTCCAGTAACAATTCCAGTTATTTTTTCCCTACAATAATTGGAACAGGTATAATGGGTTGGTGGCTGTATGGTTCAACCTCTGATCCCATTTTTTTTCCAAACAACCCGCTTCTTCGTTGTCGTATATACGCGAGTGGCCTGAGACCCACAAGAGTCTGTGCAGTCGAATAGCATAATTTTTCGCTTGCTGCAAAAGGGAGTGAGACTCTCCGACTTCCGTACTACTACTGAACACTCCACCTTTAGCTCCAGCAGTATAAGCTTGATGTTTATTGTTCATCTGATGGCATTATAGGATATTTTTATTACCGATTATGACCCCATAAACTTCAACTTTACAACTCTCTGTAAAAGTATTTGTAGATTCTTTTATATACTTTGCCTAGAGTCTTTCTACAACTAAATACCGTTTTTGAGCATATACAGTCAGAGAATAGATATTTTTATATAGGAATAGAGTTAGCCGGAGCAAAAACTCATCAATATATTTTTGATTGATTGGATATTGTTGTTCAGAACCAATCGGTTTTCATGTACCGGACGAAAGAGCCTTTATGGTCATTTTTCTTCTGGGTACCTATTCTCGTTCTCGAGAGAACGATCATCTTGATGGAAAGTGGCCGTGGTTCTCACGAAAAAGTAAGAAACCGTATTCTGAATACGCCCATTTTCCATCAAGATGAACGAGAATAGGTACCCTAATAATTTTGTCATCTTCGTTCTAGTAGTTGTTAGTTGGAGCAACGTCATCAATCAGTTTACAATACTATAAAATTTCAAGTTTATTGTAATTTTTTTTTTTCAGAAGTCCAAAATAAAACTAACTGCATCACCAGGATTAACATTTCAAGTAGATCCAGATAAACCTTTAACTAACTATTTGAAGATTGAGGTTGGAGAAAAAGCAACCTTTTCTAGCACAAAAATGCCGCTTAGAATTTTAGCTGATCTTTTAACACGTGATCACCAAGGTTAGATAATTATTGTTTTATATATATATATATATATATATATATATATATATATTATATATATATATATATATATATATATGTATTTATTTATTTATTATTTACTTATTTATTTTAGTTACCATTCATGTGCCATGGAATCCGAAACCAATAGTGGTAGCACTGAGTTTCTCGCCTCCAATGTCGACAACTTGGCGACTGTTCACCGTCAATCATAAAAAATTCGTTCAAGTAAATGTGGTAGGCCATTGTGTTGATAGTTTAATTGTTCAGGGCCCCAACTTGAAAATTAAAGACATTCCTGTTTCTGCCAAACACTGTGATTCTAGTCTGGTAAGATATTTTTTGTATTAAAAAGCATTTATTTATCTAGGACAAACATTTATATTGATGACTCATGGCTGACAGAAGTTGAATAACTTTTTATAAACTCACTTTATTGTTGCTGGAAGGCAAATTTATTGAATTGTGGAGTGCAGTTCCTGCAATGAGGTGTATAATGGAATATATAACTGGATCTAGCGCACAGCTTACTAGGGAGCTTTTCTCCTTAGGAACGAAAGAGCTGCGAATTGTGGTGGAATTGTTGACAGGACATTGTCAATTGAGGGAATATCTTCATAAGATCGGTGTCGTAGACGACCCGACATTTAGATGGTGTCTGGAGAAAGATGGAACTGTTGATCATGTCTTCGGAGAGTGTCCAGCACTCGATGGACTGAGACAGAGCTATTTAGGAGGCTACTGGTCTCGAATGACCTGCAGCTATGGTGAGATGTAAAGGGCCCAGTGAGCCCTAGGCACCGATGATCAAGTATCGCCACCTTTGTTCGTTTATTTATTCATTCATTCAAACCCACTTTATATATTTTGATACAATAGAATATTCTTTATGTAATCATTATCAGATAAATATTAAAATAATTTGAAAAATCGAATTTAATGAAAATTCAGTATTTTACCGGTGTTTATACAATTACTATAGGAGCTTGTGAACGATCTGTTCTCTGTTAGCGTGCCACCCCTCATATTTTTTAAATTTGCAGCAAAAATGAGAAGTACACCTACTGAAATTTTAACACATATTAAAAACAAGATTTGACAGGCGTTTGATTACTTTTTATTTATTATCAGGCGATTGCTTCACATGTATGCATTACTGGGCTGGGCTTGTAGATGATTTCGATGCGTCCTAAGTGAGAGTTTGGAAAATAAGATGCATTGTGGCGAATTTTCATAATAATTTATCAAAAATTGTTTTGAAATATCGACATAATCGACCGTGAACAGTCATTCCTTGTCGAGAGTCCTCGTAATTAACTGACTATCAGCTGTCAAATGAAGATATATTCACAATTTGGCTTTAACAATTGTAATGTTGTGTTTTTTTTTTTATTTCATTATTATACATTGATGTGTATCCAAAAATATGTAACTAATTTTCTATATCTGAATTATCATCACTATAATAATTATATTTCCACGTTACTGTCCATTTCGCTAAACGCTACTGATTCAAAGATAAACAATACATCCCGAATACAACAATTACAGGGAGCACTAAAAATTATGAATACATTTTGAATTATACTGTTACCGCTCCAACGTTATGTTTGGGCTGGCTTAGCAACGGTGCATATCTGTGAAAATCCTTTGAAATTTACCTGTAGGTAAATCGTTTTATATTTTTATAATTTTAAGTAATTGTGAGAAAATAAGGTCATTTTAATAGTCGCCTACAATATGAAACGTTTAATCTAAATACTATAAATTTTTTCTTCATTCTGTAGCTTGTCAGCTCTGCCACATTCATCAAAAACTATGAAAATTGCGACATATTTCTTAGAAAATACTCTGTCCTTAATATCGAAATTAGCTCCTTATTCCATCGATAATAATGCTAACAGATTTTAATAGTGTAGACTGTTTTAAAGTGATAAATTGCTCTGTAGTTCGATCAATCTTAGAAAACATACAAAGAAAAAGTGGAAAGAGTACAAAGAAAGTTTTTAAGTTTCATTGCCTTTAAACAGGGAATGCAGCAGGAGCGGTCTGTATATGATGATACTGCCGATGCTTTGAGGTTGTTACCATTGTGTATGAGACGCATATATCTTGACCTCGTTCTACTTTATAAGATTGTTAACTCTTGTATTGATTCTCCTGAAATACTCAATAATATTGGATTATCGGTTCCTCAAAGAGCTTTTAGAGCGCACAATTTGTTTGAAGTGATATATCACCGAACGAATTATGGCATTAACAGTCCTATTTCTCGAATGTGTAGGGAAATGACTTCAGTTCCTACCGAGATTGACATTTTTCATTTGCCAATTAATGTCTTTAAATTAAAAATTTTACAATTCTTGAAAAACTAGTTAATATTGTCAACTGTCAATACTTGTCTTTTGAAGCACTTTAATGCATACTTAGATTTGTAAGTTTTTTAATTCTGATTCTGTTTTAAATAGTGTTTGTATTTTTTATTTTTGAAATGGATTGTATTTATTTGATCGATTAATATATTAATATACTATTATTATAATTATTTTTTATTCCAGATTATTTCTAATGGTTTAAGTTATTCATTTTTATGGGAATTAATACATACTAATGTGGAGGCTAATCTGGTTAAAGCCGAATTTAATGTCAAGTACAAATTATACGAGGAAGATACTTATAAAATTTACCAATACTATTTTGATATTACTGATTTTAAGGTAAGTTATATGACATTGAATACAATCTTATATTCAAATACTACATTTTTTTTATGGAATTTTTTTAGACTTTATATATTCTCGATGCGATTGTGGAACCAGCCAAAGGTAGTGAATTTTGCCGAGTGGGAGTAGTATGTCATCTGCACTTGTCAATTTATAATGTAGCCGCCGTCGAAAACGACGACGCTGAGGTGCGTTCAGTTATGTACGAAGTGCTGGCTGAACAGAGTGTATGGGCCGTCTGTGGTCGCACGGCGGGTGTTGTCTGCTTTACTGGCGCATCAGGTAAGATAATAGATTGGATGTAGTAAGAGAATTTAAATTAATTTTGGGGAAGCTGGGTTTTGGAAACATTATTAATACTTTCTGTTATTATATTAAACATAGGTGCAGTGTCGGAAATACGATGTCGCCAATTATTTTTTCCCTATTTGAAGTTTTTGAGTTGTAAAAACTTCTAGAAATGTGTTAGAATTAAAGTATATTTTAAAATATTAGATAAGAAATAAAAATAAAATTATTATTTTTTTCTATAGGCGAAGATGGGTCCGTTCAGCAGGTAGTGCTTGATGTTATGCCACTTACCAGCGGTTTTTTGCCATTGCCCTTGGTGAGAATATCCAAGTATATACCAGCAGAGAATACTCTCCCAGGTAAATCTAGGATACAAACTCACTATTTTATCAATCAGTGATAATATAGTTTTTAGTTTTTAACCGACTCCTAAGAGCCGTTTTACACACACAAGAATTATAGCCAAAATTTATCTGATAATTATGTTGAAAATTTTCATAAAACTAATTTGCTGTTTTACACATCAAAGAATTATTGTTAAAATTTTGGTGAAAATTTTCGGCATAAAAAGTGCGAAAATCGACGCAGAATAAAATTTGTGAATTGACAGCCCACGTTTGTTAATCAACCTAAACTTAATATTAACTCATTGTTTCTTGCACAAAATATCCCTTATTTTGTAGTTTCTTGATTATATATGTTCGGAAACTTTCATATTTACGACATTTTAAGGTTATTCCCAGAGCAAGTTAACTTTTTAATTGCTGGAACGTCACATGTGATGAAAATGCGCATGAGCATCGACAAAATTATCACCAAAATTTTATTCAAATTTCTTGTACGTATCAAACACAGTCGAATTTTATTGTAAAAATTATCTCTAGAATTTTCGGAAAAAATTTGCTGAAAATTTTTGTTAGAATTTTCGGAATAATTCTTGTGTGTGTAAAACGGCTCTAAAAGAAGAAAGTTTTAAATTCGGCCCCCATGTTTTTTATATATGTACAGGGTGAGTCAACGATTGGATGAAGTAGGTTTGTGCCTTTTCAGTGAAATTAACAAAGAAACTATATTTATTGTTTGATACAGTTTATTTTTACGCAGATTTTAAAAATATTTAGGACTCTACAGGGTGAGCCAAAAAACTAGGACAGCATAAAGTTTTATTTTTTTAAATAGAACACCCTATATACGAATCGTATTTTCGATTTAGCTTATAATTTTAAATCTTTTTTATTAAGGGTTTACTATAACAAAACTGAGATAATTAATTTTAAAGAAAAAAAATCACATTTTCAAGGACAAGTTAACATAATTTTTACCTAATATTTGCAATAAAAGCTACAGGGTGTTGAACACATCGGCTCAAATTTGAACAAGTTTAAATGAATAAATATCTTTTTTTTTAAATGGTATATTTTCATGTTATTTAATAGAGTAATAAAAACCCTAAAAGTTTTGTTCAATATATCCTATACCTATTTATAATAGTTTTTGAGATATTTCAGTTTTTCTTATTTTCCATACTTTTTTACAGAAATAGTCTTCATTATCATAGTAGCCATGTAAAATAATAAAAAGAAACTACAGAAACAAACAGAATGTGGTTAAATATGATGAAATACATTATTCGTTATATTACAACGGCAATAGTTTAATTAAACATAATGTGAAAAAATTAACACAACAATAACGACAAGGCAAATACATATTTACTTTTATACTAAATTGAAATAAAAAAATTACCTATTAAATACTGAAATTAATTATTTCTTTTTAATAAGTGTTCGAATAAACGACCCTCTTGTGCAATGCACAAATTTAGTCTTTTTTGCAGATTTTCTCGGACCCTGGACAAAATTAGTGGCGTTATTGTTCTACAGGTATCCCTAATCCTGTTTCGCATATCTTCCACTATTGTTGGTGGATTAACATACACCTTATTTTTAATATAACCCCATAGGAAGAAATCTAATGGGGTGATGTCGCAAGACCTTGGTGGCCACTCAATGAAACCCCCACGTCCAATCCATTTTTTGCGGATATCGTTGGTCCAAAAACGCACGAACTTCACGATAGTAATGCGGAGGCGCACCATCGTGCTGGAACCACATACTGTCGAGCTCATCCCTATCGATACCTTGAAGCAGTTGGGGTAGTTCTTCTTGTAGAAAGTTCAGGTAACTGTGGCCATTTAGTGGTTCATTAAAAAAGTGGGGTCCAATAATTCGATTATGATGAATACCACACCAAACATTTAATGACCAGTGGTTTTGATGTTGCACCTCTCTAATCCAAAATGGGTTTTCTGTGGCATAATAATGCATGTTGCGTCTATTTACGGCACCGTTACTTCTAAAAGTAGCTTCATCACTAAACATTACCTTGCATAATAAATTTGGATTTAATTGAATCTCCGCATTTATTGTACGACAAAAGTTTACACGACTTTCAAAATCATGTCCATGCAATTCTTGGTGTAATTTCATGTGATATGGATGATACTTATATTTCTTGGTAGTACGATTAGCGGTGGATTGTGATGTTTCACATAATGCTGCTAACTGACGGCTACCAATATAAGGATTTTCCTGAACATTTAACAATACTTGTAGTTCTTTTTCTTCATTAGTTACTGGTTTGTTGACCACTTTACGTTTTGGATAATCAACAGTACCAGAAGAATCAAATCTTTGCATTAAGTTTTGAAAAGTATGGGTATTAGGCTGGCGTCGATCAGGATACTTCATTTTGTAAATTCTTTGAGCAAGAAGGCAATTTTTTTGAGCCTCTCCTATTGTATAAATCATATCTATTAACTCATTCTTTGGAAAATTCATTTTACAATATAAGATGAATGCAAAAAAACCAAACTACACTACATAAAAACCAAAAGAAGCGATTGCGGTTATAAATTTGACACACAGAAAAATGTTCTTTTACATTGTTTTTGCCATGGCTACTATGATAATGAAGACTATTTCTGTAAAAAAAGTATGGAAAATAAGAAAAACTGAAATATCTCAAAAACTATTATAAATAGGTATAGGATATATTGAACAAAACTTTTAGGGTTTTTATTACTCTATTATATAACATGAAAATATACGGGGTGTACCATTTAAAAAAAAAGATATTTATTCATTTAAACTTGTTCAAATTTGAGCCGATGTGTTCAACACCCTGTAGCTTTTATTGCAAATATTAGGTAAAAATTATGTTAACTTGTCCTTGGCCTTGCTAAATTCCAAATTTGAATATATTTGTCACAAAATTGAAAACGTTATTTAGGATTGAATTGATGCTTGAAAATGTGACTTTTTTTCTTTAAACTTAATTATTTCAGAAACTATAAAGTTTTGTTATAGTAAACCCTTAATAAAAAATATTTAAAATTATAAGCTAAATCGAAAATACGATTGGTATATAGGGTGTTCTATTTAAAAAAATACAACTTTATGCTGTCCTAGTTTTTTGGCTCACCCTGTAGAGTCCTAAATATTTTTAAAATCTGCGTAAAAATAAACTGTATCAAACAATAAATATAGTTTCTTTGTAAATTTCACCGAAAAGGCACAAACCTACTTCATCCAATCGTTGACTCACCCTGTACTTCGATTTCTCCGGAAAGCCGTCATCGATTTGAATGAAATTTTTTCCATTATGTTCACGAAATTGCTGCGATGGTCCATTTTGATTTTGCTCTAAATTGGTTCAGTAAAATACATAATGAATTTAAAATTATTTTTAAAAATTCAATATGGCGGATTAAAAATTTTACTTCTCTCGATTTTGTTCAAAATTGATATAGAGGTATTTTTGAGGGTGTAAATTACGAATTTCAAATTATTTTAAAATCATTCAATATGGCGGACTAAAAATTTTACATCTCTGGATATTATCCAAAATTAGAATGGGGGGGCTTTTTATAGGTGTAAATTAAGAATTTAAAATTATTTTAAAAAAGTTCATATGGATGACTAAAAATTTAACATCGCTTGATTTTGTTCAAAATTGGTATGGGGGGTCTTTAAGGGTGTAAATTTTGAATTTAAAATTATTTTAAAATAATTCAGTATGGCGAACTAAAAATTTTAATTTCTCGATTTTGTCCAAAATTGATACTGGCTGATTTCTAAGAGTCTTAAAAATGAATTTAAAATTGTTTTTAAAAAAACCCAATATGGCAGATGTAAACTGTCAAAAATTTCGTATTTCCTGATTATGTTCAAAATTGGTACTAAGAGGTTTTTGGGTTTTTGAGGGTGTAGATTAAGAGTTAAAAATAATTTTCTTTAATTCAGTATGGCGGATGCAATATGGTGAGTTGAAAATTTTACGTTATATTGGGGGGGGGGGGGTTCATGGGGCGTATATTATAGATCTGAAATCATTTTCTTGAAACTCAGTATTCAGGAGAAAATATGCCGCACTAAAAAATTTACATGTCTCAGTTCTTTCACTATCGGTTTTAGGGGGTTTTTGAGGGCCGAGGTTACGAATTTAAAATTAATTTTCTAAAATTCAAGATAACGGACTAAATATTTGTTTTGATACAATTTCATTCAAAAGTGGTATTTGGGGAATTCCCGGAATCAAAAAATTTTTTTGTTGTTCGATTTAGTGTGGTCTATTTTGGATCGAATGGGTACTTTTTTGCGACATTAGAAACTCCATTCAATTTAAAAATTAAAAATCGAAAAATAAAATTGTTATAAAAAAACTGAACCAACTTCTAAAAGAGCGCTAAAAAGCGGAAAATAACATACATTTTTATACGAATTTGAAAATTTTGAAGCCCGTGTTAAATTATCACCAAATTAAACAAATAACTATTAACACGAAATACATACAGGCGTCAATAAGAAAGCAATTATATATCGAAATTTCTCAATCTTTGTATGTGAATTATCTTTTTTCATGTATTAATTTGGTGCCAAATTGAAAAAAATCAATTTCATATAAAATTTTATATTATTTTTCGCTTTTTAGCAGTTTTTTAGAAGTCTGTATTTTTTTCTAATTTTATATGAAGTTTTTAATCTTCTAAAATTATTTTATTTGAAATATTTTCGGTGTTTGGTATTTGATACCTTATTATAGATTTTAACTCTTGTGGTTGCTAAACAAACTGGTAGGAGAGACCATAAACCATTTTCAAATTTGTTTTTGTTGAGATATGTTTTGTCAAGTTTCAGCATTTTATAATTACTTAGTTACCATAATGTTTTTTACATAAAAAGGTATTGGTAGTGATTAAATTGAGAGATTTTCATTTCCTATGTGTATCAAATTTAAAACTCTTGAATACACACGAAGTATAATATTTTTAACATTAATATTTAGTTCACCAATCCAATCCAATGGAACTTATTTGTATGCCAAATTTCAATTTTACTAAGTACAAGGAATATGCCTTATAAAATAATAAACAAGCTAGATTGTAATGTAGAATTTTTATTAGACACTAGCTTGGATATTGAAACTTTGCTTTTTACCCATATTTAAAATTATACATAATATTTGCCATCAATTCATGACATAATTGTTTAGACTTCCTTTCTCCAAAGCATTTTAAAGGACATTATAGATGTTTTACTGATAAAAACTAAAAAAGGCAGTATACATTGCTTAACTTAAGTTTAAGAAACTATAAATCACCAAATTATAAGATTTTTAAAAACACTTTCAATCTTGTTACTTGTCAAAAATAGTAAACTTATTTCTAATTAGATGCAGTATTGGAAAAATAAATCAGTTTGGGTTTCAGAAGAGCACTAGTGATGTAATGTCCTCATTTTTGCAGAGAATCTCAACAAGGGGAAAGGGGCAGCGGTAGTATTCTGTGACCTCTATAAAGCTTTTGATTGTGTGATTTACGGGATACTGCAAAACTAGGGTTATATGGTTTTCGGTAAACGGCACTTTCCCGGTTTAGATCTTATTTATAAGGGCGAACATAGAAAGTCAGCGATCGGTTAATGATTTAGTTTATTTGAATATTAGAGAAAATTTCACACTATTTGCAGACGATACAACAAATGCTGAGGTATAGTAAAGACTCTGATCACACACAAACAATATGGCGTTTCGAAAACTAGTATATTACACTTTGACGGTCCTATATTGGAAATTACTATTAATGATAATTTAATATTCAACCGTTGTGAGCTGAAATTCCAAGGTCTTTTCATAGACAACGAATTAAATTTTAAGGCATTGTTGTATATCTGTATCTGGCTATTTCACATTGAGAATGACGAGAAAAGAGCTCAGCACCAATGTATATTTCTCACTTCTCAAATCCCATATGAGGTATGGTGTTTCCTTTTGGGAAAACACTAGTCAAACTCCATGTTTGCGCTCCAAAAGAGAGCACCAAGGTATATGTGTGAGACTACTAGAGAGATTTCGGATGGTGTTGTGGAAATTACAACCTTACCTGTGTTTAGAAGTACAATCCCAGATATATATATATTTTTTTGATGAGATATAAAAATTTATTGATACCAATGTTTCAGATAAACCTGGCAAAGGTGATACTCATCCTCGATTGGAGCCGTTTAGTTCTGGACAAGTATATAACAAGAGTAAAGGGAAACAGTTGCACATAATAGCGGCGACAACAGAAAGCAATTCATCTCAATGATATTAGTTGTAAGTTCAGTAAATCGTGTTTGTGAATACTATATTGTTAGGAAGTGACGTATGTTATGATAAAGGAATACGAAAAGCAATTATTGTAAATGATACAGGAAAATAAGTAAAGATATTGCATGATTATGAAGATAGGGTAACTCAAATGGATTGTATTGCATTGGATCAATACATTTTCTCGTTACGCCATCTGTTCAAAGAATGATATCAAGTAAGCAATTCTTGTGACTAATGTGCAGATTAAGAAGTTATTGGTGTTTCTATTTCTGTTCACGTGATTGTGATTAAGAATAAAATTTGAAATAATTACTATCTGAAAATAGGTGTACAATTTTTTTAAAAATGATTTAAGTAACTATATTACGATGAAAAGGCGTGAAATTAGCCATTTTAACTACTCTGTGTCAATGTGTTAATGCATATTCAAATATCTCGTTCATTTTTAAAGTTCAGTTTTTAACAAAATTAGACCACCTTTTTTGTTCGAGAGGCCTGTAGTTCTGCGCTTTATACAATTTTATTCAAAGAGTTAATTTTATATAGAGTTTGTATAAATTAACAAAACAAGGAATGTTCTAGATCTGCAGGTACTGGATGATACTATCAGGTCATTCCATAAGTAATGTGTAAAGGGGGAGTCGTATTTATTTGTAGGGAAGAAAAACGCAATTATCAATTTTAGTACTACAGGGCTTGGTTACTAATTTATTAAACATTTTGGACGTTCAAAATAGTCAAAATTAGATTCTGTAAAGCAGAAATTAACTTAGGTTAATTTAGTTAAGACACTTCAAAAATTTAAGTTAAATTTAAAGCCCAGATCAACTATAAACTTTCAGATTTAACCTGTAAGATCCGTTTTAAATGAATATTTATACTATTATATAATAAATTGGAACTTTCAAAAAAAATCTTTGATGCCTATGGGTACTGCAGTGTATAGGATACAAAGGTGGTCCCAGAAGTATACGACTCTATAAATAAAACAAAAAATTTGGAAAAATATATCTATATTTCTCAATAGTCTCCTTTCACCTTGTTACACTTCTCCCAGTGATGTTCAGTAGCTTCGATACTCTATTTATAGTAAAAACCGTTGAACTTCTCAAAATAGCTATCAATCGCAGACTCTACCTCTTCATCGTTAGCAGATCTTTTACCACCGAGCCATGTGGGTTAAATCTGGCGAATAGGGTGTGTTAAAAAGCAATTTTAACATTAATTCATTGATTTTGGTATGAAGTGGTGAATTGTCTTTATGAAACAACGCGTTCTTTATTGCTAAATGCGGCGTTTTTTCTTGATTTCATCACTCAAAGGGTGCAATAAGTTCGCATAATACTTGCCGTTGATTGTTTTTATTTCTGGGCATACTTAATGAAAATTATTTCACGCGTTGCCAGCAGATGGAACTACCTTCTCCTTCTTTGGGGCCGATTGCCCCCTTTCAGTCCGTTGTTTTTACTGTTCATTCATCTTAGATGTGAACTGATGGATCACATAACGATTACTTAATTTTTTCCATGTTTACAAATTCACTAAGAGCATTTACTATTGATGGCTGTCGAATAAATACTAAACAGCATTACGTCTTCAAACTTTAGCTTTATAAGGTTAGTACTTTCAACCACAATAATTTCTTTCAAAGAATAACTGCCATCTATAAGTCAGGTCGGGGACTTCTGGAACTACCCTTGTATAGCATAAGGTAACTATAACACAGTGATATTCTTTTAGTAACACATAATCCAGTAGACTTTTTGTAAGTTTGATATACAAGATTAAATTTTTAAATAATTGTGTATAAAGCGCTTTAAATAACAGTTTTTAGCATTTAAAAAATTGTCCAATGCAGGCCTAAACTAACTGAAATATTAAAACTTAAAAATGAGCGAAATTTTTTCGTGCGAATTTTGTTTAAAGTAAATAGGAAGAAAAATGAAACATAAATAATGCTTTTACAACATTAAATTTGAGGTTGAAATAAAGGCAGCAAGTAGTCTAAGAAATATTCGAGGGGTCCATATTAACTCCCGGTCCAAATTGGAACCTTTTTCTCTCTTTCAAGTAAGCATAAGATGTGGCGTCATTTAATACCATTTCAGTGTTAATTATAAAAATAATTGTTATTGGAATATAAAACGTTAGCTGAATGTGAAATACCCTTTTTCTGAAAAATACTTTGTTGTTCATGTAATGCTATCAAATAATAATAAAATGGGAATATTGCCGTTGTTAAAAATTTACTGTGTAACAGCCTGTCAATTTAGCTATAAGACTTGATAAATATCATTGCGTCCCCGCTGGTTTATAGTTGGATATATATTTCCTTTTTGATGACTTAATTCCATTATTTTTGTATGTAAACACCATACTCTAAAACCCGACAATCTAATAAGATGGACGACAACATAATAATATTAACAAGATACAATATTGCAGCAATCTTTTTATTAAAGGACCAATAAAAAGAAAATTAGCTTGCTAAACTTAACATTTTTTTTAATCAAGAAACTGGCATGACCGCGGTTTTGTAATAATGTTATATTATCAAACGCAATGCGTTAAAACTAAAGATTTACATCTTTTTAATGTCGAGGTTCTAAAGGCAGAACATCGAACAACCGTGAAGTTTCTAGGTCTGTTTGATGGTTAAGAAGGTTATTTGTGCTTATTTTGTTGTATATATAAATTTTTATGGTCTTTAGGATATTAAGTAGGTCCAATCGCTGTCCATGTTAGATCATAATGAAAGTGATTTTTTTAATAATATTTTTAGTCGTAATCTATACTGTCGTGGATTAACTTTATCCTCTAAATTTTTGAGAATCCTATTTTCAAAAATGTAAAATTAGTCTTATGGGAAATCAGGATCTTGGCACTTTCCTGTGAATTTATATATACATTCAATATAAAAACTTTAACCCACTGATATTTTAATATAATACAAATTAATTAATTATTGTGATTATGTATTATATATATATATATATATATATATATATATATATATATATATATATATATATATATATATATATATCTAATTAATACTTATCAAAATCTAATCTGAAGTAAATGTCGTAACGTTTATAATGTGTATTAACTTTTTTTTAAAATTTTTATGAACTAAATTTATACTATTACATTTTATGCATTTTACATGAAAAATACTAACTCAAAAATTTCCTTTTTAACGACATGTCTGGAAGATTTGATAAATCACAATTTTGACTTTCTAGTGTGGAGTGAAATGTTCTTCTAATAGTTCTGTTTGTTGTATTCACTATATTTTGATGCTATTGTATATGTCTTTACAAATTTACTAGTATCTTTCCCACGAGACATTTGAATATTATGAGTAAACATTTTGTTATTTTGTATTTATATTTATTATGAAAGAGCAAGGTTAGACTACTGTCTTGGAGATAAACATAAATAGTAACAATATAATGTTGCCAAATCACACACTAGTTACGACCAGCTGTTTTAAATGAGTCAAATAAAGTACCATATTTCATTATTTTTTTTATATTTTCTATTTTCATGATAAATGCCTTGAAAACTATTTGTTTTTAAGTTAAATTTTTTTTATTATAATTTTAATTTATTTTTTCTAATATTGGGTACTACAGTTCATTTGACTCATGTAGTAGTGAATGTACGCCCTTAAGCTTTTTATATTTGGATATGGTATACAAAATTTTAATACTGTTAACATCTGGGGTACTATGACTTGTTTTTATGAATGAAAAAAAAATTCTTTTTTGTGTTCTTTAAGCCTTGTTTGGAAATTTCTTCTCGTTTGTCCGATGTAACGTCTATTACAATCTGAACAATTTGTTCTATAAACTCTCGACTTTTGTAGAGAGGAAATTTTGTCTTTGGCTTTAAATACGTGTGACCGTTTTTGTAACAATTTGAATGCGATTTTTAAATTATTTTTTTTTTTATAAGATTACTTATTTTATCTGAAGTATGTCGAAATATCGTTATTTTTTATTTATATTGAAGGGCTTATAATTGGTTAGGTGCCGTTTATATTTGTTTTTTATTTATTAAATTATTAATTTCCATTTCACTGTAACCATTATTGAATGCAATTTGTTTTATTGTAATATTGAATTAAAAATTGTAATAATTAACAATTTAATAAAACAAAAACAAACTACACTCAACTAAAAAATATACCCATTCAACATAAATAAAAATAACGCTAAATACACAAAGCTTACATATTTTGAACCGATTTCAGATAAAATAGCTAATGTTCTGACCAAAAAAGAATTTTAAAATCACATTCAAATCGTCACCAAAACCGTCAGACTTGTTTAATGCCAAATACAAAATTTGAAGAACAAAAGACAGCATATTTTAAATTGAAATTTCGCTAACTATTTCATAGAAACAGGTCATACTTTCCCAGATGCTGTCAATACTCAAATTTTACATAGCATACCAAAAAGTTAAAAGCTTAATATCTTAAATGCCATAGAAATTTATAGGTGCAAACAAACCGGTACATTTAACCTTGTTAACGTCAAACAGACCTACGGAATTTCCCGTTGTCGATGTTCTCCTTTAGTACCTAGATAGTTAATAATGTTCGAGCAAAGATTGTTCTAGAAAATAATGTGAATCTGTAGTTTCAAGGCGTTGCGTTTAATAAAGTAACAGTTTCGTGAAACAGCGGTCACGTTAATTTTTTAGTAATAAAAATGAAAAATAAGTTTAAAAAAGTAATTTTTTTATTGATTCTTTACAATGGACTATCACAAAGTAACAGACTAAAATATTTATTTTTTATTTGTACGAAGTGGCTCACGCATGTAACATGAGCTTTTCTCGAAAACCAGAAAAAACCTTTTATATGAATTTTGTTTAGTCTTATCTTAATTTTTATTTAATCGTGTTTTGCCTTTGTATTGGTCATTTTGCTTGTACTGTTATTAACTGTTTTATTTTAAATGAAAAAATATTCTTAGAATCTACTTGAGATTTTGACAAGTGTCAGTTGTGGTTACCTAGTAAGGTCCAAAAATTTTCAATCTATTATTTAATTAATTATTTAATTTAATTTAATAATGAATATTACTTCGGGAAAAAAATTAAAAGGGGGAAATTTCCATCTTCGTATTTCACCGGTACAGGACTGGGCAAAAGATAATTAACGACCAGCCGCGTCTTGACATGCGGTCTGTAGCGATTATTAAATTGATATAGGCGGAAGTTCTGAATCACAGACGAAAGAATTAGCAATAAGAATGGTATCTTAAAAATGACAGTGACATAATTATTGGGATATGAATAAGGCCAGCACAAGATGACTTCCGAGCTCCTTTTAGCTATCCATATGTATGAAATGTGCTTTCGAGGCTACTATTTGGGAATATGGTTTCACTTAACTTAATCATGCATCGTATCCTGATCTGGCTCCTGAGGCCCGATTCTGTGGGCGTATTTTTTGACATTCCCTTTTCTTATTCCTTTTAGGATAGTGATAAACTTATGTGTTACTACAGACTGAACAAAGATGGAAGATCCTTATTATGACATTCTCTTTGCCTTTACTTTTATAGAATCGCAGCCCTGGTGATTATTATTTATTCTTAAATTCAAATTTGAAATTTAACACAGAAAATGAAGTGTCGGCGATTTCAGCAGACTCCTGACTATTTGTGGTTATATTGAAAAATAATAGACATTATTATTTTTTTATTATTCATTTTACAATTCAGGCTAACCTCACTATATTTATTGCAAGACATAACACATATGCATCAGATGATGCATTGAAGGTCTGTTTAGTTCTATTTAAATGGTGTAAACTGCCCTGCACATTTTCTTTCTTCCTATCTTAGGTTTTTTCTGAAAATGTCATTTTTTATCGAAGATTGAAAATTGTTACTTTTATACCTTAGAACCTATTGAATCTAGATTAAATAAATAAAATTTGATTAAAATCTACAGTAGATTCCAAAAATGATATAATATATAGTGTTCTATTTGAAATAAAAATTAAAGTTAATTTATTTTATATTTAACTTTTTTGTAAGTTACTTTGAGATAAGGTATAATCTCATGCGAGCGTTTCTGCATTTTAAAAAGAAAAATATTCTGGTCTTGGCTAACATCGGCCTATGAGAGGACTTTCATGGTAAGAACCCCACACTACGTTAAATGTAGGCTTTTTTGTCCCTATCCTTGCAATCAGCTGTCCCTTGCTATATATGGTTAACATTGACGTTAAAGTGTTGTGGCCGTAAATATTACGAAATAAATATTTATACAGAAAATTTGTGTTTTACATTAAGAATTGTTGTATTGAAATATTTTGGGCGACCAAAATACATTTTTTTGTCATGGAAGTTTTGGCCTAAGTATATTTAATTATAAAATATTAAAATCAGATGAATCTTACGTCATATAAAAAAGGGAAAATAACCCTAAATGTCTATAAACCTTAGCGTTCCTAAAATTTATAACCTGAACATTGTAATTCTCATTATTATTATTATTTTTGATATTATATATTATATGACCTTGCGTAAAGATTATTTTATATGTAGTGCCATTTTGAACAAAATATGCCTATTGTTTACAGGTTGTAGACAATGTTGAAGATTGACTAATATGTGGGTAAATTTGGAATTTCGATACTGGATTTACTTTAAGATTCCATTATTATTTTTAATATAAGATGCGTCTATAAATGTTCTTTTTCATGTTGGGTTCGCTATATATTGCCACAGCATCAGACAATTTTATAGCTGGACAATGTCTCAATCATGGATCTAATCACTCTGTTTTAACCAGACGGGGAATTATACAAAACCTTTATAAGCACGCAGTATCTTTATGCAACCATGCAGATTCACTTGAAACGGTAGCAAACATTAAATCCGATTTATACCAGACTTGTTATCCTTTAAAATTAATTGACGATATTATAACTAACCTTAAAACAAAGATCATTTGACAGCAAAAAACACATTCGTTCTTCATAATTCCGTATATTAAGGAAACCTCGGAGAAAACAAGATGCCAGCAGTTAGAACATAAAAACAGCCTTCAAATCGCAAATACACTCGGAATTCATTTAACAAACATAAAACTTTTTGGTTGAACTAACCTGAACTAACGATAAGAAAGAATGTGTTTACAAAGTTCCATGTGAGTGTGGTGAAATGTGTATTGAAGAAACCAAGCATCCACTATGAGTTAGAATTAAGTAACAAAAAAAAGGAGAACCGTCGAGATCTAGTATTGCAGACCACGCCTGGGATAAACAACAGCATATAAAATGGTCTGAAGCTGTGGCAAAATATATTGAATCTAACATGAAACGGAGAAAATTTCTAGAAGAAGCTTACATTAAAAATAATAATGGAGTCTTCAGTAAACTCAGTGTCGAGATACCTAATCTATGGCAACCACTACTTTGTAATCATTGAGGTGTTTTTACAGCGAAGCGCAACTTGACGCTTCAATGGACACAGTCTTTATATGAGCTCGTAGCCTTAAGACGAAACTTTCAGTTTATATTTGATAACGATTAAAGATACAACCTAATCGAAACGTTGTACAAACAAATAAAGACAATGAAAGTCTGAGAACCACATTACAGTCAATGAATATTGTTATTTTAAAAGTTAGTTTCATCTTAAAAATTATTTATAAAACAAATATCCACGTGGCCGTATCAAGTTCATTTTTATTTTAGTATATACTTGAAATCAGTCAATTTTTTATTTCATTATACTTATTTGGTACTTGATGCTTTGAATATCATTCCAAACTGTTTTCTTTAAAATTGGCAATGATGATCTTTAGTTCATTACACTAAAAACCTTTTTACTAATAACTTTTAAATTATTTACTTCTTACCTAAATTATTTCCAATATTTTGATTCTACTACTCATTTAAACCCTTGTTGAAAAATTAAATATTTGTGATTTTTATGGTGTCTTATCTTATTACACAAACTGTATTAATGTCATTTTGTTTCTGATCAGAGAATACTTAAATTTGAAAATATTGGGAATTTCTGTAAATATGAACTTAATACGGCTTCGATTTTCAAACCATCACGTTTCTTAGTGTACAATATTTTGTTAAGTGTCAAACACAGCAGGTGTGTTCAAACATTGCCTTGAAGTATTTTTTTACTAGAGTCTGGTGTTGTCTTAATTTTTAGAATAATATATAATTATTTTAATAACGGTCATAGTAATTACTTTAAGGATAGTGTTATCCTTATGTAAAAATATTGGGTTTACGGGAAACGCAATTAATGAGAAATTACCAACGGTGTCGGTTTTTAGACGAATTGGTCGTTACCAAGCAAGAAAGGGGTCATAGCAATGAAGAATTACACATTTATTCAAAAGTTTAGCAGATTATTACAATTATTATAATATGTGGATTACATGTAGTATGGCATATATTTTGTACTAGCAGTAACCGGCGCGGCTTCGCCCGCGAGTGTAATGAGGAACGGTTTGGAACCTTAATAGATTACGCCACAATAATTAATTAACTTTTTCCGCTTCTGTTTATAAATCAATGTGAAATAAATTTAGTTATTTTGCAAATTGCCGTGGTATACTAACGAACATAATCTATGCAATACACCTGGCAAAATAGTAGAAACACATTTTAACCCTTTTTAGCCTTACAAAATGCAATTTCGAAAAATGCTGGAATTATTTTTTAGATAATCGTATGTAGAATGTGTGTCGCCAAAAATCATGTTCGTATCGTGATTTTTCGCAGAGAAAATGATCAATAGTAAAATCGACGTCTTCCCCCTTTTACCCCTCTTAAAATGCGAATATCGAAAAATCAATTAACTAGTTTTTAGGTATTGTTATGAGCTATCTTTTGGGTAGTCCAATGTCTATTTGATCAAGAGGTATCGATAAATTTATCAAATAACAATTTACCCTTTTTCCCCTTTTTGGAGTGCGAATTTTGAAAAATCCTTTCTTAGTGGGTGCCTACATGGTGTTGCCAACCTTTCCCCAAAATTTCCTTTGCGGTCAGTCAGTCAGTCAAGACATTGTCTCTTATAAGTACAGATTTTCAAAATTTAGAAATTCTATAATTAGTTTTAATCACAAGTAAATAAACACAATTTTCTAAATGTTTACTATGAGGCCATCTCCGAAAAATTACTGATTTATCTGGTGCATGTCGTATTTTAATACGCGATATTATAGAAGCAAAGTCCAGTTTACATTAGAGAGGTGAGGGCTTACTATCGATAAAGTAGAGTGGATAGCACATGTGAAATAGTACATCCTACTCGCTCTTTCCCTTATCATAATTTTCATTCTATTCGACTGAGACTCTACTGATTTAAACAGTCTAAGTATAGTAGAGTAGATCGCGAAAATGTACGGGATCTTCAGCAGCCAGTTCTTGTAAAATATCTGGATACTCCTAATTAATTTCTTCTAACCCACTCTCTTACTCATATCTTTTATGTTCGGTAATTTCTTCTAAAACTTCGTCTAATAAACGTTTGCAAGCACTTCTTTACTCTATCAAAATGACGACAACCGCATAATTTTCACCGTAATAAATTTTAAACTGGACTCTCCTGAGAAGTAATAAAAGCTAAACCAATTCTTACGTGTAGTGTGAGCGAGACGTGCGCAGTCATGAGTGCTACGCTACAGTCCCATTTATGCTACATTTAGTTTTAGTTTACCGTTACCAAGAAGTGGTTTCTACACTTTCTTATATCTAAAGACCGTTTACTAAAGCAGCTCGGGTTCTGATGTATAAACACGGCTTCTTTGAATTTTCTCTAGTATTGTTCTCCAGGGTACCTATTCTCGTTCTCGAGAGAACGATCATCTTGATGGAAAGTGGGCGTGGTTCTCACGAAAAAGTACGAAAACGTATTCAGAATAAGGTTTCTTACTTTTTCGTGAGAACCACGACCACTTTCCATCAAGATGAACGTTCTCTCGAGAACGAGAAAAGCTACCCAGAACACGATTTCATACTTTTTTGTGAGAACCACGCCCACTTTCCATCAAGTGATCGTTCTCTCAAGAACGAGAATAGGTACCCAGATCATTTTATGTGATGTTGTCCATGAGTCCAGGCGTGGTTGCTAGCACCAGATTTTTCTATTTCTCGATCTTCTGATGTTCCTTAATCCTTGCTTCTTTGTTTCGCCACGGACTCTTCTCTCCACGTGTTCACTGGCTTTGTGTATATAGCAATTTTTTCAAAATTAGTTTACCGAACAGATTTTAGGTTAAAATGTAGTACTTCAAGCCTATTCTAAACCATACAATTGTTAAATAATAATAATAAAAAGCAACATTGCCGGGTTGAGCAGTTAATCTAGACATGTTATAATGTTACAAATTCTAGCTATCTACTGGCTTTGTGTATAGAGCAATTTTTCCAGAATTAGTCTACCGAACAGATTTTAGATTAAAATTTATTACGTCAAGCCTATTCTAAACTGTACAATTGTAAAATAATAAGAATAGAAAGCAACATTGCCGGGTTGAGCAGTTAATCTGGACATGTTACAATCTTACAAATTCTAGCTATCTATTGGACTATCATTATAGGCAGAAACCAAGGACTTTTAGGTAAAAACAGTTGTTTATAGGTCGAAAAATTCTGTATATTCCAGAAATTACGTTATTTAATATCTTATGATATTTATATAATTCAAAAATGGTATGAAAAATAAAATTTCTTCATATCCTAAAAACTTTATATTTTCCTACAACAAGGCAGATCATCCCCTGGTAGTTATGGCTATACGAGCACCCTTGAAACACTAAATATTTACATAGTTCAGGAACTTTGTACAGGATTTTGCTTTTCTATGCCTGTTTTTGTTTTAACCTAAAATCTCTTTAAGTACTACTTTATTCTATTAATATAAACTAGGTGTTAATGAGGCATCGTTTGTGACGCGTAATCAACTTATACAATATCTGTTACAACTGTAGTATGGTACGGGAACAAAATAATTTACATGGCGAGTATTTTGTTTACTAAATGTAATAATAATTTATATTGTGACAGATTATTAATTTATTTAAAAATTTGTGGCGTGTTCTAATTAATATTTACCGTTATATCCACCAATTGTTTTTCTAATTGAATTATTTAAATAATAGAAACATGCCAATTAATGCTTAGACTGGTGTCGGGGCTTTATTTTTATACACGAGTAGCGGCAGCAATTTTTGATCTTCGGATGTGGTCGACATTGTCGATTTTACAAACAATAGGTTCAGCGCCATCTGTCATTTCTATTTGCATCTGAAGTTTAATGCATTGCCCAACTGTCGCTTAAGCAATCTTATTATAAAATATTCAAAGCAATTATTGAACACATCTAAACATTGTATTATTTTTTATCGGTGGTTGTATTGAACGAAGTATAAAATATATCTTTAATTTTAAGCCCCATTGTATTATATTTATTTTTTTATGTAAAGTAGAATATATTTCCCCTAGATATTGTGTATATTGATGTAAATATTTATTAAATAAAAATCCTATTTATTGTTTGTTACATAAGTCTTTTTTATTTAATTCATTTTTCAGCTAGGATATATATATATATATATATATATATATATATATATATATATATATATATATATAATTATATAAGTAATTAATTAATTTGCTTTTATATCAAAATATCAATGGGTCAAAGTTTTCATATTGAATGTATTCAAAAATCTGAAGTGCGCGCTCATGCAACGTTGCCAAACGTTTCGACTCCATTTTAATGAAGGTTAGTTCAGGTTAGAATTTTATGAATGCCGTAAATCATTACTTTTTTAGCAAATAAAAAAATATATATCAATAGTGCCAACATGGTGCACTATGAGCAGGGTCAGTTTTGCAAGACTTCAAGTTTTTCGAATTATAGGTATTGCTCCTAGAGGCACCCCTGTTAGATTATTGCATCGTGATCTAAAAATAGAATCACTAAAAAATACTTTGATAAAATAACTGTCAAATATCATCTTAAAGCCCATTTGGCTAACAATGATTTTTAATCGACACATCACATGTTTACTTTAGACCTGAGAAACTACCAAAAAGGCTCGATAACTAACGAGAACACTGACATTGGTATTCAGCTTGATAGAACAAAATAATAGCAAGATTTGCTGAATCAAAAATCGGCATTTCACACTAAGCGCCAAACCCTAAGAACAAAAACAAGTTCTAAAACATATACTGACTTAAAGAACACTAATATATATATATATATATATATATATATATATATATATATATATATATATATATATATATATAAAATAAAATAGAATAAAATATTGGCGAAGCGGACGTGAAAATTTGTCAATCTACATGATTCTCGTATTAAAAAGTGCGGAGCACTCCAAAGTATGGAATAACTCCGGGTCCGACAGATGGCGACAGCGCTGTTTCGTCCTAATATGGGACTCGTCAGGCCACCGCAGTCGGTACAAACCATCATCTCGCCTTTGCATCGTATAAGCCATACTTATAATCAAAATACGGCAAATAAGACGACAAAGGCGACATCTCGATGGTCCACTCGATAATACAAGAACCATACAGATTAACAAAGTTTGTAAGAGAACCGTCATATGGTGGCGCGACGGTGAATTAAAACAGAAATATGTAAAATCGAGTACACGAAACGCGCTGCCCAAAAGATAGGGGTCGCATTTTTCGGTACTGGCAAGCAAGCATACCGCTATTTAAGCAGCCAAAGCCACGTGCCGCACCAAACGATCCCACCATGAGAGTATCGTTTAGCGTGTTTCAAAGGATCAATCGTGTACTCGATTTTACATATTTCTGTTTTAATTCACCGTCGCGCCACCATATGACGGTTCTCTTACAAACTTTGTTAATCTGTATGGTTCTTGTATTATCGAGTGGACCATCGAGATGTCGCCTTTGTCGTCTTATTTGCCGTATTTTGATTATAAGTATGGCTTATACGATGCAAAGGCGAGATGATGGTTTGTACCGACTGCGGTGGCCTGACGAGTCCCATATTAGGACGAAACAGCGCTGTCGCCATCTGTCGGACCCGGAGTTATTCCATACTTTGGAGTGCTCCGCACTTTTTAATACGAGAATCATGTAGATTGACAAATTTTCACGTCCGCTTCGCCAATATTTTATTCTATTTTATTTTAAATTACACGGACAAAAACTTATCTTCATATTATATATATATATATATATATATATATATATATATATATATATATATATATATATATATATATTATATGTATATAATATAGTATTTGACAATTATTTTATCGAAGTACTCTTGCAATGATTGTATTTTACGATGCAATAATCAAACAGAGGTGCTTCTAGGACCATACATATAATTCTTAGACCTTTATTTTGAGAAACTTGAGGTCTTGTAAGACTGACCCTATTCGTGGTGCACCTTTGTTGTCACTGTTGGTATATATTTTTTTAATCTGCTAAAAATGCAATAATTTAAGGCATTCATAAACTGTCTTTATTGGGCGGTGATTATAAATGCATTTACATAGGGGAAAATCAAAATAAAAGCTTAAATTTAAAATTTCTTTTATTTTATGGTTTCTGGTTCGTGGTCCAGAAAAATATATAATGCATAATCTATGCATTTACATAGGACATAAAAATATTAATATGTTACAAAATCTTCTACTACAAAATATATTTTAAAATATTTACATAATTTATACCCTTTACAGAACTAGTTTGCAATATTTTCCATAGAAATCTATATCTTCGTTTTGAATAAAAAAATGTTCACGTTATACTTATTAATGTTATAAAAAAGCCAATTGTCTGAAATACTAGTAAAAAAAGTGTACAAAGAAAAAGTAATAAATATATTAGGAAACATACTTGCATTTTTACACCTGTACTAAATTAACCGAGTAAATTATGTTAACTCCTGATCACTGAGGTGACCATCGTTTGAAAATTCAAAATTGTTGATATTGATTTAAAAAATACAATAGAATTTTTCGGTAAGCAACTTGTGTAGTGTTTTTAATGTTATAACGATGATGTTAATACATGCAAGATAGTGTGTAATAGAGAAACAGGAGCCTATGTCTAAAGTCAGTGGGATAAAAACGAACAAGACTAAAGAATAAGTCTTTAAGAACACCCCTAAAATTCCGTTTTTAACGGAGGTTGGAAAACATCAAGGCTATTCTCACCTTGCTGACCATTACCCTAAGTACTTCTATTGATCTGCAATCGAACCCTTCTCTAGATGGTGTAACCAGTAACCATTTGTTTTAATTGTTTTACATATCTTCGACATTCAGCGTAATACTTCCACATCCGTGACCCAGTCCTTCTATGCTATTCTCAATGTTCGGCGATAACATCACGTTTCTGTGTGTGCTTTGTCTGCTTGAGTGTTTAAATTTTGACACCGTACATCAATTTAGTAACTAAGATTGAGATTAATATTAGGGCTTCGGAGAATTATTTTTAATGAAAGCATTTGTAGCAATCTCAATTCGAACCTTTTTTTGTTGAATCTAATCATTATTACCTATCAATGTTCTTATCTATTTGTAGGACGATACCCTTTCAATATTTGTTGGAGGCAGCCAAACTTACTCTTACATTCTGTGATTTAGTGAACACCATAAACTTAGTTTCCTTGACGTTCACTGAGAGGCCTCTACCTTTAACAAGGTGGTAATACTTGATCGTCAATGTCTAGGCCTCGTTCGGCCATTTATATATCACCACAGTTAGAGGTCATCCGATGCCGGATGTCATTGCAAATCCAAACAGCCTCGTTGATTGAACTTGCCTAAAGGCTTTCGGTGACAAAACTGTCACTCTCTGAGGACGACACCAATGAAGATGGGCCTTCAAGTGACAATGTTTTGTTAACAATCCTACTAGAATTCAAAGCTCCCTAGTAAACCAGGCGCTAGGTCCAGTTATATGTTCCTAGGTACACCTCATTCCAGGAGCTCCTCCCTCAACGATTCAGTAAATTTACTTTCCAGCAACAAATTTAATTTCCTTTTACCAATTGCAATTGGGACAGGTAGAATTAGTTGGGGTCCATATGGTTCAGTTGTGGACACCACCTTTGCCAGACGGTCCGCTTCCTCATTCACGTGTATACCCGAGTGACCGGGACCTTCATGACTCTGATTGTGCAGCCATTCCTTGTCAGAATGTTCAGTACATCCATGCATTCACACACCAGTCGCAAAGTTAAGCGACACTAGACTTCAGTGCCATACTTCTAATATGAGTTATTTATTCTTTCTACCAAATGCTGTAAATACCTTGTGCTGTCTACACAGTGTCGTCGGCATTCTTCATATTATAATTAATAACTTCATCGTTTTATTTTTGTTTCTCGAATTAAGAATTTTATGGCCATTAATGCTTTTTTTATGTCCGTGATAAATTTTCTGTTTTTTCCCGTTTTCGTATATAATATATCCGTAATATAGACTACATATTGTTTAATTCCTTTATTGACCTATTTGTATTCTTGACTCTACACCTATATATTGAAAATGATAAGTTAAAATAATGTGATAACACGTTAGAGAAGTATATTGACGCTCGGTATCTACTTCACTCATTACACCTCTCCATGACCCATCCTCCAAATAAGATCTGTTTCTACAGTTTGGCTTCTGTAAAAATTATTTTATTCACATAAATGTTGAACTTTGTCAAAAGTCTTTTAAAGTCTATGAAACACACATATGCATCTAGGTTCACATCTAGACATTTTCGTGTTAATACATTCATTCCAAAAAAAGCTTTTCTAGTTCTCATCCCGTTCTTCGTCCAAATTGTGTGTCACTAACATCTTCTTCAACTTTTATTAAGATTCCCTGTATAACAAGACAATGTAACTATCTTTAAAATAAATTTGAGAAAAAAAACTTTTACAGATATACTTTTTACTTAAAAAATGTATTAGGTAGCAAAGTGTATGTAGTTTATTTTTCTTCTTTGTCAAAAACGCAAAATTTCATCAATTATATGAATTTAATTTTGAAATGACATCTTTAACTTAATGTGAAAGGGATAGGTAAGTTAACACTTAAATGTGCGCCACTTCTTTACTAGTATTTAATAAGTTTGTATAATTATAGAATGGGTCGATTTATTCATATACATATAAAATAAATACCGAGGATGTTGAACAATCTTTGATCCCGACATTAAAGGACAGATGTATTTCCTCATTCCCAAAGTCTTTAGCGTGTAACTCCGAAACGGAAAAGTGCTGTTGGTGTTTTCAAAAACAGTGGCCAATAAAAAAAACGAACTTTATGTCATTTTAAATTGTTTTGACGGCAAGGATTTTCTAAATAAAATTTTAAGTTATAGTGATGTTTATCATTCAAATCATGCTTTAAATATAAAGACGATCTTTTATACAAAGTTTAGTATTTATTGTACATTAGGAAAACAAAATTCTATAAGAATTTGAAGGAAATCTATTTTTTGGGAAAATATGTAAATATAATAACGCGAGAAGTCATTCAAAGTTACCAGTAAAATTAAAGCACTTAGCGTCTGCGTACAGAGGACTTTGGGAACAAGGAGATGAAGTTGTATGATTTTAATATTGCTGTTTTACATTGTTGGAATCATATTCCACTCATTGCTTTTTTATGAGCGATTATCAGTATTTATTTTGTATGTATATGCATTTATTGGTACTTTACTGTTAGAGGCAGCATAAACCTATGAAAGAGCTATTGTAAAATATGGGTACAAGTATTAAAAATATTTGTAAACCGTTGAATATTTATAAAAAGTGAAGGGAGAGTAAAAAAGCTTACCCCATAATTCCCTAAAATGGTTTAACTTTAAAACTGATCTAAGTTGATAGTAAGAGGTTTAAATTGATAGGTGGAACAATAAGTCAATAAAAATGGAAAATTTTGTTTAATTTCGGAAGACAAGTATTCCTCTTACCGATTCTAAAGATTTATTCTTAATTTTTTTCAACTAAAGGTTTGTTTAAACCAAACTCACTAACTAGAAGGTCCAACTTAAGTGGAAACTATATTTAGTCTAAAAGTTCAACCTTTTTAGTGAATGCGGCTGTTAAGTTTTTATACAAGAGGGACGTAAAGTCTAAAATAAATTCATTTCTTGTTGTTTTGTTTTGAAAAATCGTTAAGACATGTCTGTTCTTTTGGTACGAATTTGTTTCAATATATTAAATATACAGGGTGACTCAAAACAAGCTGTGTTATAATTAATTTTGATGTGTCAAATAGTGACTCCCAATTTTTTGTATACTTTTAGACTTTCTGCGAAATTCTGAACATTTTTTTTTATTAAATGTCTTATACCCACATGTAACTGTTTTCGAGTTATCCAGAGTTAAAAGTCATAATGAAATAGTAACAACAGATAAGCGATTTATAAATTAATTCTGGATATCAAAAATAATTAGATTAAATTTATAATGAATCTATTTTCTTTTTGCGTTTTTTGTTTAACTATTTTTTTATTTTAATTTCTTTTTTTTTCGCCTAACGTGAGCCATATAATGTAGAATAAAGTAACAAAAAATTTTAATAACTCATGGGTTGAATATGATCAAGAGAACATTCTCAAAGATGCCTTATTCTAAATATTGTGAATTTTTTTTAATTAGTCTCATGTAATATGTAGATGAATATATAGAAATAAAGACATTTATTACTATTATTATATTTATGACTACTTCTGTAGGCAATCCCACAAAAAGAAGTCAAAAGGGTTAAGTGTAGAGACCTCGGCGGTCACTCAATAGATCCCCTTCTCCCAACCCATCTGTTGGCGAAAACATCACTAAGAAAGGCGCGAAATAACCAACACACTTCTTAGATTCTTACCTTGTTGCCATATCCGATGAGTTAAAATTAATTTAAAGTGACAATTTGGCTAAATGTAACAAAGGAACAGGTCATTGAATTAATTATGCTGGTAAATAATAATTAATTTCGAGTTTCAACTGTCGATTAATCGAAAACAGTTACATTTAGATATAGGACACATAGAAAAAATGTTCAGAATTTTGCAGGAAGTCTGAAAGTGTAGAAAAAGTCACCCTCTAAGAATTAATATATTGAAAAAAATTCGTACCAAAAAAAAAACACCATAGACCTACCCGAACCATTTTTTAAAAACCCAGGATTTGTTAAATAACCTTATGTCCTCATTGTATATAATTTAACAACACTCGACAATATAATATAAAGCTTGATGGAAAAAGTTCTAAGTAAAAAAGTCTTCAAGACAAACATTAGGCTTCTCGACTCGTGAATCTATTGTTTAAGATATATAACTAGAGAATAATCATATTTTGTGTCTTTATTATATTGAAAACTGAATTTCAATTTAGGTATAAAAAGACTGAATTCACTTTAGCTTGATAAACCTTATTACAGATGAACTTTTAAAATGCCCTCAAAAGGAGAGTGAAAATGATATACTTTTCTATCAAAACATTATCTTTGCAGGTTCAAACATATCTTGTAATATATATTATGTTACAAGAAGGTATAACCTGATCTCATTCTTAAATAAAGGTATACATGATCACGTCAAGCTGCATGTAGGTAGAATTACGGTTAGTAAAATATCGTACTATTAAGCCTATGCAGTGGGCAAATTTTCAGACTGCATCCTTGCTTCGCTAAAACCGTACCAATGATATATTTGAGGGGTTGAAACCCGTCCATAGGTTTTAACCATCCAGAAGGAAAATTTTTCGTACTTCACCCATTTTTCAACATACTGTATATTTTGTAGCATACAAAATAACTTAGAAGAACACTAAGAAAATTCGAAACCGAATATAATTTGAAGAAATCTTCCCCTTGAATAATTTACAGGTTTTCAATAAAATCTTTTTGTATAGGCAGGTCTAAAATAAACTTGTTTGGCCCTAATTTGAAGTTGCAAAGTATTACTTTGCTTCTTAGGACGCATAACAATCTTTTTGTGCTTTAGGTTATAAAACTTTACTTTTATGCTATTATGACATAAAATTTGGCTTTCCAGCCTTACATTTTAAAAGTGGTATTTAACAACCATTTTCTACTTAAATAGTACGTTTAAGTAAAAAATATTGTGTGGACCGTTGATGTAAAATATTTGTTAATCTTTACGCAAACTCAAGTTATAATGTTCACCTGTAAGCCACACAAGAATATTTTATTCTTGTTATACTTTTGTATCTTTACACGCAAAAGAGCCTAATGTGTGTTCGAAGCTATTTTTTTTTCTTGAAGTATAGCGTGCATATAACTTTTATTCTTTCAATTCATTACCCTTCTCCAATTTGTAAGCTTAACACTTAAAAATTTCAAACGCCACTATTTCACCTTCAATGAAAATCTTAAAAAAGATCTATTACATTCATCTATGTTTTGCAAGAAAAATGGTTTTAACATTGTTATTAAATATTCTTATTTATACCATCACATGTTTACTTATATTGCTTTAAATATAGATAATTATAGATCTTATCGATTAATAGTATGTCAATGTCTTAATCATAATACTTTTCTTTAGTTCACAACCACAGCGACCCGTAACTTATATTATTATTTTGTACAAGCCTGATTTAGTAAATTCAACCAAATTTCTTGCAAAATATATGTATTTGCAGGAATTTCAACAAAGCTACCGATTGTAGGCTTCCAACATTTCCAAAAACAACTTGTTCATGGGTACCAAATCTTGTTGATGTATGTCAGACCAAAACCTTCGAACTACGTGATCTGCCTGTCGTAAGGCTGGCAGGCAAAGTAGTAGTTGTTGAATCTGATTTAATATATTGCTTGGCCTAAAAAATATTTTGTTAATAACTAAAACTACAACGTTAGACAGAAAAAAAATAAAAATTTATTTATTTTTTTATTAAATGAGTGTTTGTTATATATAATCATTTTTCAAATCAAAATATGTTTATTATTTTGACTAGAAGACCACATAAATTTGAGCAATATCTTGAAATATAACGTTTTGAAATACTTGGAAAAGTCAAGGTGTATATTGGCCCTGTGTTAGGCTATGTATAAAAAACGAATCATGGGTCCTTCAGTATTATAGATTGTAAGTGGGTAGTTAAGGCTTTTCTTGCTCCTTTTCAGCACTTCGTCCTATTATATATTACTCTAAACTAAGCCCTAGATATTTATTTTCCTGGAAAATAAGTGCTTTAATTGTTTTGAGCGTCAAGGTGATGCTTTCCAGAAATTTAAGTCTCTTGCAGCACAGTGCCATGCATTCGCATAGCAGGTGTCCAATAAAGGTTTTGCAATACCGGCGAGGAAAACAAACTCGGAGCGCGTTGTCAGAACGCCTGACATTTAATGGGTACAGGAGCTGATCTAGTGTGGTCGATCCGAGAATTGTCATCGGTTGTTAGTGTGAGCGAGAAAACTAAGCGTCGAATTGTTGAGGACGACCTCCGCTACAAGCCTTAGACAATTATAGTGAGACAGGTGCTTTCCGAAGCCGCCAGTATAAAGCGAGTCGAACGCTGCAATCTGCTTTTGAGTTTCTTAAGACACAATGTCGGACGACTCAGGTTTTTTTTGATGAGAACATTTTTACTGTTGATGCGAAGGAATGATCACTGGCACGCCACGACCTTGAAGATATCCTCATGGAATCGAAATTTTCGGCGAATGTTCTAGGTTTTGTGTCCAGTGAGGGTGATGCCAAAGGGAAAATGTCACAAAATAAATTAATTTGCTGGTTCTAACAAATATAGTGAAGTCGTGGATGGAAACTTGTCGTTTGGAAAGCCGGATGTTTTCCATCAGGATAGTGCGCGCGCCCACAATTCATTTGGTGAAAACTGTTGAAAGGGTCACGAAAAGTTCAGATATCCAAATGTCGCATCATTGAGACGCTTTTGAAGAGGTATTCGCCGATAGGGACAATGTGACATTAAAGCGCGCCTGCGCACGCTTCAGATGGAGAATGGAGGCGGTCATTCAAATAAGCGGGGGATATTTTGAGTAAATTTATCGTTGATGGCATTGTAAACAATGTGGTTAAAAACTAACCTGTCCATTTTTGTAATAAAAATATGTTTGGAAAAAATGTGCAATTAGTCCGAATTTTGGCGCCACACCATGTAGATTCTTATCTAATTTTCATATCACCGACTAGGTTATTTCTATTTCGAATTCCTACAGTGACCGGCATAGATCTTATACTACATAGGAAACATTTTTATTACGATACCCCAAAACCAAAACACACATAGAGGGAAACTTGAAAACTCTCATCATATTCAAACTTGATTTTTGTTCAACACTAAAGTATTCTAATTTCAAAAACTATAGAAAAATATTAATAGGAAAAGTTGTTTAGAAGTAATTTTTATGTCCAAATGTAAAATTTTAGTTACTTATGACAAAAATAAGAATTTTAAGGTTTTTTATGTTTTAATCTTTAATTGGGTAATGTTTTAAGGTATTTATAAATATAATTTTGTGATACTTGTACATAAAATTGGTTTTTAAGAAAAAAAATGTAAAAAGTCCAAATTGGCATAGTCAAATATTTAAATTTTGACAAATAAAAAATGTGGTGCACGATGTCCGTTATTTTGAATATATTCTATAGAACAAACTGGGACCTGCATTGCTTATTAAAGAAAAGTTGGTTTATATCTTCGATCATACTCTAGATTTAAACAACAATAGATTTGTCTGAAGGCTGTTTATTGTCGGTGGGGGAGACGCTTTTTTGATGTTTGACAGACATAAACATATTTACTTATCTTGTCTTTCAGTTTAATTGCTTGTCGTGACTTTTTTCGGTATTTTTAAGTGTTAGAAATTACTATAAATGCGAAGTTTACAATTAATATTAACTAAAAGAGGATTTAAAAACTTATTTTTATCGGTAAATATTGTTAGATTGTTTACATATTGAAAATAACAATAATAAAAATTTAGGCAACCATATATTCATACTTTGTTTTCAGAATTGACGTACCCAGGGGTATGTTCGAAGAACGTACCGATGATACTCGTTTAAATAATGCAATTAGAAAAGGATAGCATAAAATCGGTATGTCTGTACCAAGAAATTAAATATCTACTGTTTATCAACACTTTTTCAAATATAAATAAAAATATTATTACGTTATTCAGCGTTCAAACAACCGGGCCCTAGTTCTGACATTATGCTACTTCTACAGGGGTATGTTCGAAGGTTTATATTATAATCTAATTTGTTGCATCAAAAACACAATCTATTAAAAATATAGTCAGAGTGGTCCTGGCTTATATAACTCTTAACATTTGGTACCACGTTGGCATAAAGTTTAGGACGGAAAAGTTACTTCGTTTCGAGTTCCACGGCTTAGCTTTTTTATTTAACAAGGAACTTTCTTTAAATTCCGCTCAGTGGCGTAACTAAGAGTATGTGCCCCCCCCCCCCCCCCCCCGCAGATTATTTAATGCGCCCTACTATTTTGCACCCGTCTTGATCCTTATTCATTTTCATCAAGGGACTTGAGGGCGCCCCTGGATTGGCTGCGCCCCCCTCCCGCACCAATGGGTCTGCGCGGACGTTATTTACGCCTCTGCCATCAGTGATACCACATATACACATAACAATTCCTATAAAATGACTCAGTTTACTCCGTTAATATAATTTCAGCGACTTTGGGCTAATACGGCACTCAAAAATAATTAACTTATCTAGGGAAATTTTGAACTCCCTGTATCACATGATCCATGCCATTTTTACGTCATTTGTCTGTCAAATCAAGGAGTTTCTTCAGTGCTTTGGGTATACTTCAAGTCAGAATGAAGACTAACTGAAGCATCAAAAACTGTCAATTTTTTTATTATCATAGGTAAATGAGATTTTATTTTAAAACAACTTTCCTTAATATTCTCCTGTATTTATTTAAAATAAAAGTACTATAAATTATTTTTGCCCTTACCCTGTAAGCAGTAGGGTTTTTCCAATTTATTCTTATGTTTTGGTTGTGGAGTCTACATGCTATTATTTTTTTTTTAACTGAATAAAAAACGAAAACATCATAATTACAACTATTTATCTGTTACGAATACCAATACCGCGCTGGCATCGCTATTATGCAGATTGACCTCGTTTTTACGGAAATATTGTGATTGAAAATTTACAGCAAGCTGTATAATATTCAAGCAAAGCCGATATTTTTTAAATTGTTTAATGTATCAAAATAGTAAAATCTTGAATGTAACATGCAAATAAATATTTTATGTTCTTACCTTAATATTCCCGTAGTATCTGATAAAGCTGATAATATTGAATCACGGAATTTTTTCAGTGATTGATATTCATCCAATTTAACATCCGAATTAGTGAGTACAAGAGCTTTAAGAAGGTAATATTCTTCTTTTAGAATGGATAGATTTTCTAATCGTTCAACTACATGTGTGCACTAAAAGCAAAGATACGAATAAAACTGGTTTTTTTAACATTTTTTTTTAACAAGAAAATCTTAGTTCCCTTTTATAGGTGTGCAAAGGATGGAATTGATTTTTTTTCCCCCGTTAGCTAATCTTATTGAAGGAATTTGATTTCGCAATTCATCAGATTTATTGTCGATATCAAATTTTTCGGCTGCGATTTCTCCGATTTTTTGAAAATGCATCGAGGGAGTCCAGGCTATTTATGGTAAAAAAATAACTTTAAATACTTTGCAGGACCCGACCTACGCTTAGTTTAAATAAATACTTGACAAATCCCTAAAATTTAATTTCGCTTTTGCATTTTCCAATATTTATTCTCCTTTCACGCAGTTAAATGAAAGAATACGCGTTTCGATCACCTAATGGTCTCGTAAGTGGTGTTGTATTGAACCAAGAGCAGCATTCGCAGGAAACAACTGTCCATATTAAACAGTAATTTAATATCCTGCCGACATGTTTCGGAATTTATATTTTATATGAACAGTTGTTTCCTACTAATGTTGCTCTTGGTTCGATACAGTTCTACTGACCAGACCATTATGTGGTTGAAACTTGTATGGGCGGAGAACCAGAGTTGTATTCCAGGAAATAAACGGTTTTTCATTGACTGGCCTGAAAGGAGAATAAATATAGGCAACTGGTTAAACACAGCAGTGAAAGAATTATTTATTTCTTACCGAAATTTTAATTTTTATCTTTAAGTTTTACATTATTTTAGTATTAACTACATATGCTTTTGAAAGCGCAACTACAAAAGGTAATATTTTAGTTAAAAAAAACTTGTAACCATAGATAATAAAATGTATTTATAATCAATTTGTTTAGCGTTGAAATACACGGTAGTCCTGCAAAATGAAGTTTTTTTAATATTTAAGATATAACTTATTTCTTTAAACACCTGATTTCTATCAACTTGAATACAATGATGCATTTGACCTCGACTCAAAGATTCGCCTGAAATATCGTCATAAAAGCACAGATTGTTTCATCTTACAGATGCGAACAAAGGCCCCCCGCCAAAGCCAAATTTCGTAACCTTGTTTGCTTGCATTGGGAGGAATTAAAAACAACATCACTACAGATTATTTCTTTCTTAACCAATGCGACAAAAGGCGCCTGTGCTAAGCCGATTTCCCAGGGCGGATTTAGAGGGGGGGGGCACGGTCGATTTGCAAGAGCGGATTTAGGGGGGCACAACAACCTCCCCAGACACGGTTAGAAAGGAAACATAAAAAAAAATTATCTATATTAAATATGTAATTTTTCTATTATTTTCATACTAATATATGCCACCCCCCTCAGAAAAAAATTCTGGATCTGCCGTTGCCGATTTCTATTGTATTGAGCCTAACTTTACTGTGTATGTTTCGTCGTGTTGTTTTCTATTAATATTTTATATTTTTGTGTGAAATTATCATAAATAAAATATTTTTGGGGTTACTGAGTATGCTCATCGAAAGTTGGAGAAAATAGGGCTCTATTAAATTTCCTAAAAATCCCTTAAGGTAGGCATTTGATATTGTAACATTATAAAAACAGAAAAAAAAGTGATATGCTGGTTCAAATTGACAACATTTAACAAACAATTAACCTATGTTTACACTTCCGTTTTGATTGTTAAACGAACAACACGTTGCCAGGTGGCGCTTGCGGTAAGCAAGAAAAAATAACGTGGTTGGGACGTTTGGGGATGAAAGCGGGGTCTGGGCTGATTGTGCGGTGCTGGGGAGAGCGCTCGTTATAGGGTGAGTCCTATTGTGTAAGGGGTGAAGTTTGTGCGTGGTCGCGTGCTCTATGGTGAGCGGGGTGTTTTTTGCCCTACGAAACGGAGCTCTGCGCATTGACAGAGAAGGATATACTTGTGACGTGCGATCATCTCCACATCCGGCAGTTCATGCATTTCATAGCTTGTTTATATGTCAATTTTTTAAGTTATGTACTATTAGAGGATTTTCGGGGGTACATACCCGATTATCCGGAATCCTCACCGTTTACTGCCCACAAACCGGAGTTCGTGTAACATATCCAGAAGGGTGGCTCTGGCTCTAGCTAAGCGCCGGGCCGTGGGACGAGCTGGCGAATTGCCTTGCACCAAAGCCATTGCCCTCTCGTAAGGGGGTGCAATTTAAAGAAAGAAAGAACCTATGTTTAACTGTAACTTAGGCTGAGTTCACACCACTCTTGTCTCGCTGATGATTGTCCTCTGCGGTGTTGGCTTTATAAGAATGCATTATTACTGGACTACGCTTGGAGATGATTTCGATGTCTATATAAAACAGTTTGGAAAATAAATGGGATTGTAGCGAATTTTTTATAAAAATTTACAATCACTTTTAGAGTTTTATAATAATTGCCAGTTTTATAAAGTTCTGAGAATCATTGTGAATTTATTAAAAATTGTCTGGAAATAATCATAATAGATCATAAACAAGGCGCCATTAATTGACAAAAGCGCTCGTAATTAATCAGCTATCGATTATCGTTGTTAACTCATGCCGACGTAACAAGACTCCACTTTCTTATTAGCTCAAATCAATCAGAACACAGCAGCCATAACAGCTCCTAGCATGATGTCCGACAGCGAAACAAGCGTTGTGTGAACTAAGCTGTAGTGTAAAAATATTTTATATACAATTCTCTCAAGTCAAATAATAAAAAGAATAATAACCTATTTCTTATACCAAAATGGAATTAGTCTATTTCTCTTTTAATTTAAAAAATAAGACATATTTTACAAGAAATGAAGTATTTGTGTTTTTATATTTTGTCAATTATTTTTCATTTTAACAAATTTTTCCGGGCGGGCTGCGAGGTATGCAAGGGTACGAAAATTGGACCTTTAAACTTTAAAGGCACTAGCAAAGCTGTCGTATCTGTAAGATGACAAAATCTGTGACAAAAGTATAAACTCTTTGAATTCGTTTTGATTAAATTATGCGCAATATATTTAATCTAGTTTAATAAAAACTTACTGTCTGATATAATTCAAGAGCCCCACAATCTTTTGATTGTTTTTCGTCCAATGTAAAATCCACTGCGAACTTTAACCTTCCTAAACTGACCATTGGCAAACTTCTAAATGCCAGCGTTAGTGTTAATATTTCGGCCCAAGTACTTTGAAGTAATCGCATTTGGTCGTTAAGTGAGAGATCAGTAAAACCTACAAACAATATAAACTGTTTAAAAAAAGGATTAACGCTATTTTTTGTAAGAAGGGTGAGTTTTTGGAGTATTTTATCGTTTTGAAGAAAATCTAAATATAAGAATTTGTTTTATTACATAAACTACCTATATAAAGGAAAATAATATATGTTCTTTAATCAATGTGTGATTTTAAATCAAAATAAGTAACTTAATTATGAAGCAAGCAAATTTGGTTTAGATTATACCATTCTTATGTCAACGCTTAGATGTTTAAATATTGCTTTAAAATAAATACAAAGGAAATGATAACGTCCAATAAGAAACAGGTTCACAGTTGTGAAGCAGCTTGAAAGAAAATTGGGAAGTAGGGGAAATTAATCTAAAATTTGATTTTAATTTCTTTCTACCAGTAATTCGAGTAACGTCCAAATTTTCCTTGTTGCTGATAATTATCTCTTATAATTTTTCCAACATTGTAATATACCAACACAAAGAACAGACAACGATGCGATAAATGATGTCATAACAAATGTAAGGGAACAAACGTTAGTTGACTTAAATTTATTTCATATGGATAAAATTAAAATATATTCCACTAAATGCAGACGAGCGCTGCAAGACAAACGATGGCATCAGAATTAATGGTCACCTTGTGAATAATTTGCGATATGCTGATGATACCGCAATAATTGCTGAGAGCTCCGAAGCCCTTCAACGTTTAATGAACAAAATCATGACAGAAGATCAACTAGGGCTAAAAATTAACATGACTAAAACCAAGCGATGGCCATCGGCAGAACACCGGTGCAGGCCAATATAACAGTGAACGGTAAACTAATACAACAGGTCGATAAATTTAAATATCTTGGGAGCTGGATAACAGCTGATCTGGAACCAGACGTGGAAATACGTAGCCGAATAAAATAGGCTAGAACAACATTTCTCGACTTGAAAAATCTATTAGACAATCAGAGCCTCAATCTAGAGCTGCGCTATCCTTTTGTTAAGTGTTCCGTCCATTCGGTACTGATGTATGGCGTGGAGACATGGATTCTGAAGGCCGCCACGCTGAACAGATTGGAGGCGTTTGAGATGTGGGTCTTCAGATTATTGCGAATTCCATGGACTGATCGAATAACCAATGCTGAGGTCCTAAGACGCATGAGCAGAGAAAGAGAAATGCTGCAGATCGTCAAACGCCGGAAGACCGCATATCTTAGACACATCTTCCGTAACACCAAGTATCAGTTCCTGCAGCTCATAATGCAGGGAAAGATAGAAGGAAAACGGAGAATAGGTGGCAAGAAGCACTCGTGGCTCAAGAACATCAGAGAATGGACTGGTTTAGACGCCCACGCCTTATTCAGAGCAGCCCAAGACCGGACACAATTTGCCCAAATTGTCGCCAACCTTCATTAATTGAGACGGCACCATAAGCAGAAGAAACGGATACATTCTTTTCGGCTACTCTATGTATGGATTCGGACTATTGCAATGTATATTTTTAACACTACACAAAAATCGTTATCCATAAAGTAAAATCGATACAATGTAATATAGTTATTTGTTCATATGTGCAAAACTTTCGTCTTTTGGCCATTTTTTTACCTATTCGACAAAATATAAGAACAAGTAAAATGTGAGAAGTGGATCAAAGAGCGAATAGGATTTTTTCCATACTCTAAGACCGGAAACTTTTATTGATAAGGAGATTATCTTCTTATATGAAAATTATTAGATGCTCAGGCCTAATCGAGAACAGACGAAAGATTAAAACTTTCGGTAACGGAACTATCCTGTGGAAACGTCGATGTGCAACGAAGTAACATTCGAAATGTGGAGAGATCGTGAGATGGTGCTAACGCGAACAAAAGGGGTAAGGTTCCGACGATTATAAAGTTGAGTGTTTTAAACAAGTAATTAACAGCAGTTTTACGCAAATAACCGGTTGATTTCAGAAGGTTTTATTTTTTTAATTTTTTTATTTATCTTCAGTAAAGTTAAGGGAAATTCTGTTTTATTCTACAGGGGAAAAGGACGACTTTGGTACTACTTTGTTGAAACAAAATAAATGTTCGTGTTTTTATTCTTTTTCTTGACTAATCTTTAGAAATCTATTTAAAGGTAGTATTTTCAAAATTGAGTTTTATTTTATGATTATTGATTAACTAACAGCCGACAAGAGCAATTATTTTAGTTGCTTTGGAATTGGTTATCGAGTTAATTTTAAGTTTTTCATTGTAAATAATCATGTATAATTATTATTTTTTAAATAGATTTAAGTGTTTAGAAAAACGTGTTTTGTTTAATTTAATAAAATCGTTCACTCTCTTATTCTCACGGGCGCATTGATGTGGGAGCTAAAATACAAAAAGTCTGACTTGGCCGGCCAGCCAGTAGCTTTTTCTGAGTCTTGAAGTTTTGTTTGTGGTATAGGTAAGCTCTATTAACCTGTAGTGGTTTAGCACTAAAACTGCAAGAGCCAAGGGGACTGACCAGACTCTCAGAGTACTTTCGTGCGTAAGACTTGTCAATAGGTTTATAGAATAGCTACTAACTAATATAGAACGGCAGTAAATCGTAGGTAAACGGCCATATGCTACCAAAATAATTCGTTTACAGGAGTTCAAGATGAAGTGTCTGCAAAGATCGGCTGAAGAGAGGGTAGTGCAATATTTGTAAATAGTTTTTTTTTTTAATAAACTATTGAGAATACCTGACACTTCTCATAGGACTACTGATGTGAGCCTTAAATTATTATGGACAACTTTATTCCACCCTGAAAGCAAATCAGTAAAATATCTCGGCATTTATGTCTCCAAGTATACCTAAGAAAGGGTTCCTTTCACAATAAATTTTCTGTTGCACCATATTTCGTAATTACGTCTTAAAAGAAATACCATTGATGTTTATTTATACAAACTTTACAAAAATACATATTATTGAAAATATCACATCGATATCTTTGAAAAAATCAGCATATAAGGAATTATTAGTGTTTTTCATATAAAACTTTCTTTAAATATGTTACTAATTGAAACCTTTAACCATTGATAAGGAACATATATTAGTAAGATAAAAAAAAGCCTAATTACGAACGAAATAGTATAAATAAGTCGCATAATATCAGTAATATACAAAAAAAAATATCCAAGGTCATCAACCATTTTTCATTCAGATGTTATAAAATTTCATAAAAATAAAAAGTTGCTCCTGCAGTAATCAATCTATATATAATATAAATAATAAGAGCAAGGTAATCTTGGTCTCGAGGACTGCTAAGAACTGTGATATGTGTACTGGGTGTCCTGTTAAAGGTAACCAGTTGAATTTGAGAGACTTATAATCGTACGACTTTGCAAAAAAATGATTTAGTAAGAGTGGACCTCACTATAGATATAGCGTCATCCGACGATACTACGAAAATTCTGCCCTTCAGGAATCTTATGATCAGTCTTACTAGATAGTTGGGAATCTCTAGCTTAATTATGAACCCATTATGCCATACCTCATCAAAGATATTGCTAATATCGTAACATATTGCCCCAGTATGGAATTTCCTATTTAAACCCTTTTATAAGTGACGCTAGCCTGGTGGTCTACAGGATGCTGCTATGGCTCTTTCTGAACTCGAATTGCTCCAAAGGCAGGATGTTCCTTTCAACTGTAAAGTCGGTCAATCGATTTAAAATTACTCTTTCCACCTGTTTCCCTAGGTTAGAAAGTAGATTAATAGGCGTTAATATATGTGGCTGTTTGCAATACAGCATCACCTATGCTAGTGATAACTGAAAGGGACTTGTTCGCAGTTCTCTTCAGAGCCGCGTTAGGCAGACTATCCAAACGTGGCGCTTTTTTGATGATGATGATACTAGAGGAAATTCCTTTGATTTTGTCAAGGCCGACCATCGGTATACCCAGATCGATAAGGCGCATGGATTTATAAATTATAACTGTTCGATCGATGTTAAATTCCTTTGCACGATCGACACTGGGGTTTAACTGCAACTGATCATAAAATTTGTCTACAAATCCATTGGCTGTGTCCTGCGGGTCCGTCAATGTGATTTTGTCGCTAATAATGTGCGGCAAAGGCGCCTTAGCGCTTTTTGTCAGACTTCTAGTCATTTCGTAGACTGCCGTCATGGATTTGCAGAGTTTCCAATTTGGATTCCCAGCATTGACAGTAAAAATAGTAAAAGTCACGAAGCTCTCGCCGTAGCTCCTCCGAAGTTCTATTTGTTTGTCTCTTGATGACAGGAGCATTAGTAAGCCCTGCTCTTGAGACGATTCTTTTCCCTGATCCTGATTTTCAAATCTATTGAAATTTCACCTTATTTGAATATTTGTATGTTTCCACTATCTTCGGTTTGAAAAGTATGTCGAATTGTAGTTTCCATCAATTTTTCATGCTTTTTTGCTATTTGTAACAATATTTACAAACACATCGTTGTATTTCAATTAACTATAGTTCATAACCCAAAAGACCAGGCACGTAAAGCTTTTTTAAATGAGATTAAATTCGGTTGAGCCAAACCGGAGTTATGAGCGTTTTTCAAAATTTCAAGTTTAATCTGTTTTTTCTGTGCAAAACCATGTCAAAGTTAAAAGGTGTGTAACCATTAATACACTATCAAAACATAAACAAAGAGGATTCATATATTGCAAATAACCTTTGACAAAAATTCAAGTATTTAGGTTATAAAATTTCAAAATAATTTTATCCTAAAGCTATTTCTATTTTTTTTTACCAGGATAACAATGTGGAAACTTAATATAGCTATAAATATCAAATTTTTCATTTTTGACTTACCTGGAATTTGTTTAGCCCATCCAATAATGCCGACTAATTCACGGTCGTAAAGATCGCTTAATATTGACAATGTCCTATGCTTGGAGTTCTCTAAGGACGTATTTATTTCCAGACAATCTGGCTCGCAGGCTATAAGAGCTTCAAGCATTTTTATGTCTGAAACAAAAAATAATCATATACGACTATGGAAAGTACTTCACTGTGTGCCATTTCTTTTACATAAAATCTTATGCTAAGAAATTTAGATCCATTTTTGAACCCACAACGTCATATACGTCAAGGAAAAATTATACCTGAAAGAGTGTGTTTGTGATCAAACATGCTGAACATAAAATGGGTTAAAAATATAGGGGAATTTATTAAAAATCAAAATACGAGTCTTGGATAAGAAGTTTCAGACCTATCAAACAAAATATAAAAATTGTGACCTTAAATTATCTCATCTTTTTACATAATATCCTTTTAAAGATATAGATTTGCGGTGCTTTAAGTGTTTGGATTCCAAACTTAACCAAGCAAGAAATTTGAGGTTTGACAAAAGGTTGACGTTTGAAGAAGCCAAGTCGAGTGAATAGAGTAGCCATCATTATGACTAAGGGCGAATTCGAGCAGCCTCGTTACCTGACTGCTGCGCATAATATTACTGTGTCAGTACGTCGATTGCTGGACAATCTCTGAAAACATGGTCAATAGTTTTTTTCCTCTTCCAGGTACCATCTGATGGCTCGTACGTGACTGTGTTCCGTCAGCAATCCCATCACGATTCGCAGTTTCCTTTTCAGGAAAAGAAGCTTTCTAGTAAGCCGCGCATTAGGTTCAATTATATGTTCCTTGGCACATTTCATTCAAGGCGCTTCCTTTTACAATTCAATAAATTTACTTTCCAGCGACAGTTTCAGTTCAATCTTACCAACAGTAACTGAGGATCGTACGGCTCAGCCGCAGATCCTATCTTTGCCAAACGACCCGCTTCTTCGTTTTCGTGTATATCCGAGTGATCCGGGACCCAGACAAGGCTCATTGTGCAGCCGTTATTCGTTAGATTAGCAAGTATCTCCCTAAACTCATATATCAGTCGTGGAGTTTCTACATTGGACCCCAGTCAATATTGTAGACCTATTGTCTGAGCATATGGTAATAGTCCTCTTTCTGTTCATGTTCCTCTTACAGAGATAGTCACAATGCAGAATAATTCAAATTTCAGCTTGAGAGACCACTGCGTGCTGTCTTAGAGAGTAAAACTCTTCGGCTTATGTGCTTCGGCTCTTTCATCCTGTCAAGATCTGCCTGTGAACCACAGGATCCATTTCGGGGGAAGAGTTTACTATTCTTTCCAATCCTCTCTGATTGGTAAAAGCATCTCAAGAGAATGATTTAGTTTCACAAACTAAAATAAATCAATTAAGTAAAAACTTAATTGAGAATTTATGTCTTGGAGTGCCATATTTTGCGTTTAGTATTAAAATTAAGCTTGGTCTCACCTGGTAGATTTCAATCCTTCTGGTGAATAAATAGGTGATACAATGTACATAAACCGGAAGGGGAAAAATGGTCACAGTGTTGTCAACCTATTGGAAAAATCCCAAATTGTGGAAATATTTTAAATTAAAAATGTTATTTAAGTGGGAATTGGTAATTTATTCTGCTCTGTTGAAATTAAATTTTTTAGTTTAGTCACAAAAGCCACATGTAGAAATTCTAGGGAAACTAAATAAATATCTTCCATTTATCTTCTGTAAGCACGACTTCTTATTTCAAACTAAAATAGTTAGTACAATTTTGGGTATTCTTTAATTGAAGTGCTGATTAGTATGCACTCCACTTTTTTTATTAACTAAAATGATGCTGTTGAAAGATAGTAGGGTAGTAGGAAAACCATGTAGATATTGTACTTCATAAATATAAATGCTTACACTTTTAATAAAGAAAATAAGACAAAATCATCATGCGCTTTTTTTCTAGCTTTAGGCAATCTAGGAATGATTTATTTATATTCTTCAATCCGATTTAATCCTCAATTAATATTAGTGCAATTTCTAATTTGTAGAATAACAGGTTGACAGACATACATTAAGGTATGTCTAAGCTATAAAAGATTTCTACAAAAATACGAGTTTGGGATGAAAAGTTTCTGACTTAACATGGAAAACTGGCCATGCAGATGGCGTTAGTTTTTCCTTATTTGTCCACTGTTTAAATTGTTGTTACAGCTTCGCGTATATAGTGGTGGATCCAGGACTCATCTACAACAACAAATAGTCGCACAAAGTCTGTTAGGTTGGACTTGTAGTGAGCTAAACACTGTTCTGATACAATCATGCGTTGTAGGGTTCCGGAGTCAGCATATGCGCCACCCACCTTGTAGCTATGTTTCTCATCCCCAAGATATCAGTTAGGATATGATGAGCTCTTTCACTTGATACGCCAGATATCTCAACTACCTTCACCTGTTTCAATCAATCATAATAATGCTTTTGTGCGCTTTTTGGACAACTTCTTAGGTTGTGGCGGCTTTGGTCTTTAATAACGTTCAACATCTGGAGTGCTCGTACAACCCCAATGTAATGTCTAACTTCACATGAAGCTCTGTAGAAGATAAATATTTAATAATAAAATATTTTATCATGACTTGCACTTTGTTGCTTTCAATACTGAGAAAACAACAAAACTTAAAACTTTTATAAAATCACAAAATAAAAACCACACAAAACATGGGTTTCATGAACACTCAGGTAATACTGAAGATGACATTTCAAAGTGGCATAGTCAAAATAGTGCTGCAAGCGCCATCTCTAGGGGAGGCTGGAAAATTTTCATCCATTGTCGTATAATCCACCATTGGAACTTAAATTCTTTACCTTTAACTCACCTTCAATAAGGAGGTGCGGTTTCTGTGCCGACACCACTTGTACTTGATACGGGCTCTCGGGATTCCGTCTGTATTTTTGACGACCTCCTCTTACTCTATCCAGTCGGACGCCTTCCTTTAGCATGCCGGAGCGGAGGCACTTCCGAAACCGACATGCCTGGCATGCTTTTCTTCTTCGTTTGTTTATCTCACAGTCGCCAGAGGCTGGACATGTGTATTCTATATTACCTGGAAATAAAAATAAATAAATAAAAAAGAGTCGATTTCTAGATATTAAACGAACCAAAATTTTTACTAAATTTTAACAAATATATAGTACATTTTATAATTGATTCTAAATAGCCGTTCCGAACAACCGATGGAATGAATCATTATTGTTATTAGTATGATGCATGAAACAATTAAGTCATAAAAAAAGTAAATATTTTTTACGTTAGATTCAAGTTTACACCATCAAAGTGTTAAATGGACTACCTTAAGAATTACTTGACCAAGTACCATTTTGTAATTTAAATTTTAAATTCAAGAAACGGTGCTTGGTCAAATTAGATATAACATGGTTTAATGTACGTTACAATATTATCATAGTGACTTAATTTAGGAAGCTAATAGGTTATTTTGAAAACAGCCGTAACGTAAATATTTTTTCTGTTCTAAGTAAATTTATGGATCTATTGGAACGCTATGAAAAAACAAACAAATATTTTTATATTTATTTTCCAAACAACAACAAAAATTATATGGATAATTACTTTTCTAAAGACGTTCTTAATGTAAGTTAATTGTAAAGATATACCTTGTATGGTCCGTTTAAAAAATGCTTTACATGCTTCACAGGAGGCAACGCCATAATGGAAACCTGAGGCAAAATCGCCACAAACAAGACACAATCTTCTGGGTGAATCGTCGTCATTTTTTATATCACCCTAAAAATATAACACAAAAGCTTTATTTGTGAAATTATAAAGAAAAATTAAAAATATCGTTATCAATGAAAATAATATAACAGTTGTTTTAACTATTGCAGTCAATGCTATAATGATAACATTAATTGAAAACTAGAAATTCTCATTTAAAGAACACTGCTACTATAATTTTTATTAAGAAAATAGATCATCACAATCTTTTATTCAAATGGGAACTTTCATCAAATCTATCTTGAAAGGTTATACTAGTACCATTCTCTAATATTATTATTACAGACGAAAAGTGACTGAAAATAAATTATTATTAGAAAAAAATATGATTTATCGAAAATTTGAACATACAATATATATATATATATATATATATATATATATATATATATATATATATATATATATATATATATATATATATATATATATATATATAGTCTTTTAATCTCAAGATTCTCAAAAACCTTGTGTACTCCCACATGCGTGGACGAAAATGGATTTTGAGAATATCATATCAAACGTGTTTTTAGTTGTAGAAACTACCCCGCAATAGACATGATCGAAGATATTCGTTAATACTTTTTTTTACTTATGTCGTAAATATGCGTATTTCATGAAATCATATAAGGAACCTATTTTGTTTTGTTCTTTTTTGAAAAACAGATTGGTATCATAATGAAACAAGTAAGTATAAACGTTTTTATCGCTGAACAAAACCTTAATCCTATTTTTGATCACTTATCCAAGACTTATTTCTTAATTAGAATTCATATCAAACAATCGCTTAATAGTATGTCTCTTCATAGTAATACTTATTTATATTTCTATTCATTTCAAATAAAAGGTTGAATACCATACCAGGTAATTTCTTCATGCATAAAGGGTCTATGGAACGAACATATCACTCAACCAAAGAGATTTTTAGATTAAAATAGAGACCGTCAAACCTATTATTGTAAATACAATTGTTTACGGTCAAAATTGTTATGAATACGTGAAGAAAAAACCATACCATATTATGTGTCACGACAAAGTCTGGTACTCCACACATTTATTTATTTATTTATTCTAGTAAATTACACACTATTTCACCATTAAATTCGCTTTGTTTTACATATGGATCTAGGCAGAAAGAAAAGGCTAGAGTGCCTACTCTCTCAGATAAAATAAGACAGTGTATATAAACATATATACGACCATAAATATACGCTAAGTCAGAAGGGCTGGAATATAGCCCTAAGGCTCAGTTTCGTAATTTCAGAACTGGTGGCTTTACAAGGATGACCTTGGCAGCTTAACAAAGAATGGCTGCACATTTAGACTTATGTGGGTCCTGAGTCACTTGGATATCCACAGAAATGAGAAAGCACATCGGTTGGCAATAGAGGGGCTGTGGTTAAACCTAATGGACCCCAACCAATTATACCTGTTCCAACTGCTGCCAGAAAAAGATAATTCAGACTTAGATCTTAGAGGGAGACCATGGAACTGAGGCGTACCAAAGAACACATAATCGGGCCTAATGCACACCTTACCTCTCCCTGAAAAGAATTAAGAATAGAAGTTGGACTACTGACAGGACATTATCATTTATGGACCTATCTTGACAAGACTGGCATCACAGAGGATCCAGTTTGAAAATGATATTTAGAGTAGGATGAAATTGTTGAGAGGGTGCCCAGTACTCAACTGAGATAAAACATTTCGGGAATATAATATTATCGTCCGAGAAAGTCCGGCAAGTTCAAGTCACTAGGCTGCTTGGATTCCAAGGACGATCGGTAGCAAATGACTTGCGGTCACTTTTATGAATTTATTCAAAATATTTAAAAACAAATATCGCGTTTTATGCCAGCTACGTTACTTAGTGCTCCCTAATTCCAAAATTTGAACATTTTTTGTTAGATTTGACCACAAGACATATAAAGAATACCACTTGATGTGAAAGATACGCAAACATTTAAGAATATAATCTTTTTCGCTCTAAGGGGGCGGTGCATGGTGATGCGATGCTTAGTCCCGTCCCTCTAGAGAGAGGAAGACTATATGTTTAAATGCTTGTACCTCTTTTACACCAAGCGCAAGTTAGTATACTGGAACACGCGGTCCATTCTTTATATGTCTATAGGTTTGACATATATAATATAAATATAAACATAAAACTAATAAAAGTAAGGTTAAATGAAACTTGAATATATGTGGTTTTTATTACCTCGCCAAGTCCCATCCCCGAGTCTGTGTGAGGTTGTGTTGTCGAGGAACAATACTGTCGTTCTGGGCTGCCTGGAGATCGTAGTTTCGTTTCATATTGTTCATGGTATTCTAACTGTTAATAATAAATAAAAAATTAGTAATAGAAAAATCTATAATATTTAAGCTAAAAGTATAAGTAACTTCTGAGAAACAATATATGCAGAAATAGGATAAGAGAATAAAGTATCGCGACTTACAGATGAGAAAAACTATAACCGCGTATGTACGACCAACATATTCCCTTATCCTATTAAAAATATAAAACGAGGAAATGTGTGTTAGCCATGCATTACGTTGAGATTCCGCAGCAGATTTTTTGATTGGAAAACATATTGTAGCATCGGAAATTAAATTTTAGAGTTTTTTTGTATCTCATTAATTAGTGAACGTAACTTAATCGTATCAATTTTCATTGAAAGTACTTACTACGATACCATCATAGCATATGTCTGTGAAATTTCAACGTCAAAGAAGAGAACATGACTATAAAGGTTTCTAGTAGCTACACGATCTTAAAAATGATTAACACAGAAAAAAAAATATTTATCGAGCAATGAAACAACGTAGTTGCCAGCAGGTGTTCCCCGTGTGGCGAAATGTAGTTATATTAAAGTCTGATGATACTCGCGGGTTCCAACGTGAGGCAAACACCTTGTCCATCGGTCACTTAATTTACGTTTGGAACGTACATATAAGTTATGAGACGGTGCGAGTGGTTTGGGTTCATTCAAAGTTTAAGTTGGTTTGGCGGTTTTGTCGGTGTAATTTAAACAGGGTACATCATGTGAAGCTCATAGATATATTGAAGAATGCTGGTGTGGATAGCAAGGATGTGCGGATTATAGAGAATCTATATTGGCGTCTGAGGGCTGTTGTCCGAGTTAACGGAGCTTACCAAAGAATGCCAAATTCAACGAGGCGTCAAACGGATGTATTCTCTCTCCATTATTGTTTAATTTATATTCGGGCAGACTTTTTAAGGAAGCCCTACATAACAAAGTATTTGGGGTTAAAATCAACGGCGAGCTAATAAACACTTCCTTAAGCCGAAGATACGACCATCATAAGTGATAGCCTTCAGGGTCTCCAATAACTCTTAAATTCTGTCAACAGGGTTGAGAAAGAAATGGGACACAACATAAATGTTGCCAGACGCTTCACTGCTAATAAATGGACAAATCTGTGGAAGAGTCTCCCACTTCAAATACCCTGGATGTTATATTACTGAACAGTTTGACCCAGATAAAGCAGTTAAATGCAGAATCGAATTAGCATGCAAAAAAAAAATGAGATCGCTCGTCTGCAATGACAATCTAAATTTAGCACTTCGCCTATATTATCTCGTTAAAATAATCAGTGTTTTGTCTGCACCGTGTGCGGGTGGGATCAGAACTCTTTACTGCGCATGCGGTATTGAAGAGAGATGGAGAAAGTCTTCTTTCTTCTCTGTATTTTTCTATCCACGAAACATATCTACTTGCTGCCTTATGTCTTCCATACTCTATCTATATCTTCATGGTCGCTTTCTGCACCACGATTAAGTATCCTAAATCTGTCAAACTACGCTAAATCGTTACCTAATTAGCATCCCCACTTAGTACCGGTAATCGCCATCATCCTACTTAGAATCTTAACTGCCCTAAATGCTATTATGCGAATGTGGCTTTAGTTCCTAACTCAGCTAGGATGACGGAGTATCGGATGGTCTAATTGGCCCTTAACTATTTCTATAATATACTACGTTTTCTATCCATAAGAAATACAACAATAACACAAGTCTACAAAAAGCAGGGTCATAATTGTTGTTGGGTAGCTGGTGGCCATCTCCGAAGTAGAATCGGAGGTCAGAATAACCCCATCACGTCGGGATTTTGAGATATTTGAAGGATTTTGAGATATTTTTTTGTAAATCTTAATGCGCTATTTTGGGATCTGCCATCTTGAAAATGAAAATTTCAATCTGCTGACTTCATATTCGTATTCAGTGACGATAAAAACGACAAACACAAATTTTCGAGAGAAATGTATACGGTAGAAAAATGTATGTGGGGATATGTTTGGTAACCTAAAATAGCTGTAACTTTGCAAGGAAAATCGTAGGTGGTCGCTGAACAGCTTATTTTGAAGTGTAAGAGTAGTATTAAATGATGCAACTAGAAAAGACACCCAAAAAATGTTGTGAATCTTGTATATGGTTTTAAAAGTAGCCAAAAAACACATTTTTCGAGTACATAAACTCAAATATCGAAATATCGTGACGAAATGACCCCTAGCTGCTTAACAACAGAACCTTGTAGACCTGTGTAATCCAAAATGAGTCATATGTAGGGTTTTAATATTTAAAGTGGCACATTTATAAAAAATATTTTCACTGATTGTGTTTATTACCGCACGGCTATGGAAATTATGACTGAACGCTGTCCACTAGAATTACGTCTGATGTCAGAACCACCATCACGTGATTTGCTGATATAATCCGACGAACATACAGAGTGTAACAGTGATTAGTATTATTGATGGATAAACCTCATGAAAAGTTCCGATCAACATAGATGTTAAAATATTGGGCTCTCCGATATATCATTAAAAAAAAAACATTTCTTACACCTTGTTGATTTTTTTCACTATATGGACTTTCAACCGTGACTTCTTTAGTATGGACTTTAGAATCATCTATATTGGTTGAGTAATTCTGAAGATTAATTACCTCAAATATGCAAGTAACTAAACAGGTAAATAATTTTTTCTCTCTTTAAACTCTCTTTACAGAAGTAATATCTAGGTCTAAACGACTAATGATAGCGTGTTAACGGTCAGATTGCTAATCGGGGAACTGAATTTAAATTATGAAGTTGCCTTGATATATTGCAAACAGATTTTTGTGTTTTTAATTTTTAACCTGTTCTAATAATCTAAAATAGAACATACTGGGAATAGTTATGGTCTAAAAAACAATAGTTGTTTATGTTATAAATAGAACTGAATACGTTGTCAAGTTACAATTTTAAAATAAAATGTTCCAAAAAGGATAAATAGTTTATATTTCAGAAATAAGTTGAATAAATCGAAAATAAAATAAAAAATACAATAATGTTCCTTTACTAATTTTATGTTATGTGTGAGTGTGACATCATAAGCTTTGCAGCACATCATACACTGATCTCAGAACATTAGTGGCCACTAAGGTTCTAAGGTCCTTTACAAGATACATGTTAGTCTACTAGCTAGAACTCACTGTGCGAGAGGGACACCAAGAAGTTTGTAATCTCATGAACAAATGGTATTATTAGATATAATTTAAATTTGAGTTCTGCTTCATCAAGGAAAAAAATGATTTTCATACAACTTTTTATTGATTTTGGTGACTGTGACACAATTAAATAACTAGGTGTACTAATGGCGCCGCCAGCCGAAGTTTTTGGTGATTTCGGAAAGTTGTCACTCACAATTGTCGCTGTTCAGTATTGTAACGAAAACTGCGGCAATACGTTCGAGCTTTATATGGTAAATGTGTAAAGTTCGAACTCAAATTACCCAACATACAGGTTATGGAACAGAGAGTATCTAAACTAACTAATTGGGAAGCGTATAAGCTTAGCCTCATTAGATAATTTGAAGGCCCCAATACAAGATGAAACGATGGAGAAATTAGAACTAGCCTCCTGGGAGCTCCAAAACGCTATAATAAACCCATATAAAAACAGTGTGCATTAAAACAAAAAAGAAACCTTGAAGCATGCGACCTTGTGGAACGAAGAGCTAACAAAGCTCAAGGTCAAATCAAAGCAACTCTCCAACAATACAAAAAATTCAGGAAATTGCGAGAAATATAAAACAGCTCTAGTTGAATATAATAAAGAAGTTAAACGTTCTGAAAGAAGGACGTGGAGACAAATGTGAGGGGGATAACAGAACTTGTTCCAGCACAGCACCTTCAAAAAGTCCCCTTAAAAGAACACTGTAATGGCATCTGGCTTATTAAAAAGATGAAGGGAGAGTATACAGAAAACCAGGAAGAAAATTTAATTGCCAGATCCAACAATTCAATTAGATGCCTAAAAAGATCTTCACCTCTAACAAAATTAAATCTGCGATTAAAAGCTTTAAACTCTTCCAATCGCTGCTGAAGGGGCTGTTTAAGTCCTGCTCCTTAGGTTATATACCACAAGCATGGTGAGAGGTTAGGGTGACTTTCATATCGAAAACGGGAAGACGCCCATAGGATATCTAAGAAGTGAAAGACAGACAGAAACGCCTTTACAAAAAAAATTGCTCATCGGACCGGCAAATCCAAGTCAATGCCTTACACTGTCTAGTGGGTAAACTGAAAAAACACTGATAGTAAAAGAGATCTCTTTGAGTGCTTTCACTGATATAGAGGGAGCTTTTGACAATGACTCACATTAATCTATAGACAGTAGCGAGGCAAAGGGAGCCTCTTCTAACAAGATGGATTCAATCAATGCTAAAAAGCAGGAATCACCACTACATGTATCGGCAACGAAGCTGCGACAATCACTACTGTCAGAGGATGTCCTAAAGGGAGTGTTTTATTATCTCTACTGTAGTCCCTGGTCATGGACAGTCTGATGAACCGACTGACTAGCTCAGGGTTTACCACGCAAGGTTATCCCGATGACCGGGCTGTCACTGTAACAGGCAAGAATGAAGGAACTATTACAAGCCATATGAAAACTGCCTTAAACAAAATCAGCAACTGATATACAAAGGAAGAATTACAACTTAACCTCAACAAAACAGTCTTCGTACCATTTACAAAGAGACAAAAGCTAGATATTAACGCTCCAACTTTAAATAGAACAACAGTGAGCTTTTCTGAAGAGATTAAATAAATACTGGGAGTAAGAACAGATCAGAAACTAATTTGGTACAGCCATATTGAAAATATTCTACCAAACGCAATAACAGCAAGCTGCATATATGCAGAGTTTTTGGGAAGAACTGGATTTTGAGGTCGAAAATGACCTTACAGTTATATGAAACGATCATCAAACTTATGGGCACATATGCCTCCTTAGTATGGTGACCTAAGACACAACAAGAAGCAACTCAGAGAAGCCGCAAAAATAATATGTAAGAGTCACAGGAGCTACGCCATCATGCCTCATCGTAGCAACAGAGGCAGTGCTGAACCGCCATCCACTGCATATAGATGTGATGAGGGTGGTAGACACACGTCCTCAAACTGTTCCAAACTGAAAGCCTAAAATCTAAAAAATTTATCGGACATTTTGGATAAAATTCCAACATAATCGATATAGAAACCAACAGATATCATGTCTATTAGGTACATTTTTGACGTGAAGATTGAAGTAGTAACGGACTGTTACCAAGCGAACAGAGGGCATGCCTCGACTAGAGGATTCAATGGTCAGGGTTATTGATGGATCCAAAATGAAAGAAGAAGAAAGGGGTTGAAGTGGGAGTATCAGGTCCGTTTTCGGTAATAACATTGAGATTTTTACACTGTTGATCACTTTGCATTTCCAATTAAGAAAGCAGGCACAATTTCCGAATATCCTTTAAATTGGTTTAAACAACATTTTATAGGAAACTATGGTAATAAGGAAAGCAAAGATTTTATGGTTTTATGGTAGATGTATTTTGAGTGTGTGTGTGTGTGACTAGGTTCAATGCTTTGTTACTGTTATGTTCATCCATTTTTTTTTTATAAAATAATCTTTCTATCACTGTGAAAAATTTAAAAATTTTAGTGGGTAGTGTTGAGGATATTATTGTTTGCAACCTTAAGGAAAGAAATGGCGCTAAAAAGAGTTCAACAAATCAAAAACCGTAGATTTTTTTACATAGTGGTTATTTAATATCTCGAATTACTAACTGGAATTAAAAAAATAACTCCATAAAAAATCAGGTCTTATCTAAAATTTTAAATGTTAGAAGTAAAAGAAGGATTATGATTTAAGCAAAAAATGTACAAATACAGGAAGTAAAGAAGGGAAAATGACAAATCAAGCACTGACAACTTAATCTTTGAAATAGAACCATTTTAAGAGAAAATATCACAAAGCTCCAAAATACTAGCGACTTTATGAATTCATCTTTGTAAAGAGAGCCTAATCGTTCTTTTGTTTATACTCTGACTGAGATATGAGACATTTGAGTTGACCTATCGTAGTTACAATTTTTGATTAGAAGACCTGTATTTTTGTCTCTCTGATCCAGTCCTGATTCGTCATGTCATTTTGGTTATTGGGGATCCAACTACGTTCATAATTTGTCACTACGTCGTTTTGAGATTATACGACTCTGCTGTAAAAAGTGGTAATTGCAGACGTTTAAGTGACTGAAAAAATGGTAAGATGAATAATGACAAAGTGACAGTGGATGGTTACAGGTTATGAACGGTTTTGGTACAAACATCCTCCACGAGCTTGAAATTAAAATGAATTTGGTAAATATAATACAAAAAAGGGAGAAACCTAATCATTATTAATGAATCATAACGTATATCGCTTTTCCCTATTAGTTGATATTTTTCTTATACATAGAGACGGTTTATTTTCAAAGACAATCTCCCCAACTTTAGATGATCCCTAATTTTTAAATGTACATTATGGCGAGAAATCTATTATGCAATTCAGAGATAATTGAGCTCGCATTTTAAAAGATGAATGCCCCTTTTGTGACTTAACGTAATTGTTAAACCTTCTTTTTATTATTTAAAATAATTTATGATGATGCGATGTGTACATTCTTAATGACAATAAACTAGAAAACAATGACCTATACGCAGCAGAATCATAACTGTTAGATTCTGGAATAAGTCGTGGAATCACATAATTTTTTTTCCAGTTAATTCTAAGTTCATTGACAGGTCCTAAATTTTCTGAGGGCCTACTACAGATTCCTGGGGAAGGGGGGGGGGGTTGCCCTTTTTTATTTTTTGTGATAAAAGTGTTTCCCTTTAAAAGAATGGGTGCGTACTGATTATAGGTTAGTGAAGTTTAGTTATTCGATAATGAAATCATGTGACAGAGAGTGCCGATCTAAAAACCATAAAAAATAATGCAGCAGGTGTTCGCAAATTAATTCTACAAAAAAAAATTCATCTGAAAGTAAATAAACTATATCAATATCCTATTAGAGTGGTTTAGATCCGACATATTTAATAGTATCATATGTTTATATGCAGGATAACCATGGTAAGTTTAAATTATCAACTTAAGGTGTAAAGTATCACAAGGTTTGATACTAGGATCCTGATTATTTGTTATTTGCGACCCCCTCATATGTTTCAGGTGAAATCACTATGTATGCTGACGATACATTAAGTATAATAAATCTTAGAATAAAGAATGAGTGGGTCGCAAAAGAAATATCTCAATGGTTTTCTGCAAACAAATTAAAGCTCAATCGTGATAACACTGTGACATTTAAAAATAAAAGTTCAAATTTTTCTCTTAACAATAATATAGTACTATAGTAGTCAAATAAATATTGTGAATCAAAATTATTGGGTTTGGTGATAGATGCAAAATTAAAATATGGGTCGTTCAGCTCAGCCTTAAAATAAATTCAAAAACTTATTCATTTCATTATTTACGAAATTCTGTATCAATAAAAATAGTCAAGATGGTATTACGGTTACTTTCACTCTGCCGTTCAATTCTCGGGGAAGTGTAGTGCTAACCTTGATATATTTAAAACACAAGAAATATGCATCCGTGTCGTATAATTGCAGTCAACAGCACCATGTAGATTATATTTTTGATTAAGAAGGATAATGACTCTGCGATGTTTTTTCACATATAAATTACTAATAAGACCAAAAAAGTTTATAAGAATAACATAACTACGTCTTATCAACTACGTAAGAATTTCATTCGTTCAGTTTCCAACGACAACAAAGTATCTTAAATGTCACATTTGTAGTGGAATTTTTTTGTATCTTATCAGTTAATATGCAAATTAATAATTAAATTTAAGAAAACATTAAAATATTTTTGAAGGCATGGTATTTTATGTTCTGCAGGAGTTCGAGTCCTATATCCGATGATAATTGTTTTGTGTTATGTAACTGTTACATCAATTTGTTCGTTATTTTGTGTCACCTTTTACATATGGCATATGAGTAATTCCTGCTAATTTTTAAAATTGAGCTCCAAAAAAAAAAAAATAATGAAAGGCGCATTATTAGATGTGATTTTTTTTTAAGTAAACGCATGTCATTGTCCGAAAAAATTGCCGTTACTCGTTTCTTTTATCAAGTCTTTTCGGAAAACAATTTTTTTTTTATAATTTTTTTTTGCTAGTATAGGCAAATGAATGATTCTTTGTCATATTATACGGGTTTGTAGAAAAAAAGTGTATACCAACGAATGGGACTTACGTAATGCCAAGTATTTTTTCAAACTCAAATCAAATCTGAAGTCATAATTACAAGTACACACCCAAAATCATCCCCTGCAGTTGAAAAAAACCTCAAAAATCTGAAAATAATATTGAGCTGTTAGGATTGTTGTTCCATCTCAGAATCGAATTGATTGATACAAAGAACTACATTTTGGATGAATGAGTAATAAAAAAATTGTCTAAAAAAACCAAGAAACAGACCAAAAAGAATTAACAGTTTCTAATTTATAGCGGAGGCTTTTAACCTCAAACTACATTTTGACAGTACAAGATTCAACAGCGTTTCGGAATTTTTGCTGTTGTTGAATATTACTCAATAAGTCCTTTAAACAGGTGAAAATGACCTTGATAAGAGAATAAGAAACCACCCCTTCAATAAACATATAACAAAGTTTGAAAATTTGTTATTTTATTCAGTCTTTTTGACAAGCGATTTTTGTCTTTTTTTTTAATTCAGGACGATCATAATTAAAGAGAACGCATTTGAATATCGTTAAATTCTAGTTACTGGTTAAACCAGGTTAAAAATTGTACAGTTTTTAGAATTAAGGGTTGATGACAAAAAATAAAATTACATAAAATGATATAAAACTTGTTTGAACAAATAATTTAATAAAGAATAAAGAAAATAACGTAGCATTAAGTAATTCAGCTCGAATCTAGTAGGGGTTTTCACATGATTATTTGTAAAACAATTAAATAAACAGTTTACAGTATTGTACATTACAGAAAAATTATTTTTTAATTATTTCTATCCTAAAAAAATGTGTTTCAGAAAATAAGTTACGTAATTTATTGCTATTTTTAATCATGCATAGAATTTTTTTAATAAATAGGCACAGTGTTCCAGATTAGCTAGATTTATGTTATACCAAGGATTTCATATTATATAAATGAATTCATAATAGCAGATCGGTCATTTACACGAGTTATACAAGTTATATAAGAAAAATAAATTTACAGAAATTGAGTACCCACCGAATATCTATATGAAACGTTCTAAAAACTAAAGGCACACGTCTCTATACAAAATTTTTCGAAAATACAGAGCAAAATAAAGGTACCATATGAGTTTCAAACTCCTAGAACAATCGTATTTCAGTGTATGAGGTAACATAATTATTTTTTGTATGCAATACCCATTGTGGTAATGTGAAAAATCGACATTTAACGTCACTGTATTGAAAAGACTCATCTTAAAATCGCTTCATAAAAAAGTTGTAAACCTTTTTGAACTGTAACTAATACTCTGGTACTTTTTCATATGTGCGTTGTTTAAATTGGCTGAGCAATGCACCAGTACCTTGAATTTTAAAAATCAGCGGGAATTACTCATATATTTTTATTTGTTTCTTTATTAGCTATAGTGGCTTATTTTACTGTAAATTGAATTATTCTTTCCCTTTGTTTTTCAATTAGTATGTTTTATGTATTTCGCTGATATTGTATTTCCGTTATTATGTTAGCATTTTTTGAATATTATGTTCTTATAAGTCTATAAGCTTCATTTTATTTGATTTATAAGTTTTGAATTTATATTACTTAATTGTAATGTCTCTGCTATTGCAAAATGAGTATTATTATTATTATTACTATTGACTTTCAAGCCAAATGACTTCGCACTCCCTCCAGGGAATATTGACTCATACCAGATATACAAATATACCAAAAGTATGAAGCTCTGTGGGGACCCTTTCTATGTTATCATGTCCTAGGTGACGTGGTCTGCTGTATTTCCCACAAACTTTCGGACGGTCCGCGCGGTTGCAACAATGCCGATTGGCGTCCACAATATTTAACACCGAGTTACTTCCTGTAATTGCGGTCGGTTAAGAACTACGAATCACCCGCTCTAATGACTCATATTGATACAATATGGCTCTTTATTTTTTATAATCTTTGTTTCTACATAATAAGGGGCTTAAATAAATTTATTTACTGCCAACTGGATGGAAATGGAAAATTTCATATGATGATTATGATGATTACCTCTGATGATTGTATCACATTTTCACTTATCATCGTGGTTGTTGTAGGTGAGTAGGAGATAAGATCGCTGTTCGAAGGTGAACATTCTACAAACACATCCAATTCCTTTTTGATGTTAGGAACACTAACCGGCGAAATGCCGGGATCCGTCATTATAGAAACCTGAAATTAAAAAAAAAAGTGTTAGTTCAAGGCAACAACTACAAATAAAAAATGCATTTAAAAGTGTCAATTAACAAATCTGATGTCTGTTTTAAAGCATATACACATAATAAAGTATGCTGGCTTTCTACGTTTAAGCTCTTTATTCGTTTCGTTTAAAACTTTTTATAACCATAAAATAAAACCTCTAAAAACAAAATCCACGTCGACATAATTACATGGTAAAATAACTAATTATTACTGGAACAAAAAACTTTTTGCTTTCTACCTTTTGGTCGTATAATATAGGCCGATACTATTCACTTGTAGTAGTACTCATATTCACAGACGTCCAACTAAAATGGTTAATTAAGGGTTCGGAGCCCGAATCGAAACATAACTGTAGAATAATCGTATATCAATTCACTTAAAAAAAGGCAGCAGAAATGTGATTACGTTGTCATGTTCATAGATTTCCAGAAGGTATGCAACAGAGTACAACATCATAAACATGATACAAAGTTTCAAGTTATACAAAATATTTACTGTAGACACCTTATATACAAAAATAAACGAACCATCGCAGCGTTAGGTAATATACTGTTTGTTCAACGTCTACTCTGGAAAAATTTTTACCGTGGCTGGTAACGCAAGATGGATCGTCAGCAGATCCACTGATGACTGTCGTATTTGTTGATAATTCGAACGATCTGTAGAAACTAATGAGTGAAATATCACTATTAAGCCAAGAATTCAGAATAAGTATTAATATCGAGAAATCAAAACACATTGTATTCAGTAAGGGTCATACAGTACAAGGCCAGGTCGAAATAGACAGAAAACAAATCGAAAATTCCAAGACTGCTATTCAAAAATCAAAAACTTAAAATAATAAAACAAAAACTTCAACTTCTTAATGTTGTTTCCTGTGCTGATGTATGGTGTGAAGTCTTGGAAGTATTCGAAATGTACAGATGTATCTCGAAAGAATCCGGAAAAAACTGAAGAACCATAAAGCGAACGAAGCTGGAATACTTGTGCCATGTCGAAATCAGAAAGATATTAACTGCTCTCTAATTGATCTTGCCGGGGCAGTAGCCGAAAGAAAGGGATTCTAGATCAGAAATGGGATTTCGGTTACAACCACAAGACTTTTTCGAGCTGCTGTCAATAAAGCAAAGATAGTCAAAATGATTTGCCTACATACTGTTGTGGAACATAACATCTCACCACTGCTTTCCGGCAAAACTGGACTTAAATAGAGGTCCAAATTTATGGAAAGTACAGGGATGCTTGGAAAGATACCGGTGGATCCCACTGATGAGTCCACCACCGGTATCGGGACGAAATATCCATACATTTACTACGGTGGTCGAAAATAGATCGCTAGCTACATATCCCTACCACCAGGGGCATTGTTAATTGCGACAATACATTGGTGGATTAGCATGTGAAGAAAGAGAAGAAATGAATATACGCCATTTTCAGATAGGTTGTTAAACTGAAGCTTCGAGTTAAATTAATAAAAAAATTTTTTTATCTCGATTTTGTTCAAAACTGATACTGGAGGATTTAATAATTTTGAATAAATTCAATGTAGCAGGTGCATTCTGGCAGTCTAAAAATTTTACATTTCTGAATAATGCCCAAAACTGGTGCTGAGGATTTTCGAGAGTGTAGAAAATTGGTATTGGGGTTTTTTCAAACTCAATTTGCAGGATAAAATATATCGGACGAGAAAATTTACATGTCTCACGTTCTTTAAATATGAGTATTGGGGGTTTTCGGGGCCTTGATACCAATCTAAAATTAATTTCTTCAAATTCAAGATACCAGAATTAGTACGACGGACTAAATATTTTTTTGGTGCAATTTCATTTAAAATAAGTATTTGTAGAATTTTCTGAAATAAAGAATATTTTGTTGTTTAATTTAGTGTGATTTATCACTCTAGATAAAATGGGTACTTTTTTGCGACCTCGGAAACCTTTCGGGGTACACTACACATTTCGCTTAGTACTTAGTTCAAATAATTTATGGATATCATAATGAGTTCAAAACTAAAAATAGAAAATATCAAAGATTTAAAAAAAAAATTATCTGACTTCACTAATAAGCGAAAAATAATACAAATTTGTATATAAAATTGAAATTTTTTAAGTCGGCACCAAATTATTACTAAAGAAAACAAATAACTATTAACACGAGATATATACAAGCTGGAATAGGAAAGAAATTACAAAATAAAGTATTTCTCAATCTCTTTATGAGTATCAAATTTTGTCAGGAATTAATTTGACGCCGGCTTTAAAAATTTATATTGTTATTTTTCGCATTTTAGTGCATTTTTGGATGTTCGTTCAATTTTTTTTATAAAAATTTATTTATATATGTAGGTGTAGGAAAAAACACTTGTGTATATAAGAAGGATGAAACATTCCAATAATAGCATATGTTTTTTGATATGAACGCCATCTACGTGGCAGTCTAGAAACTCTCCAAATTACCTAGTTTAATTAAAGTTTAATGATATTAAATATTAACTGTAAGAGAGTCACACTTGATTTCAATCTGACTACCACTTGTGGAATATTTTAGATGCAAGAGCTTATGTCAGAATTCATGCGTGCCACTATGGTTATGTGTCTGGATGAAAAAAGAAGTGTATCAATGGATATTTTCAGAAGTTGTTATGCTTTGCATATCCTGTATGTCTCGGTTCTCATTTTTTTAGTGTTTAATTTGTACTTAATTGTGAGACTTTCAGCTACACTTTTAGTGATGTTTGACCGTTATATCCACATGAATCAGGAGTTTTTCCTACCAATACTCAACGAGATGGATGTGGGAGATGTATGGTTCCAGCAGGACGGTGCCATGGCATACACAGCGCATGGGTCAACGTCGCGGCAACACTTCCCAGGACGTCTCACATCCTTGAGCAGCGATCTGTACTGACCAGCACAGTCGCCTGATTCAGCCCCTGCGACTATTTTTTATGGGGCTCATATCAAGAATAACATTCGTCAAGCTGTCGCCAACATATCCGTCGTTATGCTGAAAAAATATTGGACTTGATGCTGTTCAAAGAATTAAATATATTTCTGAATAACTTTTTTTTTAATTAAATTATTAAATAAGCAAGTTACTCTGCCCCACCCTGTATTATATTCGATCTGTTTTAAGCTTGCTTTGATCTGAATATAAAAAGGATAGAAAACAGTGATAAGAACTAACTTCTGCTGCTGACAATAATTTTCTAAAAATTTATATTACAAAATATCTAAAACCATTTTCAGAGTCATACTGTATAATTTAGATTTTGTATATCCGTGCACCATCCGGTAAAGATTAAGAAAAAATAAAAACAATCGCCAACTGGTTGGCCTTGACTGAGCAACATCGTTTTTTTGTATCTTCCTTTAGTTAGGTTCAAGTGCAAGGCCAACTATGTCGCGGTGCACCAACAATAAATGCATCATCATCTGGGGCCCCGTGACATGAATCCACAGATATATTTTACTTTGCTTAGTAATAATTTCTTACATTGTATTGCATTCTAATATTACATGTACCGTAATAAAAAAAATAATTGTTAATCAATTAGAAGACTTTTATTTCAAATGCAGAAATTGTAAATAACATATTATCAAAAAAGCCAAGTGCGTGTCGAACACGCAGTACATTATACTTCCGTAGCAGTTGTTTTTTATTTTTAATTTTTCCAAAATTTTCACACACGATTTTTAAAATTTTTTTTTCCGAAAGTATAGTGAAATATCAGTCATACAATTTTGAAGATTTTTTTGTATTTTATAAACTAGTGAACTTAATTGTACTAATTTTCCTTAAAAGTATTTACTATGCGCTATTACGTTGAATTTTGTTCAGATTTTTAAAATCTACCCTTGCAAAATCAATAAATTGGAAGTGGACATATTATAAGCAGGTTTGGAGGTTATATTATATGACCAATAAAATTCAACGACATTCAACTCGATGAAGTAGGCGAAAATGAAATTGTGCCCTAAATCTCCATATTACATTATAAAATTGCGCTTATATTTTACATGATGAATGTTTTTTTTTGCAACTTACGTAATTTTAATATTTAAAATAATTTATGATGCAATATGTCTACTTTTAATGTCAATAAACTGGAAAACAATAACCAGCAAGCAACAGCATCATCCTGCAATTAATCAGAACTATTTTTTTCAAAAAATCTTTTCTAGTATAAGTAGAAGTCTCAATTTTGGGGGTATTGACTCCTTGCATCTCCCCATTCTGGAATCAGCCCGCCAAAATTATTACAACCAGCCTTTTGGCTTTGGGGGAAAATAATCCAGGCCCAAAATTTCAGAGAAAGCTATTGCAAACTTTCTGTGGAGGCAAGGAGATCTTTGACCCTCCCTTATCTTCGTTCATAATTGAACAAACTTGTCTGCTTAATTACTTACGTTAGGAGTCTCGAAACTACGGCATGTGGACCAACACCAGACCGTTTATTTTGATTAAATTATACAAAATATTAATCAGATGTTTATATTTAACGATCAGTTATGAGACATACTAATTGGAAATACAGTGAACTTTTGAACCTCAAAGATCTATAAAAGGGCAAATCGCACTCGTATGTAAACCTACATGTGCCATTTTTGTTAAGCTGGTACAACTATTAGTAAAAATTATGAGGAATTTCGTGAAGCTACACATCAGTAAATAAGTTGCAGTGGTTTTGATTAGACGTTGTTTGCACTTCTTGGCCATTCTTACCATGCCACAACTATTTCAGCAGAGAATTTGCATTAAATTTTGTACTTAGAAGAAAATTAAACTTACAAAAAACGTTAACAAGACCTATTTAAGAAGATGTCGATGAGGATCCAAAAATTTACGTCTCAAAGTTTTACGTTTTTTAACGTGGTTAAGCGATATATTCATATAAAAATTCCACGATTTTAAAAATTATGTTAGTGGTGCTAGAAAAAAAGTCGAAATAGTCCTGGTGAATTATTCTATGACAAGGGTGAAAGCAATGCAAATACAGGTCACTTGAAAATACTGTGGTTCGATAATTTTCTGAGAAACTAGTTATTCTGAAAACTAATCAGGGTTGCGGTTTTCACAGTTAAAATACGTTAATTAAAAAGCTTTATTTGATTTAGATCTAAAGCACTTAAAAATATCCCGAAACTTTTCATTAGAAATTATTACTAATTGTTCTTCTCTATTTACAGTTGTTACATTGCTTCAAAGGCTTAAAGTTACTACATTTTGATCACTCAACTGATTGTAGGCATTTTATAAAAATATATTTTAATGGTGTATATTCTATAAATACATCAATATTTAAACAAAATTCAATTCCAAAAATAAGATAAAGTTGGTAGATTCTTAAAATATTATTTCCAGACATAATCTATTTTACAACAGGCTGATTACAATAACAAGTATTAGGAAATTCTGGCTCTGCCTCCTCATGACAATTGAGAAATTATTAAGCTAGTTCAGATAAGACTTTTTATATCATTCCAACAAGCATGGGTAGACATCTAGTTTTAGATGAAGGTCCGGTCCTAATGTTATTGGATTACACTGAAAATTATTTGACATACCAAAAACCAATACCATCTTCTATCGTTTTTCATTGACACTCTACTTGTTAATATTATATGCCGCTAACATCCCTCCACCCCGTCGATAATTCATTTTTGCTTGCGACCGCCCCCCCCCCCCCCCCGAGCTTCGAACTCAGAAAAATAGACCCGATCCTGCTTTTAATGGCTTTGCACTCCCTCCAGGGAATATTGACTCATACTAGGTAAACAAAAATACCCAAAGTATGGAGCTCTGTGAGGACCTTTTGCATGTTATCGGGTCCTAGGTGACGTGGTCTGCTGTGTTTCCCACAAACTTTCGGAACGTTCGCGCGGTTGCAAAAACTGCTTTCTGAATCGATTTATACAGATGCTCATTAAGGCCCAGTCCTTGATGTTCTGCAGGAGGTTCTTTGGTATCACTCAAGTTGTTGATAAAATTATGGCAATTGTTTGGACGCTGTTCATTGCCACTTGTCCTCGAATTTGCACCTCTAGATCTTTGTATTTGGTCATCTGCTCGTTATATTTTGGTCTTAAATTGTTGTTGTTAGGTATAGGAATGTCAATTCCGGTCTATTAAGAGCAACTCTCTGATCTGTAAGAATCGTTTGGTCCTAATATAGCTTGAACTCGTTGTTATCCAGAACAGGCTCCGGGTTGTATTTGTAGTAAGGCACTTTTCCTACCTGCAATAGATTTAAATTATCTGCTAACTCTTGATGGAGTATCTTGGCGGCTGAGTCATGTTTTTCTTGATACTCCGTTGCGGCAAATGCTTGGTATCCTCCAGTTACGTGCTGGACTGTCTCTGATGTTCGACAGCCATATCTACATTGGTCGTTTTCTATTGAAGGATCTCTAATGATAAACTTTCGATAATTTTTCATTGGAATGGCCTGGTCTTGGATAGCTAACAAAAAGCCCTCCTGTTCCGGAGACATATGTCCTGAAATCAATCAGTAGTTCGACGCTAAGTTGTCGACATTGTCCTGATCGACCTCATTTGGGTGCCGTCCATGAAGTGGCATCTGTAGCCAGGCTTGTAACTTCTCTTGGTCTGTTTTGTGGTAAGAAGCAATATCTTGTTCCCTCGGCTGTAGTAGCGTTGAATTATCTGCCTCGCATATTGCTCGATGTAGTCTGCAAGAGTCCGCTAACCTGTGGAAATATAAATGTAAATTTATTATTTGTTGATCGCGCTGTTTACCAATATCCACTAATCCTCTTTCTCCTTGATGTCTTGGAAGCATTGTACGTTTAATAACACTCGCAGAGTGGTGTTTGTGTGCTTTTGTTAAGAGTGTTCTTGTTTTTCTTTGCAGCTTTTCGTTATCAGTCCTGCTCCATTTTACAATTACAAAAGAGTAGCTAAGTGCAGAGCACTATATATATATATATATATATATATATATTATACTGTTTGGTGATTTACTGCGAAAGTAGTTAGTGCCTGCCATTAATAGCACTAATCATAATCATGAAAAAGATGATTCAATAGGTTTTTTTTTTACTTCTTGGTCTTCTTATCGACATTTTTATATATACAATATAACACGAGATCGTAATTTGTCATTCTCCTAATTTAGCATGTTTTATTTAATACTTACATAATTTTATCATCCATAATTAATGGATGTTTAGAAATCTAGTTTGAATAATAAAATTAATTAATATAAAATATATGTCCTAAATAAACGAAAATGATTTTTTTATATATTTTATTGAAACAAAAAATTATAAGATCAGCTTCCTTGATACGTGTAGCATTTTCATCAGGCTATTTCTCAGAAGAAGCTTTATAGCGTAAATTATCAACGAGAGCGTTAACGCCCTTCAGCCTTTCAAAGGCGTGGTAGCGGACCCAGGGACAACTGAGGGGCGTTAAGGTAGGTGGCGTATTGAAGAAATTAATACATACTTTGAAATATGTCATCTTGTCGTCATATGTTATTATTTTTATCCGTGACAAGTTCTTGTATGTTTTACGTAATGATAATTATAATGCGATTCATAAAATCCAGCCAGCATTACAACCAAAAGAAGGCATGTAAGTCGATGTGTCTATAATTTAAATCTATAAAAAAAATAGGGATCTAAAAACTACTTTCATTCATTACTTATTGTGTGCTTTGCCAATAATCCTTATGTTGTGAGTGATATAAATCATTAATCAAAATAAATAATATAAAGGTAAACAGTTGATAAGTAAATCTGTTGAAACCGTGACAAAATGTGTCTTTCATCATGTCTGAATCTAAGAAGACCGTGTAGTATTGAGTATTTAAAACAAAAATTTAAGTATTCTCCTTCAAACGAATCATTACCTATATGTTTAATTTTCCAACAAATTTTTCAAATGAAGCTATGAAGCATTTTCGGCTAAAAGGACATTTGATTGAAATGTATTTTGATAAAAAGAACAAAGATGTATCCTATTTTCAAGAACTGGAAAATAAATATTTGAAACATCCAATCATATCAACCCTTTTTGCATCTTCCTTTAGACAAGAAAATGATGGATTACTATTCTAATATAATATTTCATTATTAATCCCAAAGCTAGAAAACAACACTCGGTGAAGAATTAATCTTGCCGGCAGTGAAAGACGTATTAAAAACTGTTTTTCGTAATAAGAATGCATCAGACATCATCAAGAAAATACCTCTGAGCAATAATTTAGCGTAAAGACGAATTGACAAAATTGCTAAAGAGAAATGATACTATGCGATTTCTTGAAGACATGCAAATTTTTCATTCAACTCAAAGAATCAATTCTACCAATGAACGAAGAATACGTATGATTCATAAAGGTATTGCTGAACTCAACATATCATCGTATAATTCGGGAATATTGAAATGTTGCATATTAACGATACTGTTCTCATACGATATACACTAAGATACAGCAGAACTAAATAATTCATTTAAAAAATTGGTCTAAAATTGATGGATTTGTCAAACACAATTTGGCAAGATGGATTGGACTGCGACGCATAGCTGTCGACTATCGACATCTAAACAAACTTTGTCCATTGATATCGGTGAGACCAATCAATCTGGCCAAGCTGAAGTTTGTTAAGAATGATTATTTGCTAAAAATTTGGAAATCGTTACAAAGGGAGAATCGATATTTAACACTTACATTTTTTTTTCAAGAGAAAGATATTTTTAATAACTATGTTTTGTCAGTCTTAAGCCCTACTAGAGGGAACTATACCTGCTTCATTCTTGCCTTATGCAAACTGTCTTGAGCCAAATTAGCAACTGGTGCACAAAGGAAGGACGACACGTTAATCCCGACAAAACAGTCCTCGTGCCATTTATAAAGAGTCAAAAGTTAGACATGAACGCTCCAACTTTAAATAGGACAACACTGAGCTTTTCCAAAAAGGTTAAATATCTGGGAGTAACAATAGATGGCAAGCGGACATCTAGAATCTTTGGAAAAACCTGGAGTTTGAGGCCGAAAATGATTTTATGGTCTTATATAAGAATCTTCAAACTTATGGTCACATATACCTTCTCAGTATGATGATGATATTGAGATGCAACAAGTAGCAGCTCAAAAAAAAGCTGCAAACAATAGAGAGGTTAGTCTGTGTAGTAGTCATAGGGGCCATACCTTTGTGCTCCACCGCTATAATAGAGGCAATGACGAGTGTTTCAATAGAAATACTAAGAAAGCGAAAATATATTTATTGTCAGATAGCCAAGCAGCGCTAAACGCTCTCAGGTCAAACATCTACGAGTCTTAAATCTTAAAGTTAGGACTACAGGCAAGCCCTTAAGCAACTGGCAAAGACCAACAAGGTACAAAGGAATCAAGAGAACGAGAAAGTGGACAACCCCGCAGAGAAGGGGTAAAAACTCATTTTCTTGGCCCGGAACCTTTCCGTGGACTAACAAAAACCCACATTAAAGAGGAGCTCCGGGGCTGAGAACAAAATCAGAAAAAATTGAAATAAAACGCCTGATTCAAGACAAGCGAAAAAATGCATAAATTCATAACCAAAGAACGCAAAAATGCTTCTCGATCTCCCAAAAAGGGATATTGAGTAATAATAAACATCTTCACAGGACATTATTCTACGAGATCTCAAAAAAATGAACAAAGCTAGAAGCGATATTTGTTGTTTCTGTGCTCGGGCAGCGGAAATAATAAAACACTTGCAAAGACTTAAATTCCTGGAAGGCGTCACCTTGACGCCTGAAGAAAGAAAGCACCTACCACCCAGAAGAATAATAGACTTCATGAAAAGTTTAAATATCCTAGGCTTATATTAGATCAGAATAACGCCTAAAGGTCGAAGTGCTGTAGAGGGGCCCAGAAAGCCTTAACAATCCACTCGCAAGGATGAAGCGTACCAAGAGTTTCATAGTATATTTGAAACAAGCAGTACCACGAACAAACTACAGATCACTGAGCGGGGTGATCTGAGATTATTGTTAAAACTCCACAACTAATTTTTATGTTACTTATTTTTATGTTAATTTTTACTTTTTTTTCCTAAATTTTTAATACGATCTTTTAATATTAGGTAATTGCAACTTAACATATCATCGTATAATTCGGGAATATTGAACTGTTTCATATTAACGATATTGTTCTCATATGATATACACTAAGATACAGCAAAACTAAATAATTAATTAAAAAAATTGGTCTAAAATTGATAGATTTGTCAAATACAATTTGGCAAGATGGATTGGACTATGACGCATCGCTGTCGACTATCGAAATGTAAACAAACTTTGTCAATTGATGTCGGTGAGACCAATCAATCTGGCTGACCTGGAGAGGCGTGACATAGCTGAGTGAAACCTTAATATGAAAAAAATTATAAAGGCACTCCATTCATGTCAGCTGTGGATCAGGTTAATCTTGTCATCATACTGTAGTGGTTTTTAAAAACAAGTTTATTTGGTTAGTAATTATGGTCGTTGGAGAAACGGCTTTTGAATCCTTGATACACGTGATATTTTTATTTTATTTTCACCTTCAGTTTTTTTGGTTGTTGCCACTCCTTTGAGTATTTTAAGTGGTAAAAATTAATACAAATGCGAGATTAACAATAAATATCTACAAGAACCGGTTTCAAAAAGTTATTTTTATCTATAAGCACTATTAGATATTATTTACATATCGATACTTTACTTCCCCGTGAGCTAAAGAAATTCCATTATTTTTTAACACTTTTTCAAATATAACTAAAATTACTATCATGTGATTCACCGAATACACAACAGGTCCCTATTTTTGATAATATATCAAGCTACAATATCTATTTAATTTTTTGGATTAAATAAAGTAAAGTTTCTCAAAAATTATGTCCAATAACTATTATAGATGAAAATATTCTTTAAATAAATCTTTCGAGTGCAATTTTCAAAACATCTTCGAACGCTTTAAAATTAATTCATTTCATTCCTTTTCAAATTGCTTTATTATTTTTTTATTTTCTTTTTTATTTTTACCACGCTCTAAAATGATAGAATCTGCATCTCTAAGTCGATTAACGATCTACTTTTTCGATGCGTGGGACGATACATGAAATACTTAAGGAATTGTTTAATTCGGTCGCACCAAAGCGTTTTGCAAGTGGCCAAACTGTCCTCGATATAGCGGTTAATATCGCTGTAATAAAATGGCTTATGAAATATCCTAAATAACACGAATATACTTGCACTAGGTGTAGCTTGCAATTGCTATGATTTTTGAATAGAGGCCGATTCATTCAGCGTGAAGTTTGCCCAGCACTCGATATCGGATGTTACGGCCTCAACCAAAAAATGGAATTAACTTGTTAACATTTTCGCTTAACTTAATTCTTTAAATGGCGCAGAATCACCTACAAAAATCACTGTATATCGCTGGTTCACTGAATTCAATTGTGGCCGTCGTTAGCTATGCGTGAACTGATAATGCAAGGTCGTCATGTGACATACCCTGAAATTGAGGCATTAAGCATATTAGGAACACCAGCATATTTAATATAATGTATGAACATTTGGCTGTGATAAAGCCATGTTTGCGTTAGACTCCGCACAATTTGACAATCGCTCAAAAAAAGGCTCGTGTAGATAATTTCAAATTCGTAATTTTCACCCTTAAAACCTTCCTATACCATTTCGGACAAAATCAAGAATTGTTAAATTTTTAATCCGCCTGATTGAATTTTTGAAAATAATTTTAAATTCGTAATTTACATCTTTCAAAATCCCCGTATATTAATCTTTGACAAAATTTAGATATTTATATTTTTGATCCGCCACATTAAATTTTTAAAAATAATTTTAGATTCTTTATATTCGACCCCGAAAACTCCCCCATACCTATTTAGGAGAAAATTGGATAAAATTAATTTTTTGTTCACCATATTATCAGCGCCATCTTGGATTTTACTCAATCAACTTCGGTAAAAATAATACGAAACCACCCGAGCAACGGCCTGAACATAATGCATAAAATTTCATACAAATCGGTAATGCTGTTCCCGAGTAATCGACGTACATATATAAAAAATATATATTTTTTTAAACATGTGCCATCTTTTTTCTAAATCCACATTTTTTGACGTTCACGTGTAGATTACTAGCACATCTAATGTTGATAATAAAAAAAATTAGGCTTTGTCCTTGGTGTATGTTAGTTCTTACCTTGTGCCGCCATTTTGTAACGAAATTCAGATAAAAATTTATTTTGAATACCTGTATGCTAAAAAGATATCCAAAGCATTTTTTTGAATTGCTTTATTAGTTTCATAAAAAAAATTATTTTCAGGCTTCAGACAGATTTTGTCCCCTAATTTTATGGAGAAGTTCGTTGGGATAATCCGATTAGTTTTGCCTTATGCAACTAGTGATACACTCATACGGGTGTATCTGAAAACGTAAATGTTACTAGTACTATGGTAATTACTTCACATTCAATAGAATTATAAATAATAAGTACACAAAATATATGAAAACTGGAGATTTTTAGGAGCAGTTTTAGTATTTTGGGACAAAATGGGACCGAAAATCAAAACTAAGAAATCTTTGGGACGAGTAGCACCCTTGTTATTGGCAGTTCCGATTCTAGCACATGTATAAGGACAAACGTTTGAGCGGTTGTATGATTTATGTAAAGATATAAATGGATGTTTGAGAGGGAGATTGTAAACAGCAAATACAGAAAGCCAAACAGGCTTTATTCTCAGCTTTAATTTCTGATTTTATTCCACATCCCTCTTAACGTCAATAGAGGACGGCTCTATCGCCTAACCCCGAGGATGTACATAAGCCTATTGGTCTTAATGTTTTTTGTATTTTAGTTTGCGTAGCATACATCATCACAGATAATTTTAAACCGCCTGTCAGCGCAATTCTTTATTTTAACTAAAAACATATCGCTAGTGCCTAGTAACACAAAGCATACAATTTAAAAATTTTTATACAAATCCTTCAGGCTCACTTTATTTTTAAACCCATCACCGCGATTTCCCGTAAGTTTATAATAGGTACATATTCTGAATTCTATTTTAAAACCATTAAAACCCCACGTCAATATGTAAAATAGGTAAATATTTACATTGAACCAACTTGAGCTCCAAACCAAACAAACACATTTTTAATACATATGCAATTCTCACTGACTTTTGACAAATGAACAACAATATTTACATTACCATAGGTCAAATATATGTTGATATCTATTCAAAAAATAATGATTTGATTATTTTAAAATTTTTACTGGCCTTGGAATTTACTACGTCTTTTTAGAAATGGGAAGAGACAATATTTAATATATATATATATATATATATATATATATATATATATATATATATATTTTCTTTCTGTCACATAATCAGTAATATGAGACAATTTTCAAGCTCCCATGTGTCAAAAATACACTTATTGTATTGGATAACAAAATCCCTGGCATGCATTAAAAGCAGATAAATATAAAATTAAAGAATATTTGGAACTTAGGAATGCAGTAAAACCAGCTTAATAACGATTTTTCGCATAATACGCCATGTTACGTCGGTTCCTGCAACTTAAGATATGTTTTCATACGTTTTGTCACTTAATTCGATTCGTCTTCCCGCTACACTGACCACCGCCTATGTGTTATCTCACGTGACAGCAGTCAGCGACTGCTTAAAACTTTAGATGCTTACTTTCAGATAAAATGTAGACATATAGTACTGTTCATTGATAACTACCCTACTCATCCCAAAGAGACTGAGCTAAGGAATATCAAACTTGTTTTCTTACTTCCACACTTGCGAAGAGCAAGTTGTAACGCATGGATCAGGGCATTATAAAAGTTCTCAAACTAGGTTGTGGAACACGACTTATATCACTATCTGAAAGAAATGAATGACGCTGTTTACAAAAGACCCCTGAATCTACACGATGTGATACTAAACATTGCATCAGTATGGGTAGCAATTAAGCCCGAAACTGCACAATACTGTCTCAAGAAAACAAGTTTCTGAAATAACGAAGATAATATCGGATTGGAAGAAGCAGAACTTGAGATACTGCAGAATTTCCCCGGATATTCTTCGATCGATAACAATGCTGCAACCCACGAAGTCCGTTCAATCGAAGATCTTATTAAAGATGCGAATAGCAGCAAAAAAGGAACCCTATAAGTGATGATCACGATGTTGATGAAGAGGCGTCAGCTCCACTAATAAACAAACCAAAATAAGTGATTAAGTAACCTTGACATAATTATACTATATGTATAATGAGCTACTTCAAAAATATGATTTTTATTTGCTGGATCCAACTCGTCGTAAATTAAAGCATAATTGTGAATGTTTATTTGATTATAGTGCATGTTGAAAAAAAAAAACAAAATCGAGAATTAACGACCGATTGTTCCTGAGAGAGACAGTGATAATATGCATTCAAATAGTCGTGTGAATGTCGAGTTCCTATTTAGCAGCCTCAATTTAATGAAATTTTGCTACTTTATTAATGATCCTTTTAGTTTTTCTGTGTGGACAAAAGAAGGCCCCAAAACGATCTAGCTGCTGCAAAATATAAGAAAAAGTCTGTATCTATGGGTGAACAGATAGAGAAAAGAATGTCGATGATCTTACAGATCGTACTTTAACACATGTAACTACAAAAAATCAAGTGTTCCAAAAAAAAACATCTGTGACAAAGACAAAGTATTTTAACTCAAAAGTCAAAACGCCTTGGTCTAAATACTATTAAGTATACACAGTATGTCTGAAAAGTTCCCAAACTAGGTAAAGTTGTTCAAAGACTGTTGGGTAAAAGCTCGTTGAATCACTGGAGTATCGTTGTAAAAGAGGTCTTTCATCTTCATTTTGAGTTTTGGAAATAAAAAATAGTGTGCTGGAGCCAAATCAGGGGAATAAAACTGATGGGATAAGAGGGTGATCTGATTTGTGGCGTAATAATGCTTCAATATTGTTGCGGTGTGCGACAGCGTATTATTATGCAAGAAGGTCCAACTGCCGGTTTCATTACCTCCAGATAGAATGTGAATTCACAGTTTACCCGGTCCGAACGAATACATGGCGAATAAGGAAGGTCCTTCGAGTCGAAAAATGCGATGAGCATCGTCTTGACTATCGATTTTTTGTTGTCGCACTTTTACTGGTCGTCGAGCTCTCGGGCTCAACCACGTCGAAGATTGCTGTTTGGTATGAGGGTCGTACATGAAACACCAACTTTCATCGCCCGTTACAATTATTTTTAAGAAATTCGGATCGCTATCGGCAGTTTCGACAAAATCCCGCGCATCTGTTTCTCTTTGTCAGTCAAGAAGTGTGGAACTAAACGAGAACAACCTTTCCGCATGTTTATTTTTTCAGTTAATATGGAATGTACGGCATCTTCACCAATATTTAGTTTTTCTGCGATGGCTCCAAGGGTAAGATGTGGTTGTTCGAGCAGTAGAGCGTGTACCTTCGCAACGAACAGCTGTTGATGGTTTCTCACTTTGCTCGTCGTCTTCCAGCGACTCTATCGTCTTTAAAACGCTTTCAACACGTGTATGTTGTAGTGACAGCTACAGCTTGATCACCAAATGCTTGTTGAATTATAGAAAAATTTTCCATAAAAGATTTGTTAAACCGAACAAAAAACTTAATCGCAGTTCTTTGTTCCATCTGGCAAGCTCGTACCAAGTAGGATGAACACACAATACGCAACCTCATACTACACGAAAATAAAGCGACTGACAGCGCTAACATTTTGTACACATACTCGCCAGGTTTTATACTATATGCTTTCTTGGTTGAACGAGAGGGGGCGCTACTTGTACCGAGTGTAGAAAATTAGTTTCAGAACTTTTCAGAGATACAATGTATAGTGAGGCAAAATTACTGTGTGAAAAGCAGATAGAAAAATATTTTGCCTGGGTACAAGAGAACATCAACAGAGATTGGTCAAATGTTATTTTAACTGATGAATCTCCATCTTAGGCCTGGAGTTCTGTTAAGAAAGCTTGGTCTACTGAATAATAGAATTATTCAGAGAACAGTTTGAGTTTGGATTTGGGTTATTGTGTCTTTTTATTGAAAACCTGAACACAGCGAAAATGAAAGAAAAGTGTTTAATAAAGTTTGCTGAACGCTGGTTTGGACCTGATTACGACTCGTGGATATTACAATACAATGTAGTCGCCTTTATCAGGAGTTGAAAATAGAAAAATGCATTACTACCACGGAGTGGCCTGCTTCTTCGCCTGATGCAAATCCTACTTCAAATGTATCGGATCTAATGACGTAGTAAAAAGTGTATATGCATTCCATAGCAACTAAGTGTAGAAATACATAGAATATGGAAGAATTTATCAGTGGATTATGCAGAGAAATTGGTTAGCAATATGTCTCGGCGATGTGAGTCAATTATAAATGTTATTGGCTATTGCATCCTTTATTGGGGTGATTGCGTCTTAGACCGAAAATTACTGTCTCCAAAAAAGTAAGACTTTTTATTTTAATTTTTAACCTACTTCTAAAAGAAGGAGGTTCTCAATTCGTCAATTAAGTATTTTTTTATGTAAATATATCGATTACTCCGGAACGGCGGCACCGATTTGAATGAAATTTTTTACGTTATGTTCAGGAAATTGCAGTAAAATCCAAGATGGCGCTGACAATATGGCGGCCAAAAAATTAATTTTGTCAGATTTTTTTGATTCGTATGGGGGAATTTTCGGGGTCGTACACAACGAATCAGAAATTATTTTTAAAAAATTCAATATGGCGGATCCAATATGGCGGACAAAAAAAATTAATTTTGTTCGATTTTCTCCAAAATTGGTGTGGGAAGTTTTCGGAGTCGCACATAACGAATCCAAAATATTTTTAAAAATTCAATATAGCGGACGAAAAAATCAATTTTGTCCGATTTTCTCCTAAATTGGCATGGGGCAGTTTTCGGGGTAACACATAACGAATCTAAAATTATTTTTTTTAAATTCAATATAGTGGATAAAAATATAATAATTGTGTCAGATTTTTTTCAAAATTGATATGGGGGAGTTTTTGGGGTCACACATTACGAACCTGAAATTATTTAAAAAAAATTAATATGGAGGATCCAAGATGTCGGATTAACGATTCTAAATCTCTCGATTTTGTCTAATTTTTATTAGTGTTAATTTCGAATTTAAATTCTTTTTTGATATACTCGCTCTGGCGGATTCAATATGGCATCCTAAACATTTTACATTTTTCGATTTTCTCCAAAACTGATATAGGTGGTTCTTGAGGGTGTAAATTATGAATTTAAAAGTATTTTTTCACGATTCATAGTCCAATATAGCGGACTAAAAATTTTACATTTTTTGATTTTGTTCAAAGGTGGGACTGAATCGTCTTTGAGGATGTAAATAGCGAATATAAAATTATTTTAAGAAAATTTGCAATATGACGGTCTAAAAATTTTAAATTTATTGATATACTCCAAAATTGGTACTAAGGCGCTCTGAAGGGTTTAGATTTAAATTAGATTAAGACGTTAAAATTATTTTTTTGAAATTTAATATGGCGGATCCAATATGGTGGGTTGAAAATCTTACCTTATTCGCATTTTTTAGATTTAATATTAGGGGGTTTTCGAGGTCGTGTATTACGAATATGAAGTTAATTTTTTACAACTATTAGGTTGATAAGATACAATATGGGAGACTGAAAATTTTATATTTCCCGATTTTGCCTAAAATTGATATTGCGTATACAAAATCAATATGCAGTGTAAAATATATCGGGCTAAGAAATTTACGTCTCAAGTTCCTTAAACATCGATATTGGAAGGTTTTGGGGCCTATATTCCCAATCTAAAATTAATTTGAAATTTAAGATAGTGGATTTACTATAACAGACTAAATATTTGTTTTACACAATTTCATTGATATTTGGATAACTCTAAGAATCAAAGAATTTTTAGTGGTTCATTTTAGGGTGATTTACAACTTGAGATAAAATGGGTATTTTTTTGTCACTTTGGAGTCATTGCGTAACAGGTAATTCCGATTAGAACTTAGTTCAAATAATTTATGGATATTATAATGAATTCAAAACTAAAAATCGAAAAATAATATTTTATAAAAAAATTGCACTTAAAAGTGCGTTAAAAAGTAAAAAATAACTATAAATTTTTATATGAAATTAAAACCTTTGATATTGGTGCCAAATTATTTCTAAATGAAATAAATAACTACTGATCTAGCTATACAAATTATGGTAAGAAAGCAATTACAAATAAAGTATTTTTAATCTGTTTGTGCGAATCACATTTTGTCAGATATTAGTTTGGCGCCGACTTCAAAAAGTTCAATTTCATATAAAAATTCATGGTTATTTTTCACTTTTTAGCGCACTTTTAGGTCGGTTCAATTTTTTTTATAAAAATATTATTTGGTAGTTATATCAATAGGATTTTGTGGAGCTGATTCTATACGGAAAAAAAATAAAAGGTAATAGATCTCGAAAACAGATCGACGAGAAAATATGAAATAAGATTATAATTCAATATATAAAAAATATAGGACATACAGTTAAAAAATATTCTTTTAATTTTGTTGTTTGTGCAGTAAGGTATAAATCTGTCACTCTCTCGAAAGAGACAAGGAACAAGGATATCAAAAAATATTAATTACATTTTATTTATTTATATCAATTGTCTATTATAAAAAATGCTCACTATGCCAGTCCGGATCTGAATACCGCGTAAGCAGAAATAAATACATGTGCCCCTCTTTCCGCTCTACACCTTTCAAATCCCACACGCGGCCTTGACAATGAATACAAACGCCTACAACGACAGAGCTGCGGGCCATAAAACAAATTTGCCAAATATGTTTTCCCTCTTTGTTTTACCCATATGCAGGCGAACAAAAATTGCATGAATTTAAGTGCAAACTTGTGAGACCGGATGTAAAAAAAATTAAATGTACGCGTAGTTAACCTCCAAGCTTATGCTGCAATCTGTTAGTTGTTTATTATTTAAGTCGTCATTTTGTGTTTGACGTAAGGATGTGGGATACGTTTAAAATTATCGATATTGAGTATTGATCCGTATCGTAAAAAAGGGTATCGATACCTTGATGATACGGATATTCTAATTATTTACACAAAAATCATAGAAATCGCATTTGAATTTAAATATTTATTATCAGAATGAACAAATCTCGAGTTTCTTAACCAAATACATAAAAGCAATACTATATAGTAAAATTGTAGGTACTTACTAAAACACTAGCATAAGCTTTGTTCGCGGGTTACTTTCCGAACCGATTCAGAACTAGTACGGAATTAGTTCAGGAATGTCGTACAGCGCATGTTGGGTTATTAACCGGTTCAGGATATTTTTTTTTACCACGAACGATTTTGGAACTTTGAATCGTCCATTGTGGTATGAGTCTCATTATTTAACATACGGTGTTGAAACTAACCTTTTTTTGTTCGAGGGTGTTAAATGCTGATTAAACTAGTTGTTTTTTTGTTTTAAATAACTGAAAACTGTCTTCTTTTTTTAGGTTTTATTATTTGTATTAGTTTAAATAAATATTGAATTATAATTGTTATTCTTATATAATATAAAGTCTGTCAGTTCCTTTTAGAATAAAACGTCTTGTTTTTTGCTGAATAGAATTTTTTATAAACGAGATCTATTATTTGCTCTTTATTTTGGGGTTATGTTTATATTTCGGGAGCCTCAAAGTAAATCTAATTCTGAACATGAAACCAATATAATATAATAGAATATATACTGGAACATCAAATGCAACGAATGACATTAACAAAAGAAAAACCCAAAATAAAATAAAAACAATTGTCAAATAGTTGCACATTGTGGCCGCAGCATGAAAGCTGGGGCTGCATAAAATTCCGAACTTACAGTTCCTCTTCAATCTTTAGAACCGGTAGAACTGGTTCCGAATCGATTACGAACCGAATTATTTTCTCCGCGAACATGGGACTGTAAATAAAAATTCAGAACTTTGTTATCCGCGAATGCTATTATTTCAACTGCGCATGCGAATTAGTTCAGAATCAGTTCTAAATCCTTTCCGCGAACAAAGCTATAATATCCATCGATATTATGTGATATAATATAAAATTAAACCGTTTGGTTATTGCACAGAAATATGAAATATAAAAAAAATATTATGTTCTTAAAAGTTTGTAAATAACTTTCCCATTTGTTCACTTTTAAAACGAAATAAAAAATGTAAGAAAAAATAATTATTAGGTAAGTAAAAAATACAGAGATCTAACCTGCCAGTTGTTACAGCAACCTGCAAATTTCTGTAAACATGGTTTGCCCTACTAATAATTTGATGCCACTACTTTCTCGATCCTGGGTTGTATGTTTCGATACTCAACCAAATGTATTAATACTAGTAATGCATCGTAATAAAAATATCGATACAAAATATCGGGTACTGAAAACAAAAGAATCGATTTTCTGAAATACGAGGTTGTTTAATAAGTTCTCGGCCTGATCAAGGAAACAAAAGATTTTTGAAAATGTTTTTATTTATTTTTCAACATAGTCCCCTTATACTTCAATACATTTAGACCAACGATGTTCTAACATTTTAATACCCGTAGTATAATACGATTTGTCCAACTCTGTAAAATAGGTGGTTGTCGCTGCTCTGACCTCGTTATTTGAAAGGGAATTTTCGTCCAGCGAGTCATTTTTTCAAGTTTTGGGAAGAAAAAATAATCGCTGGGAGCCAGATCCGGCGAATATGGCGCATGTGGAAGTACTTCAAAACGTAGGTCATGGAGTTTTGCAGCAACAACCATAGATTTGTGTACAGGCGCGATATCCTGATGAAAGAGCACTTTTTTTGGCAATATGTGGACGTTTAGTCTTAATCACATGCTGCAAACGGTCCAGTAGTGAAGCGATATACTCCCCGGTGATGGTATTGCCTTGTTCTAAATAGTCTATAAGCATCACGCCATGTGAATCCCAAAAAACTGTTGCCATGACTTTTCCTGCAGACGGAACTGTTTTTGATTTTTTTGGCGCACTTTCACCTGCCCCACCCACTGTTTAGACTGCTGTTTGTCTCTGGCGTGAAATGGTGAATCCATGTTTCAGCTACAGTTATAAAACGTCGAAGAAACTCAGCAGGATTGCGTCTGAATAAGTCTAAACATTCTTGCGAAGTGTTCATTCGAAGGCGTTTTTGGTCGACTGTAAACAAACGCGGCACCCATCGTGCAGAAAGCTTTTTCATGCCAAGAACATCATATAAAATGTAGTGGACACGATCTATCGAGATATTTGCTATGCCAGCAAGCTCTCGTACTTTCAGTCGGTGGTCATGAAATATGACAGTGTGAATTTTTGTGACAATTTCGTCAGTTGTAGCGGTTTTTGGGCTTCTAGAGCGCTCATCATCTTGAAATGATGTACGACCACGATTAAATGCAGCAGCCCATTTTTTTTCTGTCGTATCGTATCGCCCATCCCTAGTTTGACGTGAGTCTGTCAGTGTAAAGCATGGTTTCTATGATGAGCAGATGTGAGAATTGTTGCCTTGAGCTCAACTATCATCATACAAATAATTTGATAGCTTTAATCCTATTGTTCATCTATCATTTTCAATTTTTATGGCATACAAAACTGCTGAAGAGACAACTAAATTTATTTTCCTATCTTTTTGAGTTCGGGGGTTTTTCGGTAAACCGATGATAATCTGGTTTACAGAATAGTAAATCATTACAAATAAAAAGGTTATCTTTATTTATGTTTGTTACAGAATCCCGACCTAGGTATGCATTATGCAACATTTTTGAGGATTGTGATCAATTTCATGTTAGTTCTGGTTGGTTTAAATATAACACAGATTTATTTTGCATTATTTGAGAGTCATATACTTTATGGTGTACTGTTTGAGGTTATTGTGAGCCAGTATACTTGGACTTAATTTTCTGGCTGCAAAAACGTATCATTCGTATTTTAAATAGAAATAAAGACCAATATACCCATTGCAGGTCTCTCTTCAAGAACTGAAACATTCTTACTGTCTTCGATTTTTGAATTTGTATTAGATATACTAAATATTAATCGGATTTTTCTTTTTCACGCTCCCTAGGTGAAGTGACTAACATGACGTCTTGATATATGTTGGGTGGGGATGTAAAGTGAAGGGGAGTAAATCTGTTTGGCTCGTTACAGTAGATTGGCTGTTAGTAGTAACATGTCTGAGCATGATTTGCACTCGTCTGTTGAGCAACGCATTATAATCAAATTTTTGTGGCGAGAGGGGTAAAACCTACCGAAATTTTGCATTGATTAACTGCACAGTTTGCTCAAAAAACGCACACACAAATGGCACAAAAAATTTTCCGATAATCAAAAGTCAGTGCAAAATCAGACTCATGCACGCCGACCACGGACAAGCACTAGTGAGATGAATATTCTTGCGATCCGTGAGATGATTGAAGGAGACCGCCAATATGGGGAATTGTTGCACATGTCGGAATATCCTATGGGAGTGCCCAATCAATCATTTCAGATGATTTTGGTTACTAAAAAGTGTCGGCAGGGTCGGTTCCTCGCCTCTTGATGGAAGATAACAAAGAAAACCATCCTGCCGTGAGTGAAAGACGTACGATATCGAACAGATGAGGATGATTTCTTGAGGTCAATTTTTACCTGTGATGAGACATGGGTGCATTATTACACCCCGGAGTCTAAGTAGGTAAGCACTGAGTGGCGAAAACCTGGAGAAGCACCACTGCGGAAAGTCAACACCTGCCGTTCTGCTGGGAAAGCTCTAGCAACGATATTTGGGATTGCAGAACCATATTGCTCGTTGATTTTCTCCATGAGCAGAGTACCGATAATGCTGCGTACGACTGCCAACTGCTTGATGAAGTGAAACTGGCATACTGAGGAAAAAGGCGAGACCTGCCTATTCGAAGTGCGATTCTGCTCCATGACAATACTCGGCGACACACAGTTGCATTAACCCAAAGAAAATTGGACAAAATTCATTGGAAAATACTGGAACATCCGCCCTATAGTCCCGATCTGTCGCCGTGTGACTACCACATATTTGGGCCACTCAAAGGAGAACTGGGAGGTCATCATCTTGACAACGACGAAGGTGTAGAAACGTTCGTGCGCAATTGGTTACAAACGCGACCAGGTTCATTCATTGATGACGGAATTAAAACACTTCTGATTAGGTGGGAAAATGTGTTAATAAAAAAGGAAATTATATAGAAAAGTAAGGTGTATTCAAAATTTAACTACTGTGCCAATAAATGTTCTAAAACAAAAGTCCGATTTATATTTGATTCGTCCTCGTGCAATCATGTCAAAGATGATAAAAAAATGCACTTAACACTTCGTTGTTTGAAACTGCGTTAATTTCAAAGACAATTTATCACAGACAAGATAGAATACTCGATAACAGACTTCCAGTCATGGTAACCAGTAGAGCAGAAGGAATTCAAGAACACATGCTCTTTACAACTATGAAAAATTTCTTAACAAAACTGTTGTACCTGAGGATTTTGCTTAGCACTGCTTTTCAACGATGGTTTGGTCATATATATTTTATTATTTATTTACTCACAACATACACCACAGAATAACAAATTCTAAATGGTGTAGTAGATAAAACTAAAATATAAAGACAAGGTCAACAAAACATATGAACAAACAAAGCTAGAAGTTAAAATTAGGAATCATAGTTGACAGTAATTTAGCTTATTTAATATTTTAAATGAAAATAAAACATAGCTTTGCTTCTTTTGGGCTTCCGACTTTAAAGCCCACACAATCCTAGTCTCACTTTATTAGCTGGAAGACGGGACTCGAGTAATTTCAATTAGTAAAGATCGCGAAGCATATTGTCCTAATAAACAGAACATAATACAGGTGATACCTTAGAGATTAACCCTGGATCTCCTAATGTTTTTACTATGTGTAAATATAATGACAAGGTGGTGTGATGAGAACCTACTGAGCCTAAATTATGGAAAAACAGGATTGTTATGCTTTTCAAAAACAGGAGTCAATCAATTGTCATTCTTGGTAAGACTCAACCAGACATCAGTCCCTAGTTCAGATTCAGTGGAGTTTTAGAGGTGACTCTGGACCCGCAGTTGGGAATCTCATGTTGTAAAATTACGGCTGAACGGCCCATATACGATTGTACGAAGATTGCGAGATTGTGTTTCTTTCTTGGATAGGGGGCTTCAGTTTTAGTTTTCATATATCCAGTTAATATTTGGAATAAGTTTTTGGGGATCCTCTCTCTGCGTATCGGATTTTCAAAACCAACCAAATAGAAAATATTAATTAGATGCATTTTGAAACTGGAATCTAGAGATCTATAAGCCCTTCTTTGTAGATCTTGTACCATCTCTGTATTTTGTATCGTAGGTTATGTGCTTGTTAAAAGGAATCCTAATCAGTTTCAGTCCAATCTTCAGCAATATGATGAGAGCATGCAAATAATTATAAAAAACTGAAATGAACTGCGAACTTTTTATGAGAAAGGTTGTCATTATATGGCAGTTAAATCCTGTCGCTCACTTCCCCTGGAAATAAGGAGTATTTCAAGTATAGTGGGGTTCAGTAGAGCTTTGATTCGATATTCCAAAAACAAATGCTTTTACTCCTTTATATTCCGTTAATACTACGAATTAATGTGAATCCAAATATTAATTTTTATTACTTTTTTTGTATACTTAAAATGTACTGTCTATGTAAGTAGTTACATAGATGTTTTTACTTTATTTTATTTTTTCTTGAAAAATGAACAGTTTATGGAGGCTACATCTCCCTCTATTTTGACGTCGCTTTGTCTTTTTGTGATGGAGATTTTGTGGGCCAATAAAGATTGTTATTATTATATGTAGCTGTAAAAGCTGGCGGTAAAGTATTGACCGATAACAAATGTGTGCTGCAGGACTCATCAGTTTTAAATATAATTTGGAGCTGAAACGCTGGAAGCAGAGTTGTCGACTTTAACGATTGCTATTCCGGAATAAATTTGGTTTTATCAGTTTCCTGTTATTAAAAAATAAGATTTTATTGGAAAATTAGAAAAGTTTATTATGTTATAACTATCCCGACTAATAGTGCATTAATGTATTTTTCAAAAATCAATGTTTTGTTAGCCGTGATGATTATTAAAAATAATGATCAATATTTCATTTATGCAGATATTTCTCTCCTAAAGATCTTTTTTTCTCTCTCTCTCTCCCTCACTCTCTCTAGCAGACCAATTTGGTCCACTCTTGGATATTGGCTTCCTCTAGTCTCTTTCATTCCAACCTATTTTCTGCAATCCAGTGCCAGTTTTTACCTGCTTTCCCTTTTATGTCGTCTATCCATCTTTTTGGGGGTCATCCGATACTTCTTTTTGATGATCTAGGTCTGTCTCCATTGCAATATACGTTTTGTCTACCTTGTATAGTCTTGCCTAGCGATGTCTCCTACCCAGGTCCATTTCAAAGTAGCAATGCGTTTTATCACATCCTCCACTGTAGTGATTCTTCTTACTTTTCGTTCCTTATTCGGTCACATAGTGACATTCCCAGCATGATTGCTCGCTGTGTAGTACGCAGTTTATTGGCTGCTTTAACTGTTAATGTCGTTTTCTCCATTCCATAGGTCATTACTGGGAGAACGCATGAGTCAAATACTCTCCTTTTCAAACTAATGGGAATATCGGGGTTTGTAAGAGCGTATCCCAATCTTCCAACGGCTACCCATGACATTCTAATTCTTCTATTTATTTTCACTTCTTGGCTTTCTCATAAAGATAATGGTTTGGGATGAAAAAATGCCATTTCGTTATTTTTTTTTTTAAATACAGAACTGTCTGTCTAAAGATTTTTTCATGCTTTATCTCTACGTCAACCGACAAATAATCTAGTGTTTAAGTCAATTATAAACATTTATTTTCCAAAAATATCATTACTAAATTACTTAGCATAAAACTCGGTATCAAGCACGAAAAGGGAGATTTAATTAAATCTATTTAACTTACTTTAAAAAATATATTTTCGACCTGCTATTTGGAGTAAGGGTTTTGCTAACTTTTTTTTATGGTCAGTTGCATTATAAGTTCAGTTAATTGAGGTAGGTGTTCCATTAAATTTGTCAAAGGCCTTTTTGCAGATAAAAAAGCAAAATATTAGAGTACCAGTAAGCTGTATCATCATCATCATGAAGCCTCCTTCAATATTTTCCATCTGGAGCAATTTTGCAAACTTTATAGGATTATGAGTACCAAGTAGTAATCCTGGTTCTTAAGCACGTGTGGCCGCAAATTTTGGGAGCCCAACTTTCGTAAATCTAATGTGAAGCATTTCACTTGCATGGTTCGAACGGTCTTCTATCATGACTGTATCATTCGCGAAGGAGATGATTTAGCTTCTCACCATTAATGTTTTTTACACCCATATCAGCTAAGTTTACCTTCTCAAACATGAATTCTAAGAAAGCAATGAAAAGTTTCGGTGACATTGTGTCTCCCGGACGTACATCTGTTTTTATTCTAGAACTTTCTGTGTTACCGTGAAGCAGTAGGCCAGCTGTGACGTTTTGATAAATATAGCGAATAATGGCTATATATTTATAGTCTACATCTCCCTTAATTGGCAGTATCAAATGCCTTTTCATAATCCACAAAAATTCAACGGTTTTGATGACTTAAAAGTGATCGTATGAACCAAGTCTTGCTCAAAATTCAGCCTGACCAGTAAAAATTATACGTTTTGGGATGATCATTGTAAAGAGTTTTTCCTTCCATAAGACAGATATCTATTAAAAAGCCTGATAATTTCTGGTGCTTTATTAGGTATATTTTGTCTTACTGACATATATACCAATATTCAGTTGCAGTAATTTATCTGTTCTTGTGAAGTGGTTATTTTTCATTTCTTTTCGCTTTTTCATCTTTCGTGTTTCTGCTAACTGTTGACTGGTTTCGTTTTTGTTTAATGTCGTGTATTATCTTCTTTTATTGATTTTACAATGAACCCATTTAGTTCTTCCATTTTTATGTTTTCAAGCATTCCTATACTTTCTTCTATGGTTCTTTGTCACTCCGTTCTGTTCTCTATGCCAGTCCATTTGTTTTATTGGTACTTTTGGCTAAGTCTTTCTTTTCTTAATCTAAATATGCTCCTAACTCTTATCATTTTATGATCACTCTCAGTTGATAACCTGTTGCGACATCTTTAATAACGTCTTTTCTGCCTGAAAATACAAAATAATATAATTCTTCGTGAGGTTATCTGGACTGGCCCTTTTCCTAGTTGGTGCAAATATGTTACTGTTATAGTTAAAATTTCAAAAGTGTCCTCCAAATTCATCTTGGTCTATAGATATCTCCACTTAAGTCATCGTGTTTTTTTGACTTTGAAATCACCGATTAAGAGTTTAAAATGGGTGTGGTTTAGCGTATATCTTTTAAAATGATTTTACTTTTTCATTTGGATGTGTTGATGTCAGTGCGTATGCCTGGATGGCCTTTAAAGAATATATTTGGTTTAATTTCATTGTCAAGTAACATACCATTGAGGTTATGTTGGTAAAGTTAAGTACTTCTTTGGCTCGATGTCTGTTAGAAAACCTAATTGCATTGTAGTTGTGAGGAAACTCAACGTCTGACAAGTAGATCAAAAAGATCCTTTCTGACAACCTCTAAATTTCTTCTAACTTATTTTGATCACACGAATTCCACTGAGAACACTAGCCTATTACAAGACATCTTTATTCATAATATGTTTGGTATACCTCCCGATATTACGACTTGCCTTGTACTATAATCTTTTTGGAGTTGATTTCTTGTTTAACTTACCTTCTCAATAGTATTCTATATCCTTGGTGTCAGCTGGCGCAATTCCAAAAGCGTTCGGAACTGTTGAAAAACACTGACAAGGTTAGGTGTGCCTAATAACATTAGTAATTATAATACATCACATACACAAGTACTTTTTCAAACTCTTTTACCAGTTAAATCAAAACATATTGGACTTATACGAGGGTCGTTTGAAAAGTCCGTGCAAAAACTAAAACTACTTAATTTTTTTGGATAAACCTTTTTTATTTTTTAACATAGTCTCCTTTCAGGCTTATACACTCTGTCCAACGCTGCTCTAATTTGTTGATCCCTCCCGATAATACGATTTGTCCAAGTCTGTAAAGTAGCCATTCGTTTCTGCAATCACCTCCACGTTTGAATGAAATCTTTTTTTCGCTAGCCATTTCTTCATATTGGGGAACTATTTCCATTAATGATGCGTGAGCTGGTGCGTCGTTGTAATGGAAAAGGACTTTTTTGTGGACCAATCGTAGACGTTTTTCTTGCAGCTCGGTTTTCAAACGGCCCAATAACGATCAATAATACTTACCTGTAATAGTTTTACCCTTTTCCAGATAATCGATGAAAATTATTCCTTGCGTATCCCAACAAACAGTCGTCAAACCTTCTCGGCCGAAGGAATTGTTTTCGCCTTTTTTGGTGCAAATTCTCCCTTGGCAACCCATTGTTTAGATTGTTTTTTGGTCTTAGGCGTATAGTGATGTATCCGCGCTTCATCCACAGTGACGAAACGACGCTTAAAATTCTGAGGATTTCGCTGGAACAGCAGCAAACCGTTCAAACGGTCAATCGTGAGCAATTGCGGCAGTTCTTTTGCTGATAGCTTTTTCATGTCCAAATATTGGTGTAAAATATTATGTACCCGTTCATTCGATTTGCCCAGAGTACTAACAATCTCAAGCACCTTCACTCTTCTGTCATCAATAGCCATATCATGGATTTTATCAATGATTTCTGGAGTAGTAACCTCAACAGGGAATCCAGAAGGTTCAGCGTCTGTTGTGCTCATATGGCCAGTCCGAAATTTTGAAACCATTTAAAAACTCTTCTAATCGAAGGTACACAGTCACCATAATGTTTATCAAGTTTCTGTTTAGTCTCTTGAGGCGTTTTGCCTTTCAAAATGTAATGTAATTTTTTTTCATCCATTTTTGGAAAACCGCTCGACTTCCTCGATTCAAACGAATGTCAAACAAAGAAATAGACCGAGCCAGCTGAAACTTGATGTGTGTTCTTCCAAGAGATGCTACTAACTGAAAATAACCTCAATACGCACCAGTAGTGCCATCTCGTTGACTTTGCACGGACATTTCAAACCTGCCTCGTACATCTTGACATTTAATTGGCTTAATAAACCATTCATTCGATATGAAGTGAATATTTTGTCAGAGCAAAAGTGGATTCGCCACCTTTTTTCAATTTAATACCACTTATCAAAATGGATCCAGCCGCAGCAGGATTTCTGAGGAATAAAAATAAGTAGAAACCAATAAGGGCACCTAAACATAAGCCCTTTTTTCTTGACGCAGTGAAGTAAAAACATAAATTGTGCGGTAAAGTTTCCTGATGTAATATTTTTAAAAAATCGTTAAGACGTATGGTGGCATCATCCTGTATATCTAAATTTGTTTTTATCAGCATCCATCCATGCAAATACCTCTACAAAATTAAACATTCGACACGCGAAATCTGTGTTACCCAATAACGTTATATTTATCTATCGATTTTAAGTATGCAAAACCTTGACAAAAATCATGGAGAAAGGTCATGGCAGCACATCGCTTCTTATCAATTTAATAACAGTAATATAATGTTATATGCGCTATTAAGTGTTCTAAAGGTAAACACTTTAAATACGCATAAGTTCAAAACTTTTAAAAATTAAATGAAATGTTTTCGAAAACCATTTCAAATGAGCATATAATTTACTTACAATTATCTCAGTTTTTAGTTTTTAACATGCCAAGATCTCGATTTACTTACCAAGTATAAACATACAATTTTCTGAAAATAAATTTTTAAAATATAAAGAAAAATCGGCGACCTTGCCATTGTACACGAACATACATACCCACATCTATAATTAGAGCATAATAACTCACAAAATCACATGCCGGCCGTGCCAGCAACTAATTTAGTCGGTAGAATAGAAAACACTGACCTACACCAATATCAAACCTTAACTTATCTACAATTTGCCACAATAATCGTATCAGCTCAGCTGTGTGAACAAATAAGATAGGAGTCAGGGATGGAATTAGATATTTATCAAATTGTGTAGTTATTGATTTATGTGTCTACATGTTGGCTGAGACGAAAATAATAAGAGGGATCTTTTACTCTGACGAACGAAATATTTAGATTATTCAGGGTAATCTAACAACTTACCGTTTATGCCGGTAAGTTGTTTTACAAATCAAGGATGGTGAACATTTACTTGCCGATTAGAGAGTAAATAAACTATATAGTACGAAACCTAGCCATCAATTTTTGCGCCTAATAAAATGATATCCAGTTTTAAAACGTAATAAATTAAAAACAAAAAATATAAGTATTTTCATATACTGCCGCTTACTTTCCGACGGCAAAAACTTAATGAATATAAATTTAATGAATAATAATATAAAATATACTACTAATATATATACTTTAATAATTTACAAATTAAGTAAACACAATTTTGGTTCAGTATGTTTCTCATCAAAAAATCCACCTTTTGCCTTAAGGACTGCCTTGGTTACTCTTCACATTCTTATAATTTAATTATGGAATATTATTGGTTCTATTTTAGTCCATTCAGCTTGTAAAATATCACATAATTCATTTTAAGATCTAGGACATCTTGTCCGATCGAGTTCTTCCCACAATAACTTGATCGGGTTCAGCTCAGAAGACCATGTTATAATTTTTAAAATTTCATCATTCTGTTGTGATTTCAAATAGTTTTTGCACATTTTGGAAACCTGTTTGTAGTCGTTATCATACATGAATTCAAAACTACGTTGTTCTGACGGTATCGCACTTGGCTCAAATATGCGTCACGTCAATTCATACTAAATTACTAGTTCTAGCAAACAAAAAAAAACTCCATATTATGACAGCATTCAGTTAACATTTTTCAAAAGTTTTAAAATCATCATCTGTCCAGTTTTTATGTATGTTTGCCCACTGTAATCAATTTGGTTTATTTCCTAGTCCTAAGAGGGCCTTTCTAGTGGAAACTCGCTCGAGTAAATTCCCTTCCCTTAAACGTCGCTTGATCCACTTTCTCTATTAGGTCCCTATTACACTCTCAAACAATTTCTGATGCTGGTTAAGTGTCGATTTCAATTACCAATCTTCGGCTTCTGATGTTTGTCTCGATGATTCAGAACCACCATGGTCTTGAGAGACCCCGTGGATTGAAATTTACTAATCGTATCGTGTACGGTGGATTCTGTTTTAAGATTTTAATTGCGGTATCACGTTCAGAATAACCTTCTTCGTGAAGAGTAATAATAGAGGTTCTTTTTGCAATGTCTAACGACTTTCTATGAGATATTTTTTTCATAAACATTTAAAGTAACACTTACACAAACACAATGGTCTTAAATGTGGCACGATGTATGAACAGATTAGAGGATGCAGAAGATTCATAAATTCTAGGGATTCGGGGTCCAGTTATGAGACAATTACTAAATTTTAATTGTACAACCTCTATTAAAGTTCAACTTAATCTGTTTTAACATAATCACAGTATTTCATCACACATTTTAAATAAATTTGATTCTTTGTTCGAACTTCCGTGGGCGGAAGTATATATATATATATATATATATATATATATATATATATATATATATATATATATATATATATATATATATATATATATATATATATATATATATAGCATACACTTAACTGGAGACTGGCGGGGCAAGTTTGGAAATACTTCTTCGAACGCATCTGCCAGACTCCGACATCATTCCTGATGCCACAATAGATGACAAAACCAATCTCTCAACTCTGTCTGTGGGCTATAGCCTCGATGAGGTCATCCCCATGCTTTCAAAGCAGGGCAAAAAGCTCATCACTCCAGGGCTCTGCAAAATTTTAAGGGTAAATATAGCCACCGGTTACTTGCCCTCGGTCTGGAAAAGGTCCAATTTTATTTTCATACCAAAAACTGGACTACTCTCAGACGAAGTCGTTCAGGCCAATTAATCTGTCATTTTTCTGCTGAAGCTGACAGAGAAACTGGTTGAAAAGCATATACGGGAAACCCCTCTTAAAGAGAGGCCATTTACACCTCAACCACCATACCTACCAATCAGGAAAATCAAGTGAGTTAGCTCTACATCACTTTGTAAGGAGAATAGAGTTTGCCATGGATAGCAAGGAAATAGCACGATAGCCTTGCTTGATATCGAAGAAGCATTTGATCACACCTCCTTCGCCTCCATGATAGCGTCGGTCAGAAGACATGGCATTGAAGACACTCTGTGTAGGTGGCAGTGTGGCAGAACATAATTCAGGGCAGAAGAGCATAGTCTAAACTGTTGGAAGAAACCGTGGAGGTGTCGATAGCCAAGGGTTGCCCGCAGGGAAGGGTACTATCCCCACTTCTGTGAGATTTGGTGGTCGACGAGTTCCTGGTAAATCTCAACGATCGAGGCTACTATACCCACGATGATATAGTCATACTCATTGGGGGAAACATGGCAATATATTATCGGAGCTCATGCAAAGGGCTCTGACTGAATCGTAAGATGTACAAAACGACCAAAAGTACGTTGACGAGCGATAAAAACAAATAATAGCATTGATGAACGATGGTAAAAGAATCACAAACAGGGATGAAACCAACGTCACCAACCCGGAGGATCTATACAGAGCACCAGAAATACAAAAAGTAGGGAAAGAGGTAACTGCAATTCAAGAAAACATTCCAGATGTTCTCGTGGATGAAGTAGAGGAAGCTCTTAAGAACATGAAGAACGCAGCAAGCAGCTGGGAATGACGGTGTTACGCTGGGAAAACAACTGGAGAATCCTAGCAAAAATATATACAGACTGCCTAAAGGCAAGGCATATTCCGAAAAGAAAGATAGCAAGGGAGATATCAGAAATTATAGATCAATAAGCTTGCTAGTTGCTTTGGTTTCTTGCCGAAACTGGCCAACGTTTCGCTAAAATCTCATTTCACATCTTTGATGCTTGCTGGTTGAATTCACAAATTAAGAGAATTTTGCGCACATCGTGTCTTTAGACACGGTCGTAGTGCGAAAGGCGTTGGTGTTATTAGTTTGGGTTCAGGTGTTGTGTCAGTACAGTGATCTCGCTTTGGAAGTTTTCCTCGTGATAGAAAGGTTAAGATATGATCTCCCTTGTTCAGAGTGCCGATAATTATGGCTAGTCCATGCACAGTTCAGGAAAGGATGGTAGACGCAAAGCTGTTTAGTAGACGTTTGTCTAAAAGGCCGCTTACTTCGGGAAGAAATAGACTTGCAAGGCCAACATTTGAATGGCGACAAGTGGAAAAAAATGTATTTAATGACAAAACGCTTTACAAGATTTTTATTTCTGTTGGAATGAAATATGTAGTGTGGAGAATTAATATAAAGTTTAAATCTAAATATGTTACACCCACCTTTATACGTGGTAGAAATAGCATTTTTCTTGTGAGGTTGGTTCTCATGAAATGGGGTGATCCTTTTATACTTCATTGCTACCTTATGCAGAGTGGAAAATGATGTTTTATTTTTCAGTAGAATAACGATCAAAAGCACCCTTCTCAAGTTGTTCAAGAACAGTTTTAGGAAAATAATGTCAGGGTTTTGCAGTGGTCGGTATAAATTCCAGAGCTTAATCCTATAGAAAATCTGTGGAAAATGATATTCGTCCACAACTAGTGTCAAATCAATAATTGTTGGTAAATAAAATGAATGAAGTTTGGACAAATCTTCCCCAAAATAGTGCATAAAATTCGATTGCCTTAATACTGCGACATTGTCGTCAGGTAATAAATTATAACGGACCTTCTATTGGTTATCTGTTGCTTTACTTTTGATGCACTTGAATTATGAAGAACTAAGTGTTGGTAAATTTTAAAATACAAGAACAAAAGTATATTATTTTATAATTTTTATAAAAAAAAGTAAATTTTGCTTCATTCACGTCGGCTTTTCTAACAAAATTTACAGGAAATAAATGAAAATGGGTATTTAAATTTCTCGCCTAGTATAATGTATCAACAATTAACAGATGGCGCTTCTTTTACTATAAATTCTAATAACAGTTACCTTTCTAAGAGGGTATATTGTGTATTTACAAGACAGATATTTTACTAGGTTTTAAAACCACAGAAAATACATGAAACGATGTAGTCTTGATAAGGAGTGAAGAAATGAATATCTGCGTATATTGACGGTAAGGGAACAACCATTTTAATTCAATTTTAATTACTGCTTGTAGAAAATCCCATGATAAATATGAGCAAGATAAAGATCTTTTTGTGGTGTTAAGCAGCTGCATCACCATTAAATGTCACACATGATATGACAATCATGAGTAAGAAGTTTTTTTTATATTATATGGAATATAAAATCTTTATTAAAGTTTAAAGATATATAAAGTATAAAATTTATATATAATATAAAAGACGAAACTAAAACATTTACCTACATTTTTTTGAAGTGTCATGTTTTTCATGTTTAATGGAAGCGTTGGCACTTCCTTAGACACCAGAAACTATAGAATTTTCATGTTTTTTTTTTTTAATTTTCATTTATTTATTTTTTTGATATTTAATTTTGTTCTTCACAGATAGCAACTAAAGACCAACGTCACCTATTATGTGTTTTCAGATCTCAAATATACATCTTTGTTTGCCAAAATATTGAGCAGATTGACCCATTTATAAGACTAGAAACAGTTCTATCTCATTTGCCATCTGACTTTTACGTTAAGTATTGCCAAGAATAAGTGTCACGACTTTGAATTTTCTGGTAGTAATTTCATAATTTTTTTATGAACTGCAAATAATTGATTGTTTACTTATTTTGATTCATAACCGTGAAGGACTGATGAATATTAGTATTAATATTGGTTATCTCGTATAATAAATTATTATTTTCAAAATATTTTATTTTTACGTTATACAATTCCATTACTCCCCATGCGGACAAACTACATGACGTCCCTTTTAAAACCCCACCTCTACCTGGAGATATTTCTATCAAGTAGAGAGAATTGGGAGGGAGAACAAAATCTTCTGAAAAATGGATCCTGGTGGTATACTGATGGATCTCGACAAGATGGAAGAACCGGAGCCGGATTATTCGGCAGGAGCGCAGGAGTCAGAGAGTACGACCCTCTCGGACAATGTGCGACAATCTTCACAGCGGAAATTTATGCTATTCTACAGTGTATCCATCTCTGTGAGAGGGATATATACAGGAATAGGGTAATAAATGTATGCTCAGACAGTAAGGTTGCGATATTAGCACTCAAGTCCAATGTCGTAACTTCGCGACTGGTGTCTGAGTGCAAAGACGAACTAAATGGTATGACAAGGAACGGCTGCACAGTCAGAGTCGTATGGGCCTCGGGTCACTTGGGCATACGCGGAAATGAGGAAGCAGACCGTCTGGCTAAGTTGGGTGCGGCAACTGAACCGTATGGACCCCAACCAATACTACCTGTCCCAATTGCTATTGGCAAAAGGGAATTAAAATCGTTGCTGGAAAGCAAATTTATTATATCGTGGAGGGAAGCTCCTGGAATGAGGTGTGCTAAGGAACTAGGCCTAGCGCACTGCGTACTAAGGAGCTTCTCTCCTTGGGAAGAAAAGAGCTTCGAATTGCGGTGGGATTGTTGACACGACATTTGTCCTACCCAGTGGACGCCTAAGCATCGATGCAGCAAATAACTATCATTTTTTAGCTTTAGATCTAAAGATTGCTACAATAATAACCAAGGGTAGCGCAACTCTTATCGATCATGTTTATCTTAAAATTTGAAAAATATACAAATTCCTTTACAGGTTAAAGTCCAACATAGCTAATCATTTTCCGATTGTATTTGGTTTAAAAAATTGTAGTGTTTCTTAAAAGAGGGAATATCAGTTAAGGCAAAAATGTAACATAAATTCCGATAACCTTGAGCCTCTAAATGTTGGTGAGGTTTATAATAAATTCATATCCTTGGTCTAAGGAAGTATATCGTCTTGCAAAGAATGCCATTCCAAAGGACTCAACAAAGAAAAAAACTATCACGGTCAAGAGATTATCATCATGTCGGATAATCAAAGAGCCATCAGTGCGCTGAGCTCTCAAGTTATCAGCTCTAAGATGGTCTGGGAATGCCTAGAGGAATTAAATGATATGAGTAAAAATAATACAGCCACCCACATGTGGGTATCGGGGCACATCGGGATAGAGGGAATGAAAAAGTAGACAGGCTAGCAAGGCAAGGGGCTGGGGCAAGAGAATTTCTATCGAATCAGTAGCAGCGTAATGCTGGAAGAACTAAAGATAGAAAAAGAAACCAGGAGATCCAATTATTGAGCGGAGTTGCAAGGATTGGGACAAGCGAAGATACTTCTTGGGACCTACGACCAGAAGAGATTCAAAGAATATATATGCTTAAGCAAAAACCAACTCAGAGTTTTGGCAGGGGTCCTGACGGGGTATTGCGACCTGAAGGGACACCTCAAGAAACTCGGTCGGTAGAAGGAAAAGAGTGCAGATTCCGTGAGGAGGACAAAACCTCTATTCATATTCTTTCAGAGTGCAGCGCTTTAGAAAACCCTAGGATGTGGTTCTTGGGAACACACCAAATCGAAGAAGGGGCGCTACTCACCCTGAAGCCGTCCGACATCCTAAGGTTCCTGAGGGAAATAAGATTGGAGGGCCTGCTCCAGCCGATAAGGTAACTTTTACGGCTTGGCAGCAGTAGGGGGACACAATAGATCTACCAGGTCGCAGTGTACAGACCCAAATTCTATGCACATAGACACATACATACATATAACGAAAGGACAAAATATTTCGCAACAAAGCCATGGATTTCTCAAGGAGTTAGAAATAAAATTCGGTATAGGAACTTATTCCCCAAGAAAGTAAAGAAATGTCCTAATAAGGTTCAGCTCAGGCAGACCTACACCGAATACAGACATTTTTTTAAATAAGTTAATTAATTACAGAAATCCAGATACTATAAAACCTTAATAAGCAATTGCAAGGGTTATGCAAAACAGACGTCGTGAAACGTACGGAAAATAACAGATAATATTATTGAAAAACAAACTATAAACTTCTCGTTAAAAATAGGTATTGAAAATATTCAAGAAGATGATATCATCGGTGAGACTTTTAATCAATTTTTTATAAGTACTGCGGAAAACTTGGCAAAATAAATAATACAACCTTTGGAAAGTAATTCAACGCCAAATTCAGATAATGAATCGATTTTTCTTCAGTCTCTTAACATAGCAGAATTAGATAATCTTATCAGTAGTTTCAAAAATAAAATCTTCGTAGGTTATGGAAATATCTCAAAGTGGTAAAAATTAAGGTCTTTTGGAATGTGAATACATTTTCAATATTTACTTCAAAAAAGGTTATTTTCCAAAACAACTAAAAAGACAATAATTGTTCCTATACATAAATCAGGAGATAAATCTGATATTAATACCTATGAATCTTTCGCCACCTTTTGCAAAATCATTACAAAAAGGTATTGTCTCAAGATTACAATCTTTTTTATAAAATAATAATGTCAGTAAAGCACAGTTTCGCTTTTTTAAGAGTATGAGTACAAGCAATGCTGTTACTAATTTTTTTGAAATTTGTAAAATGTAAATGAAAAAAAAAGTTATAGCAGTCTTCATAGATTTTAAAAAGGCTCTCGATACTATATGCCCTACAATTCTTCTTGAGAAATTGTTTAATTAGGATACTAGAGGAAATTGTATAATTGTAATGACCTACTCAAAGACTATTTATCAAATAAAGAACAATGACATTTTTAATTTAAATATTACAGCATACGTTGAGGATATTACTGTTAAATACGTTGGTGATCTTTGGAACGTAGTGTGTAATACAAATATGGGCTTAAAACGAATCAATACATGTATGGCTGTGTCATAACTTTCTCGCTCCCAATATCTCGAAAACTGTTGTAATTCCATTTTTAAATCAAATTCTGGCCCAGTAATCTTACTATTAATAATGCAACTATAAAATACAGGAACTCATTTAAATATTTCGGAGTTGATAAAATGTTCTCTTATAGGCAACATATATTGGATGTAGCTAATAAGGTTAGAAAAACTACGTATAAATTTTTAATTCTACGTGATATTCTAAATAGAGATACAATTAAAAAGGTATATTACGTATTTGTACAAAGTATAATACAATACAGTGGCCTGGGAAGTAGTTTATAAGGCAGCTATAGATAATCTATAAAAAGCTCAACAAAAAGATGTTATTTGGATTATATTAAAAAAATCATAAAGAAGTTCAACTGAGGAAATAACATATAAGAACCTAATTTTGTATATGCATAAAAATATGATATAAGTGATGAATATTACTTATGACAACATAATAACTCGGGCTGTGAATAATTCATATTTTAAAGTACCTAGTTTCGATTTTAAAGTTACGAGATACAGTTTTACATACATAGGCAGTAAAATTTACAATATGCTTGAATGAACTATTAAAATATTTAAGATACAAATTACTAAGTGGATTCTTGAAAACATTGAGTTAATAAATGAGAATATATATAGTGATTGGGACTCTCGCAAGTTTATTTTGATCCATATACAATAAGCATATTTAAATATAAAGAATGCCACTGTTAAAAATGAGTAATTTATATTAACTTGGCTTCACTTTGTGTATAGTTACTTAATTTCAAGCAGGAACAACAAAATGTTACTTTTATGAGAATTGGTATTTATAGTAATTATGCAAGTTTTGTTATAAAGGATACTGATTTCATCTGAATATACTTGAATTAACGACTGTTAAGTTACAACTAATTTGGTGTAGCTACTCTCTAGAGAAAGCTTTATAGCTGACTTTGCTAACTTTGTTGATCACTAAGTAAATCTATATATTTGATATTTTGTGGTAATAATGTTTATTCTTATTATTATTTCCTTGGAGATTTATCAGTTTTTACAGAAAATAGACTGTCAGTACTTTTTTCAGTGAGGTTGTCATAATGTCATGTCTGAGAAGTTGAGTATTTAATAATGCACTTTAAATTTTTGCACTACAAATGAAAATATTACATGTTCTATGCTTTCTCGTTGTCATGATTCACAATTTTATGTATTTCTTGTTCATAAATTTCTATTTTACTTATACGATTCATATGCTCCACCACTGACCTAATTCCGTACCTTATTTTCCCATATATTTGCTTCTAACTTGTATACACTTTTCCTAACGGTAATACAAGATCCGGGCGCATATCCTAACGGAAGAGTATCTTTTGTTAACTTTCCACCGCGTTTTTCTTTGACTACGTCCCGCAGTCCTGTAATTTTTCCATTCTTTCTTATACTTTTAAGTGTCAGGATCGTAGTGATAGATTTATGTTTTATCCGTCGTTACAAATTTGTCGAGAAAGTATTGTATGTTCTCTCTAAACCATAGTAAGAGAAGCTTTAAAATCACCATACAAGTTCGCTTTTATGATATCGTTAACACCCCAGGTACCCACCCTTCCATCTTGCGGACAATTCTTTCATTTTTAAATATTTTGTTAAAATCGCATAGCCACTACGATATAACAAGGGCCTTTCTCCAACTAATTATCTCACTATCAATGGTAAGAAATTTATTAAAATTTTATATTTTTTAATTTAATATTCAAGTGAATGTTGAAACACCCTGTGTCTTGCGTAGGTATTTTCGTGAAAATTTAGACTTTAACATTACATATTACGACCAATAAAACTTTCTGAGCAACTAAAAAAAAATAATAATAATTTTTCTTCCCGTCAACAATTCTAAAAATTACCTCGAAAAATTTCATTAGTTTTGCCAGATGTTTTGTTAGATATTTAGTTTTAAAAAATAGATAACAATAAACCTCATTAAAATCATAGGCAACCGTTAAAAAACAAATTATGCCAGACGCTGTGAAGCTGCGTATTTTTAGAAAAAAAAAACACAAACAAATTAATATTTGCTAACATAGCGCTAGCAAACTACAAAATGAATTCTAAAAATTATTACTAATATAAACAATTATTTCAATAATTTATTTATTGTTGTTATTGTAAGTTCAATCCTTAAGCACAGGGCCTCTATCCTCGAAAGTGTGATGTGAAAGGTGATGTGAATGGCGATGGGAGTGGCGATGTGAACTTTTTGACAGTAAAAGCCGTATTCTTGAAAAGCCAATGTTGCCAAATATGAACGTGCTAAAACCCGAGAATTTCAAAAAATAAAATGGATGACAGATTGAATTGAGGTGTCAGACCGAAAATGTTCGTAGTATATTTTGTTGCCATTTTAGGCAAAAACTAGTTTTGGTACTTTAAATTAATCGTCAAAAGTAAAAAAAAAATACTGCCGTTGTTATTTTTGTGAAGTTATTGATTGTCATTACAATATTTGTACTTTGTATCTTAAATTGACACTCTAGAACTGTTAAACAAAAATGCATACAAAGAGCCAAGTACTTGAAGATTCTAACATATAAAAAAAGGGGATATCAAGAAAAGCAGCAATCATATATATAAAGTAACATACTGACAGTAATTGCAGAAAGTCAGCACTGATAAACCTTGAAACGGTGGAAATTACAACTCTACATAGTAAAGGGTTTTCCAATAAGAGGTGTTATTTTGATATTCAAAGAAAAATGCCATTTTTTAAGATAAATGATCGGATATTTATTACATTATAAAGAGGAAGGTATGCCGTTAATGATGGAAAATAACATCAGCCAAATGACCACCACGACCATGCCTACAGGACCATATCCTTTTCATGAAATTTTCCATAACCAAATCGCAAAGTGGCTGCCCTATGTCCTCGATAGCCTCACGAATTCCATCTTTGAGGTCTTGAATCGATGCTGGGCTGTTGGCGTAGACCTTGTCTTTCACGTGGCCCCAAAGGAAGAAATCGCAAGGTGTCACATCACAAGATCTCGGTGGCCAATTGTGATCACCTCTTCGAGAGATAACACGGCCCGGAAACTTTTCCCGTAAAAGATCAATGGTTTCGTTGCTTGTGTGGCACGTAGCGCCGTCTTGTTGAAAGTAAACGTGGTCCAGATAAATACCATCCAATTCCGGCCATAAAAAATCATTAATCATCTCTCGATAGCACAATCCATTCACCGTAACTGTTGCTCCAGCCTCATTTTCGAAAAAGTAAGGTCCAATGACCCCGCCGGACCATAAACCGCACCAAACAGTCACACGTTCAGGATAGAGAGGCTTTTCAACAATAACTCCTGGGTTTTGCGAGCCCCAGATGCGACAATTTTGTTTGTTGACAAAGCCACCGAGGTGGAAATGGGCCTCATCACTGAAGATGATTTTTCGATGGAATTCCGGATCATTTTCATGCATTTCAAGTACCCAATCAGCAAAGGCACGACGTTGTTGATGATCGGCCGGCTTGAGTTCTTGCGTTAACTGAACTTTATAAGCCTTAAGACCCAAATCTTTATGCAAAATACGGTGTAATGACGTTTGTGGAATTCCTCATTCCAAAGAACGGCGAGGAATGGACAAACCTGGGTTTTCTTCAACACTTTCGGCTACAGCAGCAATATTCTCGGCTGTTCTTGAGCGACGTGCACGGGTTTTCTTCTTCACATAACTAACTTGTCCCAACAGCTCGAATTTTTTCACCAATTTCTTTATTGCGCTCCGACAAGGTGCTTCATGACGACCCAAAAATGTTCGAGTTTTACGAACCGTCTCTGCCAAATTTTCACCATTTTTATAGTGAATTTTAATAATTTCAATGCGTTGTTGAAGCGTGTATCGTTCCATCTTTATTTATGGCGTAGTTTCTACTTGTCAAACGTCAAAAACTTACAGCTTCAAAAGTGACATCTACCGAAATAGCGGGCTTTTCAAAATGACACCTCTTATTGGAAAACCCTTTATAACTAAAAGCCATCATCCCGATCCACTATGGAAAATATCCAATCAGATATATATTGTATGAATTCACAAAGTGTCCAGCCTCTTACTGCAAGATGTTCTGTCCTGACAAGTAAATTTAAAAGAAAACCTGAAACTTGAACAATGATAGTGAAACTGTTTATGACCAGGGACCGAAACCAAAGGCCTGACAGAAGACGTCCATTAAAGATACTGGCGGATCTCACATTCACCTTTTAATATATTTTTTTTATAAAGTTTTGTAGAGATTTGAAGATCAAATGTACCATAAATAAGGTTTTTATGCTGAAGGACCTCATTCGTTGGTCTGTAGGGTTCATATTTATATATCCCGATAAATTATAATCATAATATTTATTTAATTGTAGTGTCGATAGTGTTTAACACAGTCTAATTAAGTTAAGTGCTGTAGTTAACATAATGTAAATATAAAATTTGTTTCTTATTTAAATAAAAGTTTCAGATAGCTTACAAATTGTGATTTCTCAAATTTATTATAAGATGTGTCGTGAAAAGAATTATGTTAGATTTAACTGTTTAAAACTAAGATACTCGGCAGACACAGGTATTTATGTTAAATCCATAAGCAGAACTGGCCCTAGAAAAACATTTTTAAATAGCACGCTCATACAATTGGGTTATGAACAGAATCTCCTGTAATAATTTTATATGTCTGTAATCTCAAATTTGCTTAATATTTGCGAGACATATTCAACTTTCTAAGGATATTTTATTAAAAAATTTGAAAATATTAAAAATATCGGGGTACCACCTAATTAACGTTTCAATTGTTTATTCAGAAAATAAAAAACGTCTCAAAAAACGGTTCGGAAACATATTATTTTTTTAGTGCGAGTTATTTTGAAGAACCAAAAATAAAATAAAATTTTTTAAATCTATTTTATTTTTTAAAATCCGTGCGTAAAATATGTCATTTAGCGGCTGACATTTCATTTGCGCATGTTTCACCGTTCGCTTGCCTTCCACCGGGCGAACGAGGATATGAGTGATGAACATTTCAAGAATACGCGTTCGCCACCTTTTCACCTTTCACTTCACGTTCCCCAGTTCGAGGATAGGGCCCCAGGTTTTGAGAAATTTGTTTTGAATCCTTTCCAAGATGTAAATGTGATTAAAATAATAGGGTGACCATATTATATATGAATAAAATACGAAACTACGGACAAGAGTAAGATACAGAATTCTATATGTAGATATTAAAAATTCTCGTGAATTTCTAGTAATAAAACCAAGACTGCAGAAAGCTTTACTAGCTAGATTATTGATGTGGGGAATAAATGACAACGCACTGATCGAAAGCGATAGCATTCCTAGATTTAGTAAAAGATATAACAAAGCACTTGCCCTTATTAAGATATAAGCCATTGGAAAGAGACCAATCAAAAAGTGAATTTAAATTTTCTTGGATTTTAACACAATCATCCAAGTTTGAAATTGTGAGAAATAGCTTAAGATCGTCGGCAAATAACAAGAATTTGCAAGATCTTATTATTTCATGTATGTCATTAATAAATAAGTTAAAAAGAGGGAGTCCATAGGTGAACCTTGTGGGACCCCTGATGTAACCAACATAGGAATTGATAGTGAACCTTTATATAGACAAACTGAACTCTATCATCAAGGTAACCACTCAGCCATGAAAGGAACCACTTAGGAAAACCATAACACCTTAACTTAAAAACAAGCAATGAATGAATGACTGTGTCGAAGGCCTTCGAGAAGTCTGTATAGATGGAATCAACCTGATGACCATTCTCGAAAGCCCTGGCAATATAGATTTGATACAGGACCAGATTTGTAGAAGTAGTTTTGGCCTGTCTGAACCCATGCTGTTCTTTGACTAACAGATTTTACTCTAACTTAACAACATGATTTAATTTTAGAACTGGTTTAAGTTGACAATTTTCTGCCAGATTCACTAAAAATGTCTAACTTTAAAACCCGGTTTAGTCGCTATGAGACTTAGATCTTTCAGTTGATCAGTTTTGTTTTTTTATGACTGTTATAATCTCACCTTCGAACAGACACTACTGGAGGCAATATGCCATGCTACGCGCGCGGTGCACGGAAAAGAGAGAGAGAGAGAGATAGGTCGAATACGGGGTAATGCTATATCTCTTGCTACGAATCGCGATTGGCTGGCGCGCGCTTCGATGAGGGTGGAGAATAAAACTAAACATTTGGAAAGAGAGATACAATGACCTTGTATTCGCCCTCTCTCTCTCTTTCCCGTATAACGTGCGCGGAGCATACTACCTCCAGTAGCGTGTCCTCGAAGAATATCACATTTCATATTATAAAAGTTAGGACAAAAACTTAGCAGATAAAGCTTTGGAAAAGGTAACAATATTTTTCTGTTTTTGCAGGTTTTTTTTTATAAAATAGAACAACATTTTTATTATTGTATTTTTAAAGTTCAAAAATTTTGACTAACTGACTATTGCTCTTCCTAATTTAAGCTGGTAAGGCAATTCGTCAGCTCGTTCCGTGTTCGGTGCTTATTTGGAGCAAGAGCGATCCATCTGGATAAAATACACAGATTCCGGTAGACCTATCCATGGGAACTCTCGGATAGTCGGATCTGTAACCCCGAAAACCGCCTTGTTTATTAATATTAGAATTTGTAGTAACTGTGAGGAGTTATGAGGACCTGAAATCGTCGGTAGCTATTTCCGCTGAATCATTAGGACAAATAATTCCGGAAATTTATACCGCAATATATACAGTATTAAAAAAGAAAACTAGCCTTCATGGAATCCATTTTATTCTTTATGTCTAGTTTATATTTTAAAAAATTAATAACCAACACTAAGAAATTAAATAAAAATTTTTTACATGCAAGTTATTATAAGTTCATTTGTTCACAGTTAGGGTTAGGGGTAAGCTAAACTAAAATTTTCAATTGGCAATTGTTCAAAAACTAATGATTTGAAAGCGCTTGGTATTGGTACGCTTAACGTACATATAAATTACTACTATTTCGCGAACAGCAAAAGCTTCAACTTGAAAAATGAGGGATATATGATTCTTTTTAAATGCTGAATTTTCCGGATTTTCCCATTACTAATGCGATTGAGTCGATCCCGGACTCATTTTTATTAGTTATTTTAAAAACACTGCTATTATTTTGAAGAAGAGTTAAATATAGATGTTCACAAAATACACTTTCTTTAACAACACCAGAGAGAATAACAATACCCAATCATAATGATAAAAAATTATTTTTACTATACAAAAGAGTCTAAATATTATAAATTAATTTATTTCAATTATGTTGATATTTGAGTTTTATACGTTAGTTTAAATATCAGACCTTGTTCTCAACGCAGCATTTCGATCCGATCGAACCGATCTGATGCACTTTTATCCACTTGAAATTTATATAATAAATAGTTTCAATTGTAATATCTATCGAATGCAGCATTTCAACTAGCAGTAAGAAATGTTGCATCCAATCGAAAATTCAGTCAGAATCATTTATTACAAAGATATTAATTGGATATAATTGCATCGGACGGTTCGATCAGATCGAAACGTTGAGTTAGAAATAAGATCAGAGATTCTGTAAAAATTGTTATTTCAGGAAAATAGTATTTTTGAGTCACACTGCATAATAACAGGCAACAATAAAAAAAACATGATATGGTTAATAGGTATTATAACTATTTTAGAAATTATATCATGAAACAAATAGTGGAAATAATTGTTTCATGTTAATAGCAGAGAGGACAGAAGCATACGTTTCACTTTTATTGTAGAACAACAAAAAATACATAAACATACCATATCCTGCATCCAACACTCCATTCTTTAAGGCAAGTTATTTTCTAAATAAGTTATAAAACTGAGAAAACAAAAAGAATTCAAGTCACACAATCTTGATATCACAAACACATGAGGTAGATACAGTTAAAAACTCAACATAAAATAAAAGCCGAGAAGACAAATGCTCGGCTGAATTTTCATTAGAAATGTAATATTATCACAAAAATATGGCCACCAAATTACTTTTCGTCAACTTCTTCCTTTTTTTTTAAGTAATATATAATAGCGGTAAACTTTCTTAATGCTGCGATAAAAATGTTAGCGCGCAACCCGCGATAATCAAATGTTTACTGAATAAATAATTCGCATGAAGCTTGCTTTGAACAGCAGGAATAGAAACTGAATAACCCACGTGGTTGCCGGTGTAGAGCCGGCATTAGCCATAGCAAAGCCAGTCCACGGCTCGAGATTTAACATCAGTTTGTAATTTATCACCATTTTTCTTTTGTATGCAGTCGGATAGTTAACTTGTAATCATTGGCGTAGTTGTATATTAGGATTAGACGTTTTTGAGAAATTCGCGATTTAACCTTAAAATAAAATTTTTATCAATTAGTTGTCTGGTGTCTGTCTATTACAAATGAAATAAAACAATCAAACTTGGACCTTGAAATTTGGCAAGTAGACCTTGATTTATATCAAGACTAGAACAACACATAGTTATCATTTGACTGTTTGCTATTATGGTTGTAATATTCCTTTTAGGATAAATACAAATCGGCGTTCGGTGTTAAATACTAAAAGTGATTTTAATAGCAAAGCTGAAGGGAACGAGGCGATTTATTCCATATAAAAAGATATGCAACCAACGTTAATAAAAATTTCCGCAAAAATGAACCATTGAAGTTAAGTAATTATGGCGACGTTGCGATGTGGTCAACTAGGGTTGCCATCTCTAAAATCTGCCATCCAGGACAAGAAGCTTGAAAACTCCGGATTTTGGAGCTTTAACTCCGGACATATCAACAGTGTTTTTTTTTAAGTTACCCAGTAAAAGAAAAAACAAAATCAACTTTTTATTTATTTTCTTACAACTTTAAATTAAATTTAGTTTTCTAAAGAAACAAAACAGAATCTTCTTAAAGTTTTAACGAACAATTAGCTGTCTTGCATTTTTATTTCTCTGAATAAAACAAAAATTTACTCTTTTAACGAAACAAAATCTTCATTCTATCAGCAGTTTTACCTGCATTTTTAATTTCTTTAATAAAACAAAAATTTACTTTTTTAACAGAATCAAATCTTACAGCCGGATTCACTAACATGGTTTCGCTTTAAAACCATACTAAATTGTCAGCAGAGGACTTACATTGACAGGAGCAACGATAAGTCTAAACAAGTTTTAAACCCGAAAAATACAAGTATAAGAAAGTAATTTTATTTTATTACTGAACTGGTAAAAATGGAGAACTTTATTTATTTTCGGGATACAACTATTTCTCTTATGTATTTCGAGGTTTTATTGTCAGGTTCTTTTCCTTAATATCCATATATAAGCATTTACGTTTACATATGTAATATTAATTATGACAATATCGTAAGCAAAACAAAATTGGTCGACTATAAGATTTAAATTTCATGTCAACTAGATCGGGTTTAGGTCTTAAATCTTTTTAGTGAATCTGGCTGTTTTAAGAAACTTTAATAAAACAGGTGGCTTTTCTAAGCTTTCCAAATAATCCTTTAATGAATGGTAGCTGGAAACAGGCTTAACCAACGCGTCTTGGAATGACCGAGAAGTTATTTTCGAAATCAGGGCCCCTATCCTCGAAAGTGTGATGTGAAAGGTGATGTGAATGGCGATGTGAACTTTTTGACAGTAAAAGCCGTATTCTTGAAAAGCCAATGTTGCCAGATATGAACGAGCTAAAACCCGAGAATTTCAAAAAATAAAATGGATGACAGATTAAATTGAGTTGTCAGACCGAAAATGTCTGTAGTATATTTTGTTGCCATTTTAGGTAAAAAGTAGTTTTGGTACTTTAAATTAATCGTCAAAAGTAAAAAAAATAGTGCTGTTGTTATTTTTGTGAAGTTACTGATTGCCACTAAAATATTTGTACTTTGCCTGGATTAAATTTATCTTAAATTGACACTCTAGAAAGGTTAAACAAAAATGCATACAAAGAGCCAAGTAGTTGAAGATTCTAATATATAAAGAAAAAGAGATATCAAGAAAAACAGCAATCAAATATATATATATATATATATATATATATATATATATATAAATATATATATATATATATATATATATATATATATATATATATATATATATATATATATATATATATATATATAAAGTAATATACTGATAGTAATTGCAGAAATTACAACTCTACGTAGTATGACTAAAAGCCATCATCCCAATCCACTACGGAAACTATCCAATTAGTTATTTATTGTATGAATTCACAAAGTGTCCAGCCTGTTTCTGCAAGATGTTCTGTCCTGACAAGTAAATTTGAAAGAAAACCTGAAACTTGAACAATGATAATGAAACTGTTTATGACCAGGGACCGAAACCAAAGGTCCGACAGAAGACGTCCATTAAAGCTACTGGCGGATCTCACATTCAACTTTAAATATATATATTTTTTTATTTTATAAATATTTGTAGAGACTTCAAGATCAAATGTACCATAAATAAAGTTTTTATGCTGAAGGACCTCATTCGTTGGTCTGTAGGGTTCATATTTATATGTCTCAAATTATAACCATAATATTTATTTATTTGTAGTGTCATATAGTGTTTAACACAGTTTAATTAAGTTAAGTGCTGTAGTTAACATAATTTAAATATAAAATTTCTTAATTATTTAAATAAAAGTTTCAGCTTACAAATTGTGATTTCTCAAATTTATTATAAGTTGTGCCATGAAAACAATTATGGTCAGATTTAACTGTTTAAAACTAAGATATTCGGCTGTTATGGATACAAGTATTTATGTTAAATCCATCAGCAGAAGTGGCCCTAGAAAAACATTTTTAAATAGCACGCTCATACAATTGAGTTATGAACATAATCTCCTGTAATAATTTTATGTCTGTAGTCTCAAATTTGCTTAATATTTGCGAGACATATTCAACTTTCTAAGGATATTTTATTAAAAAAATTTGAAAATATTAAAAATATCGGGGTACCACCTAATTAATGTTTCAACTGTTTATTCAAAAAATAAAACGTCTTAAAGAAACGGTTCGTCAACCTATTATTTTTTTTTAATGACGAGTTATTTTGAAGAACCAAAAATAAAATAAAAATTCTTAATTCTATTTGATTTTTTGAAATCTGTGCGTTAAATATGTCATTTAGCGGCTGACATTTCATTTGCGCATGTTTCACCGTTCGCTTGCCTTTCACCGGGCGAACGAGGATACGAGTGATGAACATTTCAAGAATACGCGTTCGCCACCTTTTCACCGTTCACTTCACGTTCCCCCGTTCGAGGATAGGGCCCCAGCTATGTCGCAGAATTCTTTAAGGGATATGACTTGCGAGTTCTATGAAAAAGACTTACAACTATATTTTCTTTACTCGTCCAAGAGCAATTTAAATTTATATTGTTTTCCAAGTATTTTATCATTAATGATATTTATAAATATTAGTGGAATAACTTAAATAAGAGATTATTAAGTAAAATATCATTATTTCCCAGTTGTTAATTTCTGAAGATTCAAGTAAACTGATTTTTAAATTTTTATTTTCATATGTAAAATATAAAATTTTCGTGGAAATAGGCATGGCACTATAACAGACGATTTGAATAGTTCCGAGTATATTTTTTGCTTTAATAGAATTAGCATAATTCTTTTTAATTATTTCTTGAAAGCTCCTACCTGTTCGACCTAATTATATGTTATATAGGCCAGTTCTTTTGATGTTGTCTAACTTAGTTGTATTTGCCTAAGAAATTGTTGGGTTTACATCTTGTTTTAATTTTTTGCTTTTTTAATCTTTAACTATTGGAATTATTTGCACATGGTACTATTCAGCCTGTAGCAAATCATAAGAACTCAAGTGAGACAATAAGAAGCGAAATGTGGTTATAATACTTGGTGAACTTTTAGTATATAATAGTTCAGGATATATTACTCAATTTTCTAACTTTTCCATGTCTTCTTCAGGCATTCTGATTTTTCCAGGTTTGTAACAAACCTGTTCAAATATTAATATTTAAATTTTCTATGCACATTATGTAATTAACTAAATAATTATAGCTGATTATTCAACAAACATTCAATTAGTAGACGACTGAAATCATGAAAAGCATTTTTTGATCCGAGCTACTCTAAACTACAATCGATGGTGACTGATTAAATGCTATGTATCAATATTGCTTTAAAGGGCAGCATGTTACAAAGTATAAAATGTTACTGTCAGATATCAATATTTCCAAAATTATGTAATTCAGGTAACATAAAATATGTCTAGAATCAACCAGCATCTTATTTGGAATTAACACGAATATATCATACGGAAAATTAAACATTTATATATATATATATATATATATATATATATATATATATATATATATATATATATATATATAAAAACATGCTCCAAATCAGAAGGGCATAATCAAGTCTGTTGGAGGAAACCGTGGAGGTGTGGGTAGCCGAAAGTTGCCCAAAGAGAGAGTTCTACCCTTTCTTCTGTGGGATCTGCTAGTCTATGAACTTCTGGTAAACCTCAACATTTAGGGCTATTAAACCCAGAGGTATGCTGGCGATCTAGTTATATTCATCGTGGGAAAGCACGGCAAAATACTATCGGATCTCATGTAGAGAGCTCTGATTCTAGTGTGGGGACTAGTGCACTAAAGAGCACTTTACGGTAAATCCTCGAAAAGCCAAACTCATGCCCCTGAGTAAAAGATGGAAGCTTAGCGAGCTAGAATTACCAACTCTCTTTAACACACATCAGCAGATAAGCCAGGAGGTTAAGTACCTAGATTTAATCCTGGATGCAAAGCTTACCTGAAACACACTATCTGTACATAGCGGTGGTAAAACCCATCATAACCTACGGCTCGGTAGTATAGTGGATAAGAACCACTTAGAGGCCGGCCAATTTGGAGCTTTCTAAATTTCGAAGATTGGTATGTCTATGTATCACAGAAGTCATGAGAAGCATCCCGACAACAGTCATAGCAACCTTACTAAATCTCCCCTATTTATATTAAATAAACAAGGTGGAGAAGAGACAGAGAGTAGGGGCATACAGTCTGAAACAAGACAAGGTATGGTGGTCACACCAGCATCAAAGGCATGATGACAAACTCATTATTGGAGATGAGCAGTGATAACGCCAAAAGTCCGTTACTTTGGCAGGATCTACACTATCCGTATCACCGTTTACAGTTGGGTCCATAAGTGATCATGGTACAAGAGCCGAAGTATATGGAGCCACACTCAAATTCAGTATAAGTGAGTTACTAAGGCAGCATACTACTGTATTCCAGGCAGGAGAACATGCAAACCTCGAGATAATCTGACGAGGAATACAGGGGCAGGACCGTTCTCATCTTCTCCGACAGTTGGGCATTAGATAAAATCTATACAGGTCTGAAACTGTCTTCAAATCTTATCGCCCTTGCAAAACACAAGGGTACTCTTGCGTGGGTACCAGTATCAACGAAAAAGCGGACTTGCAAGACAAGGTCTGCTATCACATTTATTGGACCTGAACCACTATTTATCATTAGGTGGGTTAATATTCTGGCGGATAAACCAGATCCACTGGAACCATATTGCGGACCAAACCTTCCGCCAAACTAAACTGCGAAATTCTGCGTTTAAGCAGACAATAGCTAAATAGCCTTACACATCATCTTCGAATGCGAAGCCCTAACTTACTGAAAATACCTTCAAGGCTGCTAAACTTGATTAAAGCAACAAACATGTTCACTTAGAATAGGTGACAGAATAAGTTACTAGACTACAGTGTAAGGGCTTGTAAAGTTTAGCCTGCTATATAATATAATCAGTCAATCCATCAATCAATCAATTGTACACCTATAACATGTTCTTCTAAATTTTTATCTGAATTTGGTGGTAAAATGTCAATATTTAATTAATTAATTATTTTGGACGGTTTCGCAAAAAAAAGATAATAAAAAAACATTAAAAATACTTTAATGATTACGAGACTGAAGAGGTCAAACAAAATAAGTTTTAAAATACCAAGATTATAAATAAACATTAGAAGACCTAATCAAAAACATACGTATGGGTTATTATTATGAAAGATGACGAAGTCTCTTTAAATTTACTAAGAAATAAACTTCAGATTTTTTAAGGTTAAAAATGCCTTACATGAATTATGCGACACCATGCTTGACCACAGATCTTAACTACAAATTGTCGAAAAAATAGGCATTTGAAAATAAAAGCTTTTCCAACATTTCTTTAATTTTTTTAACCTCATTCTGTGTTTATTTTTTTAGTTCTTTTTTCTTAGCAATTTGGCTTTTAATTTTGCAGTTTCTTTATTTAGTTTTTATTATATTTTCTTTTTTTTTAATTTCCCACTGTCTTTAAAAATTGCAGAGAGAAAAATCCTACGGAGTATACCAATACGGACCCACAACACAGCAGTACCGTAGTAGAACCAAAAGGACATTGTAAAAATAATTAAAACAGAAAGACTGAGATGGATCGATCATGTCAGGAGGCAAGAAGATGGAAGAGAAGTCAAATTAGTATGGGAGCAGGCCCCAACTTGTTGAAGACCATTGGAAAGACGTTGACTACGATGGAGAGACACATAGCATCATATCATCACAGATGTAGAGGAGCCAATGACCCTAGGCTGAGAGAGAGAGAGAGAGAGAGAGGGGAGAGGGAGAAGAAGGAGAAAGAGAGGGAGAAGGAGAGTGAGAATAATACACACGGAGGTGGAATTTTTGACTTTTTTTTGGTGGTGATATTAAAATTTTGCTGTGACTTAAAAATATTCCAGTTAATAACTTGAAATAGTCTTTATTGAGTTTTTTTGCTAGGGCAGATCAGCCATACAACCAGTCACACAGTAATACTCTTTAAAAGTGTGAATGTTATAACAGTAAAATACGTTAAGTAGTTACTTTTCGCGAGAATCACTCATATATTCTTAATTAATAGCCTTAGGGTAAAGAATATTAAAATTAAAGTTAACCATAAATCTCCAAATAAAACAAAACAAAATATTTATTTTGTTCTTACAGTAAGCGACTTCAAAGACCAGTTTCACACTTCAGTAGTTAAATTTTTTTAATTTACTTGCTTAAAATTAAGTTGGCTCTATTACTGACTTATTTACTTTTAAAACTATGTCTTCGATCAAAAATTATCTATCAAAATTGTGTATTTTTTAGCGCTGAATATGAATCTGGAATAAAAAAAAAATTGAATATCGCATTTTGAAAATATTCGGCAAAACTAACCTTTTAAATTAAATACCCTGTATGATGTTGTGAAAAGAAGCCTAAGCAAATTTTCAACAAAAGCTATCAGATACATTGAATTTAGGAAAACTTGAATGAGTAAGATATTTTAACGTTTTGATGCAGTTATCCTAGAAATTTACATCCACTCTTGAAGCAAATTTTTTTGAAGCTCTTATCTCAAAGAGGGGTATCCAAACTTTTTAGTTTTAGGGTCACACTGTATTTACATAAATTTAGGTAGTTTAGGCTTGCTTGGCACTTTATATTGGTTCACCATCCGAAGAAAGGCACTGTGTGTTGAAACAACAGTTATGGTTTTAAAAACACCAAAAAAGGAATAAAAATTTTTTTTCATATACTTCAATAGTGTCTTAATATAGCTCAAAAAGATTATATTGTTATCTACAGTAGAGATTCCAAAGAAAATCGCCAAAATTACTTTTTTACTAGCGTTTAAAGTAGGTTGTCCTCTTAATTACAGTTAAAAGATTCAATTTCATTATGTAAGTCAGTTATTGTGTTCCTTAATTGGTTGTTAAATAAAAACAACTTATTGTTATTTTATATGATTTACTTACATTATAAATTTTACAATTTAATCGAAATAAACCATGGCGGGTCGGATTGGTGGCCTGAGTGACGTATGCCGCAAGGTTTAAAATCGAAAAAAAAACCATCGCTCAAAAACATCGGCGTTCATGTCTTCATTGGTTCCCTGTTTTTCGAGATTTGAAAACGGCGACCATCTAAGAAATCAGACACACATCCAATCCGAATTATTATAAGACGACGACCTTTGCCACTAGGTTTGGGATAGTCCTGGCGAAAATCTTTCCATAAATGCCTGCTTCGAACTTTTACTGTTCAGATCTTGCCAGGCATTCCCCGACGTCTGTTCCTCATTGAGTCATGTGTGATACAATTTTTCCTCTTTTTCCTGGAACTCTCGTACTCTTTCCAAATGTTTTCGCCGCCATAAACAATTTCTTTTTTCTTAATTAGTAAGCTTTTTCGAATCCGTTAAGGATATCTAAAATTCATTGCTTTTAAAGTTCCTTTCAAAACTCTTAATGATATTTTAGGTAAAGATATGTCGTTATTAATTTCCGTCTTAATTTTTTTTAATGTTGGTATTTCATTTTTGAAAAATAAACTATGGACTTTGCGACGAGTAGCGTATTTTGTTCTATCGTCCAGGATTATTTATTCCGTCCTCTTCTTTTGGTCGTTTTTTTATGACCATTTAAAACTCTTAAACACCGTGGGCGAAGAAATTTTCGTTAAAATGCCACATATTTCTGCAGCATCCAAAGAAGTTATTTCAAGGTTTCGTTGCCGAATACCATGGTAAACACTTTTAATCATTATTCGTTCTTTTAATGTCAATTGGCTATTTTTTTTGTAGGTGCACCTCTAGTTGAAGGTTCGTTAATATCCATAGTTTACCACAAAATTTATATACCCAATATACAGTATACTACACTTTAATAAACTTTTTTTACACAACGAAATTATAGTAATTAGAATGTGAACACACAGAATCTATCCATAAATCAATAATAAATCAACAAAAATACAAATGCCAAAACCCAGTCGAGATGCTGATTTTCAAGTCTTTTCAAGATGGACATTCCGTGTTGCCACATCCATAATCTTCGCGATAAGGAAACAAGCACATATTGGTCGGCATCACCGTGCCATTTTAAATGGGATCAACTGATTGCTATTTAAGACTCGCGAAATATGACAACAACGTGTTTTACGCTTTTAGTCTCTGTCCTGTTAACAGAGCGGCAAAGTTAAAAATCACTAATAGTTGCATGAGATGTTTAATCCACCGCTTAGACGCTTTGGTGACCGGTATTAAATGAGTCATTGACAGAAATTATGGATTTTAGGTATAGAAGACACTTATTTAAGTGTATATGAGTAAATCTTGAAAATCTTATACAGTTAAGGTTTAAATAGATCCATACTATTGGGCAAAAGTAGAGCAATGAAGTGTTTTTGTTCCTTTGAATTAAAAAATAAATAAGCTGGTGATTCTTAGTTAATTTAAAGAAATATTCTCCACGCAATTCTGGCAATGTTTTACAACATTTTGGTAAACTTTAAAAAAAATAATAAGATTGGCAAATATTTATAATTATAAAAATTGACGTAAGGGAACAAAAATTCTATTCATCAGTTTCTTATTTTACGTATTAAAACAAAAAAGATTACACACGTTTAAAAATTATAGAGGCTAAAATATTACGTTAATAGTTAATAGAATATTCATTATTATTTACTGCTTGACGACAACGTCGCAGTATTGATACAATCATATTTTTAACAATATTTTCCGGAAGATTTGTCCAAACTTCATTAATTTTATTTACCAACGATTGTTTATATGAAAAGATTTATGTACGAATACGACATTTTCGTACGGGGTTTATTCAGGTCGTGAGATTATGTCGGCCATTGCAAGATCCGAATGTTATTTTCCTGAAATTATTCTTGAATAGTGATTTAGATCGTTATCCTGTCGGAAAATAAAATAAAATGGCATTTCCCATTCTGAATATATTACACTGAGCATAAAACAAATCTATATATGGTGTCATTAATGAAGTTTAATGAGCTCACCCCATTTCATTAGAAACAACCCCACAGAAAAACGCTGCCTTTACCATATTTAACTATATTGGGGACTAAATATTGTGATGATTAGCGGCCTTACATCTTTTATTCCGTCAGAATTAAAAATCTTGTAACGCATTTCATCCCAAAACGGGCTTTTTTCAATTTACCCCAGGACACGGAGTGTTAAAAAAACAACTCAAATACTGCCTGTGATCTGATTACAGAAGGGGGTAGGGGAAGGTAGTAGAAATGACGTCTCATCTCGTGTCTCAACAAATTTTGGTTGGGTTTTTTTTTCACAAATAGGTCGAAAAATGATTTTTCCCCGGTTTTTTGGGTTTTACGGAAAATTTAAGGGATTTAGAGAAAAATGTTCGAGAGACGAATTGTACGCCTTAAAAATATTTTCAAAATGAGTTTTTGTTTGTCCAAATCGGTCTGTAAACAAAAAAGTTATTGCAAATTAAACATTAAAAATGGCTTATTTTTCAATTGTTAATAAGTTTCTTAATATTTATCGAATTGTTTTCAACTTTTGCCAGAATGTGAGTTTTAAAGTTTTTAAAAAGTGTGCGGAAGTTGGGCGCTGTCGGTCCAATAGTTTTTGTAAAATTGCAATTGTTTATTAGAAAAACGAAAAAAGTGACTATTTTTGATTGGTTGTACCATCGTCTAGGAAACTGCTACATAGTTCTGTTAATGCTCATTCTCTTCGTAAAGACTTAAGCTATCTTGTAGTAAAAAAAGTGGATATTTTTCATATTTTGTTTATGCAAAATCGTTATGAAGATATGGGTAGTTTTTCGCTAATAAATAAATTAATTAACAACCGCATTTTTAATCCGATTTATCAATAAAGCATATCATTGGAAAGCTGGTAAAAACATGAATTTTGAAAAAAAGTATCTACGACCAATAGGAGCCGAGTTAGCAATTTTTTTTTCAAAAAATCACAGAGCGCTTATTTATTTATATTAAGAGCTGAATTTTTTAGTTCATTAATAAGAGCCTAAAGTATATGAAATCATTCAATTGAGGCTAATTTATACACAATCAACCCTTCAGGAGATCGCTAAACTGAGGGTATGTGCTGGACGCCAGATAAGGTAAGTTGGAGGGGGTAACCGAATCTCACCGAGTACAAAGTGAGAGCGCGTCTTCAAATCGGCGCGCGCTTGAAAAATTAGCAATATCTCCGCTTCTAAATAACGTAGAGCTTTCATTTTTTAATTTTTTTGGAGTAGCTCATCGAAAAAATAATATTGGACAAATGTTCAACCTTCTCGGACCACCCCCACCCCCGAAAATTGCATTTTTTACATTTAAATTTTTTTTTACTCTTTTACATGTTCTTTCATTGAAAACGATTACATACCTTATTATATATATATATATATATATATATACAGGGTGTCCAAGATAAGGATCCTAAGCATGGGGATCTCGGAAACAGTTGGAGTTACGAGGTCGGTTAAATTAGAGAAAAGTTGCGCAATTTAGTGCTAAATTAAACGCAGTTAAAAAAATTTAAAAATTTCAAACACTTCCGGAGATTTCCGGAAAAAAACGAAATTTGGCAAAATCGTTTTTAATTTTTGCAGGCTTTATTTAAAGAGATATCAGAAAATAAAAGGTAGATTCTCATTGCCATTTTTTATTTTTTATAATATGGTCTAAACAAAATTTAAATCCGACGTTTCGTTTCTGAGATACCATCATGAACTTTCATTTTTTATATGGAACAAAAAAAAGTATCTCATGTATTTGATAGCATTTTTTATTACAAATTCAACGATGTATCACCCTTGCATATCGAATACGTAGTTCAAGTACTTTCCATAAGAGCTCCATGAGAGCGAGAGAGAAAGGTATATCAGTTTTATAAAAGCCAATGAACTACACACTTGATATGCAAGTGTGATACACCGTTGAATTTGTAATAAAAAATGCTATCAAATACATGGGATACTTTTTTTTGTTCCATATAAAAAATGAAAGTTCATGATGGTATCTCAGAAACGAAACGTCGGATTTAAATTTTGTTTAGACCAAATTATAAAAAATAAAAAGTGGCAAGAAGAATCTACCTTTTATTTTTTGATATCTCTTTAAATAAAGCCTACAAAAATTAAAAACGATTTTGCCAAAATTCGGTTTTTTCCGGAAATCTCCGGAAGTATTTTGAATTTTTAAAATTTTTAAATTGCGTTTAATTTAGCACTAAATTGCGCAACTTTTCTCTAATTTAACCGACCTCGTATCTCCAACTGTTTCCGAGATCCCCATGGTTAGGATCCTTATCTTGGACACCCTGTATATATATTCGGCCCCCTCCTACCCCCCAAAAATAATATTTTTCAAGATTTCGCATTTTTTGCTTTTATTACATATGTATGAACTAGAAATAATAATATAGTGCTAAAATTTGAATTTCTTATTATTGTATTGAAATAACATTTCTTGAATAATGTTATTGTAATAAAATAAGGTTGTATTAAAAGTTATACAATAATCCATTAAATCATAATTATTCACTTTTTTACTACATGATAGCTTAACTCTTTACGAAGAGAATGATCACTGACAGAACTCTGTAGCAGTTTCCAAGACGACGGTACAGCCAATCAAAAATAGTCACTTTTTTTCGTTTTTCTAATAAACAATTGCAATTTTACAAAAACTATTGGACCGACAGCGCCAACCTTCCGCATACTTTTTAAGCACTCTAAAACTCACATTCTGGTACAAGTTGAAAACAATTCAATAAATATTAAGAAAGTTATTAACAATTGAAAAATAAGCCATTTTTAATGTTTAATTTGCAATAACTTTTTTGTTTACAGACCGATTGGGACAAACAAAAACTCATTTTGAAAATATTTTCAAGGCGTACAATTCGTCTCTGGAACATTTTTCTCTAAATTACTTAAATTTTCCGTAAAACCCAAAAAACCGGGGAAAATCATTTTTCGACCTATTTGTTAAAAAAAAAAATGTTCCAGCCAAAATTTGTTGAGACGCGAGATGAGACGTCATTTCTACTACTTTCCCCTGCTCATTTCTGCAATCATATCGCAGGTAGTATGAGTCATTTTTACCTCCCAAAAATCGCTTTGTTTCCTGGGCCTTATTCGTCTATTGTCAAGTTTAAATGTTGACTCGCAAATACAAGCCTTGTTCCTCTTTTGAATATCTATACTGCAGCTCCTACTATATGCAGACGATACAGCCCTAGCTGCCCCCACAAATAAGCAAAATGTATCTCCTTGAAGCTGCAAAAACGTCACAGTCTCGATGAATAGATGAACCACTGGAAAATTGGGATAAATTCAGAGAAATCAAAAGCCACCCTTTTCACAAAAACGAGAACATTTCCATCTCAACATCAATCAACACTTCCACTTCTTGGTAGAGGCAGTAGACTGTCGCTCAGAAACAAATTCACAAAGTATGAAACGATTATTCGCCTAGCACTGATGTATGCAATACCAGGCATGGGCAGACTCGTTAAAATACGGAACACTCGTCTGCAAGCGTAGCAGATCGATGTTCTCTGTATAACAGTTACTCTTCGTGATTTGAAAAGTCTATATAAGGAAGAAGAAAAAACAGAAATAATACATAACGACAATAAAGCGGACAGTAATAATGAACTAAGAAAAGAAGTGCTGGAAAAAAAACCTAAAGCCCTTTAAAAGTAGAAAGAGCCCAGGACCAGAAGAAATACCAAACGAGATGCCTAAATATGGGGCAGGGAGTTAGAGAATGAAATATTAACTCTATTTAAGAATATCCTAGAAGAACGGAAGATACAGAACGAGTGAAAAAATAGTATAAAGATACCAATTTTTAAAAAAGGGCAGAAAACACTACCAGAAAATTATCTGAGTTTAACATTACTTGATAGCATTATTAAAGTATGCACAGAAACCATCTTGGAAGAAATTAGCAAAACCATACAAATACGAGAAAACGAACAAAAGATCCACTATTGATGCAATATTCATTATTAAACAAATAGCCGAAAAATACCTTGAATGCAATACACCTGCTTAAATGTACTTCATCGATATGACCAAAGGGTTTGACAAAACGCAACTGAAAGATGTCATGCATATATTGGAAACAAAAGTGTTGAATCAGCAATTAATCAATCTAATCGGCGATATCAACACCTAATCTAAAACAAAAATAAGAGTAGTCCATATACCAAAGAAAGACATGCAAGTAAACATAGGGATAAGACAGGGGCTTCACTTAGTTCCTTCATCTTTAATTTAATAATGGAGAGAATAATCTATCTCAAGCGGCTGGATACAAAATGGGAAACATCTTCTTTCATGCTGTGTGCTATACCGACGACGCGGTACTTCAAAGGTTACTACATGCTTTCAATATCAAAGCGAAGAAGCTAAACATGCTCATCAACACCTAAAAAATTAAATGCTTAGTAATGTTGACGAATACTTAATTAAATTCTTAATTTTAGTCTAATTTGCGTTCGCTTTCGGATATTTTCGGCTGGAAAGAAAATAAGCAAGTACAAAACAAAATAGAAATAACATTAAAACCAAATAACGCCAAATAAAAATGGGTCCAAAGACTTTAAAATAAAATTAATGAAACAACTACAATTAAAAAGAAAAAAATTTACGTTTTATTTGAAGGTTAGATTATCAATGAACGATTTTGCTTGGTCATCCTGGCTGTTAATTACATGGATAACTCTTAAATGAAAATAAAAATGTTAAAATCTTATTTTAGTTTTTGGAATGAAGCGTATATATTAACTTTTGTTGAATATTTGCTTAGATCTTTTAGCTTCAAATGATATTCACGGTATTCCAATCAAAAAAATACGCATTAAGCGTAAGGAAATAAATAGTTTGATTATTTGAGCGTAGATGTACCTCAAAAATTAATAAGTTAACAATAGTATCGATTGAAGCTGAAATATGCAGTATATGAATTTTTAGGTTAACTCCGATCAATTTACTGGTAAATTTGACCTATAATTAACATTCGTTAAAATATAAACTAACAATTGTGAAACATTTTGGTGTAGAGAGATGTCTGCTATCGCAGTTATAGTATGGATAATATGAAGGGTACAGGTATAAAACAAGGAATGTCCAGTTTTCTTAAAAAATGGAGTTATACCTTCAATGTGTAGTATTTTTATGTATTTTCTTGTGGTATCCACACAGGTTTAAAACCAGAGCGCCTATCCTCGAAAGTGTGATGTGAATGGCGATGTGAACTTTTTGACAGTAAATGCCGTATTCTTGAAAAGCCAATGTTGCCAGATATGAACGAGCTAAAACCCGAGAATTTCAAAAAATTAAATGGATGACAGATTGAATTGACCTGTCAGACCGAATATGCCCGTAGTATATTTTGTTGCCATTTTAGGCAAAATGTAGTTTTGGTACTTTTAATTAATCGTCAAAAGTAAAAAAAAAATAGTGCTATTGTTGTTATTTTTGTGAAGTTATTGATTGCCATTACAATATTGGTACTTTGCCTGGATTAAATTTATCTTAAATTGAAACTCTAGAACTGTTAAACAAAAATGCATACAAAGAGCCAAGTACTTGAAGATTCTAATATATAAAGAAAAAGGGATATCAAGAAAAGCAGCAATCATATATACAAAGTAATATACTGACAGGAATTGCAGAAAGTCAGCACTGATAAACCTTGAAACGGAGGAATTACATCTCTACGTAGTATGACTAAAAGCCATCATCCCAATCCATTACGGAAACTATCCAATCAGTTATTTATTGTATGAATTCACAAAGTGTCCAGCCTCTTACTGCAAGATGTTCTGTCCTGACAATTAAATTTGAAAGAAAACCTGAAACCTGAACAATGATAGTGAAACTGTTTATGACCAGGGACCGAAACCAAAGACCAGACAGAAGACGTCCATTAAAGGATACTGGCGGATCTCACATTCAACTTTAGATATATATATTTTTTATTTTATAAAGATTTGTAGAGACTTCAAGATCAAATGTACCATAAATAACGTTTTTATGCTAAAGGGCCTCGTTCGTTGCGTCTGTAGGGTTCATATTTATATGTCTCGAATAAATTATAATCATAATATTTATTTAATTATAGTGTCGTATAGTGTTTAACATAATTTAATTAAATTAAGTGCTGTAGTTAACATAATTTAAATATAAAATTTGTTATTTATTTAAATAAAAGTTTCAGATAGCTTACAAATTGTGATTTCTCAAATTTATTATAAGTTGTGTCGTGAAAAGAATTATGTAAGATTTAACTGTTTAAAACTAAGATACTCGGCTGTTATGGACACAAGTATTTATGTTAAATCCATAAGCAGAACTGGCCCTAGAAAAACATTTTTAAATAGCACGCTCATACAATTGAGTTATGAACAGAATCTCCTGTAATAATTTTATATGTCTGTAATCTCAAATTTGCTTACTATTTGCGAGACATATTGAACTTTCTAAGGATATTTTATTAAAAAATTTGAAAATATCGGGGTACCACCTAATTAACGTTTCAACTGTTTATTCAGAAAATAAAACGTCTTAAAGAAACGGTTCGTCAACATATTTTTTTTAATGCGAGTTATTTTGAAGAACCAAAAATAAAATAAAAATTTTTAATTGTATTTTATTTTTTGAAATTCGTGCGTTAAATATGTCATTTAGTGGCTGACATTTCCTTTGCGCAAGTTTCACTGTTCGCTTGCCTTCTACCGGGCGAACGAGGATATGAGTGATGAACATTTCAAAAATACGTGTTGGCCACCTTTTCACCGTTCACTTCACGTTCCCCAGTTCGAGAATAGGGCCCCAGAAATGTCCACAATATATCAAAATAAAGCATTATTAATATAGGCATAAAATTAGAAATGTCCAAACGCAACCGGAATAATAGTAGGAATGTCTACCTCAACAATCGTGTAAAAGTAGGCCACAGTTTAATAATTTTATTATTTTTCACTAGTCGTCACTGTCACTGCCTGTGTTTTGGTGTAGTTTACAATCCCCTGTCTTGTTTTTGTAATTTTTTTTTATTAAACTAAATATTTAGGTTCTGTTTCTATTTCGGAATAACTCAGTTAAGTAAAATCTGTAAAAAATACAAATGAAGAGTATTTTATTTAAAATTAAGTCTACATTTTGAATATTTTTAATATCATGACTGTTTTTGAAATCCGAAGGCAAGCAAAAATTACTTTTCCTGGAAAAATCAAAAAAATTGAAGTTTATTAGAGTTTGATTTTCCATCTGTGGACACATTTTATTTAATATTTTGGGAGACTTGACTACGTCTCAAAAACCCCTTGCGAGAATTTTATCTATCAATTTATATGGAGAACTTAAACACTATGAAGACATTTTATGTCGAGTTTGAGTTAATTGAATTAACAACATGTTGATTAAAAGAATATTCTTGGAATCAACGATTTAAGCCAATACTTTTTTAAATTAAACGCCTAATCCGTCATTTACGGCGAGAAAAAAATTCTCTAGTGGATCGATCAATGCATTTTTTGCCTGTGGATATGCACGGGTACCATAAACAATTAAAAAATAAACTCTATTATAAATTATTCATGGCCTATACCAACTTTGTGGTCTACCTTGAATCTCAAAGGTAGGTAGGTAGTTAGTGAGGTTCAATGTCAAGGCCAAATTTAATTAAATAAATTACACAAATTTTTGTTGTGGTTTTAACCTTGACGGCATTTCAGTGTTATCAAGCAGTTTACTGATATTACTCTCGTTACAGTGATGATTCTAGATCTAATATATTGATAATAATGTTAATACGTATTGTTACGGCTGTCGTATTAAACAATATTACGACACAAAAAACAAAACTTTACATCTATATCAACAATTTATTTTGGGAATTCCTTAAATTATCAATTAAAAAAAACATTTTCAGTAAATGTTTACCTATATTTGCAATTGTCTTTGACCTTTTATTTTTCCCAAAAAATATTTATCAACATTGACCCGCAAAAAAAAATTGCCTACAAGAAGAAAACACATTACTAGTGCCGCATCTTTTACAAAGGTATATATATATATATATATATATATATATATATATATATATATATATATATATATATAATATAATATAATATAAAAAAACAGAAAACATTAGATATCTCATTTTTTAACAAGAAGATATCTAACGAAACTGTCAACTTAACTTTGAACAGATGAGAGAAGTGGTTAACTCAAAAAATTTTTTTTCGTGTCACCAGTGGCGTAACTAAGAGTATGTGCGCCCCCCCCGCAAATTTTTGAATTCGCCCTACTATTTTACACATCCTTCGTATCTATTCATTTTCATCAAGGGACATGAAGGTGCCCCTAGGTCGGTTGCGCCCCCCCCGCGCCATGGCGCCTGCGGGGTCGTTATTTACGCCACAGTATCGTACACATATATTTGTTTCTTTTTCTTGGTCGTGTAGAATTAAATAAGTTTGTTTTATTTTACTTGTGTTATCAGTCATTCATTTTAAATTTATTGACGTTTCAGTTTATTCGTTCCTTAAATCATCTTCAGAATTATAGTTAAACACTAAAACGAAAGTAAAATGTAACAGCAATTTTTATATGTTAATTTACGATATGGGAACTAATTTGTTTACTTTATGCACTTATACATGTTGGTTGTTTTTAGTAAAAGGGCAGACTGCACACCGAATTTCTATACCTAAAGAGTAGAAAAACAAGAGATTTTATGTGAACATCTGAAATCGGATAACAATGACTTAGGTAGTACTTATAATAACCTTGTAATAACAAGGTTATTATAAGTACTACCTAAGTCATTGTTATCCGACCTAAAGTTTACAGTATTGGGAGTTTTTTAAATATAGTTAGAATGTTATAGTTATGCATGTCACTATGATGTCTGTATGGGTGTTTAGTCTTTTTAATGGAGATTATACTTTCTACGATAAAAATTAATGGAAAGGGCAGTATATTCAGGTCATCAAATGCATGCCTGCAATCGTTTCTACTACTAAAAACTTATTCTAGTAAGAACATCCTACCGGTTAATTCCGATGTAAAATAACTTCAAATAGATGTTCCAAATTATAGTAAGCACGACAAGGGTCTCTGGCAAAGGTGCTGATGGACCCATTGACGAATCCACTGCCGGTTACCGAGGACGAAACAACCCAACTTTTAGAGGTGGTCGAAATTAGTTGTCAATTATATGTCCTTAACATCAGAGGCATTATTGCAACACACTCCAATAGCCTTACGCTGTAGGCCAAAGGCTCTTTCTGCACCCACCGCATCTCCCAGACTATGATGGCATACGATATAAAAGAGTGCGAAGTAGGTATATTTCATTGTTGCTACGCCCACACCATGTTTAAGATTTTGAGGAGAAAAATTTCTCTTCTTAACTTTGAGCCGATATTCTTAATATGGACATCCGACTTTAACCTTGAGTCCAGGTATACACCTAGAAACTTGGCACTGCTCAGGCAGTCTCCAATACCACTCTTTCTCAGTGGAAAAACCAGCCATTGTGTTTTATCATTAGAATTAAAGTTATTCGCATCACATATGTATATGTATGTATATATATATATATATATATATATATATATATATATATATATATATATATATATACGTCAGAATGGATGTAGTGAACCCAAGATTATCCATCCATAGAAAGAACTGCTCGCTTATTTATAATCTCAGTAACCAGGATTACTGGATAAACACTACCGTGGAGGTTAATCCGAATGTTACATTATCTTACCAGTTGCCATTTCAGGATATCGTAGTCATAAAAAAATGATAAATGTTTAAAATAGATTAATAATTCTAATTCCTTCCTTTAGAGATATCATTACATTTAAAAAATTAAAAACATTTTTATTATTTTATGTAAACTTTTTTCTGTGTAATAATAAAAATGAAGTAAAACTAACCGAGGTCAAATAATTAAGTCAAACAAAGCTTCCGAAATAGTTAAAATAAACAATGCTAAAAACTGACGACACTAAATGCCACCTTAAATGTTCGAGTCATCTTTGCGTTTATTAAAAATGGCTAGAAAACATGGAATATTTTGGGTGACTATGTTGTTTTTTATGGCACTATGAAAAAGTGGTGCCGTGAATTGAAGTGTGGCAGCTAGACCTGTGGTAACTGCTACAAGTCATGAAAACATTGATAAATCACATGATCTTGTTCTACACGAAAGGCGACTGATGGTGAAAAACTTAGTGAAGAAACCCACTTGTCACATAACACTGTCTATGATGGTTTAGCAAAACATTTAAATGTGAAAAAGTTGTCAATAGTATGGGAACTTCGGATATCTTAAAAGTAAACTTGTGTAGCGAGTTCAAGGCTTCTTTTAGCTAGGTTTAGAGAAGACAGACACACATTTTTCGATAGATCGATAAAACATGAGTTCATCATCACGATTCAGAAACCAAAACTCGTAGTATAGAATATGGAAACATCCTGGCTCTTCACCACCTCAAAAATTGAAAACGTAGGCTCTTATTGGAAACGTTATGGTTTCCGTTTTATGAAATGCTTACGACGAAACTTCTGTTGATTTTAAAAACGACACACAATTACAGGATCTTATTATGCCCAATCGAATTAGTGGGACGTAACCCAAGAAAATGCAGAGAAAAGTTAACAAAAATGTGTCCAGTCATACATCTAGCAGTGTCAGGCCACTCTTAGTGAAGCAAGATTTATTATTTATCCAACCTAACCCCCGTTAACTATTGGCCATCGAAGGAAAGAAAATAAACATGGTAAACAGTTTTCACGCGATAAGCAAGTCATTACCGCCGTAAATTAACAGTTTAAGGATGTTGGACAAATTTATTTACCAGGAAGTCATAGAAATGAAGCACAATTTGGAAAAGTGTATAGAAACTGAACAGATTTGGTCCAGTTCTTATTCTGCAATATAGATATTAATCCTTGCAAAATTGTAACGAATGATAAGCCGTTAATAGAAAATACTATGGCGCTAAAATTTTAAGACATATACTTTAATCAAAACTGGAATTGCAACTGATCCAAATTCAACAAAGGTACAGATTTGTATCCGTATTTGGGCAGAATAATATCACTTTAATTATTATGACGGCGAAATTGCGACGATCTATTGGAAAACAAGGAGTTGTAGACCTGATTCAATATTTAAATATCATGTACTTATTATGATTTACAAGCCAAACGGCTTCGCACTCCCTCCAGGGAATATTGACTCATACCAGGTACACAAAGACATCAAAAGTATGAAGCTCTGTAGGAACCCTTACCATGTTATCGGGTCCTAGGTGACGTGGTCTGCTGTATTTCCTACGAACTTTCGGACGGTTCGCGCGGCTGCTAGGAGAATTGCTTTCTGCATCGGCTTATACAGATGCTCACTAAGGCCCAGTCCCTTGATGTTCTGCAGGAGGTTCTTTGGTATCATTCCAGTTGTTGACAGTACTATGGGAATCGTTTGGACGCTGTTCATTTCCAATTGTTTTCGGATTTGCACCTCCAGATCTCTGTATTTGGCGATCTTCTCGTTGTATTTTGGTCTTAGGTTGTTGTTAGATACAGCGATGTCGATTAATGTAGTTCGCCTAGAAATTTTATCTATTAGTATAATATCTGGTCTATTATGAGCAACTGTGTGATCCGTCAGAACCGTTCGGTCCCAGTATAACTTCAAGTGGTTGTTCTCAAGAATAGGCTCAGGATTGTATTTGTAATAAAGCACTTTTCCTACCTGTAATGGGTTTAACTTTTCTGCTAACTCTTGGTGGAGTATCTTAGCCGCTGAGTCGTGTCTTTCCTTATACTTGGTTGCGGCAAACGCTTGGCATCCTCCAGTTATGTGCTGGATTGTCTCTGATGTTCGACAGCCATATCTGCATTGGTCATTTTCTATTGAGGGATCTCTAATGATGAACTTCCGATAGTTCTTCGTCGGAATAACCTGGTTTTGGATAGTTAACAAGAAGACTTGTTTCCGGAAACATCTGTCCTGAAATCAACCAGTAGTTCGATGCCGAGTTGTCGACATTGTCCTGATTGACCTCATTTGAATGCCGTCCATGAAGTAGCTTCTGTAGCCAGGTTTGTAACTTCTCTTAGTCTTAGTTTGGTGGTGAGAAGTAATATCTTGTTCCCTCAACTGTAGTATATAAATACCATGTACTTTATTAATGTAATATTATAATATCGAATGGTATAGTGTATTAGAAGCTCAATAATGCTATGGGCTACGAAAAAAAAGCACTAGCTTTTATTTTTTGTTAACTTTTGCTCATTTTATGTTTTATGATCACTTTTGAATAGTCTTTAAGGAATTTAAAAATACATAAAATAGAGCAATAAGTGCCTACTACTTTTTAGTGAAAAGCAGTCTGCAACATTATCTTGTTTGTGGTAGTATTTAGTTTTATTGGATCGGTAAGAAAGTATTTTTGGTTGTGACACATAGATAGCGTTGTAGTTGTTTCGAAGACGTCTGTGAGTGTTATGGTTTTTTCCGCCTGACATTTGATATCAGTTACTTTTAGGTTACTTTAGAAGCAAGTTGTGCGTAATTTTCTTTGAAGCTGTTAGTTTAGGATAAATTTTAATATGAAGTGCAGAAGCGAATATTTTCGGCATATTTTACTTTTTTATTTTCGCAAAGGAAAGAAAGCTGATTAGGCTCACAAAGAGATATGTAAAGTTTAAGGTGTTGATTACATAAGAGAACGCACGTTTCTGAATTGGTTTAAAAAATTCCGTTTTGAGATTTTTCACTCAAAGAATGACCAACGTAGTGGTAGACCTACTGAAATTGATGATGACCTAATCAAAGCCATAATTGAAGAGAATCGTCATATAACTGCTTCAGAGATTGCAGACAGGTTAAATTTATCGCACACAGCAATTGAAAATCACTTAAAATTTCTTGGATTCGCTAATATATTTGGGTTCTGCACGAATTGAAAGAGATTCGCTTAACATAACGAATGAAACCGACCTTATTTTGAAAAGAATCATCACTTGTGATGGAAAATGTGTCATCTACAGTAATACCATTTGAAAACGACCATGTTCCAAGTGTGATGAACCAGCGCATACCACATCTAAAGCTGAATTGCATACTGTCAATTTGGTGGAACTACAAAGGTGTTGTGTATTTTGAGTGGCTTTTAAGAGGTCAGAAGATCAACACACCTAATAAAACTGGATGAAGCAATCAAAGAAAAACAGTCAGAACAGGCAAATCGCAAAGAAATTGTGTTCTATCATGATAATGCAAACCCTCACTCATCTTTAGTAACTCGATGGAAATAACTGGAGCTTGGTTGGGAAGTGATGTCGCATCTCTCATACAGTCCTGACCTGGCATTAGCATTTTCGAAGTTTGCAAAATCCTTTGAATGGTAAAACCTTCACAAATGATGATGATCTTAAATTGCACTTTGTTCAGTTTTTGCATAAGGACCAAAATTTTTATGAGCGCGGAATCATGAAGCTACAAGAAAGATAGTAAAAGTTCATTGAACAAAATGGAAACTAAATAATTCATTAAAGTTTATTCTTTGTATAAAAAAAGAGTTTTACTTCACACTACAAAACCGAAATTACTTTTTTGCCGACTTAACATATAAAATATTTATGTAGCAAGTAAGAAGCCTGCAACTAATTTCTCAAAACTTTCGCAATTCAACTTTTTTCCACTCTGAATATGAATCCAGAATTCAATATAGGGCGATTTTCAGACACTGCACAAAGTATATCCTATGCTCAAGCCAATTAAACAATTCATAAAAATAAGCTATAAATGACTTTTGATAATAAAACTTGGTTGTTTTATGTAAATTTGGTGTTATCAGCGAAAAACTGTGAAAAATGTGTTTTACGATAATACTTACATTTATAAGCACTTTTCTGTTATTTATTACAAAAAACTTATGACTTTCCTTAACAAAGCACTTTTTAATAATGATAAATGACAATTTTACTCCCTTATCGATTTTATTCAAAATGATTAAAAAATAAAACCAAAAAAATCCTTGCCGACCATCACAGACACGTGTATAAATTATGAAACATTTCGTAATAAAATTACTAATTGCAAAAATTATTATTCTTTTTTATTTTGAAAGTATTTAAATTTAAAATCATCACAAATCCACTTACAAAACCTCATTAATATGGGTATACTATACTATAGTTGGCCAGACGAGTTCTTATCAATGGTTTAATTAACATGAGTCAAATTATATCCTTTTTACCACCCTGTAACGTCGGTTCTCATTAAGTGATTAGTGATATGAAAATTTTATGAATTATGAAAGCCATCTCTATCACAACCTTATCATTTTTAAAGCTTTTATGTAAAAAAGGTGATAAAAGGCAAGCCAATCACAGTGTTAGGTTTAATCATCAAAACCTATGGAGTATTGATAAAGTTAGAAGTTTGGTACACCAGCAAAGTTTATGCTACAAATAAACAGGTTTGAGTCAGTACAATATATGATGTAAAATAAGGTGGTTTTTGATACGTAAAAACACAAATAATATTTATAACTGGCCAAATGAAACAAAAAAGTTATAAAAATATCACCTCTACAATGTCATTGAGACTTTAAAAATTCACTATGCATTGGGTATTTTGAAATATGGGGTGACGGCACCAATTATGGACATGTTAAGGACACCTTTTTCCGTTTTATAAAATAAAATTCGTGTTTTTATGTGTACAGATACCGTATAGTGGTAAATGAATTTAGAGATAATATGAGAAGACGAATCTTTAAGTTGAACTTTAAATAGTTGGATATAAATATGTTATTTTACTTAAAAATGTAGAAAGTTCAAAAATCACCATTAATGGACACCTAAATCCCAGTAATGATCAATCAGTTATCGACAAGTTCAATGAAAGAAACCCATTCATTGGCAGTAACCTGGCTTTTTCTAAAAAGCATTCAATTACAAATTTAGGTAGGTATGTAAATGATAGGTATATTTAAAAAGAATAGGCACTTATTAATCATAAATTAGCTTTTATTTGAATTTTATTTGAACTCACATTATTTGCGATAATCATCCTCAATTAAAATATTTCTGAAAAAAAAAACACTTATTCTCATATAAACTATGGGATCAAAGTAATAGTCTCATAAATTTATCATTTACAGTCTCAGTATCATTAAAGTATTTATCCATTTAATATAAAAAAAAACATTATAAAACTAAAAACAAAATGAGCAAAGTAACAAAAACTAAGTAAATTCTTATAAAATTAAATTGCTATATCTTACAAACAAAATATTAGGTATTAATGAGATCTTCAGAAATCTGTGAATTAAAAATACTAAAAATCACAAAGGAAGTGTGCCTACGTAATTAAATACTGTATAAATCAGGTAAGTATTTCTCCATTTCCTTAACTTTATAGAAACCTCTTTTATTCAGAAGCAAAGGTTCACTTATAACTTTTATTAGATCGTGTTTTTATACCATATTTTATCAGGTTTGTTAGGCCATCTAAAAGAATTGCCTGTTGATAGTACCATAGTGCTAATTTCATACTGGTCTTTATCAACGGTTTCTGTTCTGCCCGGGAAAAACTCGTCTTCATATTTTACTATGACAAATTGTCCGGGTCGAACAATGGTTTTATATTTTGAAGGTAACGTTTTAATTTTTAGTATGTTTAGCGATTCATCTTCAGAATTTTCTTCACTCTTGTTTTCGCGACGTCTTTTGATCTCCCTTTTTTCATGCGCGAGTCCAGCTCTTCTCCGCTATTTACACTCATCTACTTTTGCCCTTTCTCCGTTATCTTCGGTAATGCCATCCTCTTTTTCATTATAACTACTGTTTTCACTCTCAGCATATGTTATTTCTAAATCTGTATCTTCGGAAGTTGTGTCATCCTGGTCTATTGCTTTTTTTCTAGATTTAGAACATCGTTTGTCCATCATTGGTAATTTGGTCTGTCCTCGATCCAGTAATAAACCTTGTAAAAAACAGAGATTTTAGGTTATGTTTCTATTTAATATTATGACAAAAAATATTCTTAGTTCCTAATATTCAATATAAAATAATATCAAACTTAATTATCAAATAACATAATAAAGTAATTCACGAAAATATATACTTACTCTCTTAACGATTTTCATAATAAAACCGGATTTTTCGGACGTAGCTCATACTTCACTTATATTTAGGCTGCCATCTTGAAGAAAGTGGCCGATCTTGACATTTTGATTTGTTAGTGAAACAACTGACCCCCTACTACTTATAATCCAGTGTTATCATCCCCAAAATCCTTTTGTGTTTGGTTATTATTTCGGTTTATTTAGAAAAAATGTCCATCATTGGTTCTTGTTCATAATTGGTGCTATCACCCTAATTCCTATTATTTTTTTGGAATAAATATGCGCTTTTCACTTTAAAATGGATGTTTCTATCGTCTTCTGCTTATTTTTTAATCTTTTTTTATAATCAAAGTACTGAAAGAAGACGTCTATTTGGCAGACAAATGACCTAAATATGACATCGATCATGTGTATAAGAAGTTCGAAATATCCCTAGATCAGTAAATTACCGTTGAGTACCGTATTAGTCCAAAGTTGCTTAAATTATTGTTCTTCCATTTTACGAGATTTATTCACAAAATACTGTCAAAGGGTATTTTTTTTTATTTGTAATTATATGGTTTACACATATTGAGGTTATGTTCTAGTTTTCTGGATAGACTTAAAAGTTAAGTATATAGACTGCGAATCTTATAAAAGAAAGTTGGCTCAAACGTAAAAAGACAGAGCGTTTTCGATGAGTAGTATATCTCTTTTTATTGGAGTAGCTAAGCATGATACTCCAAAACTTCTTTGGATACCCCTGTCATCTGAAGTTGCTTCTATAGGATCCGCAATCTATAAATTTAACTTTTATATTGATGGCTATCATCGACTTGTTTGGAGATTAAAAGGCGCCTGGCGTCAGACTTAGGTAGTCTATTTGCAGATTTATCATTTGTAACGATTTCGTAACATTTCATGGACGTGGTGGGTAAACTAATATCAGAAAATATATTTCTTTATCAATTTAACAGTAAAAAAATATAAAAGTCCGTTTATCGCAAAAGATAGAATTTTTTCCGAGAAGTTTATTAAAACATCCAAAATTAAATTTTAAAGAGTTTTTTTTATATCTCATAAATCTGCGCCTGTAACTTGACTGTAACAATTTTCTTTCGACATATTCTGTCAGTGCTATCAGGTCAAATTTTTTCCGAGATTCATATTTTGAGATTGATGTTAGTAAATTACAGGTATAAAGAGTATTTAATTGTATTTTTGAAGAAATATCCAAGGATGTCCCGCCATGTTCAAAGTCCTTCACGTTTTCTTTAATATCGATTTTTAGTATTTCTGCTTTATTTTATCAAAATTTAAAGTGTAGTTTTATCCAAAATGTACTTATTCCAAAATGTGTATTAGTGGAAGAGAAGAAGGTCAGAAAATACAGTGAGGCAGTAAAAATATTCTCTTGGGGAAAACACGTGCGACTCCCAAAAAAATACAGATTCATATTCTAAGACGCCAAAATATGGGGTATGCAAAAAATCAGTGAAAAATCCAGTGCTTCCACTATTCTGAACAAGTACCCAAGTAATTTTTATCAAAATACAGTGACAAGCTCGTTCATAGAAAAAACACAAACTGGTAACTCCAACCAGAATTTACAAAAACCATCAGGTTGTAAACTGTTTTTGGAAGATCTGATCGACGCTTAGTTTCTGATTGTACTGCAGACAGAGCTTTTGTAACTTTTTATCACTGATACTTGACTTTAAAGTTATAGTTTACCTGAATAACTCCATAGATCGTCTAAATGTCTGGGGCTGACCTTCATTAAAAGTACTGATCAAGGATGGAAATGTACCAAAAAATTTGTATTTTATTTACTACAATTACTACATAGTAAATGTGTGAAAAATTTTAAATTTCATAAACTATATGTAGTAAATGTTTCTAATGGACAGACTTGAACATAGGTCTCGGCAGTTAAAAAGGACTGGTTTTTGGGAATATAATTTTATCTAAAAATGGGTCAATTTTTGTTAGTAAAAGCAATGTCAATGCTTTTACTTATTCAGAACAAACTTTTACTCTAGTGTTTTGAAAATCTATAGGAATTAATAATGTCAAATCTCTTTCATTACAAATTTCAACCTCCACATTTAAAAAATGCAGTTTTTGACATGTGACCATTTATAATTTAAGAACTAGTAAACCGATTTTCATGTACTTTCCTCAGTTACTAAGTATCAGAGGTATAATAGGATGTTTAAAACTGTTAAACTAACCTTAATTATTTATTTTACTCACAATATTTTACATTGAGTCATTAAATACCACCATTCATAATATTGTACAATGTGAAATATTGTCTGTTATATACTGGCAAACTGACCTCTGCTGTGAAAACTATGTAATACTATGCTTTATAGTTGAGTAGGTTGAGAGCACAAGAGTTAAATTTCAAATACTCGGATCTCCTATTTTGCTGACGTTTCGGTTTAATTTAAACCATTCTCAAGGTTTTACATGTACAAAAATGACTATAAACAGTTTAGAAAAATAGTATTAATGTTTATTTTTAAATCAACACATTTCAACAAATATATCCCATAGGTTTATTACAATGGGATTACACAATTTGAATTATTTAAAAAACCTATTTTTTTTTTTAATGATAGGAGGCTAATCAAAAGGAACAAATGAAAATTATTAAAGTAAAAGTATTCACCAATAGTCACTTTGGGTAAAATTTAAAATAAAACATAGTTAGACTAAACAAAGTACATATATACAGGCATAACAAAGAATTATAGATTAAAATTTATGAAAAGGTTGTGAATTAATAAACTGGATGGTAATAATTCGGATTATTGAAAACATCGAATTTTTTGCATACTCCTTATTTTTGGGTTGTAGAATACGAATCCAAAGTTTTTTTTGCGACCGCAAGTAGTTTTCAAAAAAAAAATTTCACTTTCGCACATGGTAAGTTCTATTTTCCGACCTTTACCTTTAAATTTTGCCATTTCTAGTAAAATACTAAAACACGACCCAACAGTTAAACATTTTTTTTTTTAAAAGTTACATTAAAAAACTGCGGAAAATGTGAACTTTCATTAAAAACTAAGAAAAGTTGTCAGCTTGTCGACCGCTTAGTTGCCTTTCATTTTGAAAGAAACACTTGTTACGATCTGTGATGTAATACGACGTTGTCATGTTGACGTGGTGTCTAAATTTCATTTAGATGGAAAACATAGTTGTTAAACTGTAATTTAATTGTATTAACTTCGTGTAGCATGGAATGTGACAAATAAAGCTGATAATAACAATATCAAAGAAACACCAACATAATATTTCTTAAAGTATTAGATCACTATACTTTGTCCAATTTAGTACAACAACACTTTCTAATATTATATTATTGCTCTGCTACTATTTCATTAATTTCTATTTTACAATACCTTTAAAAAATATTTCTATATTGTTATAAACAATAATTTTTAAAAATGTTGCTGTCCAGCGAGACCACGGAGAGGCAGAACACCCTCTGCTGGAATAAGAATAGGGAATGGTTAATCTAGGGGCTATTCTATATTTTCTACTTGCTACAAGCTATTCAACATTATTCTAGAAATAGATTAATCATCTGCTTCAACCTCAAAATTGTTTAAGGGAGTATTAGTGTGATGTATTTAAAAAAATACATGGTACATATCTTTGTCATTCAAATATTTCCTTCTAAAAAATGTTTTGCTAAAAAGCCAGGAAAATGAGATTTGTGCTGTTATTTAGAATGTTTGAATGTGATTTAGTGGAGGTGGCAAATTGTAAAGATATTGGTAGAAAATATAGAAAAGTGACAAGTGAAAATGAAATTTTTTTTTTTTGGGAAAACTATTTGAGACCGCCAAAAACAACTTCAGATTCGTGTTCTACAACCCAACAATAGAGAATATGCAAAAAATCGTCGAAAAATTCGGTGTTTCCAGCAATCCGAATAATTACCCACGAAATAAGTATTAATATAGCATAATTAGAAATTGAAAACGATCGAGTTAAATTCTGCTTGGAAAAAGGTATTTTTATGAAAGTGCTGGTACACTTAAGAGTTTTTGCTGAAATTTTTTTGTAAGAGTAGTGGCACTACTTTTAAAGTATATTAAACTTATTATCGAAGAATTTAAATTTAAAAACATACAGTAAAATATGAAATTATATAATTGAAGTGTATATTACTTTTAAAAAAGCATACGTAAAAATAAAGTAACTGGGCCGAGGCATTCATTTTACTTTTACATTTTACAACTTACCGAATTTGCAGTATGATGAGATATTAAAAAACACTAACTATTATTTTTATTAGGCAAACTGTAAAGTAAACAAACTCCACATTTATTTATGAAATAAACATTTTTTTTGATTTCCAAAAACCTTAGAGGATCGAAGGAAACCAAACTTAGCATGCGTCAAACACTTTGACTTGTAATCTGACGTTTAATTCTTGGTACTTGGTAGGTATTCGAAAGTGGAACAAAATTTAAACAAAAAAGTTATCCGGAATCCAAGGTTAAGGTGGATCTGTATTAGATAAATCAAATTAAAAAAAAAAAGAGATAAAAATCTTTTAAAATCGGTACAGATCGACAATTACCTATAAGTTTGGTCCTTCGAACTTTTAGTACGGAGGCAGCATCGAGTGCTTTCCCCGCGTTACAGGGCAGAAAGAGAGATATGGCCAATACTGTTATATGCTGTCTTTCGCTTCGAACTATAGGGCTATTCTTTTGAGTTATTGTCATTTTCAGTTCCATCACTTGAAGTTATTATGATCACTTCGACCCAATGACAAGTAAATGCATATTCAAAAAGAACATGAAGTTATCAGTTATACTTTTTTCACTTTGATCAATTGATAATTACTCTAAAAAAATACGACCTATGATTGGCTGGAGCGTGTGTAAGTACTGTGATCACTGAACTGTACTATTTTATCTATGACTGTCATAACGAAACTAAACGTTTGGAGCGAAAGAAATGATATAGCCTGTAATAATATTGTTCTCAGTGTGGAACTCTGATTGTTGCCTTTAGAAGTACATGGAAAAAGGTTTGACCCTTAAATCATGAAGGAAAGGTTTGACCAGCGATAAATTGCCATGGACCATATACTACTGGGTACCTATTCTCGTTCTTGAGAGAACGATCATCTTGATGGAAAGTGGGCGTGGTTCTCACGAAAAAGTTCGAAAACGTATTCAGAATACGGTTTCTTACTTTTTCGAGAGAACCACGGCCACTTTCCATCAAGATGATCGTTCTCTCGAAAACGAGAAAAGCTACCCAGAATACGGTTTCATACTTTTTCGTGAGAACCACGCCCACTTTCCATCATGAGATCGTTCTCTCAAGAACGAGAATAGCTTCCCTGGGTACCTATTCTCGTTCTTGAGAGGACGATCACTTGATGGAAAGTGGGCGTGGTTCTCACGAAAAAGTATGAAACAGTATTCTGGGTAGCTTTTCTCGTTCTCGAGAGAACGATCATCTTGATGGAAAGTGGCCGTGGTTCTCACGAAAAGGTACGAAACCTTATTCTGAATACGTTATCGTACTTTTTCGTGAGAACCACGCCCACTTTCCATCAAGATGATCGTTCTCTCAAGAACGAGAATAGCTACCCTGGAGGCATCATCTAATGTTCCGCGCTCGTTACCCTGTAAAGAGAGAGAACGGATAAGGGAATATGCTATCTTTATTGCTCCCAACAGCGATTGGTCCTCACTCTCTTCAATGAGGGTGAAGAACAAAACTAAACGTTCGGAGCAAGATAGGTGCCACTTGACGTGCATCGAGCTTTCGCTCTACCTGTCTTCTTATTTTTATGCTCTTCTTCTTTCCGGGCCAGGATAAATTTAAATGGATGGGATAGGGCGGAATACTAGAAGTATTGGCAGGATATACATTAATTTAGCTTTTAACTATGTAACTACAAAATAAGGTAATAACAATTGTTAAATAAGAAAACTGGAATCCTTCACGATTTGCGTGTTATCCTTGTGCAGGGGTCAGAGTGAGTCCACACGATACCAAAAATTTCGGCGGCAGCGTAGCGTAAAAAGACATATGTCAAATTTCAAGCATTGTGATTTGTTAGATTTAAAAAAAGACAAAGACCGAAGATTTCCCGCCTAAATCCGCCTTTTCCAAGGTCATTACGCCAAATCATGTTTAACTTTTCAGCGGACTGCTTTCAAAATGGTGGAAACTGTTTATTTTCAGTATTTTGTATGAAAACATAACCTATGTTTTTTTTTAAACTTTGTTGTTTTATTTATATATTTTATTTAGCGAGTTTTGAAATAATAGATATTTATGAATTATGTTAAATTGTTTTAATTTATTAAAAATGCTTGTTACCGAAGATCATTACTGCTTGGTCCTCAAAAAAAAAAAAAAACGATTTTTGTTCATTTTTTTATTAATTTTATAACAAGTGCAATAATACAGGTGTTCGTTATATAAATTAAAGCTTATGAAATAAAGGCCATTATATAAAACAATTTCTATTCAACGACAATCTGTGATATCGAGACGCTAATCCACAGACATGCCCTTAGCTATGGTTACCAGATCAAATAATGAGTTTTCCTGACAATATCCCTAATGTTTCTGTAAATATCCGGACATTTTATCTGAATGTTGTATGTTAAGGCAGTGAGATTTTCAAAATTTTTGCAGTCAAAGCATCAAATGCCAATATCGAGTGAGTCTTCTCATTAATGGGAGCGTAGTGGACTAAGGAGAGACAGACTGTCTATATTGTTATAAGCTTTGCCTTTCGCTGCCATCAATGTTATAACTTTGCTAGTTCGATGAATTCAAATAAATCTTCTAATATTACTTTTTTAATATTTTATTATAATGTTCACTAAATCATGAGGTAACAACAGTTTTTGTTTTTATTTACTAATTTAATGTTACTATTGTAGTTTTTTGATTTTAGTTCATCTCGTTTCAATGTTCATGTCCTAGTTACATTCTATTCTAAATCTAAATTATATATTTGACAGTCATAGGCGTACTAACAAATATAACTTATAACTATTTATTTACATGATTACTGAAATGAAAAAGTGTGTATTTATGGGACGATGACAATATAAACAAAACTAATGGTCTCTGTAAAAAGTAAAGTTTTAGAGTTTCGGAGATTAAGGCATGCTTTTGTTTGAACCTATTAGAACATAAATTTACTTAAGATATAACTATTTCTTAAGGGAGTATTAAATATTAGACTATAATTATCTATTAATCCATAAGAGTAACTTAAAAATATATATACTAATTTAATAATTAATAATTTGTAGTAATAGTTGGTTTACAACAATGTCTTCTGTTAAGGTTCTACTCTAGACACAATTTAACTTAAAGAACATATCATGTGAAGAATGTCATGAAATAGTTATAAAAGTCCAGCAATTGCCAAAAGAAACATCAAACAATAAAAAGTATGAAACTAAATTTATTAATATACTAAATTAACAATTCACTCATTTTGTTAACGTTTAATCAATTTATTTTTTCTCACTAGAATGATTAATAAATATTTTTTCATTACTTATATTTTCCTCTTTTAATTTCAAAAAAATACTGACAATTGCACTTTTTTCCTCTTTCTTCCTAACGAGGGGCTAAAATTTCAGACATGTCAGGAAAATTCCTGTCGTCTGGTAAACCTACCCTTAGCAAATTTTATATAAACCTATTATAAACAATTAAAAAGTAAAAATTAACATTAATGGAAATTTAATAACAGAAATCCAGTTAGTGTTATACGTAATATATTCTTCTAAAAACTACAAACAATTGTAATTATTAAAACGATTGTTTGACACTTTATATTAAAACCCTCGTCTTTGAACTCCTTGGCAATTCTTTACCGGGTAGAAGTGGCAAACTTCGGAAATAAAACTTGCTTTAAAGAGTCTCATATTATCGCACAAGTAACATGACTAATTTCAAAAACACTGTTTACCGATTCGGAATTCGCACTGTTGCTTTCACATGCTGATTTCATCAGCTAAATATCACCAATATCATGTTTTTTCAAACCTAGTAATAAAGGTATAGCTGTACACATTTCCATAGCGTGTTTCCTATTTATTGGCCCAACAACAGCTTTTCAAACTCACCAATAGTAACCGGAAAATATTTTTTTAAAATCAGGATCACTTTCTCGCATTTCTTGAATTAAATCATTAGTATGTCCAAGCCTTTCTCCAATGTTTTTCTCAAAAACAGACCGGAGACCTAGTAGCGACGACTTTTCCGTTTTTTTAATAAAGAATATATTAATAATGTCCTTATCTTTTGTAATTTTTTCTTTTTCTACATAACAACATTGCTGCAATTATTCTTTTTATTTTCTTTCATTTTAATTTATACATAAATAAATATTATCAAAAAATCAGAAAAAAGTTAGGTTACCACAACAACAACACTTTACGACTGCACAGCGGCACGATAAAAGTGGCCCGTGTGGACGAGACATTTTTAACATAAATGGGCGTAATACGCCTACGCCGAAATTTTTGGTATCGTGTGGACTCACTCTCATGCTAATCTTCCCTGTACCGTTCCAATTTTAGTATATGTACCGCCGAAGCAAGTACAAATATCAAGTTCGTGGTGACAGCATCTATGTAGTTTTTGTTTGGCAGAGAAAAAAGAAGAAGAATCGGTACATAACCTGGTCTCGAGAAGTTTTAAAATTTAAAAATTTGAGAAAATTTTGGCCTTTTCAATTTTCGTACATGTATTTTAGACATGTCATTCAAAAATATTAGCAAAAAAATTCCTACTCCAGTTTATGTAGGGTCCGCTCTAGTGGGAGCCTTTGGGTTCGCCTGCCTTTGCAAGTATAATCTTTTACTACCATCTTGATACTGGACTTTTATTATAGATTATTTAATTTTAGGGAGTATCTTGGGGGCAAAAGGTATGATGGGAACCGAAATGCTGAAGGAAAAGTAGTTATCGTAACTGGAGCAAACACTGGCATAGGCAAGGAAACAGTTTGGGAGTTGGCAAGAAGGGGAGCCAAAGTTTATATGGCATGTCGCGATATGAAACTATGTGAAGAGGTGTGAAATTTTTGTTTATTATTGGTGATAGTACAGATGACAACCTAAAAAAATCAGAATTTAATTATCCAAGTACTGAAAACCCCTGTAAAGCATTGGTAAACTATAATAAAATACCTTAAAATTAACAGTACGGTGCATAAAAATATTTTAATTCACATTAGTCAAATTCTTGACCCTGTTGATGAATAACCTTCATATGTCTGTACATTTTTTTTTTGTACTGTACTGTCTTTAACACATATTTTTGATTTATTTGTTTGGAGAGACATTTTCATTGACACAACTCTTATTAAGCTTTGACTACATTTTGATAATATGTTTCATTTTATAAAAAGTTACTTTCTATAAAAGTAACAACTGGCAACAAATTAAAATGTTAACTACCACAGGCTACCTATCAAAAAATTATTGAGACTGCAATAAGGTTTTTTAATTAATATCAGTTTAGCTTCACAGCAGAACCTAACATGATCAGTACCTTGGTGGATAAACAGTCAACACCTGACACTGGTATCATATTGCGGGCCACAGACATAGTAAACTATTGCCAATCAGGCCATATGGCAAATTAAGCCGTGAATTCCTGCTTTTAACCAGAGAACAGATTAAGCTGGTGACAGGACTAATAACTGGCCACTGCAGCTTAAGGAAACATTTATACACTATACACAATGGGCATCTATAATGAAAAACCAATATGTCGAGTCACACATCATTTTCGAATGCGAAGCTTTAATCTAGTGAATCATATCAAATCAAAATCAAAATAAGCTTTATTTTCTAAGAAAAGAATTCTTTTTGACAAACCATTAACTTAAAATTAATCAGTAATATAAAAAAAAACATTGAAAAGAATAAAAAATAAATAACATTAATAAAAAGAAAACAGACCTAACACTTAAAACAAACAAAATTCTGCCTTAAAAATGATATAACTAGAAAAGGGTTAATTAATAAAAGAACAAAAATGAAAACAACAAATTAAATATGTACTAGTAAAAATATTTAAAAAACCTAATTAAAAAGTGAAGCAAAGTCAACTTTGTAAAATAATTACAATCTATCGTCAAATACTCGGATAACGTAAAATAGGCGGTGTTTCCCATCTGTCGCATATTGTAAGAATTACTTGCATTTTCAGCATGACCAAACTTTCTATAGATGATACACCGTTTTAAGAATGAAAATGCAAGTATATGTCAAAATTTTATGTTTTATAAATATATTTCTACCGGAATTTCTAGCTTGTGGCCTATAAATGCACCTTAAAGCTCGCTTTGGAAAAATACTGACTCGAGTTTTCCCAAAGGGGAACATCGTACCATAAATGTGACTCTACAAGTGTGAAGTAGATAGTGCTTATTATACTAAAATACAATTCTCGTGACGCAACCTTTAAGCCGTAACAGCTACATGCTATTTTATTGCTTAGATTGAAGATGTGTGTCCTAAAAGTTAGTTTATCATCTATAAAAAGGCCCAAAGATCATGTACCCGAGTTATTTAAAATAATTTCATTATCAAGATTAACATTTTCCATGTAACAATTAACATGAATATATTTGTTTTGGAGATATTAAAAGAAATATAGTTCACAGCACACCATTTTTTGATACTAGCAGTATCTTTTGAAACTGCTTGATGCAAATCTTTATAGCTTTTTATTATGCCTTAATATTGTAGTAATGTCGGTAAATAAAGTCGTCATCTCGGATATTAACTGAAGTTATTTCAGTAATATTTAATAAAAAAGGAATAGGACCTAATGCAAAATCTTGTGGAATTCAGGAACCAATTTCCAATCCATTAGACTGTTCATTAGGTGAGATCTAAACTACTGAAGATACTATCAAAAATCAATCAGTCTGAAAGGCTTATGACCAGAGGATAAGGTAGTGAATAGACTGTTAAACCGGATTAAGGACATCAAAATGTTCACATAAAGCACTTGTTCAGGCGACACAATAGGTTATTAGGCTGCTCTGTAAGGGCTTCTCAACCCTAGCCTGCTACATCATTCAATCAATTGACAAATAATTGTCATTGGTATTTCTAATAAAATAATTTTTAACTTCAGCATAAATTTAAGGGTATCTATAATAGTTCCTTATAATAACAAGCTTGAATCGAGAAAATTTGATCAGTAGTTTACATTTTGTTTTAGAAAACAATTTACCTTGTATTGTACATGAAAATGGAATTATGCGACGCAGAAAGTATAACAAAAATAAATTGCCTCCATATGAGGAATCCCTTGAACAAATAATGATGATTTCATATCTTGGAGAGGTTGGGACAGGGAGGAGATTAAACTCTGTATTAAAAAGCACCATTTTTTAGTAATCTAAACTAAAGAATATATTTCAAAGTTTTTATATTTTGTTAATTCCAATTTATATTTTAGGCTCGTGAAGAAATTGTATTGGATACAAAAAATAAGTATGTTTATTGTAGACCATGTGACTTAGCTTCCTTACAATCAATAAGAGATTTTGTTAAAATTTTTAAGACTGAAGAAAAAAAATTGGATGTTTTGATAAATAATGCAGGAGTAATGAGGACACCTAAGGGTTCAAAAACGAAAGAAGGTTTTGAAATGCAATTAGGTGTAAACCACTTAGGACATTTCTTGCTGACAAATTTGCTTGTAGATTATTTAAAGGTAAGCACAGAATGTTGCCCTATTTACACCTATAGAAAGAGTTACTTGACATTGATAATGTAAGTAAATATAAGCTGGTTGCATTTTTTAGAGTTCAGCACCTAGTAGAATAATAAATGTGTCCAGTGTGGCACATAAAAGGGGAAAAATTAACAAGGATGATTTAAATAGCGACACAAAATATGATCCAAGTGATGCATATGCACAAAGTAAATTAGCTAATATATTGTTTAATAATGAATTGGCAGAACAATTAAAAGGTTTGTATATTATTATGAATGGGTTTTGTTGTTAGTAGGAGATTTCATTTTTTTTTATTTAAAAATTTTCCTTACCAGGCCATCTGTGTCGCAGCAACTAAGCCAATATTTATATTTAGGCTGTTATTATTTCACATTTTTCTAAATCAGACTTTCTGGTATACATAGTTTTAATATTCCTTTAATATTAAGATATTTAAAAATGACTATCCACAAAAATAAAATAATAGATTTGGAGACATTTAGAATTTATGCTGATATGACTGGCATTTTCCTTTTAACTGACTTCTAGAAGGAAGTTGTTTATTCGTCCTCTATGTGTGTTTGTTTTATTTGAATGAAATTTTTTGCCTTATGTTCAGGAAGTTGCTGCTGCGGTCCCATATTATGGTTCAGTAAAATCCAAGATGGCGCTGATAGTAGGACGGACAAAAAAATTATTTTTTTCCGATTTTCTGCAAAATTGATATGGAGAGTTTTCGAGGTTGCACATAACAAGTGAATTTTTTTTTTTAGCGGATTAATAATATTACATGTTTTGTTCAAAATTATTATAGGGGGTTTTTGAGGGTCTAAATTACGAATTTAAAATTGTTTTTAAATATCCAATACAGCAGACTAAAATTTCTCGATTTTGTGCAGAATTGGTATGGATGTTTTTGAAGGTATAATTATGAATTGAAAATTATTTTTAAAAAATTCAATAAGGCGCATTGAAAATTTAACATATCTTGATTCTGTTCAAAATTGAGGTGAATTTAAAATTATATTTAAAACATTTAATATGGAGGATTCAATATGGCGGACTTAATAATTTAATCTTGATTTTGTTCAAAACTTGTTGCTGGGAGGTTTCTGAGAGTGCAAATAACGAATTTAAAATTGTTGTAAAAAAATTCAATACAGCAAATGCAATATGGCTGTCAAAAAATTTTAGATTTCTGGATTATTTCCAAAATTGGTACTGGGAGTTTTCGAGGGTGTAGGTTAATATTAGATTAAAACTATAAAATTATTTTTTTGAGATTCGACATGGTGGATTCATAAAGGTTTAATTTGTTTATCTTCTCGTTTGATTTAATTGACCATGGTCTAGGCGCATTTACTCTTGTTATTCAAATTTCTTAGTTATATATTATATTAATTTTAATAAATTATCATATTCCTTTTTTGTTATGTACAAAGCCTTGTAGCTACGACGGCATATAAAGAATATCCAGTTTATTTTTATGTTTTTTGATCTTGGCATTTGATATATGAGTATATTTTGGTCTATTAAAATAGGTAGATGGTACATTAATTTGAGGAGTAAACGTGTTTAGAGAAAGTCTCATAAAGCGGACCACTGCTCGTTTACCCAGTCTATCGATTCTGAAAATGATTGCCTATTTATTTGTTGAGAGAGAATCTTATGTTAGTTTATCAGACAGGAAGATGAACTTAGATTTCTTGTACATAATTTCAACATTTCTTTTTGAAATATCGTTATAAAAATCGCTGAATTGGAATTTTTATACAGCCTACACACAACGTTGCGCAATTTGTTGGGATACAGCTGTTGCCAAAATATGAATTCTGACAACTTTGCATTTTAAGGAAAAGTTTTGGAAATTTATTAGAGCTATTCTTGTTTATGGGACAGTTACAGCACGAATAGAGGAAAAGCCTAACTACTCGGTTGCAGGAAACTTTGCACGACAAAATGCGTCGGACAAAGGAACTACTTCTATAAGTTAAAAACGTTAGATGTTTTACATTTAAATTTATGATACTATATTTATTTCAAGCAATAAAGACGTACTTTATGCCTGCTTTAACCTTTTAAAAAAATAGTAAATTATATTATATTACATTTAACATGAATATGTCAAAAAATATGAGATAACAGACCACCAAAGCAAATGTACTAGAGCAGAATTAGAGTGTTTTACTTGCTTACATTTTATTTAATTTTAGATACAGGAGTAACGGTAAATGCGGTTCATCCCGGAATCGTAGATACAGACATTACACGTCATATGGGTTTTTATAGTAGTTGGTTTGCATCAATTTTCGTCAAGCCTTTTGCATGGCCATTTATTAAGAGTCCAACGCAAGGATGCCAGACTTTGGTTTATTTGGCATTAGATCCTGAGGTGGAAAAAGTTACAGGAAAATATTTTTCGTAAGTAATATGACAATGCCTATTTTTTTTTATAATAGTGGTGTTTTTTTCTGAACAATATGTTACTATTGTTGTAATTACTACAAAAGTAGCAGTCTACTTGCTTATTAGGGAGCATTGAAGAAGATACAATTCGTGCGGCGGTCAAAAAATTATTATTAAATGAGAAACCATTTGCAAAATTATAAAACGGAGAAATTTTTGGATTACCAAAACATATTTTTCAGTATATTGAATAGCAAAAAGATCTGAAATTCCTTGCTATTAAATAGATCTATAGCTTCTGTAGTCAAAAAAAATGTTCGAAAGTTTGTGTCCGTACATGTAAAATTATTTCTTATTGTGTAAAATTGATATGGACACTTAATTAAAAATATGTTGTACGTTGTGTTGTTCGGGAAGTTTCATATTTTATAGTCGGAACTAGAGCTCGTGTTGTAATAAATGAGTCACGTTATAATATTTTTATTTTGATTTAGAAAAGTGTTGATAAATAGTGCGAGTTCTTTGATTCACCCGTACCCCCACTGATTATATGCTATGTCTATTGTATCATTTAAACAAGCATAATCTGCTAATCCTTTTATACACTAGAGATAAAGTCACTCAGGACATTGAATGAGTGGTTTTTGATGCTTAGGCCTTATTGGACCTTTTACATCCCACCATGACACCAAGTCATTTGAGGCTGATTGCCTTCCCAAATCCAAGCAACCTCGTTATCTGACATTCACTGCCTACTTTGGGTGATACTATTGTATCTTCGAAATGTTTCTTAGTTTGTTGAGTGCTGGACACTCTCTGAGAACATTGTTTTATCTTCCTTCGGATATCATTTACATATTGGGTCGTCCGTGATGTCATTTTTATGGAGATCTGTCAGCAACCTTAACACCATTCGCAGATCTTTCCTCTTCAGGAAGAGAAGTTCCCTGTAAGTTATTCATTAGGGCTAATTATATTTGGCACATCTCATATCAAGTGCCCTCCCTTCAGGAGTCAATAAATTTACTTTCCAGCAACAGTTTAAGTTCACTCTTAAGAGCGGTAAATGAAACAGATAAAATTGGTTGAGGTTCAAATAGTTTTGTCGCTGACCATCAGTTCTTGCCCTAGGCAATTGAGAAGGCATTCAGGATCTCATACTCCATGAATGAGCGGAGAGGAGGGAAGTACATTGGAATTTCCAGTGCCCTAGTGGGAACATTCCTCATTGCGCTCAACATTCTTACACTAGGCGTTCTTTTAACATATACAAATATATTAATTTCTAATTGTTTAACTTGTTATGTTATTTTCTATATATAAATAGATTTAACAATAGTTATTGATAAAAATAATATTTTAAATCTTTTTTGTTGATATGTATTAAAAATTTCGCCTTAGTACCACTATTTAACATATTCAAAGGAGCTACAACCAAAAAAACTAATGGCAAAAATAAAAGAAAAATATTTCTGTCTGTCAAACATTAAGACAGTTCCTCCCTCCCGACCATAATCAATCCTCAAACAACTTATTAAAATTTATTTGAATATGATCACAGCGGAATTAATACAGAAAGACGAACATATATGTTCATGTATGATGCAGATCAAAGAAAAAGTGTTTTTGTATTAAAAAGAGTCAGTGTTTCAAAAAATCTATTACTTAATCCTTTGTTTTAGTGATTATAAGGAAGCAGAAGTTAGTAGCGAAGCATTAGATGTGAATATGAGGCGATGGTTATGGAAAGTAAGTGAAAAATGGACAAGATTAAATACATAGAAATCATTTATGATAAATATAGGATAATAAAAACATTTTACATCTTGTTTTTAATTCGTACATATATTTTAACTGTCAAATTAAAAACAGTTGTCACTTTCTCCCGATTCTTCTTTGGTTGCATTCACTTCTTGATTTTGTAGTGAATCTATAATTTTCTTGCCTTCTATATTAACAATAATACAAGACTTTTCATATAATGCTTGAGCTAGACTGGCATCCTTAACTTGCTCAGCTGGTTCTTTAATTTCACAATCGCTAAAATTGCATAAAATGGTTGATGAGTATTTACATCAGCTCAATACTGAAAGTTCAAGGATGTGACCCTACTTATTTTGTTAAATAGTTGAATCTAAGTTAAAGTAAAAAAGCCAAGTTTTAAAAACCATTAAATTATAAGGAAGATACTGACCTAAAGTAATGTCCTGATACATTATTTATAGTAGGTTCTACAGCCAGATAAATTATCGTTTGACAACCTTGTTTGGGGGTTTTTAAGAAGAGCCATACCCATGGCCATACTGAAAATTTGGTCCAGGCAGACTTTTGTAGTGGCAGATTTTTCAGGTGACCTGTACCCCTCACCAAACCAGGACTGACAGAGTTGCATGTTATTTTCGTTTCTAAAAATAACAATTTTCAACAGGCTAGGGCATATCATTACAATAAGTTAGTTTTGTCTTCCAGACTTGTACAAGAAAATTATTGACTACAATTTTAATTCGGGTTTTCTTTTCAAGTTTGTTTCAACAGCCTCATAAGTAAACCTGAACCGACAAGAGGCAGTTGATAGACATCTTGACAGGAGACCTGTTGAAAATTTGTCATCGTTTATTGATCTTAACGAGATCGAGCAACTTGTTGCTACATGGATATCCTAGAGATAATCTTTTAAAGGTATATTCCCTTGTTTTTTATATAACATATGTAGGAGTTCCTCAAGATGGCTGGTCGAGATGTAGTGATATGTACTATACTGTATGTATGTTAATCAAAAACATACAGTCAGTAGCTTAAAGTTTACAAATTGGAAATTAAATTTTATGGAGTTAGTTAGTTGGTTTTTTCTAGTTAATTCTAAGGCAGTGCATTTGGAATCATAAAATATGAGGTTAGGGGGCATGTCCCAACATGAGACATACCGGGTGTCCTGGTGTCCATAAGTCTATCAATCAGCTGAATCTCAGGAAATATTGGTGTTTGAGCATCCGGAGAAAAATACGTTTAAGTAAAGTGGCCAAGATGAATTAAGAGATAACACCACTGTAAGGGCCTAAAAATAGGGCTAATTTTAACAATTCTTGGGAGTGTGGAAGAGAAGTAGGAAAATTCTTTTCAGAGGGTTCATTCAGCGTATGTTGCCGACCTTCGCAATTACCTTTTTTAATAATTGAAAAGCGGGCGAAAACATTTTACGTGAACTATGAGACCTGGGAAAAAAAACAAAGAAAATTTATAGTTTATATATAATTGACTCCCCGACAACATAGGTTTTTTTTTAAATCGAATTTTGTAGAAAAGGCGCATTTTTGAAAAAATTAGTCGATTTACGGTCAAAAATAAAACAACAGATTTTTCAAAAAAAAAGTTTAGATCTAATTAAAAAACGGCTACGTAGCAGGGAATATAATGCGATTATGAAGCTACTGTTAACATTTCAGATTGATCGTTACGTAGATAAATAAATATAATTAAATGAAACATTTTTAGGTTTCTAATTAGGTCGCAAAAGGACATATTTCATATTATGAAATAGAAACACAGTAATTTCTTTAAAAAAATTAAAAGTAGATGTAGGTGTCATTTTACGTTGTTAATATTTACCAAGTTATGTTGTAAAATTGTCGTATTTCAATTTATTTCTCACTATATAAATCATTCACATTACATAGTACAGAAGTAGATTGAAACTAAGCTATGTAATAAAATAAAGTAAAACAGAATTACGAGATTCAGATTTACAGAGATTAAAATTAAGGCTAATTTTGGACAATAAAATGAGAAGGACATGACAACAATTATAACTAGACGACCTCTACTGTAACTTATGATTTAAATTTTTTCAAGTCCATGAACTTGTAGAAAGCATGATTAAACAAAAATATCTTTAGTTTTTCCTTGAAGATGATTGTTGACTTAGCCTGCTTCATGTTATTTAGTAATCAATCGTAGACCTTAACACCTGCGTAATACGGTAACTTTTCGTAGAGTGCTATTGCGTGTTTTGGAGTCGCGAAGTCACTCCCATTCCTGATATTCATACATAGCACACTTTAGTCTTAGACTGACTATAACTTAAGAGTTTTTTTCTTTCCTAAAGATCGGTTTATATGAGTCGAGTGCCTCTATAGTCTTGCATTAATTCATGAGAGTGCGTTTTCTTTGCTGAGTCATACAAACTCTTTAAATTTTGCTCTTTAATTCTTCTCTTACCCATTTTGATTTGTAGAGATTCTTCGCACAGGCTTTATTGAAATAATACAAGAATGTTCTCAAAAATACAACAAACATTTCATCAATATCTGTAGTATCATGGAAAGCGTATGTTACGTTGTTAAGATAATTTTTTAAAGTATTCAGCGCATTTTTTGTGAAGTTATTTATTCTTCTGAGTTTTGTTTCCAAACACTCTTCCTGATGATCAGATATATGTGGTTTTAAGATTCTACCCTAACGAGACCTTCTATATTTGTTGTCATATTATCAATAGAAGTTGTGGAAGTGCCAGCTTCTGTTATAGGAACCCAAGTTAGCTTGTCACTGTAATCAACAATTCCAAAAGAATCAAAAATGCCCCTCAATTGTTTATGTCTTCTGCCTTCCTTTTTCAAACCGTCGATGTTAAAATGTAAAAACAACACTATGTTGGGACATATTCTTGCAATATGAGAAAGAACATCAGACGCTTGCACAATAAGTCTATCATCGTCTCCCAGCGGTGGTCTGTATATGGCAATAATGGATATTTTCATTTTCGATGTGCTGACTTTTATACTGCAAAATTCAATCTGCATTTCTATACTTGCTGTTACATTGAGTGGTGTACTGACCAATGATTTTCTTGTATATATATATATATATATATATATATATATATATATAAATATATATATATATATATATATATATATATATATATATATATATAAATATATATATATATATATATATATATATATATATATATATATAAATATAAATATATATATATATATATATATATATATATATATATATATATATATATATATATATATATATATATATATATATATATATATATATATAGATATCGCTGTGTTTGTGATCTTTTCGACGAAAATATGATGCACCGTCATCATTTTGTATTGTCATACTCGCAATTCGCACCTCTGGAAACCAAGTTTTTGTCCAGTTTTAATAAACTTGATCTTATTTAAGGGATAATTGCTATATAGTAAAGGAACTTTAAGTTTTAATAGAATTTTATCAATCACGCGTCAGATTCTAATTTTTTCAAATATTTTCAATAAAAAGGTGTTGTTCCAAATTATATGCTTTATAACATTTAAAATGAGGAAACAAACTACAACTTGCTATTGTTTTTAGAAATTAAATTATAGATCAAAAACAATTTATAATTATTGTTGGTGAGGTATTATAGGAGAAAAAATTATTAGGCATATATTTGACAAACGTTTAAATGGAGTAATTTATTAAAACTTTTTAATGAACTATTTACCTGTTTTTTAGAAGATATGTAGAAACATGTGGATTCAAGGTGATGGCTGTCCACTAAATTATGCTCAAAACGTCGGGGAATATTTGAACAACTAATTTTCGAATAGATGGATAGGACGAGGTGGTATAATTTAATGGCCAGCCATGTCACCGGATTTAACTGTTTTAGATTTGTACCTATGGGGAATCATAAGAGATATATTTTGTCAAACTTGACTGATAATCCGAGTACGATACACGCTTTATAATTAGTTTCTCTAGCAGAAGTTGAAACTGCTATATTTTCTACGCGTGAAAGACTCGGCAGTTGTGTAAATAACAAGGGACACCATTTTAAAGATTTATTACACCAAAATATTACAATACTTCGTTTTCATTTAATTTTTCTTGGTAAATCAATTATTTTGGTTACTGTTGTGTCCATAAATATCATACGTTATTCAAGAAATAACCTTTTTACTTTAAAACATCAATAAATATTGTAACGGCACTTTATAGCAGTTTACACTTCCTAGTTTTAGTTTGTGTTTCTAGTTTGTACGGTTTTAGGTTTATTTTCTACGAGTTCATAATTAATTTAACCAAGTTTACCTTTAGGTAATTTCCTCATGAGACGTCGATGAAAGAAAGTCTAGAATTTTTTTAGTAGAATCTATTTCCTTATTTTGAACATGGAACGCCTATGACACAAGGTCTAGAAATCGCCAGATTATTCCTATTTTTTATTTTTATTACATCATGTGGTATGGAAATCCTTCTAGAAAATTAGGGAATCTTCTGGTATCGGCCAAAATGGTATATAAAGGATCTAGATCGGTTTTCGTGGACAGTTTAGTTTGAGACGTCGTTAATGCAAGTTGAATTATTTGACAAGTGTCAGAATTAAAGTTGACAATAAAAAGTTATTAAAATAATACAGTTGTGTTTAAAGATAGCCCGTCCGGAACAATATTATTATTTTCGCCTATAATTTAATTTTTATTATAATTAAAAAAACAATTGCGACTTCAAATTTTTGGATTTGTATCCTAATTTCATATCTTATGAACCAAGTAATTTGGAAAAACACTTTTCTATTAGCAAAAAAAAAGGAAAACTTGGTAACTTCGATGAACAACGTCATCTGTAATCATCATTAAAACTTAATTAAAGCTCTTTTACTATATAAGAATTATCTCTTAAATAAGAACCAGTTTATTAAAATCATACAAAGCAATTCAGAGTTATAATATTTTTTAACAACAATATTCTTTGTTTGTCTTTCCCTATATTTTAAAAGTTAGAGAAAAAAGTTAAATACTAAAGTTTTAAAACAAGGGGTAGATATTAAAAATGTAAAATGACGCCTACATTTACGTTTCATTTTTTTTTTTTTGAGAAATTACTATTTTTCTATTTCATATTATTAAACATGCCTTCCTCTATCATATTTAGAAACCTAAAAATATTTTATTAATTTATGGGTATTTCTTCAACGATGACTGTCCACTTAAGTGATCAGGCCTTTCCATGTCTGATTACTGAGGTGAACCCCCACGGGGCTCGGTCAGTACTTGGACCTAAAATTAGCTTCTAAATATGATCAAGTTCGATAAAATCGTATAGGGCAATCTAAACTTACATTATTTTAAAAGTTAAAGTGACGACAGAGAGAAACATAAGCAGTAGATATCGAAAGGTTACCTATATTTGAGTTTTTTAAGAAATTGTTTTATTTTATTTAATAAGATATGCCCTCTTACGGCCTATTTAGAATGTTAAAAATATTTTATTTCACTTCATCTTGGCAACATTGTTGAATATATTTTTTTCTGAAAGTACCATAGAGATACAATCGGTCGATAGCGTTAAAGGGACATTTTGTACGTAGGACATTTTTTATTTAGAGAAACCCTACAAGGACATGCTAGGAATGTTTTTTTTTATGGAATTATCCTATTTAGGATTACGAAACTATGTAGGATCACCCGAGGATTATTTGTGTTTACTGAGGATAATATTATATTGTAATAAATAATGATTATGTATTTTTATATAATATAAACTACAAAGAAGAAAATATGGGTTATAAATCTAAATAAACACACACAATTTGGATAAATTATAGCCTAGAACTAAAACTTGTACTTTTAAAATTTGACCGCAGAATAGTCATAAATCATTGCGTATTGGACGTTAAACGATATCATTTTGATGTTATCTTCGTTAAGGATAATTTATTATATAGACTGATTGAATCGATAGTAGGAATTTTTCGTTGTGAATACTTACTCTTAAGCAGCGAGGCTAAATATTTTGTAAACACTGTTAGAGCTAATTTACTTTGAGCATATGCATCTTTTTCATTAAAGTTCTGTTCCATGTTGAGGTCATCAAGTTTTAATTTTCCATTGAAGTGGGCCATTGCAGAAACATTTATAATTCTTCCATTTTCTGATGCATTTAAGAGGGGTAATAGAAGATGTGTCAAAAGAAATGGTCCTAAAATTAAAAAAAATATCAAATTAATTTATTTTTTTTTCTTGTACTTCCCCATAGTACGTTAAAAGATTGTTACAAAGTTATCGTAATCTTTTACAAATTTTGAAAATACTTGTTGTTTTGGAAGATTTTTTGTAGCTTTTCTTTTAATACTTCTAAGAATCTTGTATATTATTTTTAAATCAAGATGTTTATAGAATAATGAAATATTATTGTTCATTGTTTTGATTGTGTAAGGGTATTAGTGAATTGAAATTTTAGGTATTAATGCCATTTTTATTGTATTTATTGAATGTTTCTTAAGTTCCTACAATAATGACCTTTCTTTAGATACCAATAAGAAATTAAGGAGGTCCAATCGTTGAACATGTCAAATAAAAAGTTTTGAAAACCAATTTTTTATAATAGTTTAGGTCTCGAAATCTATAAGTCAAAATGAGGTTTGGACAAAAAAATTTCGTTACAGTAAACTGATAGCGGAATATTGTGGGTAATATCATAACTAATGAAGGAAAAATAAACCGAACCATCGGCGATCTACGGGGCTGAAATGGGGGCGTTTTTTAGGGGTGAAAAATAGTTTTATACGATTTCCGGCTAAAATATGCATCTTATTGAAAAAATTTAAGTATAAATGTTGTAGGTAATAAAAATATCTACAAAAGATGTTTGTAGAAGCGGTTTTTACTGTAACCCCAAAATTTTCCGAGAGAAACGCAAAGAACCATTTTTTTGTTTTTTTTCTTCCACAAAAATAACTAGATTACGAGATTTAATGTTCCTAATAAGCTGTATTTTTTTTGTACAAAAATATTCAACCGTTGCGGTTTTAACTTTTTTTTTAAAAAAGTGAAATTTTTAAACGCATTTCCTCCTAAAAATAATTGTCCAATAGAGTTCGGACGGGGCTCTTTTTTTTGTTTTAACTTCTATTTTCAATAAATGTATATATATATATATATATATATATATATATATATATATATATATATATATATATATATATATATATATGCATATGCATTTTACAATTATTGTCAATAATTTGTTATTATTTATTAGGATTAATATAGTTTTATAATGTCAGTGTTTACTACAGTACTACAAACAATGGTTCTATCTCTGAAACATGAATTTTTAGGATCTACTCATTAAGGACTTCCAGAATCGTAAATTTAAAGAGTTTGACCGGAAGTCATTCCCATAAGTAAAGTCGGCTGTCCTTTATTCTTCTTCGGATGCATATCCATTAATGGATGTTTGCGATCACATGCTCCATTGCTTATCTATCTCTGGCGGTGTAAATCAGTGTTTGTACATCACGTAACCCTGTCCATTATCTTATGTTCCGAAGCCAAGACATTTTCTTCCTCCCCATTCCCCTTCTACCCTCAGTCATCAACTGTAAGAACCCATATTTTTCGTTTCGCATGATATGTCCCAGATAGGCTGTTTTTCTTTTCTTGACTACTTCGAATAGTTCATGCTCTCTTCCTATACGTCCCAGAACTTCCTCATTTGTCTTCTTCTCAGTCCATGAGATTTTAAGAATTCTGCGATACAGCCACATCTCGAAGGCTTCCAGTTTATTGATATTACTCGTTTTTAGGGTCCAACCCTCCGCGCCATAAAGAAGCACTGACCATACGTAGCATTTCATAAACCTCACCCTCAAGTCAATATCGAATTCTGAGCAAGTAAGCACATTTTTAAGCTTCAGGAAAGCCTGTCGGGCTTGCTCAACACGGCTTTTTATTTCTCTGTCCGATGTCCAATCTTCACAAAGCCATGTTCCCAGGTATATGAACTTGTCCACTGTTTCAATGGGCGCTGCATCAGATGTTATTCCGGGGTTTTTAATGCATCCAAGTTTCTGGAGATGATCATAAACTTTGTTTTCCTAGTATTGATGTTCAGACCCATAGATGCACTGTGTTGTCCAACCATATTTATTATTTGTTGTAGATCATCTATATTTTCGGCTATCAGGACCGTGTCATCGGCATAACGAATGTTGTTGATCCATACACCATTCATTCTAATGCCCTTTTTTACATCTTCTAAGGCCTCTTGGAAAATTGTCTCCGAATATGGATTAAATAGGAGCGGAGATAGTACGCACCTCTATCTCACTCCCTCTCAATTTGTACAGTATTGGACATACCATTTTCAATTTTTACCTGTGCATTCTGGTTCCAATACAAATTTTGGAAGCATCGTATGTCCTTTTGATCGTTGTCCAGCTTCTCGAGGAGTTGTATTAACTTTTGATGTTGAACACGGTCGAAAGCCTTTTCATAATCTATGAAATATAGGTACACATCTTTTCTTTGCTCATAGCAATTTTGTATCGGTACCTGTGTTTCGACTATCGCCTCCCTTGTACCTAATCCCTGTCTAAATCCAAACTGGGAGTCGCTCACGTCTCTTTCACATTTCTTGTATATTCTTTGGTGTATTATTTTTAAGAAAAGCTTTAATGTATGACACATTGGACTGAAAAGTCTGTGATCTTCGCATCTTTGTCCTTTATTAATGTCATAAATTATTAAATTTCCTTCCTAAAAGAATACATCAAATTTTAAAAGACTCTTGGAATGACATCATTTGCTTGCTTTATATGTTTTAGGCTAAAATTTTCAACTTTTATTTGTTCTATCTACGAATATCTAATTTGGAATAGAATATAACATCATACCCACTTAGTCAGTTCTTAATTATTCAAGAATTTAACTTTCACTAGAATCAATGGGACAGTAGTTGATTTACCTAAATAATTAATTACTAAAGTTAGTTCGTTGCCTTCCTCAGTTCTTTTATAAGGTTGATAAATAACTCCAGCATTGTTTATAATCATATCAATTTTACTGAACTCGGTTTTAATTTCATCAACAAAATTTCTAATACTTGACATTTCGGATATATCCAATAATTTTACCGATACTTTAGCACTTTTATCGAATTCCTGTATTTCTTCTGCTGCTCTTCTACCCTTTGCAGCATTTCGTACGGCAATAATGACATGGGCACCTAAAATAAATCAAAATGTTAAAATATAAATACACAATAGAAAAAAAGGTTACAATATCGTTAAAACTCTATAAGTAGTCATTACAGGATATCGACATATTAATTTGGAATTGTATTTGAAATTTCATACAAGTTCTAAATAACTTTATGACAGCTTAAAAAATTACATTTGGCATAGCTCTCTTTAGTTGACTAAAATGTGGTTGTTGGACGTGCATTGTCTTTATTTTTATTTATTTTTACGACGTTTCGATTAGGTTGTATCTCTAATCGTTATCAAGTATAAACTGTTTATACATTGTCTATAACCTTCAAACAAACCTCTCTTTAGTTGTTTGTTTGCTACTTTAAAATGTCACTGTTGGTGAAATGTATTCATAAAAAATTGATGGCTTTACGGTTTTGAAGGAAAGATAAATCTAACTGCTTCTATTTAGTTTATCAGAATATCTAATTATAACACTTAAACTTTAATTAAATTAATATATTGTGTATTAAGTGGAACCAGCTAAAATTTCCACTCTATTCCAATTAAACATTTTAAAACTTAAAACAAAACATAATACGATTTTTAATAAATTATAAACGAAAAAAGCCCTGGTGAAGATTGCATGACCGCAGAAATGCCTAAGGTTGACGGTAGAAGACTCGATTACTAAAAGTTCTTAATAAATGTTTAATGTAGTGGAACATACTTGAATCCTGGAAGAATGCAGAGATAATTCTACTTCATAAAAAGGGGGAATAGCAAACAGAAAACTACCGGCCAATAAGCCAATTATCGCACATGTACAAGCTGGTAACACGAATCGGTTGATAGTAACACTAGTAGACAAAGAACTATTTTATACACATATAATCCGAACAGTCCTAGAAAGAACAATAGAATATAATAACACAGCATTTTTGGATTTCACAAATCTTTTATATCGAAACATGGGTTTTCTAACAATATTAAATGATGCCAGAATTGATTCGAAGTACTTTCTACTCATCGAGGAAATGTACTTTTTATATACGAACCAAAAAAGGTCTCGGTCAGAGAAAATGCATTTAGAAAAGGTGTTAGAGAAAGCGATGTATTATCACAAAAATTATATTGGCAGAATGTGGGTCTAAACATCGACGGTGTCTACTTTAGTCATCTGAGATTAGCAGACGATAAGTGCCGACAAATTTAAATTAAAAACTTATTAACTTAGCTGAAAACAGTTATATAGTCTGAGTAAATAGCACATTCCCATTGGAGATTACGCTGTACGTGGATTTTGTTTTATCCTAAACTAATAATCCCATTTACGTTAAAATTACGAATAGGCATATATTAGATACGTAAATACGTTAAAAATATGTGTAGAAAAGTAACACAATCTTTAAAATTAAATAATCTTGGATCTAAATAATAAAAATTTCTTTGTAAGATGAATTTTTTTGTCCGTGGTACATTTGACTAACTACTATATATTATATTATATTCATGTTTAATTCTGATGTATAAACAAATTGTCTAGAGATACATGTTAAAAATGTCAAGTAAGTTACTTTAAGGGTAAAGGGAGTTGGAAGAATAAGTATATGGTTAACTTTTGAATTATATCAAGACTATTAATATAAGTTTTGTTTGCGGGCCCCAAGCTATGATGTCATAAGTTAAATGACTGTATTAGAGCGAAATAAATAATTTTAAGTTGATTAGTGTCTAAAATTTTAGAGAAATGTTTAACTTTATGCAAAATAAACTTTCTTTTTTAACCACGATATTTATTTGTACGCCCCACTTAAAGTTGCAATTAATTATAATTACTAAATGATTTATTGCAACTTTAGTTGTCAACTGGGATATTGCGTCCTGTGTAGATTGACCCTCTCTAAAGCCGAATTGACTATCAGATAATATATTGTATTTTTAAAGATAATCACAAATTCGAGTTTCTAAGAGTTTTTCACAATTTTAGTACAAATGGGGATCAAGTACCACTTTTAAACAGTGGTTTCATTAGAGCCGTTTTAACTACATCCGGACACTGTCCATTTTTCAAAGCTAGATTAAAAACATTATGAACGGCTGACTATTGTTTTTTGCTTTAATTTTGTTAGCCAATTTTTTGCCTACATTTGTAAAATGATCAACAGACATTTGTAACTAATGCAATAGAAGAAGTAATTATTAGGATTAATAATTTAAAAGCAAAATCTAAACAAATACATCTCGCTATGTCATAATAAAACCAAAATAATGACTGACAAGTGAGATAGGGAAAGAAAACTAAACAGCGGAATTAAAATTTGTAAGAAGAGTATACTTGGCAGGGACAGCCTTTGGTGAATTTGATTTTATTTTTAAGAATAAAGATTCGTCAAGAGAAATTCTCCCTGTATTTACATATGGTTCAGAAACAATGGCCTTGACAAAGATAATCATATGGAAGCTTAATTGGCTCAAAGAGCCTTGGAAGGAACTATATTAGGAATTACATTTAGGAATAACATAAGAAACAAGGAAATACAAAAAAAAACACAAATAACAGATGTCATGACATGTATCGTGAATCTAAGTTTGCTGAACATGTCAGACGAAAGGCGGACAACCACAAAAGAGACGGTCTGACGACATTAAATCATAGCAGGTAGACAATGTGTTAGAAATGCTAGGGACTGGAAATATGGAAACAACAGGTGGAGCTCCGTATCTAATATTGAATGAAGAGTAGTTGGGAAAGCATGTTTTGCTACTTATAGCTGCTTCAGATGTTGGACTCCGAATAATTTATGGATTTTTCCGTTTTTATATAACCTTCAGACGAATAAAAAATATAAAAGATTATGTAAAAGTTATTCATTACTTAAAATATAAGTACAGTTATGGATCTACTCAAATTAATGGCTGTTTTTAGATTTTGAGACCTAAAATTACATTATTTCTAGTACCTCTAGCTGCCAGATTTTTTGCAGTTTCAAAACCAATTCCACTCGAGCTTCCAGTAACTATTACAATCTTTCCATCAATTCTTTGCGAATTCTGATATTGTGCACCACCCACGAAAAGTCTAAAATAGAAGAAATAAAATTAAGTTCTTAAAGTATTTTGTTTAACGTTGTTGTTGGTTAATGTAAATAAATGTTATATCGCGCTCATCGAAGCGCGCGCCGACCAATCCCTGTTCGGAGTAAGCAAGAGAGCATTTCCTCGTATTTACTTTCTCTCTATATATATACCGTGTAAAGGATCTTGATATTAGGGTGTTAGCAGCGTTCTATATTTGTGAGGGGTGATGGTGAGAATCAGCATTGAGATATCTGTCCGTATGAGTTGATTTTCGATATACCGTTTTTTGCAGGGGTTCATCCATTGTTTGAGTCACTAGGACGTCCAGGAACGAAAGCTAATCGTTTTAATTCTAGAGTAAACTGCACCTTCGGATGGATAGAATTAAGACACTCCTAGAAGCAGTCGAGCAGTTAGCAGAATGCTAACAAACCTGTTTTAGGGGATTTCACCATATATCTTGAAAAAACAACTGAGATCAAAATCATGGGCTCACCCACAGAATCGGATGTCAAACGAAAGCTGATATCATGGGAAAAATCCAGCAGGAACCCACGTGCTTTCAAATATATATATATATATATATATATATATATATATATATATATATATATATATATATATATATATATATATATATATATATATATATATAAACAAAAATCGTTAGCGCTTTCAATCATCCCACTCAAAAATTAGAAAAATACCTTGCTTGCCTCACGCAACCACGTGTGGACAAGGCCGCTTCTTACGTGAAAAATTCTTAACAATTTTACAGTCCATAAGAGTTTACAAGAATAACATTATTGCAAGCTTCGACGTAGAGTTCCTGTATCCTAGCATACCGATGGGACTCCGCCCAAAGAGAGAATTTTTTAACTCACGTTATATGGACCTCACCAGACATTGTCTTAAGAATGCATATTTCTTATTTGACGGTCAGATATATAGACACATAGATGACGCTGCCATGGGCTCATTACTGTCTCTGGCTGTTGTAAATCTATTCATGGTCTATTTCGAAACCAAAACTCTTGAAGAATTCCACCTCAAACCCAAACCCTGGTATCGCTACGTAGATGATATACTTGTGGTGTGGCCCATGGCAAACAGCTTAACTGCTTCCATGATTCGGTAAAACTTGGAAAAGGTGGAAACAGATAATTTTCCGAATTTTTCTATGATTTTTTAAATACTTCCTATTTTTGGGTCGTACAAAAGGAATATGTTGTTATTTTTCGCTGATCACGCATGGTTTTTCCAAAAAAAAAAATCATTTTCACTCATATAACTTGTATTTTCCAATCACTACCTTTAAATTTTGGGCATTTATAGTAAAATACACAAACACTATACAATATTCAATCATTTTTTTTAACAGAATTTACATAAATAACTGCGGAAAAATGCGAATTTTCCATAAAACGTAAGTAAACCGTTGACTTGTGGTTTCATACTGTTTCTGGGCATGCATGGTTGGTTGCATACGATTTAAATCGAAACATGTGATGCAATGTTGCAACATTGACGTGGATTTTAAATTTCATTAGGATGGAGAACTTGAAAATTCAAATGCAATTAATTGTGGTCATGCCAGTATTGTAGCGTGAAATGTGGGTAAACGTGCAGAATCGGGATGCCAAACATAAACAGATCGTTTGGCAAGCTACGTTGATCTAAAAATGAAAATCATAGCTAAACTAACCTGTAGTAACCTGAAGAATTTTCCGAATTTTTCGATGATTTTTTACATACTTCCTATTTTTGGGTTGTAGAACACTAATATGTTGGATTTTTTCGCCAATCTTCCGTGGTTATTCCATTTAATCTAGATAAGTTTACTTCAGGTTAGTTTAGTTATGATTTCCGTTTTTAGATCAATGTAGCTTGCTGAGCGATCTGTTTACCCACATTTTACGTACAATACTGGAAAGACCACAATTAATTGAACCACTAAGTTTTCCAGCCTAATAAAATTAAAAATCCACGTCAACGTGGCAATACCGCATCATATGTTTCAATTTAAATCGTATGAAACCAACCATGCATGTCCAAAAACAGTATAAAACAAGACAACGGTTTTCTTATGTTTTAGGGAAAATGCGCATTTTTCCGCAGCTATTTATGTAAATTTTGTTAAAAAAATGATTAAATATTGTATAGTGTTTATGTATTTTGTTATAAATATCCGAAATTGAAAGATAGTAATTGGAAAATACAAGTTATATGAATGAAATTGATTTTTTTTTCGGAAAAACAACGCGAGGTCGGCGAAAAATAACAACATATTCGGGTTTTATGACTCAAAAATAGGAGGTATATAAAAAATCATCGGAAAATTCCGAAAATTGTCTGTTTCCACCTTCTTCAAGTTTTACCCTTAAATATATCCACCCGAAGATAGAGACAATGGATGGACACCAGGAAACATTATATAGAAAAATCAACTCACGTGGATTGGTACCTCAATGCTGATTCCCACCATCACCCCTTACAAATACAGGGCGTGGCCAACATCTTAATCTCAAGATCGCTTCGTCTGACCGATAATCGAGGAAAAGTGTTGGAAGTGATGTGGTGAACGATTTTCTACTCTAGAAGAGGCGGTTAATGCATTTAAAAACCATGTTTTGGGGATACCATTTTCACAGTAGCAAAAATGCTACTCGGATTAGTTCAAATACATGCGAAAGTATATTTATTGATCATCGTGGGGGATATTTCGAATAACATCAAGACCATTTTAAATGATGAATATTTGTTGTTGTTGTTATTCCCGAAATATAAACGGCGACCCTCATATCTAGGTAATATTTCTAAAATGCCTTGTAAAATCATATTGGAATGTTACAATCAACTTAATTAAAATTTTGTATATTCTTGAATTATTGCTTTAGATTCTGGATGAATTAACAAAAATGTACATGTACAAAATTCCATGTATATCAAGAGTTTTTAACAGTACAATGGATAAAACTCTAAAATCTTGGGCATGCATTTTAAAATTAGAAAACCCATTCATTCAAATTTAGACACATAAGTTAATAGTGTAAATGTGTGTTAAAATATTTGTTTATATAATAAAATATTTTCAATTTAGCTTACCTTATAGCGGATATAATACTAATACAAAAAGCTATAGCATACGGCCACCAACTGTCGGAAAACGCATCAAAGTCCCGCATGAAATTATCAAACATTGTTGGAAATTATATGTTGACTAAAAATTACATTTTAAACTCATCTGACTGTCACAATGAAAACTAAAACAACAAACAGAACAGAAGAATCGTTACTGGTGTTAAATGTTACCGGAAGCCGGACGTTAAATCAAATTACCTCGTTCCGTACTGTCGTGTTTGGCTAAATGTAAACCGATCTAAATAAACAGGACCCGCGGGCCTTACAGTAAATGCATTAAATGTTGGACGAAAGTAATGCGATATGTTATTTTAACTAGATCATATAAAGCCAGCTTATGACGGTGACAGTGAAACTTTTGCCGTACAGGGTCCTGTGAAACTTGCTGACGAACTTTTGTGAAAACGCTTTTTTATCTAATAGTCCGAGAGAAAGTGTCACAAATGACAAAATCATTTCATACCATTTAATTTATAGTGCTAATGTTCCTATTTGAGCAGTCATTTAAAGATCTGTACCGGTAGCGGTGGAGCTAACTATGAAAACATTCAGAACATGTCAAAAATAAAAAGAAAAAAAGGTGATTTCATTAGACTTGAAAATTTTAATGTTTAAATAATAAAGATTGGAGAAATAATAGTTATCTGTATTGAAAATGCCGGATTACTAGTCAGCTATCCTTATAAATTGGAAATAAAAAGTAAGGATACAAAGTCATATCATAAGTTATGAAGCTTACACTGTGTATTTATAACATGTAGTGGGGGTAAGACCGTCAGCAGGGGGCTTATGGATGTCAAGCGAGCATGTGATTTGAGCGTTATTTAACTAACTGACTATCTTGCTTCTATTATATTGTTCCGGACGGTCTGCCTTTATGCACACTGTTTTATTTTATACCCTTTTATTTTCACAATTGTGAAAACTTGTCAAACAATTCAACTTACTTCAACGACTTCTCAAATATCTGGATCTGGATCCTTTATAAACACGTTTTGCCGATATCAGAAAATTCCCAAATCTTCTAGAAGGATTTTCATACTACATGGTGCAATGAAAACAAGAAAAGGGACCCAAACAGCACAAATACGTCTTAAAGATGTCTATAAAACGTTTGATCTCAACATTCAGGACGTCTTATGGATGTCCATTAAAGTCGAATGACATCCATAAGACGTTGTATAGACGTCTTATGTTATAAAAGGTAACGTCTTTAAGACATTTGCTTACAACGTCTTATGGACGTCCTTTCCCAACATATTCCACGATTAAAATTATGTACATTAAAAAGGGTCTCTTTAATTTTTTTGTTTGTCTTGTTTACAAAGTCAAACCGTGATTATTCAAAGGTCCAAGAAATAACTTTAATTAAGAAAAAATCAAGAGCAAAATATACACACCATTTTAAATAACTACAAGTTCCGCATGAATAATTTGCTTTAAAAAATATGTTCAGCATAATCTCTTTATACAAAAAAATACATAACTTAAGCATAATGTAAACTTTTTCTGATTTGAAATTTAAGAAGGTAGAAGAGCAAACATTTTCAGAACTACTACTGTTCGAACTATAAGTGAACCTATCAAATTTAAGCCTTAGTTTATCCCTTCGATATAATAACTCTAAAAGGTAGACTATCAACAAAATAAAAATTTATTAAAATAAAAAGTACAAAAATAGTTTTAAAAACAAAAATTTTTATTTAGTCGAATAACAAATCTGGTCTGATGCCATTTTCAGCCATTTGTGGATTAAAATTTCCTCATTCTTCTAACTTTTTGCCAGTCCTGTTGTCTCTGTAGATCCTAGTAACAAACTGATTTTAATTTTATAGAATAAAGTTTATCATTTGTGGGAGTAAATTTTTTGATATTTTTGCGAATTTTTATAATTGTCCTCTACTATAGAATCGTGACTTATGCTATTTCAAGGTTAATATGTATAATGAAAGACAGAACTTACTCATAATAAGTCTCACCAAGTTGGAATCGTAGAACTTTCTCTTTCCTTTTCGTACTAATCAACTGTACATGGTAATTTTACAAGCTCGCTTTACAAAGTCATAAATGCTCCCTACTCCCAGTTTTGAAATTTCTAAAACCTTAAACAAAATTACTTCTTTTAATTAACAAAACTCTATTTTCTATGTTCTTTAAATAAAAACCAATCATCAGGAACAAATTAAATCTTACAGGTTTCATTAGTGAAGCACTCCATAAACAAACATTTCGCCTTCCACTTCATTAGTAATATTTCTTGTAATATTTAGGACCGGGTCTGGATGAGCTGTGCAAGCCTTTTTTGCACAGATAATATTTTTGAAAATTTCATTTCATATTTCTAATAACATAGAGTTACTACGAAAATATAAGCGGTAAAGCATTCGGGAATTTCCTGTAACATAACCTATAAATAACGTTACTGTTTTTCCTAAGTACATATGATTCTCGATCTTACCTTAAGTATTACATAAACACGAATAAAAAAGATTTTCAGAGGCACATAGATAAATCAACTATTTTAATAAAATTCTTTCAAAAGCTAAATTTTCACAGTCGGCACCCCAACAACATTAAAAATGAATAACGACATGACGAAACACAAATACAAAACTGAAAAATGACAGTTGACAGAAACAAAAGGCGGGTTTTTTAAAGTTATAGTTTCGTTGGCATCATATTTATGTGTGTCATTGTTATCGATACATCAATCAGTCTATGACAAGAAGTACTAAAGTATTGATAAAAAAGATCATGCAAAAGTTCTATTAACCAAGGTCGTAGTGAGGCTACTAAAAATTTGTCGTTCAATCAAAAGTTTTAACCTCAACTTGTATTCAGCTGAGCTCTGTGCGGCGTTGCAAACTTATTACCCAACTGCGACACAATCCATAGGGAAGGAAATGCTTTTTAGTTTTTATCAACTAAATTATACACAACTGTATTTATTTTCATATAAAATGTAGTATGTAGACTTTTAAAAGATATCTTAAAGACGTTGTATATAGACGTCTTATGGACGTCTTTAAAACAACGTCTATAAAACGCCTTATTTATGTCTTAAGACGTTCAGACATAATCTGGATATAAAAATGACGTCTTTAAGACGTCTAGTGCTGTGTGGAGAATAATCTGTCAATTTCCAGATTTTCTGTCATAGGCGTTTCATGTCGAAAATAAGAAAATAGAATTTTTTAAAAAGTTCCAGGCCTTCTTTCATAGACGACTCATGAAGAAATTAACAAAAGGTAAAATTCATTAAATAAATTATGATCTCGTAGAAAATAAACCTAAAACCCTACCAACTAGAAACACAAACTAATACTGTTAAGTGTAAACTGCTATAAAGTCCGTTACATTGCCCCGTTCCAAGTGTTGATCGCCCTGATCAACTTTCTTGATCTTGATAATGGGTCAATTTGTCAAGATGCATGATTATCATCTTCGCATGAGGGCTTTTCTGAATTCGATGCACCAGCTCGTTTAGTCGGGTCACTACGTTGTAGGAACCTTCCCATGACTTTTTCGCTAACTATGAATACACCAATATTGGCTTTAAAATCATAGCGGGTCTTCATTCTGTCGCTTTCTATTTGTAGTCTTCGCTGTACCGTCTCGAAGATGGCCTGAAGTACGTTCTTCCGTAGTCCTTTCGTGGTCGCGGTCCCTCTCGACGCATCTTCTCGAGGATGACCTGTACTACGTTCTTCTTCCACAGGCGTTTTCGTGGTCGCGGTCCCTTTTGACGTACCTTTTCAAGGATGACCTATACAATGTTCCTCTTCCGTAGTCCCTTTCGTGATCACGGTCCCTCGTCCCGTGCGCCACCGTTGCCGCAAGTACTCCTATCTCTTCCATAGCGACTTTTCTGCTATCCCTCCATCAGCAGTAATTTCCGGGTAATCTCGATAAAAGTGATTGTTGCATCGGCACTGGTAACAACATATGTTATTCCAATAGTACCGGCCACTCTGACCCCTTGTTCTTGGTCTGATATGAGTCACTTTAATGCGACAACCGCAAACTTGCATACTTGGCCGACATTTTTTTCTAAATTGAATGATTTAAATCTGTCTTTACAATGTCCAGGTGTCACCATTTTCAATGTGCATGATAGAATAGCTGCTATGCTAAAGAAGTTCAACTTTTGACTTCAGTGTCTGCAGGTCAATGAGCACAAATGTTTTGGTTTTATAATAAAACTATTATATCTGCATCGAACAACGGTATAATAATCCTGTTCAAGGAGGTATAACTTCGGATACTTCTTTAACTTTACTGGAAAAAGAAAAGCTCATTGACTTATCCTCTGACAGTTCCCTAAAAACTGTTTGTAAAGATCACTCTTTAATTGATTTTTGGCTAAGTGTAAGAATGAGTATCCTGTTTTGGCGGAAAAAAACCATTTAAATTTAATGGCCCTTTGGTACTCGCTTTAAATCTTACAAGTGTTTTCATGATTATCAAAAATTCACAAACACAAATTTTTAGGACAATGCGTTTAGGGTTAGGAATTTGTACGGGGTTATAAATTTGTATGGGCCTATAATTTTTAGTCCGTTTTAAAAACGTGGTATATTATTTTATTTTATTTAAGGAATGATTTCCGTGTTTCGTTTTACCTACTTTTATATTGTGTTTTCACACAGATTTTATTAGGATAACCAAAAACGATTTCAACATTTACTGTGGCATGTTCTTAAAAAGAACCCATCTAATTTGTAGTCTTCCGTACTGTTTTTTTTTCCTTTAAAAATTCTGTTTATTTAGAATTAAATTTCCTGCGAGGAAATAACTTTTTACCGCATTAAGCGTTTACCTTTATAATCTGATAGAGGTGGTGATGCATTTTGTGCCAGTTTTATGGGATGATTGTTTAAAATGTATAAAACGTAACTGAACTCTATGATAATAGTGTAGGCGCCCAAGCTTTTTCGTGGCCAATTGGTCCATGAAGTTTTATGGTTGATTCTTATATATCATAAATTAAATTTTTCTGGCTATTTAAAAAAACACAAGTAATTGTAAAAATATATTTCTTTTAATATTAAATAATTTTAGTCATTTTTTGGTAAATCAAAGTTGTAGCTTAAATAGTGTATTATATTAAACTTACATCATAAATATTTATTTATTCCCAAGACATTACAGTTTGAAAATTTCTCCAAATAGAGAGCAAAAGGTTAAAATACAACATAAGTCAAACTTTAATGATCAGCAAAGAAAAGATGGTATCAAAATTATTGTATGTATTTTCCCGCTAATTCACTAACATGGTCCAAGTTTAAAACTAGTCTAAGTTGACATAAATGATTTAAACTGACAGTTTAACATTAAGTAATGCCAATTTTGAATCTTAAAGATACAAGAACAATAAATAGTTTAATTGCCAGACTAGTAATTAAACTAAAAATTTTGTTTATTTTCGGGGACAATGATATTTACCCTTAATTTTTCTAGATAAAAGTTTGCTTGTTGATATATCACAGAGTTGTGATATTGCAACTGATCAGCATTTTATATGAAACGCCGCTTATATATATATATATATATATATATATATATATATATATATATATATAATAAAATAAAAAATTCTCGGCTATGCGGACTGACACCGTTGATAAATATTATTCTCATGCTAAAAACTGCGGAGATCTCCAAGGAACATGGAAAAACTCCGGGTCCGAAAAATGACAGCCCTGTTTCGTCCTAGTATGGGACTCGTCAGGCCATTGCATTCGGTACAAACCATAATCTCGTATCTGTGTCCTATAACCAGATTTCACGGTTGAAAAATAATAAATAAGACACAGTGGCGACATCTGGATGGCTCACTCAATAACATAAGAATAACACAAATCGACAAATGTTGTATAAAACCCCCATGTGATGGCGCGACGGTAAATTAAAAAAGAAATATATCAAAACTTGATACACGAACTTGCTACTCCAAGGATAGAGGTAGCATTTTTCGGCATGGGCAGCCAAACTAACCATAAATTCCACAGTTGAAGTCCAGTATCGCACCAACGATCCCCCCAAGAAAGCTGTTGTTTTAAGCCAACATATATAAAAATAAAAAGTGAAGTTATCGTCCGTGTAATTTAAAGTAAAATAAGAAATTCTCGGCTATGCGGACTAAGACGTTAACTTCTCTTTATATATATATATATATATATATATATATATATATATATATATATATATATATATATATATATATATACGATTTCACGGTCTATGTATTTGGAAGAGTTATTTTATCCTCCTTACGACCGTTAAGAAAGGGGACAGACAGTATATTCTCTGCGAATTGCACTCTGGTTCTCTCTCCATACAAGTTTCGACCACCTAATGGTCTCATCGGTGGAGCTGTAATGAACCGAGAGCAAAATGCACCGAAAACAATCGTCTCAAATCCCAATATCGTAAAATATCGGCAGGATATTACCCGCACAACTTGATGCCGGACTGTTATCTTAAACAGTACAAACGAACATCTGAATATACCCCGGAGCGGTAGAAAATTATTACAAATAATCAATTTCACGGTCTATGTATTTGGAAAAGGTATTTTATTCTCCTTATGACCGTCATTTCTCATGTATATACATATATATATATATACAGTGCCTTCATTTCAAAACGAACCATCCTTAATAACTTTGTTAAATAGAAAAATTTAAAAAAAAGAAAAAACACGTCAATTTAGATATACAGGGGGAAGTTTAATTTTGCATTTGTTAAAAGTCTGTCAATCACCTCCTCACCTCCAGCTAACCTCACTTTGATATGTCAAATGGGAACCCCCACCTTGTGACACATCATTGTAAGCAGCATAAAATTGTCTATCCAACCGTATAAAAAAAATTAAATCGGTTGACGTACAAGCGAATAGTGTGCAAAAATGTCTTGTAATAATGCATAATATATCGGCCTCGAACTTTGGTATGTCAAATGATTACCCTATAGTGTGATACATCATTTTAAAGGACGTACGATCTGCTATCCAATGATGTCAAAAAAAATTAAGTTAATAGACGTTATAGGCAATTAGGATGCAAAAATGTGTGTTAAATATAAGCAGTTTATTCAGTTTTATTCAGTTGAAGAAAATTATTTTATTAAATGTTCAAAATGTGCGCCGTTATTAGCGAGACAATAAAAAAGTCTATTTTGAAATTCCCCACGAACATTGGCAAAGGTTTCTCTGCTAATTCCTCTACATTCCCGAACAATTCGATCTTTTAAATCGTCAATATTTTCAGGTGGGGTTTTATAAACCTTGCTTTTTAAATACCCCCAAAGAAAAAAGTCTAGAGGGGTTAGGTCTGGAGACCGTGCTGGCCATTCAATTGCACCACGTCTGCCAATCCAAGTCCCTGGAAAATGTTGGTCAAGCCACTCTCGAATTGCCAAAGCGTAGTGCGGGGGAGCTCCATCTTGCTGGAAATGCAAATTATTTTCATTTAGTACCATAACAGCATTTTCATCCACTTGATTTTCTAAAGATTGCACAATGGCAGGGTATATTGTGTTTTCTAAAAGGTTTAAATAAATTTGCCCAGTTAAATTATCTTCCAAAAAAACTGGCCCTATGATTTCATTGCCATAAATTCCTGCCCACACGTTAATTTTTTCGGGATATTGAGTATGCCCTTCTCGGAAAAGGTGCGGATTTTCATTATCCCAGTATCTGCAGTTATGTCTGTTAACCAGTCCATTTAGAAAAAAAGTTGATTCATCACTAAAGCAGATATTCTTAGGTAAATGGGGGTCCTCGTCAATTCGTTGGCACATTAATTCGCAAAATTGAATTCTCCTATCAAAATCGTCTTCTCCGAGTTCTTGAAGAATTTGAATTTTGTAGGGAAAAAACTTATTTTGTTTTAAAACTTTATGCGCAGAGCCAGCAGAAATGTTGGTTAAATCTGCGACCTTTGAGATGGATAAAGTTGGATCTATTGCAAACTGTCCTAGTACCTCGATTTGGCATGCTTCATCTACAACCCTTTTCTCAATATATTTTTTATTACAAACGGATCCCGTTTCTTCAAACTTTCGTACCAATTCGAGTACATATTTATGGCCCACGTTTTTGTCTTGATGCCTCTCGTTAAATGCTCTGGCGGTTCTACGAGCGCACCGATCTTCAGCTCCATAGAGAAAAATTATTTCTATTCTTTCGGCTAGCGTATACACCATTTATATTCACGTTTCAACTAGGCGTCACAATGACAATTTTAACAATAATAAACAACTGGTGTTTAAAGATCTTAAAAATTTTATTTATTGCAGTGATTTCTTGTACCTATCAGGTACCGCAAAAAATATCATTGAAATAAATACACTAGATTGATTAGACTGCAATAAATTTTGCGATGAATTTTAAAACAGGCTTAGTTTTTTTCTCGCAAATATTTTAACTGTTTATTATTTTAAAAAAATATTTATTTTAAATTTAAAATAATATTTTACTCTATGAAGTAGCCATTTGACATAATAAAGTTTAATGTGATAAGGTGTCTATTATTACCACACATCTTTTCTTACTATTCGCTTGTACATCAACAGATTTTCTTTTTTTTTATTGGCTAAATAGGAGATAGTATGCCCTTTAAAATGATGTATCACACTATAGGGTAATCATTTGACATACTAAAGTTCGAGGCCGATATATTATGCATTATTACAAGACATTTTTGCACACTGTTCGCTTGTACGTCAACCGATTTAATTTTTTTTATACGGTTGGATAGACAATTTTATGCTGCTTACAATGATGTGTCACAAGGTGGGGGTTCCCATTTGACATATCAAAGTGAGGTTAGCTGGAGGTGAGGAGGTGATTGACAGACTTTTAACAAATGCAAAATTAAACTTCCCCCTGTATATCTAAATTGACGTGTTTTTTCTTTTTTTAAAATTTTTCTATTTAACAAAGTTATTAAGGATGGTTCGTTTTGAAATGAAGGCACTGTATATATATATATATATATATATAAATATATATATATATATATATATATATATATATATATATATATATATATATATATATATGTATATATATATATATATATAAATGTATATATATATATATATATATATATATATATATATAAATGTATATATATATATATATATATATATATATATATATATATATATATATATATATATATATACATATATATATACTCGTATATATATTAGATAAATTTAAAGCGATGTTCTGTAAACTGCGTATAAAAAAGCTTTTCGAATACGCCCTTAAAATAAAATTTTTAAGCATCGTTTTTATCTTTTATATTCATATCCCTTTAGATTATTTCACGCTTACTTTACCGCTGTTTTACTCTAGCTATTATTTTGATTATATTGTCGTAAAAATATTGTTTCATGGTTTTCATTTCAGAACTTATGTTTGAGAATCCAGTTATATATTTTATATTCAACTTTTGCTTAAAATATTGCGATTTATTTTGATGCGAAACTAAGATCTTAACCATTTCAGAAAAATCGTAAAATCTTGATTTTAAAATGAAAGTGCATTATTGAAATCAAATTAAGTTAAAAAATTCTCTTTACGCGTCTGTCTGTCTGTGTGTTATGAATTTTTTTATCTCATATTTTACCCTCTTCGGTAAGTATATGTTATAGTTTCGATGACAATGGAATTCTATGGAACCATCGAGCTAATCTGTTAATGTATCTGTAATGAAATGTTCTAATACATATTTCCCATACTCTCACACGGCTGATTGAGCTGAAATCTTGCATGTGTATGTTGTTCTAACTAGAATACAATATTTTATTACTTAATATGTGCACCTGTCTTGTGTGTAATGAAATTTTGTAATATATATTTCATCCACTTACTACATGTACCGGGTGAGTCAACGATTGAATGAAGTAGGTTTGTGCCTTTTCGGTGAAATTAACAAAGAAACTATATTTATCGTTTGATACAGTTTATTTTTATGCAGATTTTAAAAATATTTAGGACTCTACAGGGTGAGCCAAAAAACTAGGACAGCATAAAGTTGTATTTTTTTAAATAGAACACCCTATATACGAATCGTATTTTCGATTTAGCTTATAATTTTAAATCTTTTTTATTAAAGGTTTACTATAACAAAACTTTATAGTTTCTGAGATAATTAAGTTTAAAGAAAAAAAGTCACATTTTCAAGCATCAATTCAATCCTAAATAACGTTTTCAATTTTGTGATAAATATATTCAAATTTGGAATTTAGCAAGGCCAAGGACAAGTTAACATGATTTTTACCTAATATTTTCAATAAAAGCTACAGGGTGTTGAACACATCGGCTCAAATTTGAACAAGTTGAAATGAATAAATATCTTTTTTTTTTAAATGGTACACCCTGTATATTTTCATGTTATTTAATAGAGTAATAAAAACCCTAACAGTTTTGTTCAATATATCCTATACCTATTTATAATAGTTTTTGAGATATTTCAGTTTTTCTTATTTTCCATACTTTTTTACAGAAATAGTCTTCATTATCATAGTAGCCATGTAAAATAATAAAAAGAAACTACAGAAACAAACAGAATGTGGTTAAATATGATGAAATACATTATTCGTTATATTACAACGGCAATAGTTTAATTACACATAATGTGAAAAAATTAACACAACAATAACGACAAGGCAAATACATATTTACTTTTATACTAAACTGAAACAAAAAAATTACCTATTAAATACTGAGATTAATTATTTCTTTTTAATAAGTGTTCGAATAAACGACCCTCTTGTGCAATGCACAAATTTAGTCTTTTTTGCAGATTTTCTCGGACCCTGGACAAAATTAGTGGCGTTATTGTTCTACAGGTATCCCTAATCCTGTTTCGCATATCTTCCACTGTTGTTGGTGGATTAACATACACCTTATTTTTAATATAACCCCATAGGAAGAAATCTAATGGGGTGATGTCGCAAGACCTTGGTGGCCACTCAATGAAACCCCCACGTCCAATCCATTTTTGCGGATATCGTTGGTCCAAAAACGCACGAACTTCACGATGGTAATGCGGAGGCGCACCATCGTGCTGGAACCACATACTGTCGAGCTCATCCCTATCGAGACCTTGAAGCAGTTGGGGGTAGTTCTTCTTGTAGAAAGTTTAGGTAACTATGGCCATTTAGTGGTTCATTAAAAAAGTGGGGTCCAATAATTCGATTATGATGAATACCACACCAAACATTTAATGACCAGTGGTTTTGATGTTGCACCTCTCTAATCCAAAATGGGTTTTCTGTGGCATAATAATGCATGTTGCGTCTATTTACGGCACCGTTACTTCTAAAAGTAGCTTCATCACTAAACATTACCTTGCATAATAAATTTGGATTTAATTGAATCTCCGCATTTATTGTACGACAAAAGTTTACACGACTTTCAAAATCCTGTCCATGCAATTCTTGGTGTAATTCCATGTGATATGGATGATACCTATATTTCTTGGTAGTACAATTAGCGGTGGATTGTGATGTTTCACATAATGCTGCTAACTGACGGCTACCAATATAAGGATTTTCCTGAACATTTAACAATACTTGTAGTTCTTTTTCTTCATTAGTTACTGGTTTGTTGACCACTTTACGTTTTGGATAATCAACAGTACCAGAAGAATCAAATCTTTGCATTAAGTTTTGAAAAGTATGGGTATTAGGCTGGCGTCGATCAGGATACTTCATTTTGTAAATTCTTTGAGCAAGAAGGCAATTTTTTTGAGCCTCTCCTATTGTATAAATCATATCTATTAACTCATTCTTTGGAAAATTCATTTTACAATATAAGATGAATGCAAAAAAAACCAAACTACACTTCATAACAACCAAAAGAAGCGATTGCGGTTATAAATTTGACACACAGAAAAATGTTCTTTTACATTGTTTTTGCCATGGCTACTATGATAATGAAGACTATTTCTGTAAAAAAGTATGGAAAATAAGAAAAACTGAAATATCTCAAAAACTATTATAAATAGGTATAGGATATATTGAACAAAACTTTTAGGGTTTTTATTACTCTATTAAATAACATGAAAATATACAGGGTGTACCATTTAAAAAAAAAGATATTTATTCATTTCAACTTGTTCAAATTTGAGCCGATGTGTTCAACACCCTGTAGCTTTTATTGCAAATATTAGGTAAAAATTATGTTAACTTGTCCTTGGCCTTGCTAAATTCCAAATTTGAATATATTTGTCACAAAATTGAAAACGTTATTTAGGATTGAATTGATGCTTGAAAATGTGACTTTTTTTCTTTAAACTTAATTATCTCAGAAACTATAAAGTTCTGTTATAGTAAACCCTTAATAAAAAAAGATTTAAAATTATAAGCTAAATCGAAAATACGATTCGTATATAGGGTGTTCTATTTAAAAAAAATACAACTTTATGCTGTCCTAGTTTTTTGGCTCACCCTGTAGAGTCCTAAATATTTTTAAAATCTGCGTAAAAATAAACTGTATCAAACAATAAATATAGTTTCTTTGTTAATTTCACCGGAAAGGCACAAACCTACTTCATCCAATCGTTGACTCACCCTGTACAGCTGAAATTTTGCATGTTTATGTAATGCCGATGACGTTATATTATTATAGCATTTAACATCTGTCCCTCTGTATGTTTTTTTTGTAACCAAAGATTGCAACATATTACAAACATTTTTATTGACAGAAATTTTGCCAGTGAATGTAGTTTAGATTACAAAACAATATTCTGGCTCTATTTAGTTGATCTGGTGATGGACTCAGAAAGTAATCGATAGAATTCCTTAAAGGTCAATAATAACAGTAGACGCTTCATGTTTGGACTCGTTTAACTTTTCAACCAATTTCATGTTTGCTGCACTCAAAAGATTCATAAACCAACATGGAAGGAGATTTATTTGAACGACAGTAAAAGCGAGGGACATGCTAGTTTCTGCATGGGTACTGTAAAATATCAATTAAATTATAAGAAGTTTGAGGATGATCACTATTTAATATAAAGATAAACCTTATGTTGTATTAATTCTGTAGTTATTAAATAAAAGAGAGCTTAAAGACATATAATATTCATAATCGGTTATTATTATCTTACTGTACCGAAAGGCCTTAATAAATGATAACCCCACACCTGACACTAAAATTTCGTATAGACAACTACACTGTTAAGATTTAAAATTTTAGAAATGTTAGACTAAAAATTTTAAAATTTAAGTTTAAAAAATATATTAACTCATGATGCGCTAAAATAAATTACAATGTACCGTTCATACAAGTACACCCAGCCATGTATATGTATCAACGAGTAGTATAGTTGGTCTAATAATTTATCGGCCAATCCTAGTAAATGCACGACTTCCTCTCCACCATGGAAAGTAAGCTTTGTTTCGCGAAGCCCGAATTTATCGTGCCTTAAATTCCCGAAAATTTCAGTTAAATACATTTCCGTTATAATTTTCTCTTTGCGTTCTGTGTTCACTGGTGCTTTTGGCGTTTAGTTTTATTTATATGGCGCTGGTGTCTGGGGTGATACATTTTTGTTTATTATTTACGACGTTTGCTTTATATTGTTTTATCCCTGTTGGACCTTCTTGCCCTTTATTTGCTGGAATCTGCGAAAATTTTATAGCAAAATTCCTTCTATATCAAAATACAGAGATGGATTTAAATTTATAATTAGTTAAATTAAAATGTTTTTTTATTGAATTATTTTATTTGAGTAAACTTAGCGACATTAAAAACATCGATAGCCTGTTTGCCCTTAAGACTTATGTTATAGGTCCAGGTTACTTCAGATTTCTATATCGTATAGGGTATATAAAAGACTTCCGCATATTCAACCGATAACGCTTGACACGTGATAACCATCACATACGGATGAAAGATGAGGTAAGAATATAAAATCTTTAAGTGTTTTCAAGATACAGGATGTTAACGTTTGATAATTAATATTATTTTTTGCAATAATTCATAAATGATACAAACATTTTATTTCTAAATTGGTAAGGCTTCAAATTTTGACCAAAAATACGTTTTTTATTCAGTGACGTGGTACAGTTCAAGGCCGTTCCTTTATCTTTATCTAAGTTGTATGACAATTATGTACTATGCTTTTGAATGAAAGTAACAAATCCTTTATCGATAAGCCATACAGCCATATGTATATATATATATATATATATATATATATATATATATATATATATATATATATATATTATATAACTACAACTATCTTAAAGGCCAAGTAAAAATAAATACACATGATGTCCGGTAAGTATTTTCTAATTTTTCGGGAGCATACAGGAGAGATCAAAATAATCCTACTTTGTCATAGAAAAAAAAATTCCAAAAGTGCCCCTTAACGGAGATACAGAGCCTTAAAAGGGTACCCAGCTCTAAGTTTTGAACTGACTTGTATAATTTAATGAAATTTTAATATTTTATAGAGATCATAAAGACTCATTAAACCATACTACAGTAGATGTTTCAGATTATCACAGAAGTCGGGAACGGACTTGTAGACACACTCGTTAACCCTAATTTTGACAGGTGTCATTTAACAGAGCTGAAATAAATAAAGGGTGTTTTTTATAGAGGTATAGAACTTTAATTTGGCAACACTTTTTTAACTGGCGGCCATTTTGTCAGCTGTCAAGTGATTTATGTTTAGTTTGGTTTGGCATTTCAACATGAATAGACTGACGCCTGAACAACGCTTCCAAATTGTGCAAATTTATTTCGAAAATCATGGTTCTGTTCGAAATACGTATCGCGCACCATTTTACGGTCTACATAATCGTCCATCAGAGCAATTAATTCGATTAACTATGGAACGTTTTCGCACCACGTTTATTCTAAATGATAATACGCATCCACAGAGACGTCATTGCTGCTGTAGGCGTAGCGTAGAGGAAGACCTGAATCAGTCTATCCGCCATCGTGCACAGGAATTGGATATGTGTCCATTCACTTTATGGAAGATTTTGCGGAAAGATCTTGGTTTGCGTGCTTACAAAATCCAACTTGTGCAAGAATTGAAGCCACACAATCTCCTAGCAAGGCGTTGATTCGGTGAATGGGCCCAAAACAAGATTGCCGTTGATCCCGATTTTCATAAGCGAATTTTGTTTAGCGATGAAGCGCAGTTTTGTTTGAATGGATACGTCAATAAACAAAACTGCCGTATTTGGAGTGATGATAATCCTCAAGTGTATGTTGAGACACCGTTACATCCAGAAAAACTGACTGTTTGGTGTGCTTTATGGGCTTGTGGAATCATTGGTCCGTACTTCTTTAAAAACGATGCAGGTCAGAACGTTACAGTCAATGGTGACCGCTATAGAGCCATGATTACTGACTTTTTCATTCATAAATTGAACAACCATGATGTGCAGGAGCTGTGGTTTCAACAAGACGGCGCAACATGTCACACAGCTCGTGCCACAATTGATTTACTGATAGTTTCACGTTTAGGACCCGTGAATTGGTCTCCAAGATCGTGCGACTTAACGCCGCTAGACTATTTTCTGTGGGGATATGTGAAGTCGCTAGTCTACGCCGATAAGCCCGAAACGATTGATCACTTGGAGGACAACATTCGCCGCGTTATTGCCGATATACGGCCACAAATGTTGGAAAAAGTCATCGAAAATTGGACCTCCAGATTAGACTACGTCCGAGCCAGCCGTGGCGGTCATATGCCAGAAGTCATATTTAAATTATAATGCCAGAAGGTTATCTTTCGAATAAAGTAAATTTCATGTCAAATTAAAAAATTCATCTTTGTTTTATTCCATTTAAAAGTTCTATACCTCTATAAGAAACACCCTTTACTTTGATCATTCCTCTTAATTTATTTCGATAAAACTGGCGGTTTTCGAGATAAATCGGTTTTTATGCGAAAAATTCACAAATTACTAATGCTAAACATAAACAGGTAAAAATAAAATACGCAGTGATGTGCTGTAATTTATGGAGAAGTGCTGTCTAACTCTTCGAAGGCAAGAAGATGTTATGCTGAAAATTTGCAGCTCAGACATTGTCAAGTCTAGAAACGTTTCAAAGGCTTTATCGGGGCTCAATTAATTTACTAATAACATTGCAAAAATAGTGAAAACGTTTAAATGTTATTTTGGCAAATGTTTAATATGGGCTTCACGTACTTCAATACACTTGTTCTTGAAATATTTTCCCGCTGCACTGCAAATAATATTCCAGCGTTATTACGGACTTCGTTAGAATGCTGTGCTATTCTCGCTAGTAGTTCTTCTCTAGTATTTACTGGTGTTGAATAAACTAGTTTTTTTACATGTCTCCAGAAGTGAAAGTCTAAGGGATTTAGATCCGGAGACCTTGGTGGTCATAAAACAGGCCCACCTCAACTTATCCATCGTGTTTTGCATTATAGCTATTGCCGTTTTGAAAAAAAGTTTTAAACAAAAGTTGTGTGTCTTAGAAAACCTACATAATTAAAAAAGAACATCAAAATCAGATTATTTTTTCATAAGTTATCACAAAAAAGCATTCTAAAATGGCTGTTTTTTCAATTGTTAATAACTGATAGGAAAACATATTGCATATACTTCATACTGCAAGAAAAGAAGGCTCTTGTGGCCTTCAATAAGCATGCAAAATTTCAAGTAAAAATATTCAATATATTTTTTTGCACAGTAAATTTGTTTATAACTTTTGGAGTTGTATTTAATTATTTATTTTAAGCGATTATGAGGTCCTACGGCGATCTGCGGATGCGCAAATCAAATTTCAAGGCTTATGCTAGTATTATCAAAAAGGAACGAAATGAAGTATTGATTTTCAATTGTTGAAATAGATTAACAAAGCTAGCGTTGTAAATTTGTCCTGTTTCATTGATGATAATCTTTGATGTAATTTATAGAGATTACGGGAATTTGTATCCAAATCACGACGAATTGCCTTGATTCTTTTTGTGACAACGGCTGTACTTGTATGCTTGTAGATATTCTTGGCACTTCTAGAGGTTATGAGGTGTTTTGTTTGCAGCGATTTTGGTATTACATTTTCGTCACGACATCTTAGAAGAAAGGCTCTTGTGGTAAAGTGTATGCCGATGAAACAGTACGGTCTATATCGACTAGGCTTAAGGAACATGAAAGATATATAAAAAATAAACAAATTGTACAATTTGCAGTAGCTGAACACCAGCATTGCTCAGGTCACATTTTTAATGTAAAAGAAACTAAGGTGCCAGCATTAGTGTCTGGTTTCTTCAAACGTAAAATTAGAGAATCGATCGAAATTTGTAAATATCCAAAAAATATTAATAGAGATGCAGGTTACAGTGTAACGAAGTTACTATATTTTTGGGCATGAGTATGTTCGCCGGGATTTAATTTATTTATTCTACATCCGAAAAATCTGATTTTTGCGGGAAAAGATTGCTTAAAGTTTCAATATTACCGACATATAATTAGATTTACCGCGCTATGCCGGGAAATATCATTTTCCGAGATTTTCAGAGCTTCCGACCATAGTAAACGCGCGCCGCATACAGTAGTATTGTATGCGCGATCACCGCACGCCGTCACACGTCAGCGTAGTGGCAGCTCGGGCCGTCTATTTAAGCCTGAGCAGACCATTATTTTGCTGAGAACTGCACGTTCTCCACCCGGGTCAACAGTCCAAACGGACTGGGCTGGGTCGCCTGCCGGACCGTGCCTTCCTGGTCTAACAATGTAGGTGAGGCTAGGCTTGTGTGTATACGGTGTTTTACCATACACTTCCTTTCTTACGTCCTACCCCTCCAATAGCCAGCATTGCCGAGGACCCTTATAAGAACGGGCAATGTTGTGTCATCCTACCGTCACTACCGAGGACCCTTATAAGAACGGGCAGTGTTGGTTCCTTTCCTAATTTCCTACCGCTATTGGTCGGCATTGTCGAGGACCCTTATAAGAACTGGCAATGTCGTTCCATCCTGCTGACGCTGTCGAGGACCCTTATAAGAACGGGCAGCGTCAGTTCCTTTCGTTCCTTCCTACCGCCAGGTGCCCTCCGATGTCCGTTGACAAGGGCGCTAAATAACTGCCGCCCCGACGCTTGTCGCCGCCGCCGCGTATAGAGATCACCGTCGCCGTGTAGAGACGCCGCTATCGCCGAACGATGCCGAGTTATTGTTACATACCGTGTATACCGCCGTCGGTCGAATTTTAATACGAAGCAACGTGAACGCGGATTTTAGATACAAGGCGCGATAATTTGCGTACGTGCCGTCGTAAATAGCGTGCAACCGTATAGTACGAGGTACGTGAATAGCGTCGTGAATGATATCGCCGGGTTACCGTCTTCAGCGCAACCGACCCGTACGAGCTACCGTGATCAGCTCTCAAAACATACTCTTGCCCTCCAGACCGTTTTATTTGTTTACATTATTGTCCATCTTAGATTGTAAGTTAGTTTTAGGCCATGTCTTTGTATAAAAGAACGGTACAGGATACAGGATGTTTTATAACCGCTTGTTTCATTACCTAGTCTCATTTTTAACATTACAGATAATTGGCAGCCGGCAGCTAGTACTAATATACGCAATTGACCCCTGGCTTGCCGTTTCTCCACTGTAACAAGCTGCCCGGTGCATAAGTGGGCCCTCGACCACATGAATCCCGAGGGTGGCGTCCGAGAACCGACCACCGAGTGGATGTTTTGACCTTCAGGCAGTTAAACCGTTGATCAGTTGAGAGAGCAGGGATATCCCGAATATACGTAGATACCGCCGACCTGATACCCGTGCGCGGAGCATTTGACCGATGACTGTCTGCACGAGAAATATCCACTGACCGTTGCTCCGCTGCCGTCAACGAAGTAGAGCCGAAGAGCACGACCTGCTCCCTGCCTACACGAAAACGCGTCACAACAGTATACAGCACACGTGGAAACTGATTGTAACGCTGGACCGCAGTTCGCTGAGCACCAGTCGAGTATAAATATCGGGCTGTTGCTCCTCGATGGTCATTCAATGTTCTAATCTCGTGGAGTAAAGATCCCTGAAGATGCATCATCTAATCGTAGGCGAAACGTCGGATAATAATTTCAATTTGACACGGTCTACACCCAAGAACCATGATTTTCAATTTGACCACCACGCAAAACTTTTGTTTGGAACTTTTTTTCTAAAAAGCAATAGCTTTTTCTACAAATCAAAAACACTTTTTCACACATTAATTATTTAATAAAAATTTTTGCCCCAAATAAAATTGAAGCCTAAAAAACCATGAATTATCCCCATCATTCTCGACATCCTCTCGCCGACTAATATCTAGAAACACTCAATGTCAAAATCACATCATTTCGAGGGTAATTCGACTGGCCCATAATGTCATTTAATCGAACCTAAATTTATCTACTGAAAAGAAAATTGATTAGTATGTTTGAAATAATACTAAAAACAATAAATCCATGCACATAAGTGCATTACGTCTAAATTTTAACTCCATGTTTTTGAACCTTCTACTCAAAAAATATTAAATTAGGGTATTACTGGAAAGAGAACTAAAAGAACTTTAAAATTATGATCTCCCTCCTACCTACTTAAGATTTTAAGGATCCCCTCTACACTTTCTAGGCGGTTGAACCACAAAAGCTGAAACATTCTTTAAAATGTCCCCTTTGAAAATAAAATTGACTTATATTTTCAATTTTTAATGCTACGTATAATCCAGATTTGTCTCCCTCTAACTTCTTTGTGTTTATAAATTTGAAAAAACTCCTCACAGGACGTCATTTGCAGTCTATTACTGACATCTACAATAGTTTTATTGTATGTAGATACATACTCTTCGACTAGACATGAATAAAATAAAGGAAGAAATAATTTATTTTATGTTAATTAAAGCGAAAAGGTCAAATAACTCCTAAAGCCTGAATATTGTCAAGTATGACAAACACGCTTAAGGGCCTCATTAAAATGGAGTTTTGGAGCAGTCTTAATTATATTTTGGCATTATTTAATTTAAGGGATACCTATCATAAACTTCATACTAATTAAAGAAATTAACGGAGGTACAATATTTTTCAAGGACTCAAACTAATTACTTAGTCAGCAAGTAATTAATTACACTAAGAAAGGGTGGTATAAATTAAAATTATTAATTTGAATTAAATGAATACGCAAAGCCGGTTTAGGGACGATTTCAATGGAAGAAAAGTTCCTCATAATGAAAATTGAAATAAAAAATGAATTTTAGCAAATATGATACTTCTTGTCTTGAACAGATATTTTAATATTTAATGGGGAGGTTTATTTTTTAAATGTTATTGCTAGGGAATTATTTATTTGGCAATTTCGTTAAAAATAACTTTTAAAAATATTATTTATAATATATTATAAAAAAAGTTTTAATTCATGATTTAAGTGAACCGAACAGAGTTTCGTCGTCCCAGTAAATGTTCTAATTCAATAGAAAGGAGTTTGTTCAGAATCATATCTGTTTAAAGAAAAAAGGAAAATCTAACTTTTATTATTGAATTTCTAAGCATGTACGCTGTTTGGAATAACCGCTAAGCAAATCTTCAAAAGCTAATTAGTACGAAGGGCAAAAGAAAAAATATCTACTGACTCTGCGTCGCTTAGTAATGTTCAAAAGTGACAAATTTTTTCTGTTCATGTATCAAATATGCCCTATGCGTTCTGTTATTTTCACCAATACCACATTTGTGAAATTTTCCAAACCAATAGATGGCGCCACAAACCAAAGTCATCGTTTTCGTTACTCGTCTCATGGCCAGTAAATCAGACAATTCAGTTGTGGCGTTCAATATGTTTTTGTTTGGCGGCTTTTTTATTGTGCGAATTTTGCTATTGTGAGTTTATTTTGTTGTCATTTTCTATTTAAAAATATAATGGTGTTATTGACATTTTTAAAAATAATTTAAGGTAAGTAATAATTATTTGTTTTCTGATAAAATTTGAAATGATATCAAGCCTGATGATTTTGTTTCAGTAACAAAACATTTTGCCTATCATTATTTTAGGTTTCCAAATTCAGAAAAAGGCATTGAGAGGTTTGAGAAATGGATTTTGCTTTGGGGCAGTAAGGAACTTCAGGGAAGAACTGTTAATCAAATTTATGCTAATTGCTGCGTCTGCGTGATTATTTTCTTCCTAGTGACTTTGTGGGGAATAATATAATATAAAAAATTGCTATTTCTTGCTTAAAATTGCCAGGTATGTTTAGGTGGCCAGTAATAGGTTTACATTTACCATATAGTTTAGTGTAATATTTTTTTTAATACATAAATATCAATTGTTTTCAACAGATTTTGTCTAAGTCAAGACTACATTACCCTATGGACCTATTCCTAGCCCAGTGGTCTTCAAATATATATATATATATATATATATATATATATATATATATATATATATATATATATATATATATATATATATATATTATGTCGGATATTCTCACGGATGTGATGTGTAATCGAAGGTTTTCGGGCATCCCGTGTATGTGCTGAGGCCCCCTCAGGACTCAGCAATGCAACTCCAAACACTGGCAACAGGGCCGATGACGCGCAGCAGGTCTCGCAACCTGATTGGCCGAAACCATTCGGAAAACGAACGCGTCTGCCGCGCACACGGGACCGACAACACCCGAGTTGCGGGCGTCAGTTCGCTCGTACACGCCATACAGTGAGCTTTGAAAATGGTGAATGAGATTTCACCGAAACGTCAGCTGCCTTACAGTCCTGAGAGAGACTGAGCACATACACGGGATGTTAATAGCATTGTTGTTTTGGTGAAGTTATATATCACTGCATTAAGAAAAAGTTGTTTGATTTAATTATCATATATATATATATATATATATATATATATATATATATATATATATATATATATATAATATTTTAGTAGTATACCTTTGTCCCTTAAGTGAATATTCAGTTGTCAAATTTAATTAGTTTTTTCATTGTTTGCGAAAATACTCTTTTCTTAAACAATACTTTTATCTTTCAAATGGCTGCAACTTCTATAATAACTAAAGTTTACGTATCAGTATCTAACCTACGGCATAATTTGGGCGTAATAAAACTCTACCAACTATTTTCCAAACCGATAGATGACAGCCAAAAATAGTTTTCTTCAAATCGTCTAATCTATCCACCTATAGTATTTTTATCCATGGTGTCAAATTTCAGTTCATTAATTATTTTATGTTTTATGAAGTGATTTGAGACAAAGGACGAACCTTGCAATGTCATCATATTTTTAACAAGGGAACTTAATTGATTGATTGATGAGGGGATGAGGCTCCATCATATTTTAAAGTAAAATATTGATTAAAAGGTTTCGATTGGGTCGTGAATCCATTGAAGATGACTTAAGATGTGGAGAGCTTTCAGACGTAAGCAACCCTTATGTTTACAGGAACAATGGTTCACAATAAACTAGGTATGAGTAAAGTTTCAGCAAGGTTAATGACTTTTTCGGTTAGATAGTAACACACGATGGAAATATCACTAGGATACAGGAATAAAATTAATGTCCTTGTAATTAGCTCATAAGGATTCTTCACCTCCAAAAGGGATCCGCATATGTTTTATTAGCTTAGAATCTCGTAGACACCGTCTTTAATGATAAAGCGGGAAATATTCTTGTTGAATACGTTCTGCATGACAACAAGAGAAGTTATTGAAACAAATTAACAGTAGTACTCACGATGATCAAAAATTCTTCGTCTTCACGACAATACTCAAGATCACAAACCAGCTAAAGTTCAGTTCATCATCCGCGACAATAAAAACCGTATTCTTGAATCCGCGGATTTCAAAAAATAAAATGGATGACAGATTGAACTGAGCTGTCAGACCGAAAATGTTTGTAGTATGCTTTGTCGCCATTTTAGGCAAAAACTAGTATTGGTACGTCAAATTAACCATCAAAAGTAAAAAAAAATAGTGTAGTTATTGTTATTGTTGTGAAGTTACTGATTGCCATTGAAATATTTGTACTTTGTCTGGATTAAATTTATTTTATATCACTTAACAACCAAGAAATATAGACCAAGCTATCAGTCAAATATTTAGGTGTAAATATTGGCACTCTAGACAGTGGCGTAACTAAGAGTATGTGCGCCCCCATATTTGTTAATTTTCATCAAGGGACTTGAGGGCGCTCCTATATTAGCTGCGTCTCTCCCCCCCCCCCCCCGCACCGCGTGGTCTACGGGATTTGTTTACGCCACTGAGTCTAGAACAGTTGAACAAAAATGCCCACAAAGAGCCAAATGTTTTAGAAGTCTAATATATAAAGAAAAAGGTGACCCAAAGAAACGTAACGGAGTTCGGAACTTCTAGAATGGATTTTTGAAACACAAAAACCAGTCGATTTTCTTTGGAAGAGGCACATCTTTTGGCCAGCATTAATTAATTCAACTGCAACCCCCTACGTAGGGGATGCATCCCCTCCAAAACTTTAAATGAAAAGGGTAGTCAAGTTACACATCACTCGAAAACTCTCTTAATTGTTTATACGACACAACCGTGCGTCATTTTTGAAGTTCAATCAATTCTTTACAAAATTACAAGGCGCTAAACACAAATTTTATTAATCAAAATTTACTACAGCAAACGCTGAAATTATTGACCTTGTACTTCCATACAATGATACAGATTTACTTTATTGAAAACATTGTCATACGTCCTGTAGCATTTGAGGAGTGATTTGGCAGCATTTGTTAATAATACGCTAAGGAGATCTTCCAGAGAGCCGGGTGACTGGTATAGAGTCCGCTTTCAAGTGTCTCCACAAAAAGAAATCCAAGGGACTCAGATCTAGGAAACGAGGATGCCATTCTAGGATTTCTTTCCTATCTATTCAACGACCCGGATATGCTTCTTCCATGAACTCACGCACATGCTGGGCATAATGAGGAGTCATCATTGTTCTCGATAATCGCTGTTATGGCTGGAACAGTAGCTTTTTGCAACGATTCGAAATACATATCTCCAGTCGAGTTACCAGATAGAAAAAATGAACTAACAAAGGAGTCGCCATTAATACCAGCCCTAACATTTATATTTTCAGGATGCTGTGTATGTACTTCGCGAAATATCCTTGGGTTCGAGTCTGACCAGTAGCGCTTTGGATAGGCCTCAGATCCAATCTATAGAAATTTTCCTATTAATTCCAATACCACTTTGGGGTGGACGTGTTTATCGGGATGTCGTTCAGTGAATAGCTCAGCTGTTCTGGCAGCAAATTCGTTATTTTTTATAAAACAATTTAATTGAATCATTTCCACTCTTTCTTGAATTGTGTAGACCGTCGATTAGTATCGGGGTCGTCTTTTACTAGGATATTAAAAAAAAACAAGGCAAAAACTACACGTTCCAGTAAATTGCTATGAGGATGGTCTGAGTAAAATCGTTATTATTGTATGGAAATTGTTTGTCACTAATACCACAAATTTAAGGAAATTCCTTTACCTTAATTATTAAAATCATAACTGTTAATTAAATAATTTTGATATGATTTATATTTCTGTATGAAGTATCGCGCCCTGTACCTTTGTAAAGAATTGATTGAACCTCAAAAATGACCTACGGTTGTATCTCTATACAATTGAAAGAGCTTTCCAATGATGTACAATTTTAGCAATTTTGGAGAGGAGCTGCAACTCCCTATGTAGGAGCTGCAGCTAGAACTAATTAATGCACGCCGAAAGATATTACCCTTTCAAAGATAATTGGTGGGTTTTTAGGTTTAAATAAACTTCCAGCAGTTACTAACTCTCTTACGTTATGGTTGTATATATTGATGTAGGATATTTAGGGTATAAGATTTCTGGAATATTTTTTTGCAAATGTACATATTTTTTTTTTGGGAGGAAGGCATTGCCCCAATGGCCGGTCCCTTCAAATCAAATCTTCTTCACAAGTTGGAGATTAAAATTATGAGAAAATAAAAGTCTTGTAGGTAAAATTGGTAATTTCTATATTCATAATTAAAACATAACTAAAAACAATAACAACATCTTACTATTTTAAATGATATTAAAAAACAATAGTCATCAAACTTATAGTTCAAATTAAATATACATCTTCGACTAGTAATTACAAAGACAAAAATTTATAATAAAACATATTTAATTTAGTAATCAATTATTAAAATGAAAATAAAGGGAAAATTATAAATTTACAGACCCTGTTTTTTTATGTAAAATTACATAAATGATATTTTAATACTAATATTTATAATTTAATTGTGTTTCTATAATACATATACACTTTATTGTAAGTTTTTTTTAGGTTTTGCGTGAGTAGGATTTCAGAAAATTGGTATTAAATTATATATATATATATATATATATATATATATATATATATATATATATATATATATATATATAAATAATTGAAATGAATAAATATTTAAACTATATTATACTACATGTAGAAACGTATAAAATCTTTTTTCAGAAACGTTGTAAACATATTGGTACTTGATACCTTTATCCATTTTTTAAAAAGATAGCCAACGGGCTTAATTTAACCACATTTTGACGATAAAGAGTACATATATTAAGATATTGCTTTTTAAACAATGTATATGTTATCTATTTGCTAATAAGTACTTTCCATATAAAAGAAAATCAGAGCCGAATAAATGCATGGCTGTATTTCTATTGCAATAACTTTTCAATAGTATTTAATTTAGAATATGAAGTAATGAGAGTTTTAACTAACAACCATGGACTTATTAGATACAAGCAGTAAAAATATAAGTTAAACAATGACCAAGAACAAAATTTAGAAACGCTATACTTATTTCTTCACAATTACTACTGAATATAGGCATTTATGTTTTGATGTATGCTAATAATTGGTAACTAAATAGGCTAGGCCTTTAGAATTTACATTATATTTAGGTTATGTAAATAGCGGCAGTGTGAGTGTGAAATATACATATAGATAACTGGATTATATATGTCAAAATTGAGGATTGCCTTTGTCAATTTTTTCAGTATTTTTTGCAGGTCAGTACCATTTATTTCTAACCTGCTTTTGCTTAAAGTTGATTATTTAATTATACAGTCTTAAAAATTCTAGTTTTACATAAATCTGGGAGGAGCTCATTCTTTTTTACATAACTAAAATATTTTCGGTTTAGAGAAAAACATTCTATTTTGAACTAGTTTTCTAATTTTGAATAGGCCGGAATTTTAAATAATTTAATAACAATAATAATAATTTTAAATTTTTGTTGTACGTATAAAGAAAATTTACAATTAAAAAATCAACTCTAATTGAGGTCAGCAATCAACAAATGAATATACGTAATAAAATAATAGAATTTAAAAAAATGTCGATAAATTACTGAAATATTATTATTTTTCTAAGTCAGTGCAAATGGTGTAAAGTAAGTTACTGTTGCTATTATTGTTTAATTATTTTTAGAAGGTAGTAACATAATTGTCATTTACAATAATAAATTTATAAAATAAATAACAAAACAAAATAAAATGTACAGTATATTACAGGATAGGGAAGTATACAAAAGAAGGCAAGGCGCCTCTTTAAATAAGGGTATATTAATTCATATTTACAAACAATAAACCTGTTACTTCTATTTATTTGGAATGATAATGTAATGCCGAAAAAACTGAAGAAAATTTCTATTAGTTACGAAGCACCTGGAGAATGGTGATTAAACATTTTTTTATAGTTCTATAGCAGGAGAATAAAGTTTCAAGTAACTACGGTAAGCTATTGTTTAGGTTTTAGGTATGCTTTTAAAGAATCTACTAAAACCTAAAAACTACTATAGAGTTTCCTGAAGTGTATCTGCCGAATAACTTATTTTCAATATGACAGTTACGTATGGATAAAAACAATTTAGGGGCTAATGACATTTCCTGTAAAAATATTATATTTTATTAAGTATTCTCTGCACTTAATTAGAAACCAGAACAGATCTTTTAAATTTTTACATCATTTCTTAAAATTCATATCAGAATTTGTTTAGCGTCACCAGTATTTTATAATCTACATTATATTTTAGAAAACGTGTAAAAAAATAATGATTTTACTTTTTAAAAAAATCACAATATACAGGAAGTCAGAAAACTTATATATGTGATTCTATGTGAAAAAATAAGGTAGTAAGTTATTTAAAAAATATCGAAATCTCAGTGGCTTTCTAGTTACAGGTAAATAAAGTTAAATTTTTTATTTGGTTTTTAATTTATACTTGTTCTTGATGGACTAGGTTGATATTTAGCATGGTGTTAGCATCCATCCACAGTTTCATCGACAGGTAAAATAGTTTTACTAACTTACCACTAGAGGGAACTTTATATGGATATCATAATTTCTGTTCTGACTTTTTTACTTTGACATATATGATCAAATCATTTTGAAAAATGCATCAAATAATGTATTGTTACTGTAAATATATAAATTTTATCATTTAGGCGCCGATCTTCATTAAAATATTTTATGCACGAAAAAAAAAAATTGTTTTATTAAATACAAAAATAGCATACCTGTTAATATTTTTGTATTACATTCTGAAATTCTACACCATTAATTTATAGCTTTTATAAAATACCGTCGAACTCGATGAAAAACACTAGGTGTACTTCTGATTTTTTTTGCAGTGTCCGGAAAAAAAATCTATAATAGGATACAGTCATAGGTAGTGAAAAATGCATCAAATTCCTTGCGATATTCAAAAAAAATAAAGACAATGTAAGTCCAACATATATCTAGTACTTCGCAATATACTCATATTTTACATCAATATAGGGACATCTAGATATGAGCAGTTCAGGCAAAAAAAAGAATTTTACTTAGTTTAGAAGAGAATCCAGGTTCCAGCACTAGGCATATTGCAGTTAGAGAAGTAGTAGGAAAATCTACTAAATAAGAAGTTCTTTAAGAAAATCTTTTTTATCCATGCACACCTTCAGAATATAAAATGTTATTGGTACGTATGTTATTTTTATATTTCATCAAATAATCTATTTTTTGTACATAAAATATTTAGCTTGCCTACATTTATTCTAATTTTTCCAAACAGTTGCAGGAAAAATATATCCAAACAGTTTATTTCCTGCAAATAGAACTTTGGTTCTTTCTCTATGTGCATGTCGACAACCTCATCTCGTTAGTGGAGCTGTATCGAACGAAGGGTAGCAGCATTCGCAGGAAACAATTGTTTGTATGAAATATTCCGGGACATGTCGGCAGGATATTAAAATCGCTTACTTTTTGATATCGGACTGAAAAATATCGCCAGTCGAACGACATCTATACATTCACCGGAGTAGTGCATAATTTAAAAATTAAGATTTCAGGAAGAAATAAATAAATCTATTTGCTGCCGAGTTTAAATAGTTGTCTATATTTATTCTTTGTTCTAAGCAGTTAAAGGAAAAAATATATACAAACAGTTTATTTCCTGCAAATACGACTCTGGTCCTCTCTGCATATCCTTTTTGTCTATCTTACGGTATATATATATATATATATATATATATATATATATATATATATATATATATATATATATATATATATATATATATATGCAAACGCTGCTCTTGGTCCGATACAGCTCCACTGACGAGACCATTAGGTGATCGAAACGTGGGTGGGGAGAACCAGAGTTGAATTTGCAGGAAATTAACTGTTTGTATATATTTTTCCTTTAACTGATTGGAAAATGGAGAATAAATATAAGCAACTATTTAAACTCAGCAAATAGATTTATTAATTTTTATAAAATATTTTAATGCTGATATGCAGTCAAATGATAAGATTTATCGACGTAAAGTAAAAGAACATTATTTGATGCATTTTTACTACCTTAAAAATGACAATATCATTTTGACCATATCTATCAAAATGAAAAGTTGTGAACGAAATAAACTTTGATATCCAGGTAAAATGCACTCTGGTGGCAAGTTAGGGCAACAATTTTACCTATTTATTAGACTTAGTATCCATGCTAAATATTAATTTGATCCATCAACGATAAAAAAAGTTTAATTTTATTTACTTATAACTAGGAAACCATTGAGATTTTTACTACCTTTATCATATAGGGTCATCTCCTTAAGTGCCTTGACGTCGTTTCCGGACATCCTGTATATTGTTTTACCGTAAAAATTCAAACTGCAAATTAAAAAAAAATCTGTCTGTAATGTTCAGGGTGCGATATAGCTTTCAAATCGACACAGTAAAGAAATTATGGGCTTTATAATATAAATTGACATTTCATACAGGTAGCTAAAAAACTTTTTGGCTTTTTACTAAAAAAAATAGTCTAACAACTTCTAAACTAAGTGTGGCTTAATTTTACTTGCAAATTTAAGAGATTTGACAAACGGTTGACACAAGTAGCTGGTCAAATCGGGATGCTTTTGGCGTTGAGCCAAGTGAGTCTAATATATCAAACGCGAGTTGACACACTTAAATTAGGCAGTCTAACAAAAAACCCATAATCGAATGTTGACGAGTTTATCTTTGAGGATGTCGAATTCGAAAGTAATAAGATGTATCGAACCGTATCTGTGGCGGAACAATTTAAAAAAAAATTTCAAGAATACATGAAAAAGGACTTAATGTCATATTGCTTTTCTAATTTTGAAACTTATATTTTACAATATAATTAATACTTTCTAATCAAAATACATTTCAGAATTAGGTCCGTTTAGGAAAGCCTAAAAGAAATTCTCTCTATTTCTTTAATATCACAAAGGTTGGACAAAATATCATCATTAAATTTTAAGAAGCAGTAGAAGAAGGCTAGTATTTTTACACATATTAACTCCATAAATTCATATCTATGGGTATCAAAAAAATATACAAAAGAGTCACTACTTCAAATAGTATTTACTAAAATTTTGGTATTCGATATTGCAAGTATGACTGAACACTTCATTGCATTAGAAAATTTCAAAGAATGCCACCAACTAAAATTACATCTTGTATTGTGTTTATCACTGTTATTATCAAAAAAGTAAAAATTAGTAGTATTGAAGTACAACTTATAAGATGAATCTTTGCTTTAGGAATATTCTCGAATTCCAATTGATATAAAAAATTTAATACATAAGTTTTAAAACAACTTTTAAAAAAGCACTATTTATTAACAGAGGTAAACGAGTTAAATTGTTAGTTGGCATCGATTCATTTATCTGTAGTCAGAATATTTTCCTAATACATTAAAGCCAGTCTACTTTAGGTAAACTGTCTCTACTAAATAATCGTGATCAAAAACACTATTCACAATTGTATTCACTTCACTAAGGTTATATAGGACAACTGATATTATGTCAACGCTAGATCCGCACTGATTTGAGATAATCGTCTAGGGTCCCTTCGTCCCCGATTCGAACCCCTACTGGTCCCACTGGTATGATTGCTATAACCCGAGTCCGAGCCCAACGCCGAGTCTTGGGAGTATGGTTTCGGTACAGGTCGAAACGTTGCTAAATGACTTATCACAGGTACCGTCTCATATGGTCCAGGTGTTTGACCCATACATTGAATACGTTGGGTAATACTAGGTATCTGTCGCCTCGGATTATTGGGTGGCTCCACGCTGCCTACTCTTGGGTAGAGTTGCAGAAGGGCGTCGAGCAGCATTCCTTCGTGAAATTCTTGTCGATGTCGTTCTAAACTTCTGTAAAGATAAAAATCATTAAGAATTTTATTACTAGATCAGTGATAGTTTACTTTCGGGGAAAATTTTCGGACAAACACACATGCGGCAGCTTCAAAATTTCATTTTTAAGAACCGTTATAATTTACACTACATTTGTAATTTTCAGCTTAGTAAAATATCTTCTAAACAAATTTGATGTCCTCATTGTTAAATATTAAAGAAGAAAAATTACTCACCTATTTCTTTTATTAGCAGGAAGCGGCGGTAATGGCTCATGTGGCCTTCTAAACCTAGGAATTTCCCTTCGTATCGATCCTGTACTCGGTCTATAGGGTGGAGGTGGAACATCCAATCTCCTTCTATCCATATCACCTCCTAAACTAAGTTCATCTTCGGCAAATTCGTCTTCGCTATGTCCTCCATGCCGCTCCATATCAGTATCGGCATCACTGAGCTCCTCATAGACAGGGTTGTAGAGATCTTGGGAACAGTAGGGGTCTGGACCTGGTGAGGAACAGAGAAAAACCGGTGGATGTTGTGAGATCGGGTAACCGCTGGGATAGTGAACATTGTTTTTGACGTCAATCATCTGAAAAAATAGAAAACGAATTGATTCAAAGTTTTACTTTGCACTTATTTTATTTTTTCTTCGATAGACAAGTACATAACATTTTAATTTTTGATTAGCGAATACCTAGAAGAACAAAAGAAGTGTAAGAAGTTTGAAAACGGTCGATTATCTCAAAAACAACTTGTATTAATAATAAAATAACATTTATTTTTCCATAAGAGCAAAACATAATCTTGTTTGGATACGTCATTCTAAATTAAAACATACTAACTACTAAAGCTAAATAACAAGTCTGCTCTTACAGAGTTAAAGTTATCAGGTTTATATCACTTAATCATCTAAGGAATAATGACATTAAGATGTTAGATAGATTGAGAACATTCTTGAAACTACCCATTTGTACAATATTTCCAATATCCCCCGGAATGTGGTTCTAATTTTTACACATGCATATGTATATGAAGTTGATCTTTAAAAAGCTGATGTTCGATGTTGTTTGACGAGTAAGTTATTGCCATGTCGTATTAATCATGATTAGTGAAGCCCACTCCAAAAACAATCTGATTATTTTTGTCATACAAAAAAACATTTGAAAGCATACACACCGAAAAAAGTTAAGATGCCATTATTTTTAAAGACTGATCCACTAGTTCCTATTTTTTCCACGTCAAAAATTAATCTTAATATACGTTTTTAGGTTAGGATTAATCCCAACAAGGCAGAGTGTGGCTCTGTCAAAGTCATAATGGGGTTGCAATAGCGCTAAGTGAACATGATCAATGTGATCGTTCCAAGCCATTTCCTGATCCATTACCAGCTCTAAAAATCTAGACTTGTCTCCATTAAGCGAGACTATGTCATGAGGATGTTGTTTACCAAATATGACACCTTATACTAAATTCCCTACATATTAACGCTATAGTATCTTGGAGCTCAAGAGTGGACCTTGAAAGAACATAGATTGTGCTATACGCATAGTTAACTAGGAGACCTTTCGATATATGTAATGGTAAATTATTTATAAAAAAAATATAAATTAAAAGACCTAGAAATGAGCCTTGCGGGACTCCAAGGTCAAAATGTACTCGTTAGAGACGCGACTTCAATGTGTGATCGGTAGAAAAGGAGACAATCCAGTACAATGCAGCGTCAACTCATATTAAAAAACTTATTTTTAATAAAAGCAACAATGATAGAATCAAAGGCTTTTGAAAGATCAAAGAAAACCCCCGCAGTAGGTCTAGCCTCATCCATCTCTTTAGAAATATAGTTCCCAAATTCCATTGCGTAGTTTCTGTAGAACTTTTGGCTCTACCAAAATATCCTTATTGGTTGACGTGTCTTTAATTAATACAAAACAATCTTCTGGCTCTAAAAGCGGGTTGATTATTACTTGGAACATTGTAACAATTTAAGAATGCGCAGATCCTAATATACGGCTTTTCTAAAACCTCACACATACAGGTCGGTAGTCATCGCCCTTTTTTTCAAATCACTTTACCAGTTTTCAAAATATCAGGAAGTTGACCAGAAATTAAATGTTTAATTATTTCCTTTACAAAGCGCACAAGTACTTCATCTCGGTCGTTGGACGATATTTTTCTCGAACTCAAGGCAATAGAGCAACCTCATACGGTGTAACAGAGTCATAATATATGGGACAGGGAAACATTGTACTTGATGTAGTCTGCCCCGTTAATATTATCTTTGATACTCTGGGAGAAATAGATTCCAAATCCATACGCTACTTCTGTAAGTTCTGTTGCCATACCATTATCCGGCATATAGATACACAGAGCATTGCGATTCCTACTAGATCTACTCAGCCTTTTATTGACCTTAGCCTTAGTTGAGTTCTACTGATTTTGTTACATAGTAAGAGTTCTTGCGCTTTAAACTGTACATAATTTTAAGATTATAGATTTAGTTTTTCTGTATATAACGTAAGCTACAGATAGCTTTTATTTAAGGTCCTTTAGGTCTTCGTTAAACTAAGAGTGGTTGTTGTTGAAGTGGACAATTTCAATTTAGTCATGATGGCAGCTGTAATTTCTACTTACATAAACTGTGTTAGATTTTTATTTTCAAATGGGGCATTCTGTTATATTTGTATAAACAATAATTATTCTGTGTAAATTTAATGTAATGAGGTAATGTTAGCAGTCTGCTTACTTTTTATCTAAGAACCACATAGTACAATTTATAAGGTAGAATTACTTTTGGAGTGAATGATTTTTAAGACAATTGATCGTTTTAAAGTTTCTGGGGCACGTTACAACTTACAAAACGAAAAATGTCGACGTTTAGTCTCTCGACACAGATGCTAAAGAGTCTACGTTACCGATGTGACTTTAATCATAAATTTTTATTTTACTTTTTTTTGAATAGGTAGTGGATAAAGTACATCTTAACAAAATTTTTAACTTGTAAAACATTTAAAAGGCTTCCGAAAAAATCATTTTATTTAGGTTCATATAAATTTTATGTTTAACAAATTAGCTAGCGTAAAGTATATTACATAACAAGCCAACAAAAATGAATTTAACATAAAGGTTTCCATATAGATGTGTTGGGATTTGATGAGGAAGGGTTCTATTGAAATGAAAACGTTTACTGTTAAGTAGGGTTGCTTGTTAAGATAATATCAAAGGGTGAAACATTTAATGGTGGTTTAATTTTAGGTTTTCCTTTCAGATTATATCCTAGCTTGAGTACAAAATAGCTACTACTTTGAAAATTTGTGTACAGTTAGGTAAAATTGTTAAACTATTTTGGAAGTTTACATCGAGAAAATGATTTGGAGGAAACTAGTTTAGGGCAAAATATTTATACTTTAATATGGGTAGTTGTGAAGTAATATGATTTTAATACTATGAACCTTCTCCAAAAAAATGTTTAAAATATATCATTCAAAATATAGGTACGCGAAAAAAGTAAACAAACGAAATGATGTCAATCATTTTCTAACTGACATGGAAAATTTGTTAATTGAATTTTATCATGCTAACAAAACTTAAAAAATAATGACTGTGTGCAATTCCAGAATGATGAGTTGAAGTTTAAGCTTTAATAGTTTTAGATATAAGATATAACGAGAACAATTTTTATACCCTCAAGTGGTAATTTTTAGGCGCTTAATAAATAAAAAAAAAATATTTTAAGAATTTCCAAACAAGTTTTTCTTTTCAGATATGGTGCTTCAAAATCAAATACATTTCAAAAAAATAAAATTGACAGTCCCGAGCGATTATTCATCAAATATTATAATCTATTACGTCACGCCTTGTATACGGGATTATTTTAAAAATCTTGTTCTTACAATTACAAACGAAAAAGTGGTTATATCTTGTAATGGACGTCGTTAAGAATATAACTTGATATTTAAGACCGGTACCTGCAATCAAGCAACTTTTTATTTTTTGACTTGATTGTGTTTGTCGTAATAAAATATATTAAGTGACAAGTATAATACTTTTAAATTCTTTTATTTATATTATTTGTGTTTAATTAAAGAAAGTCGTTAAGGAAGTTTTCGCACCAAAAAAGGAAATTTTAATGGGTATTAAGAAGCTTTATCTGTTAATTACTGCATCAGGTGCGGAGCATTTCGAACGTTCTTATAAAAAAATTTAAAAATGAAAGTTTAAAATGTTTTGTAACATATAGAATGTTATTAGGTGAGCGGGACACCACCAAAAAGTCTCTTTGAAATAGCAGTTTGAGACCGCGGTGTTTTTTTATTCATGTTTTTACGTATTTTATAGACTTTTTGATGCAAAGTGAAAATATTGGCCTGTGGAATCATACATCTACTTTTAATATATTTTTATAAAATTAAAATCTAACCTTCCATGACAAATCCAGGTGCCCGAAAAATTGGAACTGGCAATTGTATAAAAACCTGCCTGGTTTTGGCATGCACAAAGTATATATAAATTACTATTACCTCGCGAAGGGCCAACATTACAAGTTAAAAAACGACGATGACATACGAATTTTTGAAAAAACGCTAAATTTTCCTTTTTCCTGTGTTTCTCCGTTACTAATGATCGGGCTGAGTCAATCCTGAGCTCATTTTCTTGGCATTTGTATTCTCTACAATTTGTCGGTTCACATCATCGAGATCGCTTCATTAGTTTTGATCTTATCAGCAGAAAACGAAAAAAAAACAAACAATTTTTTGGTTTTAATTGTTTATAACAAATTAATGGATCATAGTTGGGAGTGGAAAACATAACAAAATATCACTACGGATTGTTTTTAGAGTGGTGGCATGGTCAGTATCCTGATAATATTTTTTTGGAGTGATATCTGTCCTTAAGAATCAATGGCTAAAATTTCAAAAAGAAATATATATATATAAAATTTTTTTTTTCGAATTTTTCACTAAACTTTCCTTTTGTCAATGTCCGCCCATTTTAGAGCAGGAAGAACTTAATTCATATTCATTTTCAGCGACCTTGAAAACAAAATAACTGGTTCTAAGTATTAGAATGTCACTGCCCGATTATTTTAGGGTAAGTCTTACTTCCTGTACAGCACACTTGTTTCGAGGAATAAGTGAGCGAAATTTTTACCTATATCGAACTCAACTTTTTTCCGTAATTATGTTCTAGAAAAACTGAAATTATTCCAACACTTTTCACTGTATATTCTTGAGGTTTATTTATATATAATGATAATCCTAATTAACAAATTGCTTTGATATACTTGGGATAACTCTTTACTCAAAGAAAAGGGACAGAATATTCCTTCAGGTAACTGGGGTTTAAAAGTTAAGGGTTGTTAATAAATTATTGGCTTTTAGCTCAAACTTTTCTTACCCGATTTAGTTGTATATATATATATATATATATATATATATATATATATATATATATATATATATATATATATATATATATATATATATATAACAATTTGCCGACATACGTATTGAAGAATTCCTAAATGCAATTTGACTAAACTCTTGACTACACATACTTTTTATACAACCAAGAATTTTATTAACAAATCGAAGGTTGCGTTATGGGAGACTTAATTTCAAGTGTTGTCGCTCAGTTAGTTTTAGAAGAGCTAGAAGAAACCGTACTGAAGAACGCTGATCTCAATACACCCTTCTTCTTTAGGTATGTAGAGGAATGCATAAGCGCAACCCCAAGAAATAAATGTAGATATATCTCAAATAAATTCAACAGTTAGACTAAAATTTACAGTAGAGAAAGAAACTGGAAATAAAATAGATTTCTTAGATCACACCATCTGCCATATAAAACAATAAACTGAAAGCAAATTGGTTTACCAAACCAACTTGGTAACACATTTTAATTCACAACACACCTTATCCCAAAAAAATCAGTAATTTTAATCTTGCAAATCGCAGTATCCGACACAGAATACAGAACAGATGCAATTAATAAAGCAAAACATGCATTGAAATGTAAGAATCCCCCCATTTTAAAAAAAAATGATCCATTTTTTTACAATCACAATCAAATACAAACAATTCCAAAAAAAAACCTTACAAAATATCTCAATGCCATATGTACCTAAATTGTCAGAACAGTTGCAAAATATTATCAAAAACCACAAATATGACCCTTAGTCATAAAGGACATAATCTCCTAAAAGCCAACTACAGTAAAATAAAATCAAAATTACCCAAAGACAAGATAACCCATGTCATATATCAAATTCCATGTGAAGGATGTAATGGAGTATATATCGGACAAACCAGCCAATACTTCAAAAACAGACTAAATAACGGCCATAAATACGATAAAAAAAAACCGTTTTAACGAAACACAGCATTAAAACAAATCATTCCGTTGATTATAACAACACAATAATTCTGAAATCTTAAACATAAAAAAAACGAGAGTTTCTGGAAATGATAGAAATACAAACAAATAAAATAACATTAATTCAAAAACGGACCCTATACAACTCGGCAACATATATATATATATATATATATATATATATATATATATATATATATATATATATAATATGTGTAAAAGGGTAAGAAAAACATGGCAGTATTCATTACTTTTATCTTTGTCATAAAAAATATTTTACTTTAACATTGTTAAATACGAAAGAAGTACACGTCATAAACAGAAAAAAGAATAATTTGGCCCATTCCTAAATTACTCAGGTTGTTAAATTTGCAAGCCGAGCAAGGAAAACTGTAAACACGAAGCGTGCAGCATTTTGTCGTATATCGAATTTAATTAAGGAAATTATCCCCCTAAAAGATAAGAAAGTTTTGAAGTCTGCTGCAAAGTTTACTGAAGCTGAACTTGTTCGTGTATAAGTAAGATTGCAGATTTTGTATAGTTGCAATTTTGTCAGGAAAAGTTCAAAACATTAACTTTTGTTATGTCTGGCATATAAACATTATAATTTTAATTATATGAAATTGTTCCTTTCTTCATTTTAATTTAAGAAGTATTTTACAGAAACCTAGGTAGTTTAAATTTTAATTAAAACAGAAAATTAATTTTGTGCACTCATCTTACAGTTTCCGTTCATTTGTCATTGAATAAACTAGATGTAATGTTGCGGAAATCAAAGAATAAAAATTGTAAGTAACGTTATTGAACCGAATCAATTTTATTCAATATATATGTATTAATAGATAGTGATAGATAAAGAAAAAATCAAAAATTATCAATATCTACTCGTAAACAGATTCAGATGTCTAAAAGTTGTGATATTTATTTAACGAAACTTGAATGACAAGTTAGTAGTTTTTATTTTTTAAATTAAATGTATACTTGAAACGGTGTCTATCTTTAAAAATTTAGTAATTGTAACGGTTTTTAGTTTCCATACATAAAAAAAAATGTTCTTCGTAAATATAACTAGGGTCGTTCATTTCGATTTTCTGTCTTCCTCTCGGAGTAGAGAAAAATAAGTTATTTTTACAATTGAAACAACATTTATATTTATTTCATAATTTTTAACATGTTTTATTATCTAAAATTTAATAATTCTACAAAATATCCCATTAATATTTTTATAAAAATATGAACTTTAGCACGCTTACCTACTCCGTATCTACTCCAGACACAATAGAAATCGGAAAATACTAAAGGAGATGATGATTTTCCCTCCTTATTTCTATTCATAATAATGAAAGAGATAAAAGATATCCACAGATCAGGAGCAAGGAACACAAAAAAAAAGCTGCTGTTATTTACATAACCTTACCTCAGACTAACTGTGTCTTTATTTTGTCCTTCTATAATAACGGCTATAAAATTTTATTAAACGCATTTTTGTCGACAACGTTGTGATATTTTTATTATATTACGATATTTCTTGTTATATAACCGAAAAAGAAAATAGTAGACTGAGCCACTCCGATCCTGTTACAGTTCTCAAAAAAAAATGTCACTAGTTTGATGCATTTGTCAAATTTTGACGTAAGGATATACAGCGTTTTAATTATACAGAAATTTTTGGGTAGGCTTAGAGACCCGTAAGTAAGCTATTCTTTTTTTGCATATACTTAAATAAAACTTTATTATTTGAGCAAAGAATTATATATTTTAATGCTATTCTGGTTAAAATTGGTTACCCGGAATTAATTTTTTTTTGAACTGGCATTGATGTAAATGTTTATTTTTTATTTTATTAAGAACAAAACACGTTAATTACATACCAAATATAATTGACGTTTTAATCTGCAAATTATTTGCAACATTTTGTTTTAACTAATACTGATTAATAAGTTTTAAAGAACCGACTGTAAGACTGATTATCATTTGATTAGTAAATCATTAATTTTTAAAATGTAGACAAGTCTTGTGACGATATGAAAATTAGTTGTCCCGGGTTTTAGTTAAATGTCATTAGTACTCATCGGTCCACTGTCATGTAAGGTTGTCGCAAGGAAGTTAGAGGGGATATGGAAAACTACAAAAATAGGCTAAATGCCCAAAAAATTAACTCAATATGCAGAAAATAAATGTCATAAATTGACTTCAAGTGGCTATGTGGAGTAAGCGCATAAAAAAATTTCATAGTAAATTTGTTGCATGAGGTTGGCAATATGAGAATCAGAAAATAGAGCAGGATTTTGCGAAAGTGCGGCATCCCGGCGTATTATTTGTATTTAATGTAGTCCTTTGTCATCGTCTCGATGCTTAAAATTCTCTTGATTTTTTTTGTTGTGCCGTGCAGTGACATTCGTTAAATTTCGGAATTTATATTGGTGTATGTTACCAAGATATTTGTGCAGACTTTTTATCTATAACAATGCATCAATGTATGGTATTATTTTGTAAATCTCGTTAATTCATTATTTTCGGAAAGATAGTTTTTTATATTTTGGTAATTATTTGCATTATTTGAAATGTAGGAAAACGACTTTTTTTTTGGAAAAAATTCGATATTTATCTCCTATTTCGAGGACGTAGAATAAGATTTTGGCTTTGTTCTTCCACTATTTTTTCTCACTTTCTTGGAAAACTCAAAAAACGCCAAGCGTCACTTCACCAAGCAATTTTAATTCTGAAGAAAAAACCGAACTTACATATTTATTTTCAATGGTATTAGTTAAAATATCATGTATGTAATATATTTCAGCTATTTTTGTACAAATTTTGGTGAATAAATTTTCAAAAACTCGTTCCGGAAAGGCCATTGACTATCAGACTCGTGAAAACGATTAATATTCGTTTGACATGTTGCTAAATGTAAAATACTTTCGTGGTATAAACTATAAAATTTGACCATCTTAGTCAACAATATAATTCAATTCTTGTAATGTTTTTTACAGTTTTAGGGAAAAATTAATCTTAACCTCCCAAAATTTTTGTTTAGTTCAGGTTTAGTTTGATTTTGGTTAATTTGTGAACCTGAAACTAATCTGAACTAACCTAAATTAACCTAGACTTAGACTTTCGTAATATAAACTATAAAATTTATTCATTACAATTAACGACATAGTTTCATTTTTATAATGTATAAAAAAGCGTAAAATTAATTTTAACCTCCCAAAATTTTTGTTCAAAAATCATGTGAAGGCGAGACAATTTGTGAAAGAAAAGAATATATGTGAATTTCACAAAAATTGTATTGGCAATCTGGCAACAGCGCTAATTTTTCGAGTTTTAGGAACGAGTCACACCAATATTTAATGGCGGGAGCCATTTTGTTTTAATTTGTTTTTTGATAAATTTCTTGATATTTCCACCAAAATGTGCAAATTTATGAATTTTTATATAATACAGAGACTTCTATCAGTGTGGAATTTGTGGTTGTAACAAAAATTTTAACGATTTATTACAAAAAATTGAACCTTAAGTAAAAAGTGTTTTTCACTGTTTTCCGCAAAATTAAGGAAAAATTATGGAAAACGGAGGTCTGTATACTACAACCTCGAAATAGGGGGAAGTACCAAAGTTTTTCCAAAAAAACGTCGTTTTCCTAGATTTCCCATAATGCAAATTTTTACCCAGAGAATTATGTTCAAATCTATTTTATGTCAGTATTTATTTTATTAATCATTTAATAACGAACTCTAAATTGTAATTTTTCCAATATAATAACGTAATAAAAGGTTCTTCAAGTCCAGTCCTGTTCCCTGACCTACTGCGCAAGTACAGTATAGCCCCTTTAAGGGGAGTACAGCTTTACATGCTGGACCGAATTTATGTTACGGTATTCCCCTTTCTTTGACCGCCTCCAACTTCCTTGGGTTGTCGTCACATCTAGTACGTTTATGGCTATATTAGTACTTTAACTCAATTTTAGTAAATGAGGGTTTTCTATATGCAATATTTAGAAGCGTGAAAAACGCCCGATTTTCCCAATGCAATGTATTTTACTGCTTCATATAAAACGAATTCCTATTGTTCATTCAATGAACGTTTCTTTATACTCAAAGTAATATTATTGTAAATTACAAAAAATTACTACCTACATAAATATACATAAATTTTCAAAAATAATACAAAAGGTAGAATTTATATTGTAAATTAGTTTTATCTGTTTAATTGCCGGCGACAGCCATTTTGAAAAGGTCTGTTATTTCAGAATGTCATTTAAAAGCAGAACAATGTATTTCCATTAAGGTTACGTATGTATTGTGAAAAGTGTTCTCTTGCAACTCTGAATTGTTTGTGAAAATGTGGTTTGCACAAGAGCGCAACAAACTATTATTTTGTTGCACTGCTGAAGGAAATACAGTGGATTTGTTTTTGAGTTTAATTAACCACAATTTTTTTGAATTTATTATCCTGAAAAAAGGCGAGTTCATTACAGAATGAACATATATTATGTATATTTTAGATTATTTTGTGGGCAACTTTGGACCTTTTTTTATTTCCAGGTTGTAAAACCTACAAAACAAAAAGAAAAACGAAAATGTGATTTTTAGCCGTTCATATCGATCAAAGTTATCTTTCTATTACGTTACGTAACGTAAATAAGTAAAGAAAAATAATCGTGGAGTTCAAATACAACTCTGAACATTTATTAGTTGCCTCTGATAGCGATATTCTTTTAGAGTTAATATCACTGTCATACTTTTATTACTTTGAAGTAATTTCTTCAAGCATACACTAATAGACACAGGATGCAATGCGCCGCGCGAGTTACTCGTTTAGTTTTATTCTTCACCCTCATCGCGGTTCGGATCATGAGAGATAGTCTGACTAAGTATTCGCCCTCTCTTAGTCGTGTAACGCTCACGAAACATTGCATACTGCCTCCAGTTATGTATGAATTCTTACATTATTTAATTTACAGTATGTATGAAGAGTAATTGTAATCATAATCACAACAATATAGCATCTAAATCTATATTCAAAAGAACAAGAATAATTCTATCACTGTATCTACTGACTGTAAATAATGAGGTTTATTTATTTATTTATGCCTTAAATGTCATAAATAAAATTCATTAATAAATAGGAATATTTACGTCGCCAATACAAAAATGTTACATAGAGTTGATGAACTATATCCGAACTTATCCGAAATAAATTGACATTAAGTCGGAATTATTCGAAGCAAGTCATGGATTAGTAGAATCAGCAAACTAAAGCATTTTTGAGAATTTTTGAGAATATACATACAACATACAAAATAGAGCGCAATTTTCGTTATAAATAGTTACGAAACAGATAAAAATTTAGGTGGAAAAAATAAATATTAAGCAATAAACTTTTAAGTATATATATATATATATATATATATATATATATATATAATATATATATATATATATATATATATATATATATATATATATATATATATATATATATATATATATATATATATATATATATATGTAATATAAAAAAAAACATAAAACATTTTTTTAACAAGAAGATATCTAACGAAACTGCCAATGAGAGGAGTGGTTAATTCAAAAAATTTTGGGTGATTAGTAAATATACGGCATTCTAGGGATTATTCTTTGGACTATTCTGAAGATATTTTATTCTTTGATGATTTGTGAAAAGGCCCTTTGTTTCGAAGATACAGGGCGAAACAAATTTTCTACAATAAAAACAATTTATTACCAAAAATTACATGTAACATTTCTGAATCTACAAGAAGTGTTCCAGCTCTGATGCATGAATCCAATCTTCTTCTGAGTGACTGCTGAAATCTTTCAAAAACACCAGTTCTTATTGAGTAATAGCCAGCAATTATCCGATTTCTTAAATCTTCCACATCTTCCACTGGAGTAGTATAAACCAATGACTTTAGATGGCTCCATACGAAATAATCCAGGGGGTTTAAGTCCGGGGATCAAGCAGGCCATGACAAGTGAGGTCCACCTCGATCAATCCAGCAATCTCCATATGTTACTGTTAAAGACTCTCGAGCAACCACACTAAAATGCGTTGGTGCAACATCATGCATAAACCATACTGCATTTCTTGTAGCCTATTATACCTCCTCCAGGAAATAAGGTAGCGTTTGTTCCAAAAAGTTACGGTATACCTCGCCGGTAGGTTTTCCTGGTAGAAATACCATTTCAATTAACGAGTCATCCACAGTTCCAACCAAAACGTTCAACGAGAGCTGATGTTGAAAACGATCTTCAAGTATGTCATGTGGATTTTCTTCAGCCCAGACATATGTATTGTACAAGTTCCTTATTTCATTTATTGAGAAACTGGCTTCATCGGTAAAAAGAATCAGTGTCAGTAGTTGAGAGATTTGAAACAATGTGTGCAAAAGCCATTGACCGAATGCAACACGTGGAGAAACATCAGCCGGAATAAGTGCCTGAACGCGTTGTATGTGGTATGGGTACAATTACTTACATTCAAAATATTTGAAATTTTTCGAGTAGAAGTAATTGGACTTTCTTCTATCATATCCAGCACATTCTCTTTTACTTTTACCGTTCTTACTGTCATTGACGTTCCTGGTTCTTCATTTTGCTTCAATGTTTCTGTTTCATGAAGATTTTGATGAATACTTTGAAAGGTTTTTCTGTCAGGAACATTGCGGTTAGGATCGTTCAATGTACAACCGCCTAGCTTCTAATAATTTGACATCAGCAAGTCCATAAATGAAATCTATGTCGGCCATCTTGGCGTTCGTATAGCGATTCATAATAGAGGACTTCACTAACAACAGTTTCAGTACTAAAGACAGAAAATACACGTCAAATAGCCAAACGTCAATCACAATCGAACAAATTCGACACATTGAAAATGATCAATTACGTATTCAAATTCAATATCTGCAGCCGTTCGCAGTAATCGGAATGTTGTTAAAAGATAACAATGCAGTTTTATAAACTTTTTATTACTTGGTAAGTCCAGTCTAGTACGCCATACTTTTATTTCAGCTACATTCATAATTTGAAAAATACCAAAAGTAGATTTGTCGGGAATTTGTTTCGCGCTATATCTTCGAAACAAAGCGCCTTTCACAAATCATCAAAGGATAAAATATCCTGAAAATAGTCCAGGGAATAACTGAAGAACTTCTTAAATTTTTTCCGTATGTTTAATAAACACCCAGTATATATATATATATATATATATATATATATATATATATATATATATATATATATATATATATATATATATGTATGCGTGTGTGTGTGATTACCAATGTTACACGATTACATATAAAGCAATGGGCACCTTAGACAAAAGTAGGTACGAGTACATTAACAGAAAGCAATGCAAAAAAAAAATAAACAAAAAACTACTTAGAGTTGGTCCTCGATTGTGATGAAGTTTCCGTATTGTTCTCTGGTTTCGCCACTGCTTTTATTGAACTCAACTAGAGGCTCTCCCTTGGGAAAACAAAAAGAGTATTAGGTTATTTTAAAAAGAATTATTTATGTTTAACTGCTTCTTATGTTTTAGCTATGGGATGAACAGACCATAGAATAAAATATTATTGATAAAAAAGTACATTTTTGATGTTTTCCAATATTTGAGAAAATATACTAAATACTAGAACAACTCTTCGTTTTTTAAATGCAAAAGTTTTAGAGGATTTTAGGATTTTCGGGTTAGTTTTTTGTATTTAAAAAAACACAAAGGGGTGATAGAGCAATACACTTTTGGGATTTGATAAATAGACCGTTGTTTTTTTGTGTCGGTGGAATATTAATTACCCCAATTATCAATAACGGAAGCACGTTTTATATAAAATAAAGGAAAAAAATACGAAATCTTTTTTTGTTCCTTACACTTTAAAAATATACGAAAAGGATTTTCCTAAGGATAATCCACTAAACAATTTATTAAATAAATTAGAGAAATTAGGAAATAAGCCCTAGAAAAAATATAACCAGTTAATATTATCAACTGAGTATTAATCAGGAAATATAAATAATAAATTGAAGTAATTGAAGTTTACAAATTTTATTTGAAAATTGGTACTCGACAAAGTAATTTAATAGTGTTTATTGTTATTGATTTGAAGGCTTTTTGTAGATCACTATTAATCGAAATATAGGAGTATTAGCTTGATTAACTGACTGCGCGTAGCAGTTTAAATATTTATTTCCTCTGTGTTATACACAGTTTAAATATATTATTTACTTACATATAAATATAAGATATTGAAGTAATTAATTAAAATACATACTGCTTAGAAACTGGAACAATTTATACCAGTATCCGATGTTATCCAAAAAAACAAATTTTTAAGTATTGGGGATTTTGTATTTCTTTGTGGAAGTATTAAGTTGAGTTCAGGGTATAAAATTATTTTGAGAAAGTAATAAAGAGACATGCTCGTATTTAAAAATTGTCAGCTGACCAAGATATCCAAAAAGTGAACCAAAAAGCGGTAGTGTGTATTGGATGGGCATCACGTTACAGTCTGTAGCAGCTTTTTTTTTAATGTGATGATTAAGAAGCTTTGTAATTTTTTAACCGACTTCTAAAATTCGACTGCTATATATTTTTTTTCTTCTTTATATACGCTGATTACTTCGAAATGGAGGCACCGAGTTGAATAAAATTTTTTAAGTTATGTTGAAGAAGTTGCTTAGGTGATCACATATCACTTTTGTCAAAATGGATTCAGTAAATCCAAGATGGTGCCGATAATATGGCGGATAAAAAAATAAATTTTGTTCGATTTTCTCCAAAATTGGTATGGGAGAGTTTTCGGAGTCGCACATAAATCAAAAATTATTTAAAAAAAATTCAGTATGGCGAATTAAAAATTGGTATTAGGGAGTTTTTGAGTCCTTCTGGAGTAATCCAAGACATTATGATACCAGCAAAAAGCGTAGAAAAAGACTATTTGTATGCAGAGCTGAGTACAGTGTTAAAGGTTATTGTGGAACGCGCTTACGAAACAAAACTAATTAATTCACCTAGATTATGCGGCTCAGTCTTCTGTCATCATTGTTGCATTCTGGGTGAATTTTATACATTGTCGAAATTTGTTATGATCTTTTTTAATATAATAAACTGACTTATTATAAAAACACAACAAAGTTATGAATAATCCGTCTAAATTTATGTACATTCACCGTGTACAAACAAAGTTTGGTCTAAACAAAGAATACGGTTTACAGTCTCTCGTCGGCATTCATAAATTCTAGTAAGAAAACAACGACACAGCACATTCTCTTTATTATTGAATTAAAATGATAATTAAAATTGATGCAAGTCTCCTTATGTTTCGAAAATTAAATTTACGTCCGTAAGCTTTTGGATCTCTTTCATTGTTATACTGACTGCGTTGAAGTTTACAGACGAGTAGAACCGGAAACGTGAAAGAGTTTTTGTTTTTTTATTATACGTACCGTGACGATACAGTGACAATTGTTTCTATCATGTTAACCGCATTAAAGTACGTGAGGTATTTGAAAATTTTAATTGAATTTAGTTGAAGTAAATAACCAAATAGGTCAAGTAGAGTTGTTATCTGTATGTATTAAAATATGAAATTCAGTATTGATCAGCAAGATTAAAATTTAGAATTGCAATCTTTGACATTTATTTCAGGATATAAATATTCCGGAAAAGCATAGGGAATAATATTGGTTTTAAATGGAATTTGAGAATTTCTGGTTTTGTTGAGACAATCAATTTGCATTCCTTTAGAAAAAATTTTAGCCCACTTTTTAATTTCTCACCATCCTTGTTATACAAGAGGATTAGAAAAGTATCTATTAGATAATAAAATATTCTCTGGGCAGGCAAAGTAGCCATTATTTTGTATTGTTGTATCCACAATTGTTTTTAGTTGGATTCGAAGATATCTGGATGATTTTATGAAATATTAAAGGTGTCTTGGTTCATATTCAATTACCAAATTTTTTGACACGAAACCAAACTGGAACATAAACTCTCATTATAAATGTTACAATTTGTTTTATACTCTCCATTGGATTATCAGTTGCAATATGAAGCCTCAGTAGGTATTCAGCCGAGATAATAATGTTTTTGTTTTTTTTTTAAACATCATCCACTTGAGACTGCGTGAGCTAATCCCATAAATACTTCTGATCGGTAATCAATATTTCAGGATCTATAGCCACAAATTCACTTTGAATTTTTTCGAAAGTCTTCATTAAGGGTAAGTTTTCATATGTCTCCAGGAGTTTGGTAAGTGCTCCAGTAGGCCCAGCTGCAGCTCCGTGAAAATAATTTATTAAATGCCTTAGGGACAACTCATTAAAGTGGAGTAAGTATATTAGCCAATGGAAGGGTCTTTGAAGATGTTCGTATGATCCCATTTTTGTAGCCGGTATTAACATTTGTTCCATCAGCACACACACACACACACACACATCATATAACTTATCAAGTGGAGCGGAAATTGCACTGAGATCTTTTGTTCTAATGATTTCTCCTTTTCCTGATGGTACAGTAACGTGTGTGTGATATATTTTGAACAAACTTCTTTTGCTAGAGTTATATGTTCCTCAACAACAGTTTTGCGGTGATACGTCTTAGATAATTTGCTGCGCTCATTTTCTAAAGTCAAGTTTTTTTTTTCAATCAAAATAAAGTCCCCAGATGGTTGTACCTTTAAATAAGTCTCCTTCTTTGCATTTCGTATTTTATTCCCGTTCTCGACGAACTTTGCCCTTATCATTAACTGGGCATTCATCAGGAATCGCAATCGCAAAATGAATTTGAGTATCATGCCAAACTGCAGATGCAAGATCTGCGGCAGCTCTATCTCAGACTCTACGTTTATCGCAGGCCAACGACAATATACGTAATTCAATTCTTGTTTGAGAACTTTTCATAAGTTGATTATCACCGTGTCGTTCGTTGATCATACTATCGTAAATCATCGACGTAACTTCTAACAAATTACTCTTCTTTGGTTGTTCATTTTGATGGATATTTACGTTGGTAAGAATTTTGATAAAACGCTTTTTTCTTGGTATAATTTTACCAAATTTAATACAGATGGAATTTGTTGAAATATATTGTTTCTGGAATTGAATAAAATATGTTGAAAAATCTCAGGAATTTTTTTTATCTATGATGGAAGAAGAATTATTAAAAATGTATTTGCATCCTGCCAATTCTAAAAATAACTCGATATCTTTCGCTTCTGGGTGAGATCTATACTGTATTTTAAATTTTGTCATACCCTTGTAACTCTCCGTTTATCAACATATTAGTTCGTTTTTCACTTAGGATAGGAATAACTACTCTGCTTCAAATAGAGATTACAACATCTACAGATTTAGTTATTATAATCTATATTGATGGATTAACATTAGTTTCATTCTTTTCTTATAATTTCAAAAATTCAGTATGTTGCAAAACACTTCCACCACAATGGTTGGAAATCTATCGACAACGAATTCAACAGCTATATCGAGGATGTTACATGAATGAATATGACATGCTAAAAAACTATTTAATATGTCAACATTTTTGGAAATTCTCGAACTGATGAAAATTAATGTTTATTTAAGAGCTCAGGAACTTCTTTGATAATTTGAGAAATTTTACCTGCATATTCGCCATCTTGGAGTTGCTATCTAGAATTTTTGAAAACAGACACCGTATTTGAATTCAGCTACCCCAGACACTCTTTTGTAGAGTTTATATAGTGTCGTTGACTTCGTTTTATGCCTGTGAGAGAAATATTTTTGTTTTTTTAGGTTAGGTTCTAGTAGTTATCTTCTAGATTACATCACCAAACTCCTAGGTCCAGACAGACTGATTTTGATTAACATCTTAATATCACTTTGTGACTAACATTTTTTTTACATAGTTTTTACATACACAACTTCAATTTTGGAGGTTACTCTTAGTAACTTCCAACTTAATAATAATACAGAAGTAGAAGTGCGCTACGATTACAAACATTTAGGAGTAATCTTTGATAGATACGAAAATATAACTTATACGATACAAGGATAAAAAGCTGATTAATTTACGGGGCTGAGATTTGGAAACTTACAGAGAAAAATAAAAAATGAATAGAAGCTGTAGAAATGGATGCTTTGAGTAGGTCGGCTGGAATATAATGGACATAGAGAATAAGAAACGAGGAGACATAGCAACAAATGGGAATAGAAGATACCATCATGAATGATATAGAAACACAACATTTAATCTGGTACGGTTATATACAACGAATGGCTGACCCACGGCTGCCCAAATGAACCATGATTCGGTATCCAGAGTACCGTAGGAGAAGAGGAAGACCTAGGAGAAATGAGACGGAAGAAATAAGGAAAACTATGATATATATATATATATATATATATATATATATATATATATATATATATATATATATAAATATATATATATACGTCAATTTTGGATTCTCTGCTTATAATAATCTGATACTAACTCGGGCGAACTTCCACCCAAAACTGGGTTCAGCGACTCAAAATACATTAAAAAGCTCATGTGGGTGAATTGAAGAGGGCTTTTGATCCCTATAATACTCCATTTGTAAAAATATTCATGCGTTGCCTCAATTTCACAAAACTCATGTTTTGTTGTAAAATATATCATAACACACGAAATAATGAACAAATTGAAATCAAATTTAACATACAACTAAAGAAAAGTTGTCAGCTGTTTTTACTTTAACACAGTAGATGTTTTCTAATATCCCTTATACATTGATTATTTTGTGGAAAGTAGACATATAGATTTATGTGCAATTAATTTTTTCCATTTCAACATTTCATCATAAAATAAACATTTTTCAAAAGTATATAATTGAAATATCAAGATAAGTCATAATTTAAAATTTTGATTACTGTTAATATTTTAATTCTATTTGGTTTTCTCTGTTCACTTATCTTTACTAGAAGCCTGAATTATTGGATTTAATTATAATTAAAATTGACACAACAGTGTTTACATACCGAAAATTAAATTTACAATAAAAGCTTTCAAATCTTTTATGTAACCAATATTTAGCCACAGATGGAACATTAAACAGCCTATATTTTCATCGTGATGGCCAATCGACCATATGGACGATGACGTTGAACTGACAATCGTTTTAATAAGGTATTTATAATATAATTACAAAAAAATACCTACCTAGTCATAATATGAACGACTACGATTGCCTAGCAACGTTCAATTGTGACAGACTTTATGGGTGTGTCAAATTTCTTTTCAATTGTTCATTATTTTGTATTTTATAAAGTATTATGCAACAGAAATTGCATATTAATATAATTGTGTCCTAATAAGAATACTCACGAACGAATGATTGCCGTATATGGGACTAAGTTCCATCAAATTTTAAAGTAAAATATTGATCAAAACATTTTCGAAGGGAAGTATATACATTGAAGATGATCTAGAGGTGGAAGGCTTTTAGACACAACTAGTCGTGATGTAAGTAGGAAATTGGAAAAAATAGTTGTCAAAGATCGTCAGTTAAAAGGATCTGCTATTGGCAGCCGAGATTTGGTATATAAAACCTACTGTGAAGGATTGCGTTCTCTTATAAGAGAATAGGTTTTAGACAGCACAAAAGTAGAATTGGAGCTATAAGAATGCCATCAATTTTTTTTACAGTTCTACTATAGTGTCACAGTTTTAAAGTAATATTTGTTACTCAAGAACTTAAAAGTTAATACATAACATTTTACAGTAATTTTACCTCTATAGAAGGTGCCACAATATGACCACCAGTAAGTTGATGATGGTGATGATGAGGTGTTGAATGCCTTGGCATTACTTCATTTAAGTCTTCATACAGCCCGGTAGCTGCAGCTCCATCACAGTTATTTTGGGGGGAATTTTTACAAGGTAGAAAGTTTTGTACTCTTCTATGCCTGAAACAAAATAAAAAAATTTAGGGCGAGTTTCAAGGAAACATTGCGCATCATTTAGGGTTCTCAATAGCTATAAAAATGCTGATTTTTTTTGAATAACTGTTTTAAATTAAAATAGATATTATAAAATTTCCATGTAGTATTGACCTAAAATAATTTTAAAAGACTTTCTAACCGGATTAAAGCTCACTGAACACAAAATATAAAATTGGCCTTATTAATATGTTTTTTAAGACAATTAATTTTGCTGAATGAAGCGGAGAAAGTCAACTACAGCGAAATTAATTTTTCCGTTTTCAACCTTCATTTCGTTTTGCTTTGCTTTGCCAATACTGGTATGAGACAAAAGGATTTCTTTCCAGCTATTTAAAATTAGATCTCGTTTATTTTTAAATTAGTAAGGAAACTTTCTTTAAAATCTTGTAAAATTTACTAGGAAATATTTTAATAACATTTAATACAATATAATGTTGTTACTAATAATAGTAAAAACGCAAATCTCTTTTTAATGTCTTTATTTCAAAATCTTTAGTTTATATCGTAGTTAAATATCAATTTAGCATTTTGAAAATATTTCTTGCATTAATCTTTAAATTGTTTTAATGGGATATTTTTAAATTTATACTAAAGGATATTCACATGAATTGTATGAAGTTGATGCAAATTAGGAAATATTTTATTTTTATTTGTCGTTGTTAGGTTATTAGCAAATATCTATGGATCGTACATTAAGGCTAATAGTCCGATGCTTTCTGTGGACGTGCGAATAAAATAATTCCATTTCTAACAACGGTTCTTCTTCTTCTTCTTCCTCTTCTTTTTCTAGGTAGAACCAAGGTCTGTTATCTACACAATGCCTCATCGATCCTCGTTTGAGGTCGAAATCCAGCTGTCTCTCCATCTTTTGGGGGGCCGCCCAGGCGGCCGTTTGGTGTTTGGTTTCTCTCTCATCACGGTTTTTGCTAGTCTGTCATCGTTCATTCGTTCCACGTGATCTCTCCACTGCCCATGACGGTTTCGAACCGACTTCACAACATCCCCCACTCCGCTGTCCTCGCGTATTTTTGCGTTTCTTATTCTATCTCTTAAACTTGTTCCCGTGGTCATTGTCAGCGTTTTCATTTCTGTGGTTCTCATAATTTGTTTTGTCTTTGTTGTTTCATTTCTTGTTTCTGCGCCGTAGGTCAGTATCGGTCTTACACACACCTTGTAAATTCTGGCTTTGCTCTCAACCGTCATATGTTTATTGTTCCAGATTATGTCTCTTAATTGGCCTGATATCATGGCCGCTTTGTTGGCTTGTGTGCGCACTTCTTCCGTTACTGCCCTGTTACTTGTTATATGTGCTCCCAGGTATTTAAACTTCCCAACCTGTTCGATATGTTTGTCATCAACCATTAGTTTGCATCTTACCGGTTCTTTTGCTATTACCATTGCTTTGGTTTTCTCCATAGATATCTTCATATTATACTGTTGGCTGTTCGATTGAGATGGAAAAGCATTTTTTGTAAGTTGTCCTCGCTATCTGCTGTCAAGGCAACATCGTCTGCAAATCATATAATCTGAACGGTGTTGTGGCCCATTGGGTACTCAATATTTGTGCTTTTTACCTCATCAATGATTTCGTCCATTGAAAAGTGTTGGACTTAGGCTATCACCCTGTCTTATTCCTATGAATAGTGGGATTTTCTCTGTTAGAGTGTTATTTGTTTTAATTACCATGGTGTTTTTGGAATTCAGTTCGTATATTGTGCGTATGATTGCTTCGTCTATTTGTTTTCTTCGCAGTAGTTCGGTTGTGAAAGTCAATTTAACAGATCAGAATATGACTGGGAAAACTCGAAAAAACACATTTTTTTTTAAAATTAATACTGAATTAATCTAGTAACCTACTACCATCCATAATCTACTGCTGTCTGATCAAAACTGATCCCATTTATTGAGGCAAAGGATGCAGTGAGACATTTGATTTCTGATGAAAAAAATTGTCAGAATTCGCACTGCGTACTGCAAAGGTGCCCATTTTGACGAAATATTGCGAAAAATCCTAATCCTGTCCAGATGAACCAGGAGGGGGGATGCACTTGCACCTTCTTGGCTCCTAGATAAATTGAACCATTAAACATTTTCATGAATCATTATTACACACGATATCATACGTTATTTTTAAAATTTACTTATATCTCAGAATTTATTGACATGTATTAACAATACGTTTACTGCGATTGTACTGCTGTTGTAATTTAAAATAAGAACAATTTATTTAGTATATAAAGTAATACAATCCAAATGATAAAATTAGGGTTTGAATAAAACCTTTATTTTCCTAGGTTCTTTACCAAATTTATTGATAACTGAGTCAGTAAAGTTCTTATTTGCCGCCACTCTATCCTTGTAACCACTGAGCATGCAAAGGCTGCTGAACTTGCTGTCACTCATTGTATTCCTTCGTAGGGTGCTGAACGAACGTTGAATTGTGCACGTCGTTACTGGCAGAGTTAGTCCAATTTTTATTGCTTAGATACAGCTGGATAAAATTAGATAGCGTGCCCAACCAAATCATTATAATCAGTCTTATGGGAATTTAAGACTTTTTCTATATTCCACATGTCAAACCGTGACATAGCTTCGGCTGCGAAATTCGGTAAGGGATTAACGTACACACTTACGATGTTTTCTATTATATTTTGGAAGGATGGCTTGTCCAGATGAGTAAAAAACTTTTTCGTTTTTTGAGAGAAACTATCCTTCAAGGATGAGTGTAAGTAGGGAATGAAGTTTGTTATCCTGAACAAATCTTATCATAGCTTCGGCTGCGAAATTCGGTAAGGGATTAACGTACACACTTACGATGTTTTCTATTATATTTTGGAAGGATGGCTTGTCCAGATGAGTAAAAAAGCTTTTTCGTTTTTTGATAGAAACTATCCTTCAAGGATGAGTGTAAGTAGGGAATGAAGTTTGTTATCCTGAACAAATCTTCGCCATTCAAAAAATGGATTAGCCTCGTGAATTTGCCTAGCAACTGCTCGAGGCTGCTTCATCTCAATATCTAGTTTTTCATAAATATCTGTTGCCTTTTTGAAATTTGTGGCAAATTCTGAAGAAGCATCTTTCCGATGAATTTCAAACACACTTATCAGTTTAGTAACATGCTCATGTACGATTTTCAAATTCATATTAACTTCCTGTAATTTATTGTAAACAGGCTGTAGTAACATGGAATGTCTAGCAATCATTGCTAATGTTACGATATAAGTTGGAGTAGTCACTGCTTGGAATAGTTGATAGCCATCATACCCTTGGCCTACAGTTTGTTTAAATCTAAATTACTATCGATCAATAATTGAATAATTGTTTCTGATATCGGCCCTGCATCCAGTTCCTTGAATGACTTATATCCTAGAAATTCTTCATGGATAATTGGGTTTATTTCATTCAATTAAATTTACATATCTTAGTCCACTTTCGCATCGTTGAGTGAAAGAAATCACCCGTGGGACATGCAGGTCAAACAGTATCATTTAATCGTAAAATATTCTATCGTCATTTAACAGATGAGAATATAAATGGGAGATTCACCACAAATACTTTTTTTGTTTAACATTGGATTAATCTAGTGTTCGTGGTAACGTTTATCTGCTAGCCGCCTTTGGATCAAACAGAGATTATCTAAAAACGTAATCACCAAAATCCATGATATCCCAGTGACTGATGCGAGTGATTGAGGTTGTCAACGCAGTGAGACATGTGATTTCTGATGAAAAAATTCATCAAAATCCGCACGTTCGCGGATGTAGTGGACGATTAGCAGGACCAAAAAATGTTACTTTCATATGACACCTCTGGCAAATCAAGCGTTATAGTGGGTCCCAGATTGCTGACTAATACATTCTGATTTCGCAAACCATAGTTGATGAACAAAAAGTTAAATGATAAAAGTTTCAAGTGATTTTATTATTGATTTAGTCCTGCTGGTCGTGGTATTTATTATTGAGATATTATTTGAAAATCAGAATTTTTTAAAATTTTGCTAAATTTTAACTTTAAATTTATTCTTACTACTCGCATAGTATTTGGGATTTCACAAATATTGCGCGTTTTTTCTTTATTTTTACTTTATTTTGCGTCACCCTCTTTTTACTAAACTGGATAAAATGGTGCCTCTGTTCAGGTATATTATCGGTTCAACAATGAAATAATTTTTAAAATTAGCTCTGCATTTTCGGTGATTTTGAAACAACAAACTTTGTCTCTTTCTTATATTATTTTAGAAAATATTCTTAATTTTTAGTATACATCAATAATTTGCTTATAAAAATATAAAACATTTGAGATAAAAATTTATTATTCCCTGTTTTAAAAGACCTTTTAATCAGAAAATCCGGTTCGAAAAATAATGTTTGTAAACGATATTATTGCAAATTAGAATCGTAAAATACAAGTAAAATATTGCGATCTGAAATGCTTTGCGACAAACTGACGTTGGAATGATTCACTGCAAATAACGTTTCAAACTTTGTTTTATTGAACAAGGGTATTCCATTCTAACTATAGCCAATTTGTCAGTAAAATGAATATTTACTTCAACAGGGAAATGCTCTGGATGTTCTAACTTTGTAGGTGAATACCGAAACTTTGAACTGTTGTCCTAAATTTTAAAGTTTGTTGAGAACTTTAAACGAAAAATGTATCTGTTAAAATTTATTTATCTTCCAAATTACTCATTTAATTATTAATGGAATCCATTATAGTAGAATTTAATATTTATCCGCAGAATATTAAGCAAGTATTCATACAGATTGTTATCTACACAGTATGTCCAGATGGAAAAACAGAATAAACATCTTATCAAACATAACTGTAAACGAGTATTGTGACTATTGCTTTTGTAGATTTCCAGAAGGCATTCGACTCCGTCGAACTATGGGCAGTATTACAATCCTTAGAAAACGCAAGAATCGATTCAAGATACATAAACATCATAAAGAACATATACGAAAATGCAACCATTCAAATAAAAATAGACGACAAGACGAAAACGAACCCCATAAAACTACAAAGGGGAGTGAGACAAGGGGACACTATCTCGCTAAAACTGTTCACCCTAGTCCTAGAGGACATTTTTAAAGAACTTAAATGGGACATTCAAGGTATAAACATCGACGGAATATACTTGAACCATCTCAGATTTGCTGATGACATAATCTTAATAGCAAGTAATGTCCAAGAATTGAACGAAATGCTACAACAGCTAAATGACGTATCCGCATCTGTAGGCCTTAAAATGAACTACAACAAAACAAAAATAATGAGCCACGAACAGGCAAACATAACAATATAGAACCAGAGGATAGAAAACGTCGAACACTATGTATACTTGGGTCATGACATCAGACTAGGGAAATCAAACCAGGATGCTGAAATAAAAAGAACACAGCTGACATGGGCCGCTTTCAGTAAACTTGCATACATCCTGAAAAATAATTCAATTCCCATAAATCTAAAAAGAAAAGGATACGACACATGTATATTACCGGTGTGTACGTATGGATTAGAGACCATGTCCCTCACCAAAAAGTCCGCTAAAAAATTAGAAACAGTCCAAAGAGCGATGGAAAGAAACATGCTTGGAATATCATTAAGAGACAGGATTAGAAACACCGAGATAAGACGCAGAACGAAAGTCAAAGACATCGTGAAGGAGGTTGCAAATATTAAGTGGCGATGAGCTGGTCACATAGTCCGATATAAGGACAACAGATGGACACGAAGAATCCTGGAATGGAGACCGAGGGAGACAACAAGAAGCACGGGAAGACCTCAAAAAAGATGGGTAGACGACATAAGGACAGTGGCGGGCAAACAGTGGATGAGATTGGCGAAGAATAGAGAAAGATGGAAACAATTGAGAGAGACCTACATCCAGGAGTGAATGGACAGAGGTTGACAAAGAGAGTGATTGTGACTATTTGGCCAGAGAAATTAGTGAGATTTCATGTGGAGCCAAGTTTGTATTCTTATAATTAAGTCTGATATTGTCGATTACAAATTTCTACATCTTAAGTAAATTAATGCTATTTAACTAAGGTGGTGAAAGGCTATAAACTTCAACAATCAAGGCCACTCCACCTGACGATCTAGTTATACTCATCGTGCAGAAGCACAAAAAAATGCTCTCGGATTTCATGCGGAGAAGTCGGATTATAGTGATGCACACATTTTTACCCGTTGGTATTTGCTCAGCGATAACGTGATGGCAACATAGATGTGCATATTATGCATCTTGTGGATTATGAGAAGGATTTTAAAACGATCCAACTGGACAAATTAATACAGATAGTCTACATAGTCAGGCTGGACTGACGCGATGTAAGAATCATCGCTAACAAATACTAAAATGGCTAGAGTTGATGGCTGGTTAATAATAAGTACTGATACTAAAAGGGATGCATTCTCTCGCCTCTCCTTTGTAATCTGTATTACAACCATAAATTTCAAGAAACCTAAGATGAAAGAAAGGCATCATAATATATCGATCAACTGACATGGGAAGTTTGAAACTCCCCTGGATCAGTAAATTATTGTTGTGTTAGTCCAAAGAAGCAGACTTTATTATTTTATTGTAGTGCTTTGAACTTAATAATTTGGTATACAAATAAATAAAGAAGTAGGTTTTTTATACTTTAATCTTTTACGCTACCTATTTAATGTATTTAAATGGAATAACTTTATATAAATTGCAGTTCTGAAGTTTCTACCGTGACACCAACTGTTAAAAGTTATATAAACCAGAACCACTCAGGCGTGCCATTAATGACATATATCTATTCTAAATTTATTCAGTATCTTGACTATATTATCAACGGAGTTGTTATTAACAAGTTGCGATATGCAGATGATACTGTTGAGTTAGCTACAAACTTAGAAGATGTAGGGCACCAGATAAACTGCGAGTTGGTAATGAAGTTGTTGAGAGAGTTGTGTCTTATAGATATCTGGTTTGTTTGATGAATGAACCCTGGAATCTGACTCAAGAGATACAGTGTAGAATTGAACAATCAAGAAATGGCTTTAAGAATATAAGAAAAGTTTTGATATGTAGAGCTATTTCCTTGAGAGTTCGTCTTTTTTAGTGGTGTCGAGATGTGACTATTTACAGAAGTTATCTCTAAAAAATTGGAAGAACTCGAAATGTGGACATATCGTTGAAATTTGGTAATTTTATGCTTTAATAGGATAACTAACGTGAAAGTCCTTAATCCCTTATAAATAAAAATGTTTCCTAAATTTTTCAAAAAAAAAAAAAAATTGACTATTTCACCCACATCAACAACAATGTTGAATTTAAAATCTTTATTTTATTAATGAAGCTGTAAGCAGAAATGCGCATCGGGTGAAGCTTCCTGTTTTCTCAGGTTAATAAGACATAATTTTCTGTTTATTTAGATTAGCTTATTATAGAATAATTCGTTGCAAAATTCGATATCAAATTTAAAAAGAATAGACATATGTTTAAATTGAAAGTATTAACAATAATATTATTTGGACCCTGTATACTTCAACTAAATAACTCATTTAAGTTAAGCACAACAAATTATTTATAACATTCTTAAGATTAGCTAAGATTTTGTTCAAAACCTCGTTCTAGGCTACCGAGCATAAAAATCACTTCGTCCTTTTGCTTTTTATTCACAATAATAACGCGCCAACAGGTTATTTTTACTCTCTAACAGTGACTGACAAATTATTTAATAGTACAAAACAAGTAAAAAGAATTAAAGAAGAGAAAAGAATAATTGTCTGGAAAATAAGATTTGTCACAGTCAACTCGAAAGAGAAACATTAAAGCCTTTTTTATACAAATTGCTACTTGAAGTTTATGTTTTGTGAGGCTATTTTATTTAGAAGGATATTAAAATATTCAACTCGACAGCGTGAAACTTATATATATATATATATATATATATATATATATATATATATATATATATATATATATATATATATATATATATATATATATATATATTCTTCATATTATTTATATGAATAAAAATGCAAACAATTGACGTTTCGCCCTGTGTTTAGGGCATTTTGAAAATTTTTTCATAATTTTTTTTCATTATCCTAAAATTATTTTTGTATAATTAAAAACATTTATAATAGACTATTTCAACATATTAAAAAACAAACACCAGTTTAAAAAACTATCATAAATTTAAAATAGATCTAATTTGCAAATACGAACCTTGACATTTTGTTAATTAATAATAAAATTCTACATTTGTGACTTCTATTTAGATACTGAGGATATGAAAGGTGAATTTATTTTATTTTTTATATATTACAATGGATCAAAAAACCAAAAAAAAAACGCACACATTAAATTTATAGTTAAGAGGATATTCAATTTTAGTATTTATTAACAGGATCGAATACTTAATATTTTAATTGAAATAAGGCTGGTGTTAATGTGGCTCAAATTTCCTTTATCCGTTCTGTCATTAACAGTGTTTTTATCTTTTTTAATTTCCAGCAATTCCTTTATTTGCAATATTTGGTAATTTATATTTTTGTTCCTAATCGTGGCTTTGTTGTAATCAAAGGCATGTTTTCATCCTGTGTGTGTTTGTTCAGCGTTGTTGAGGCTTTTTTTGTATATTCATGACCATTTAATCTATCCTTTTGGCTCGTTATGCCCATATATTTCTCGGTACAATTTCTGCAAGGGATCGAGTATACTACATTTAATTTATTTATGAGCGCTAAACAAACACACACGGGATAAAAACATACCTTTAATTAATTACACCAAAACCATATATATATATATATATATATATATATATATATATATATATATATATGTATATATATATATATATATGTATATATATATATATATGTATATATATATGTATATATATATATATATATATATATATATATATATATATATATATATATATATATTTCTAATAATGTGTAGAAACATTTTTATTTTAGTTCATGACAATTCCGGAAAAATTAGCAAGACAATTTCGATTTTACGAAGACTGATATTTAAGTTTTAGAGTAGAATATTTATATTTTTGTATTTTAAAGGAAAATGAATCCGAATTAAAAAAAAAAACTAATGGTAAAATATAGATGATTTATGATTGAAACTAAAAGAATAAAAAAAAAGACACAGTATGTATCGGGCATGCACCATGATACGGTTTTTTAGCAGCTGTTGACGTTCTTAATTCTTTTCTCGGAATTTCGTTGTTTGTTTTTGAGTTAATTGAAGGCATGCTCCTTCAAGGTGTTATCGGAAAGATATTGAAACATTGGAGTAAAATTTTAATTTGAGGTATATAGTAAGTGCTATTCTATCAAGTTTTTTTAAATACAAACAAATAAACAACAGATGTAAAAATGACAAGGTCACAAGGTTATGACAAACAGACGGACGGACAGTTATGAAGAAACTATAAGGGTTGGTTAAGGAACCTTAAAAATAGTTATAAGATACGCATAAGAGAAAATAAATAGTGCTTTCGTATAAAGAGCCGAAGAAAGGAATTACAAAAATTGTTGAAATTGCAATTGAGCCTTTTTTAAAATTGTTAACAAATAGAAAAGGAATCCAGAGGGGTGATTTTCAAAGAAAAATGCAGTTGACAGTTACTGGAGATAATATTGAGTATATATATATATATATATATATATATATATATATATATATATATATATATATATATATATATATGTATAAGTATCTAGATATAGTTAATCTTCTAACTTTAAAAGAATAGAGATATTCGTATCTTTTATATAAAATAAAACGTTTTATTCATTATTTGGAGTTTCTTTTAGATTATTTCAGACAAAAATATGTAAAGCAACAAAAATTCTTCCTTAAATTTCACTAGAAAAATTGTCTATCTCCTGGTAATTATTGTTGAGAATTTTTTTTATATTTTATGTCTTCTTGCATATGTCAAAACAAGCTCTAATCAATAATAAAAACTCATTTACAGTTATAAACAACCAAAGAACCACTTCATATCATTAAAAGCAAAAAAATGTCCACTTTCAATATAGAACATTTATCAGGCAAATATTGTACACGACGCCTAGTACAATTGTGCATTCCAGGACAATGTATTTCGTAAACCACTCCAGTCTTGCTAATCTTTATGATCAACATCAGTCAGAAATTACAGAGAAGTCTACTTTGTGTAGCTCACAATCATCACAACGGTACATAAATAAAGGTATAAATATTCTCTACAGTCTGTCTCTGTTTATTATTGTTTGCAGCACTCTCTGATATGCCTCATTTCATTTTAGACATCGTATTGCTTTTACATCAAACATATCTGTTTGTACGTTGTTTAAGATGAGGCCACACACAATTAGTTATAAAGGTATTAATCCAAATTAAAGAGTGAATAAAATGGAAAATAGAATATATTTTTCTGTAATATTTAGAAATTATATTATTATGATATAGTAAGCTTAAAAAGGTTCAATGATTATACATTTTTGTCTAGAATTTTCTAAAATATTATTTAATATTTGAAAAACGACCCTCAATTTTTTCAATATTTTTTATTGGGGAAATAATATTTTTCTCACAGAATGTTGAACGTTGATTTTTTATTTAATGTTGGCAGCACTTGCTATGTTATCAAAAATATTAGTATTAGCACTGTTTTGCGACCCGAAGGTACCCTTTACAACTTTTTAAAATCTCATGGAAATATCCTACTTTAATTAAAAGTTGCTCGTGAGCAAATATTAAAAAAAAACATATACGCATTAAATTGAAAATATTCTTCTTTTTTTGAAGCCGGTTAAAAAATAAAAACATAAAACGAATTTTTTTTAACATGTTTTCAAAGTATATTTCTTTTCCTCAGTAAAGGAAGTTGTCAGTTATCGTTAGTGAAGTTCTTTAAAACTTCTGCGAGTTAATTTTATATCAATTTCTACGTAAACTCGTGCGAAATAAGTATTACTTACTTATTCACATCAGCAACATGGCATCATTTCAAATCCCGCTCATTCCTGTTTCTAGCAGAAATATTGGATTGTCTTAATATAACATCGTTCGTGCATTATAACATCTTAGTTTGTTTCTTACTTTGGATAAAAGCCTGACGATTTAATTTTAGTACATTAAATTTGGTAAAATTAAAAAATATATGATAATATTATTTGAAAACCTAAAAAACGCTATTTATTATACTCATGTGAGACGGAGGGAACGGGTATGGAAATATCTAATTCATATATAACGACTTGCCATAAATTCTGCTCATAATAAATGGACGTCCAAGTGGACCAAAATCAAGAAAGTATAAATATTTATTTGTTTACTTTCTACAGAAAATAATCAACTGTTCAGTCGGTAAAAATAAGACACTACCTTTCACACTTTGTGTAGGGTTTTCCCTCCAGGAAAAAAAATTGTAAGGGTCGATAAAAATGTGAGGAAATAAATTTAACTTGAAAAAAAATTTGATATTCCCACGAAATTTTATCATTTATTATTTTCTGAAATGCACATACCACTGGAATTGATTTCCCTGATGGCGCAGAACCCGGGGCATTCTATATGTGAGCGATGAGTCACTGACAGAGATTGTGGACTTTAGGTTTTAGCTTCGTTAAAACTTTGGAAATCACCGAGAAGTGTAGTTGTACATACCTTGCCAATTTGATATCAATATCGAAGGAAGATGAGGTTTCATGGAAGTCAAAGTATGTGATTTCTAGGGAAGATTGGAAAATTTCCATCCAATCCTCGTATGTAGAGATTCGGTTTAGAGAAGTAAGAGTATGTTTAGAAAACCCTCATTATTTTTTCTCTGAGATGGATGAGATAGGAATGGCATTAAAGATATCCAGGCTTACCATTAGTTTCAAAAGTAATCGAAATTCGAATTATTTTCCAAGAGAAAAACTTTTTAGCTTTACTACTTAATATTAGCCTAAAATTATTGTATTAGTTAAAGTAATGTAAAATTATTAAAGTGAAATAAATATAAACATAAAAGAGTATCAAAATTGGTTAATAGTTCATAGAACTCTAAACTTACACTAGGTTAATGCCAACAAATTGTCGCCAATTTCTCAACGAAGCTTTATATCAACTAAAACTGTGGAAGATGGTTTTAATATAAATGCCGTCGTCCATTTCTATGTCTGACAGAAATATTGAACTGTCTAAATAAAACATTGTTCCTGCATCATAACATAAATTTGATTTATTTTGCGGAAAAGAACCAGTGAATTTAATGTAAGTTAGTATACACAGTACATAGTACATTTTAAACCATACCTTAGGATATTATCCTTATTAATATAATAAGGTTAAAAAGGGTTAAGGTATTAAATAGGTAAATAACACTGTTTTAAAGGATCATTTTCTCTAAAAGCTTCTGCCTTTTTGCTTAAAAAGGAAAAAAATGAGCTGGAGAGCACTTTTTTTTTTAAGTTTTGCTGAGATGTGAAAGTATAAATTCAATGGAAACCCTCGGTTTTATTTCATGCTAGCTCTCTTGATGTTTATTTCAGACATTCACTTTTAAAATTATTTAAAAGTAGGAATGGCTAAGTAAAATGGTGTAAAATTAGGAAAAGTATTAGGTAATACATGGTCTCAAGGAATTCTCGCCTGAAATAATTATAAACTTTCTCATATATTATGTTTCCGCAAGCAATTTTAAATTGTCTTTGAATATCATTATCATTTTTGATTTGAAAGATATATCGTTGTTGAAATCTCCCCCCAAAATAGTCTAGTTTCAACAACTGAAAAAGTATAAAAGATAAAAAATAATGTAAAACCAGTAAATTTTACATGAAAATCTATAAAAATATTTAATTTATTTTTTTTTTTCTATCTTGAATAACAACGCAGAGGCATGTCAAATATAACAAAATTTCAAAAACTCCTTAAGTTAGCTATGGTCGGTTTATATGGCATTGAAAATGCTACCCTGTACAGGTCCTAAACTGCTAAACTAAAAATACATTGAAAAATGATGGTAATTGGAAGGGTAACGATATTATCATTTTTTAATTTTTATAGAAATTTACCTACTGGAAAACTTCATTATGTTTTCCTATAAACCTTTTCATAAAATCAATGCACCTCTATAATTTTTTAAACTTTATAATTAAGTTTAATTTTATTTTTTCTTTCATTAATAATATTTTATTTTGTCTGTGTACTTAATACTTCCCACTTTATAAACTTGATTCAACATTGAAAATGACTGGTTGCAACTCTAAACTTTACTGAGCAAAATTATAATCCTATCGAAGTATGGGCAATTTGTCAACAAAGTTAATATTGTTCAAAACCGAAAAACGGTATACCTTAAGAGTCGCAAAGTTTTAAGAACATAATACGGAATTCCAAAACTTAAAGGTAAACTTTTTATACAAAAGCATTTGAAGCTTTTTCGATAAATACGTAACAACACCTACACAATGGCCGCTTTACAAAAAGTTTGAAAAAGAATAAAGAATTTAGCTTTTTGTATTGTAAAAACTTTATTTCCGATAAGTTAAAAAACTTAATTTAAATATTTGTGAGAAGTTTTTCTTTCTGTTGAGATAAATTGATTTCTATCGTTAGAGAAAATTCAATTTTCCATGCATAAAAAGTTTTTGTGATCCAATAAATATAAAAAGGAAATATTTTATTAAAACTGGGAAAACAAACAATTTTTTAAATTATTAAATATAGCAAATAAGTATATGAAATTTATTGTTTCAAACTTCCGAAAGAAATTTTCTTAGTTAAACTCGTCAATAAAGTTTCTGCCCATAGGTAGTGAATTAGTAACATTTGTGGAAAGTATCTACTTATTAGTGATATGCGTGTCATGGCTGGTTTGGTCGAGTTTCGAAGTTAGTGCTTGTTTATACATGTTTGAGGAATACTGTACAAAGAAACAAATTTTATAATTTAGCTGCTGGAGTTTTATATTATTTCCCAACGCGAATTAAATGTTTTAGTAAGTGATCTAAATTTAACAAAAGCACCAGCAGAATTTCTTGGCTCTCATCTCTAGTAATTGATTTTCTTTACTGGATGATATAAATGAGCTTTTTGATGGTTTCATAAATTTCTTCCAAAATTAGATTTAAAACGTTACCTTTGTACAAGGGTAACAAATACTTGTTTATTCCTAATATAGAAATATTTCAAAATAAAAATATTTCTGAGTGGAAATATATAAGTAATTTTTTCCATCGTTTTTTTGAACTACCCTGTAGGCTCACCAAACTTTATTTGAATTTATCAAAAACATCCAAGGAAACTCAGAGTCCCCCCTATACTGTGTGAAAAATTACGTATTTCTCCGTTAATGTTTTTTGTGAACAACTATGTTGGTCAGCAAAACATTATGTAACTTTCGTTTGACACAATAAAATTTAAAAAATATATACATGCGCAAACTTTAAATTTATTGCAGTTATTTTGGGAGTACAATATGAAGTCCCCAAAATATGCAGGATTTTAGCGACCAGTACGGTAGTATCAAGGAAAATTGAACCCCGTGTTCGTTGGACTTTGAGGAAATATCAATTATAATAGCAATTCATCCGATCATTCTTAAGACTTATATTTTTTATGTAAATTAATGTTTTAAAGATAAAACAAATTCAAATTCTACATTGATCTAAACTTTTTATTATATTTTTTCTTAATTAGTATCACCCATTTCAGGAGTATGAAAAGGCTTCTAATTTCAAGACATCTACGAACCAAATTCACAAACTCTTCAGGAAATACTAAACATGATATTTGCATGATGTGGGAGTGAAGAAGAATCAATAAATCCTCAAAAATTAAGAATAAGACCCTTCATAAGAAAAACTAAAATATTTGGTGGTGTCACCATGGAGAAATTTCGCAGTATAGACGTTCTTCAGATACTGAAGTGTCATTAAATGTTGGTAACTACACATCTATTGTTCAAGCGTACATTTTTGTAAGAGAACTACATGTACAGAGGGCTGGAACAACGGACTCGAGCTCACAAACCTATAAAAATATGCTTAGAGAGTGAAATCTTACTTGAAACAATTGAATCAAACAGCTGCACGTCCAGAACTGTAAGGCATTGTCAGAAGAATTTAAACAGCTTGGGGCAACAAAATAAAATTACGCGAATATAGAAACTTGGAAGCTCTGAGCTAGAGACCAATGAGTTATCAAATTTATTTGTCAAAAGAGGGACAAAACCAGTGTTAGGGCAGTAGGGTGGGCGATTTGATACGATATTTTATAGTATCGATATTTTAGCTTTCGATATCCGATAACTTGTAGTAATATTTTAATGCTAGTATTGATACATTTGGTTGGGTATCAAAACATACAATCCGGGATCGAAAAAGTAGCTGCTTTCTATTGTCGCTCGGGTAAGCCGTTTCTACGGACATTTGCAACTTGCTGTAACAGAGTTGGTAAGTTAGCTTCCTGAATTTTAACAAATGTGATTCAGTTTTACGATGCAGGAATCATGAATTTGCAGGGTATTGAAGTATTTAAAAATAAACAATAAAGCCCCTGGGCCAGATAATATGTACTCCGAGACTTTCAATTTGATAAGTGAAGATAACTTAAAAATACTGGTAAGGCTTTTCAACCAGATCTACGATACTGGAATATTTCCTGAGGACTGGCTCCGCTCTACATTTATCACACTGCCAAAATCAGCTAATGCACGAGCATGTAAGGACCACCGTCTTATTAGCCTAATGAGCCACTTTTTAAAGCTCTTTCTGAGAATCTTGCACACTAGACTATACAGAAGATGCGAAGAGGCTAGTGGACTTAGTCAATTTGGTTTTAAAAATGGATTTGGAACCAGGGAGGCCGTTTTCAGCCTTTGTATGTTGGTGCAAAACTGCCTTGATCAACAGAAAAACGTTTTCATATGCTTCATAGACTATGAAAAAGCTTTTGATAATGTGAAACATGAGCTTTTAATAACATGCCTTCAAGATCTGGGCCTGGATGATAAAGACATTAGACTTATTGCCAATCTATACTGGAATCAGACAGGGGAAATGCGAATTAACAATTTAACAACAGAAGAATTCGAGATAAGGAAGGGTGTTAGACAGGGTTGTATTTTGTCACCAATGTTGTTTAATATGTATGTGGAAAGAGCATTCGTTGAGGCGGTCTCGAATAGCTCTATAGGAATTAAAGTTAACGGCATTCCCATCAATAACATACGCTATGCAGATGATACTGCAATCATAGCAGATGATGCAAATGATATGCAAACGCTATTGGATGCTGTTAACGAGGCAAGCAAGCGAATCGGGCTAAAAATTAATATCAGCAAGACAAAATTTATGGTTGTGGCTAAAGATAACATACCTAACATCAACCTGAACATCGAGGGACAGACCATTGATCAAGTAACCAAATTTAAATACTTAGGTTGCCTCGTAAACGATAAGTGGGACCCGGAGCTCGAAATTAGGAGTAAAATAGAACAAGCCAGAACCACCTTTCTGAAACTTAAAAGGTTCTTGACCAACAAAGACCTGAGATTTGAACTAAGATATAGGATGGTCAAATGTTATGTTTGGTCCGTTCTTCTGTACGGTGTGGAAACATGGACTCTCAAATCAACAACCATAAATAAAATTGAAGCGTTCGAAATGTGGACGCTAAGGCGAATGCTTAGAATTCCCTGGACCGCCCACATAAGAAATGAGGAGGTGCTTCAAATCGCCAACCTAGAAGATCGCGAACTGTTTGAAAACATTAAAACGAGAAAAGTCTCCTACCTTGGCCACATTTTGCGTGGAGAACGCTATTATTTCCAGCGTCTTGTGCTGGAAGGGAAGATCGAAGGAGGAAAGAGAGGATTGGGTAGAAAAAAACTGTCCTGGCTCCGGAACATCCGCCAGTGGACGGGAATGCACGATTTCCAGACACTCCAGAGTGCTGCTATTGATAGAATTATATGATGGGAAGAGGTCGGAGGACGCCTACGCAGGAATCTGCACGGCACTTTGAGAAGAAGAAGTATTTAAATTTTAGGAACTGATTAATTTAAATCCTTCATCAACGGTTGAAATTTATTTGTTTTATTAAATCGTAAAAGTGGAAAAATATTAAGAGCTTTTAATTTTAAGAATTTTTGAATATAATATTTATTTAGTTATTTATTTATTTATTGATGTTTATTTATCTCATTTATTATTTTTTTTGTTTTTATTTATGTATCTGTTACTTAAAGTTTAAACAGTGATAATTTGTGTTTTCTTTTAGATTTTTTTACTACAAGAAGGACGTCCAATATGTAAATTATTTGTTTATATACGTTTATTTATGTCGTTTATATTTTGTTTTATTTTTCTTACCTTTTAGTTATGTTTTTTTATTTTGATTTTGTCAATAGTGAATAAAGAGAAAAGTGATTACAAACTTTAAAGTACATAATATCTATTTTTTATTATGTTTTTATTCCTATACAATAATCAAGTAATTTTATTTTTATAATATATCTCATGCCGATAGATATTATGCTATTATTTTAGTATGTGCTTACAATATTACTATATTTTAAACAATTATTGAATTTCCCAATATTTGTGTTTTGTGTATATTTGATTAAATAACTCGGAATTTATTCATTGTAATAATATTAATTTAAATTGCAATACGAATTCTAGGATTTTTGTATAAGAATATCCGTATTTTCAAGGTATCGTTACTTTCTTGTTTCGATACCATTTATTACGATAGGGATCGATATAAAATATCGACACTTTTAAGAGTATGACACATTCTTACAAGTGCGGTACAGCAAAGATTTTTCTGCTAGTTTACTCGGCCACCAAAAAAATGAAATATAAGAATCAGTAAATTATGAAATCTATTTGGCGTCAGCCATCGGGTTTTTGAATCTGCAAATTGCTTTCTCTAGCATTTGTAATCTCTTAATAGGATAAATATAAATTTTGGAAAAAATCGGACAAAATAATTTTTTGTCCGTTATATTGGATCCGCTAAATTGAATTTTTAAAAATTAATTTCAAATTTGTTATGTGCGATTTCAAAAATTCCCTCAGCAATTTTGAGAAAATCGGACAACATTGATTCCTTTGTACGCCATATCGGATCCACTATATTTACTTGTCAATTTGCAATTTGTCTGTTTAAAAATTCAAAATGGAAAATTTCAAAATTTCGAAAAATATGATATTATAGAATGTTAGATTAAGTGTAATAAACACTAGCAGAGAGCCTCTGATTTATATTTTGAACGGTATCCGTAGCGGGAACAATCCAACCCGGCAATTTTTAGGAGACTAGCGGAAAACAATCAATTTTGGAAAGCTTTTAGTTTCGTTAAATGCACATTAGATGGTACTGGTTCCATTCAACTGCAATTTCCGTAATACATGTATAAATTTTCATAATATGAAAAAATTAACTCCTGACACTTAAAAAGTGTTTTTAGCACAATTTTCAAGTAATCCGCCACTGCCCATATCTCTTTGTCTTTCTTCTCCAATTACAATCATCGCTTTGTCTTAATTATCTCAACTGACGAAAATAAAATAATTAATAGGCCCAAATTAAAAACACAACAAACGATTTATTATCTCAGACCGACTATTAAGACCGCAGGAAATCTACTGCTAAATTGGAGCTTGGATTAAAATACCATAAAACGTGACACTTTACCGTTGAAAACAGCTGTTTTTCACATATATCGTGGCAGAAGTGAACAGAACGCGCCATCAATATTAAACAGACTCCTTTAGTAGTCTCCTAGCGAGAGTAAGTTATGTGGTAAAACGGTTTCACCTATCTATTTATTGAATTCTTGATAAAAAGACTATGTTTTCGTGTGTAATTTCACTGAAACGTTGTTTTTTTTACAGATTTCGACTGTTAGGTACCTGGATTAAATATTTCTTTCGATGATACTGTAATAGTTTATTGGCTGGAGTGGCCATAAAAGAGAACAGGATTTATGGCAGCTCTTGCGTGCGTAGGCCAAAAGAATAAAAGTTCAAGCATTACCTCTTCAAAGTTTTCTAATTTAATAGAGGGCGCTACTCAATTTTTTATAAGGATAATATTTTAGAGTGAAATCCCACACAATATAACCTACTTTCTATATAACTTAAACTATATTAATCCAACTGTTTTATGAGTGTGGCTCATAAAGTACAAGCTTCTCTAGACCAATGATCAAAGTCATAGATCGAGATAGCTTGTTGCATATTTAACATTATAGCGATTTGACTAAATGATAATCGTATTGGAAAAAATAAAATATATAAACTTTATTTGTAAGAACTGACATTCCGTGCTGGCTATCCAAAAAAACATATTTACACTCTTTCAAAGAATTAAAAAAAATTAACTATAATGGAATTGCTTTGAGCTGGAAAATTATAATTTTGAGGAAACTTAAAACCGAAAAATTCAAGTTAAATATGTTGTCTACAGAAACACTTAATTTTCCCGGTCTTTTTTATTGAATATTCTCAATTAATCCGTCACCTAAAACAAGGAAGAGCGATTTATTGTTTTAGATATAGTGTAGAAAGAGATAGAATTGGTATTTATACAAGATATATTCATGTCAATATAAGAAACTAGCAGGGAATGAATGAAAAAGGGGTGGTAACACTATATTATCGATGCCTAGGCCTCCATTGGGCCCTTTACATCCCACTATAGCTGCAGGTTATTTGAGGCCGATCACCTTTGCGAATCCAAGCAGCCTCGTTAATTGAACTGCTTCCGGTAACAAAATTGTATCTCCGAAATATCTTTGTCTCAGTCCGTTGAGTGCTGGGCACTCTCTGAGGACATGGACCACAGTTTCATCCTCCTCCAAACACCATCTGCACGTCGGGTCGTCTTCCACACCGATTTTATGAAGATGGCCCCTGACGTGACAATGTCCTGTCAACAATCTCACCACAATTCGCAGCTCTTTCCTTCCCAAGGAGAGAAGCTCCTAAGTACGCCATGCGCTAGGCCTAGTTATATGTTCCTTAGCATACCTCATTCCAGGAGCTCCTCTCCATGATTCAATAAATTTGCTTTCCAGCAACTAGCAGGGAATTCAATGCTGTCATGCAAATATTTGCACGTAATGGTGACCAGTTAGAGGGGGGGGGGCAAAAATTCTTTACAAGAGCAGTGCAGTTTTATATGCCAAGTCAGTGTTACCAGACCTAGGAAAATTTCCCTAAATCTAGGGAATTTTGCGACATATAGGGAAAAGGGGAATTATATGTCTATTTTGGGGAATTTTTGATAAGATTGTATAAAAACTAATAAATAATGTTTTTTTACTCGTTGACATATAAAACAGCTTAGAAATCTTGAACGCACTTGCATATGTGGCAAGCAACCAGTGGAATTTACTACATGATGTATTAAATGAAGATTCATTACTTATAAAATGAAAATAAATACATCTGAATAAATAAAATTTCTTAGCATTAATAGGCAGAAATATAAAAGTCCTACAGTACTTAACACCAGTACCAACAGAATGACGACCGTGCATTCCAAAAATGAACAAATTTGTTTATACAACCTAGAATTCACCTGTGCCTCGTTTTCCGAATCGAAGAGAGGCCTTTATCATGCTAGTTTTTAATTTTATGTTAATCACGCAATAATTCTTAAACAAGTTCAGTATGGTAACCCTACTTTTATATAAGTAAATGCTCAATTAAAATGAATTATAATAATATTTTATTATTTTGTGTATATCGCCCTAAATACGTATTTTTCTGCACAGTTGTTTGAAAATATTAAAGTTATGTATTAAAGGAAATCTAAGTATTTATCAACAGGAACACAACGTTGTATCGAAGACGCATCTTTCATAAGAATTGAAGCCTTCCTACATTACTTTTAAAATAAGAGTTAACTTTTTGAAACGTTCCTGTAAACCATATTGTTCCTTTCTTAATCGTAAATATTTTCTCCAGTATTACATATTTTGCATGAAAATATAATCTTTCAGACAAAAACCCTTTTTCTTTTTCGATAAACTAAATTTAAATGCTTTATCATCCTCAAAGGAAGCTCTTTGAGATTCTTTTAAAAAGAGAGTTCTTCACAAAATCAAGAAAGCGAAATACAAAGAAGAGAAAAAGTTTTTAGATTGATAATATTACTTTTAATCGATTCTCGTTAACAAAGACGACTTACAATTAGATATATTTCTAATAAAAAATCAAATAATCTTAATTTATTATAAAAATGATATTAGTAGTTAAGATGCTTCAAGAGAATTTAATAAACGTTAGAGTTCCGAAATAAAAATTGTAAAAGTAGAGAAAATATTAATTTTAGAACGATCAATAAAGTGATGGTAAGATACGAAAAATGTAATAACGATGACAGGAAATTCAGGCGAGATTGGGTCAGTATTATACGTGACGTACAATGCATGCTTTAGTCCCAGCAAAATATTGATGGCAAAAAATAATACTTATAGAATAATTGGTCTTATATGTTCTTTCTTACATGACATTCACTATGTAAAAGCTGTTGAAGCAATAAGAAAGAAGCAGACACCCTTTTGAGATACCTAAGAAGTAATTATCATTGAGAAAAGAGGAGTTAATTCCGCAAAATATCAATAAATATATTTAAAAAGAAAAAAAATTAAAAATATACAAAAAAAGAGGAAAATGAAATGGACATTACATAACATAGTATAAAAAGATGAAGCAAAACTTTAATTCAAGATTTAAAAAAAAACATAACCTACTTAACAAAATGCATTAAAAGTAACAAATAGATTAGCAACTGTTGTATATTCCTATTAATTCAATAATTCTAGATTGAGTTTTCTACTTAGCATTTTTCTGAAGTGCAGAAAATATTTAAGTTAATTTCCTATACTAATTTATTAAAATATATATCTAAAAAAATAATTAAGAACGTACGAGCAAAAAAGAAGAGAAAAACGACATCACACAATATGAAGATATTAAACAAAATGTAAACCTAAAGAGAGTAGTAATTAAAAAAAAACCAATAGTACAAAAATATAATAATAGGGGATTTGAATATTATCCGAAAACTATTTCATATTATATTTAATGCACAGTACATAAATATAATTCCAGGAGATCTAATGTATTCTCATTAAAAATCAACTAAAACTTTGAACGGTAAAAAAGGGCGCTGAAAATGGTCATGTGACACGTATGACGTCACAGCATAGTAAACAAAGCAAGACTAAATGATTGATTTTTTGAGATTCTTATTTTTTTGCTGTTATAAAATGGTTTATGAATGGCGTGTACTGTCACAATGCACATCGACGCCTTTAAGCACTCCAGAAAACTTGTTCGTTTCTGCTCCGGCGGATTCTAAAAGGCGAAAACAGTGGTTAAAATTAGCTAGTAGAGATCTCACATGCATAGGAGCTAATTCTATGATTTTTATGGGGGATGATCAATTTAATACGAGTACATTTGTGTTTTTATATTACTGCAGTATCTTACGACTATACTGTCACAAACTTTGGTCTATGTTCTCTGTGTCAAGTTCCATCACGTGTACACAACCTATTGAGACCTCATATTAATTACTCTAGGATAAAGACATTATTCTTTTATGGATTAGATTAAACCTATAAAATCAAAGAAATTTCTTATAATCACGTACAAACTCATTAATGACTTAACCAATAAGGATTTTATACTCAAGTTTTTGATATGACTGTTAAGTGATTTCTTTGAATAAGTAAATAGTTTTAAGTAATTCATGCATTGCCCCTTTCTGCAACATACAAATTAGGATTATTTTTAATAGAAGTTCAATCATAAGTGCATTTCTAAAGAAGGGCACTGTTGAAGACTTCACAAAATTTATCTCTATATCATATTTATACCAAAGTAGTTGAAAAAATAACTACTAGTAAAAAAACTTGATTTCTACCAACAAATAGAGCAAGTGGGGTTTAGTACTGGGTTTGGAACAAACGATCACCTACAGAGCATCAAAACGGTAACAGAAAAAACTATCGAATATAATCGACCACTCGTTCTGGCTTTTTTGGATTTCCATAAGGCCTTTGATATGGTAGAGCTTGACAAAATTATGGAAGCATTACAAGCATACCGCATTGACTATCGATACACAAAGTTAATTTACAATATATACAGGAATGCAACTATGTCGGTGAAACTACACAGAAACACGGATCATATCCCAATTGGCAGAGGAGTCCGACAGGGTGATACCTTATCGCCTAAACTGTTTACTGCAGTACTAGAATATGCCTGTAAAAAACTTAATTGGGAAAAAAGAGGCCTGAATGTAGATGGCCAAAGATTAACAAATTTGAGGTTCGCGGACGACATAGTTTTGTTTTCCGATAATATCAAGGAGATATGTACAATGTTACATGAACTTCAGCTAGTGTGTGCCAATGTGGGTCTTAAAATAAATATATCAAAAACAAAATTTATGACCAATCTGGTACCTAGTGGAAATATCAATATTGGAGATAATGAAGTGGAGCTTGTGAAAAAATACATATACCTTGGACACGAAATAAAGATCACAAGAGATAATCAAACACGCGAGCTACGGAGAAGAGTAAATCTCGCATGGGCAGTCTATGGAAAACTTAAAGACATCTTTAAAAGCGATATACCAATTTCTTTAAAACGTAAAACGTTTGACCAATGTGTGTTACCGGTGCCGAAACTTTGACATTGACAACAGCAACTTCTAAAATGCTGCAAATAGCTCAGAGAAAGATGGAAAGGTCAATGCTAGCGTGACCGAGTTAGAAATGAAGACCTGAGACGAAAGACAGGAGTTACCGACGTAATTTTCCGAATTGCCACACTTAAATGGAACTGGGCCGGATATGTCGCCCGAATCAGTAATGGAAGGTGGACGAAGAGATTATTCGAGTGGAGGTCGAGATTAGACAAAAGAAGTAGAGGAAGACCCCCTACTCGTTGGACTGACGATCTCAAGAGAATTGCAACAAATTGGATGCAAACGCTCAAGATAGAGCATAATGGGCAAGAATGAGGGAGGCCTATGTCCAGCAGTGGACGCAAAGAGTTGGATGAAGAAGAAGATGAAGAAGTAAACTGTAAAGAATTCGTAAAAAATAGATCAGTAGACAACCCAAAAATAGCTTGAAAATCCCAGGAATTATTAAAATCGCGTACCAGTAAACTGTTCGTTTACCTATATGTGACGTCATCAGAGTTGCACTCAATCCTGGAGCGTTTCCCATTACGTGATCAAACATAAAAATAATTTTTATATGATCTATTTTCTTATGGAATTTAAACATATTTTAATTCGGAAAATATACGTTATTGCTCTTACATGGAGTTTTCTACACGGCACACGGCATTTACTCTGTAGATAGTGTTACATCAATTAGAGAGGCGAAAATCATTTTTAATATGAGTTAATTCCGTATTCTAATATATTAATACATATATCTAAAAATAAAAAAAAATTAAGATGCTCTGAAGAAAGAAGACGAGGAAAAGGAATATGACGATACTAAGCAAACTGTTAAAAAGAGGAAAAACTGTCCAATTAAATATAAATTATTATTTTTCAAAAAAAAAACAGAACTATTTAAAAAATTAACTGAAAGTAAAAAATAAATTAAAAACTGTTTTATATTCGAATTAATTATAGATTATGTTTTTTACATAGAACTTTTTTATAGTAAAGAAAATATTATGCGAACGAAGTCCGCCTTTGCAATAACACGATCTTGGAAATATTTTTTTACCGGTATGATCTTGTGGTTACTTTTGTTCGCAACATATTATGGTTGGTTAAAAGGAATGTACAAATTTATTTTGAAATATTATACAGAATGTTTAAAAATCTATTTATTTATATGGGATATTCGTTTCCGTCTGAGTAAACCAGAGATCATCATTAAGCATTGAGATCTGAAGTATCTGGATGGGCCTGTCAACACATATATTCAGGCAGTATCCACAATATTACAATAGTTGAGAGATGCCAGAATGAAAGAATCTACATTTTTTTTGCGTCGAGTTTTAAATAACGTGTCGGAGAATATAACGTGTATAATGCTGAATAGCCTGCTTCGAGTTTGAAGTTAATGTGTTTTATAAACCTTACTTTTTGATCTAAAGCAAGTCTCAAATTTTTGAATAAATTTTTAATAATCATGTTATTTTGATACAATTTTTTACTGGCTTTTATTTACTTTACGTATTTTTATTATTAAACAGAAGTCCCACTGACTGACCCGTTTTAATTTTCAGGAAACGTTTTTTAGTTTCATTAAAAAAAAATTTTCTATTTCTAAATTAATACAAAGTTAATTTTGAAGAGATTGTAAGTCATTGAGTGTCATTTCCGCATTTGTAGCAATTGCATTACATTACAGATTTGGAAAATTGAGATCTACATATATTGTATACTCTGTGGAACCTCAGATACCACATTTAAGGTAATTGATTTGTTGCTATTAAGGATTCAGGTTAGATCAAAAGGATGAAATCAGATCTAAAGCATCGTTATTCAAACCTGTGTAATTTATGATTTATAACAAAATGTAGCGATTGAGCATGTTAAAAGCTTTCGCGAAATCGAGAAGAATTATAATAATTTGCCTCGTTACTGTCAAGGCGCCTAATTATGTCACATTATGCGTAAAGGGAAACATGTAATTTCTGTCTAGAATATTCTTCGTAATCTACACGTTGGAAATTGAAATGTTATTTTCGTTGCATTTCTTAAATAACATCAACACAAATTAATATTAAACAATTGGTTCTAACCTAACAAATTAGGTTTTTATAGATAATTTAGAATTCTTAATTAAAAAATTTACTGCTGTAGAATGTTTAAATATGAAAAAAAAAGGTTCTGTATACAAAATTAACTTAAACCCTTAAGTAAATTTTATACATCCATCCACCGCTATTTCCTATTTTCACTCGAGATAAAAGGTGCCGTCGCCAGCATATCACCTGAAATGCAGGCGATGCAAGCCAAGCCCTCTCCACCAGACCTGTAATAATTAATCAGGGGTCTTATTATCGCGGGACATCCATTAGGATATCCAGGAAGTCATTAGAGGGCCTGAAGGCTAATGGGGCACCCTTTGGAGTCACTTATCAAGCGGCCCGTGCCACCGAGCGAGAATCAATGTACGACCCTTCAGCTCTTTACCTTTACAAAATTGTATTGCCAAAGGATTGTTGGCGAGGATGAGATGGGATGATATTTACTTGAGTTTAGCTATTAAGTTATTTTATCTAGAAGTAAATTTGAAATTAATTTGTTAGAGTTAATTTTTTTCTGCATGATTTTGTGGAATAAAAATCTTGATCAATTGTGGTATATACGAGGGTGGTTTGATAAGTAACTTAGCTCGTGCATTAATAGATGGCACCAGCGTTATCTATACATTCTCTCAAATAATTCTAATAGCAATTCATTGTTTCCCAGTTGATTAAATAGAAGTGTTTTGCGTGAATAGTGAAAAATTGATATAATTAGAATGTGTGAAGTGATTTAATTCTCTCTTTTCGAAGGGAAAATAGCGAAGGAGGAGGATTTTACCTACAATGGGCGACTCAAGTTCTTCCTATGAAACCGTTTGACTTTGGAAAAGTGAATTTAAGCGTAGTATCGCAAATGCAGCGTGTCCTGGAACTCCGAAATCACCTAAAACACCCGAAATTACCGATAAAGTTCATGATTCGGTTTTAGTCGAAAGATAAGTGAAAGTTTTTGAGTTTGCACAGGCTACAAGCATCTTAACTGAATGGGTTAACTCCATTTTGCATAATGAATTGCACATGAAAAACCTTTGTGCAAGATGGGTGCCACGTTTGCTCATTCCAGAGTAATTTGTAAATATTTGAGAATACTCTAGTGGAGTTTTTGCGTCGTTTTGTTACAATGGATTAAACCTAGATCCAACACATATCTCGAAAATGAAATAGTCAAAAGAGTGGATCCGAAAAAGGCAGAATGCATTCCATTCGCTGAAAAGGTAACAATCGGTTATGCGGCATGAAAAACTATTTCTCTTAATTGACTCTATCAAAAAGGAGAAAACTATTACCGGAGAATACCTTTATACCCATTAAAGGGGGAAATAGTAGAGAAAGGCCTGGGAATGGTAAAAAAAGGTTTTCTTTCACTAACTCGCCGGTACATTCAAGCCATGTTGTTCAGCAAAAATTTTGATTTGAAATGCTTCTACAGCCTCCCTCAGATTACTGTCCATTTCCGAAACTCAAAACTTTCCTTGTAGGATGAAAATTTGAGTCAAATGAAGGTGCCATACAGGAAATACATCAGTATTTTGACAGCGTCGAAGAAATTCATTTCAGCGAATGAATCGCGAAGCTGGTGGGAAAAGTACGTTGTATTTCGAGGGAACTATGAGTACATTATTTTTTGAAATATCTAACCAAGTTACTTAACATAGCACCCTCGCAAGAGCTAATAATATTGTTACGAAAGGCTAAGAGAACTTATTGATACACCCTCGTAGAAGCTTAATATTCTGATGGGATGAGCCAACTTTATTATAATGTGTCTCAACTTTTATGCTAGTATATTCCTTGTTATTTCTAGGAGATTCTAAAGGTATATAAATAGGGTTAGGATATGAGCTTTAATATATAGTATGTATGTATAGTTGTATTTGATTAGTGATGATAATGAAAAGTAGTAATTAGATAGTTGTGATTTACTTGTGTTAAGAAGTAGTTAATATAGTATTGGAAATAAGTTAGTGAAAAGTGTGCTTTATTCTGTGAATCCAGTAAGCGACTTTAAAAAGACATAAAACAGTGTACTGTACTTAAATTTTAGAGCAAATTTATTTTCAGTGTTAATTTTTTTGTATAGTATGTTACAACAATACTGCTATGAACTACATTACTTAAAATAAAAAAATTCCTATACAATATTAAATACATGTTTTTTAATGAGTTGCAGAACTGAGCGTAATTTCAGTTTACTTGGAAGTATTTAGTGTTTCCTAGAATTAATAATATATTTATATCGTTTCTCAAAATAGCTTTTGTCCACGAAAACTGTCCTAATTTCTAAAACAATTTCCCGGATAAATCAAAGGTACGTTCAACACGCCTCCACCTTTTGGCTATTGCACTGCGTAGGGGTTGCCGAGAAAGGAAACTCAATTCAGTTGTTTTCAGAGAATTTACGGAATGAAGCAATAACTTAAAACTTAGATTAAGGTGAGATTTGCCATTCCGCCCGTTTGTTGCCATCTGACCTTCATTGAAATTTTTTTTTTATCTCCAGTTTGCATTTGTATTATTTAATGGGATCAAATTTTGGACGGTATTTGGTTATTAAGTAAATACAAAGGTATTTCTCGCTATGTAATCTTGTTTAATTTGGATATATATATATATATATATATATATATATATATATATATATGCAAATTGAACCTTTGTATACAATTTTAAATAAAAGATCAAGTACAAGTCAAGTACGTGTCGGATATGTGTTATCATCTTCGAGCATACACTTCTAGAGGGAGCATCTAAAGCCGCGTCCACATTAGTAAAAATTTACGTTGCGTGTGGCATGCGCATAAATTGTATATGAACGCACAAATTTTTGCCGCATGCCACACACAACATAAATTTTTACTAATGTGTACGCGGCTTAAGGCACCGCGCGCTTTACACGACAAAGAGAGAGAGAGAAAGCAAATATAGGGTCGTGCAATATCTCTCGCTTCCATAATTTCCAAGTGCGTCGGCTAATTGCGGTACGGAGCAAGAGAGATAGCACGACACCGTATTCGCTCTCTTTCTTTCTCATTAAAAAGCGCTATGTATTTTAGAAACTAAAATATATTAAAATTATATTTATTTCATGAAAGAGTTGCACAATGTCGCGAAAACCCCAGGTTTCTATTCTGATAAATAATGGAGATACTTCGCAAATACATCGAAAACTGGAAACCCTATTTAATAAAAAATGCTAATTGACATTGCCATATATATAGATAAGTATTTTTTTTTAATGGAAAGAATGCTGAACCTCGCTTTAATATCGATCTAAATGAAAACTTTATCTCTAAAAATCATTTAATAGCTGACTTTCTAGACCTTTTTCACGCATTTGTTACCACCTGGAAGTATATCTTGAGAACCTTGTATGGATGGGGTTTGAGGAGCTATTCACCAATTTGCATACAAATTTTTTTTATCACATCGTACATTCCAATTCAGAATTGTCACCAATCAAGATTCTGGAGAACGGGGTCCCACAAGGATCTGTTCTCAGCCCCATTTTGTTTATTATAGCTCTGGATAGCATGAAACGGTGCATGACCCCACAAATTCAGTATCGTCTCTATGCGGATAACATAGTCATATCCTATCAATCCATCATCCCTAGATTGGGAGAAAGAAAGTTGTAAATATGTCCACATTTCCTCACGACCTGGACTAGGGAGTTTGGTTTCACTCTCTCCTTCAATAAGTCATCTATAGTACATTTCGGTCGTAGGAGAATATCATAAAATATCTCTTTAGTACATCATGGAGTTCAAACTATCTATCTCTTTTAAACATATATAAATCCATCGTTAGAAGCAAAATGGACTATGGTTGCTTTGTATATGGCTCTTTCCGTAAATTCTACATAAAAACCCTGGGCACAATACAAAACTCTAGCTTACGAATGGCCCTTGGGGCTTCTCGCACCAGTCGCATCCCAAGAATTCAATGTTTGTCCCACATTGAATCATTGCAACACAGAAGACTACATCTCCTATTAAAATACTCTCTAGATCTCTGGTCTAAATCCCATTTTCTCTTGCATGATAAATTCTTCAATCCAAAATTCCCTCCTAATCAATACACAAACCATAATCATATCATCCCTTCTAATATAACCTTTATTTTCTTTTTAGGGGAATATAATTTCACTTTTCCATCCATAAAACAGCTTTACTTATATCCTTTTCCACCTTGAACGGAGCAATTGGAAATCAACCTTGACATGACCAAATACAAAAAGCAAGACACTCATCCCAAAATCCTTCAAAATCATTTTAAGAATATTACAAATTCCGGTTTTCGCAGTCATAAAATAATCTATACAGGTGGATCAAAAACTAAACAGCACACCGGATCAGCACTCTTTAGTTCAGACTTTAGTAATTCCTACAAGCTAAATCCACTTAATAGCATTCTGAGCGCTGAGCACTCCATCAAATCAGCCATTGAAATTATTCTTGATTTACCTCCCAAGAGCTTACTTACGTCCCTGAGTATATTTCAGCCTCACCATTCAACTGTAACAACATATACAACCTCGTTATCCGTTGTAAAATTAAGAACATACATGTATCAGTCATTTGGATACCAAGCGATGTCGGAACATATGGAAACGAACGTGCTGTTCTAGCCAAATCTTCTATTCAACATCACAACGATTCAAACTGTATTCGGTATCATAAAGATCTAGTTCCCCTAATAAACATTTCGATGCATAATCTCTTTCAAATAGACTGAGACAAACTGGAAGGAAATAATAAGTTACAGAGTCTTCTTCCAAAATTACCCAATACACCTATTTATATCATATCGTCTCATGATAGGAGATACAAAACTAACGCATCTATACTTATTAAAAAATGAGGAACATCCTAGATTTCCAAAATGTAACGACCTTCTCACTGTAAGGCACATCCTGATGGAATGCAGAGAACTTATTGCCATCCGATTCAAATACATCAACTTGGAACTTTTAGGTACTTTACTTTTCTTAAATCCAGCAAATCTTAATAAATTAACAGCATTCCTTAAAGAAATAAACTTATACAAAGACATTTAAATACTGTATAACAAAATAACACAATTAAACACCTTACTTAAATACACAAAAGTAAATAGCTGTGATAATATAAAGCGAAATAGTTGGTAAAATACACTGAAGCGCCAAATGGTCATATATACCGACGCACTTAAAACAAAATTCTCTCTCTCTCTTAAGGCGCGTTTTTAGTCTTGTCTATTTTTAAAGTATTTTTTTACTTGCGTTAACCAGAAAGAGAAATTAAATTTTCCGATACCAACATCCTCAACAAATTATCCAGAAATTTCTGTACAGTTCAGTATTTCCCGTTAAGGCTTAAAGGTTTAAATTAAACTCCAATGTCAGGTTGGTATTACCTTAGAATTAATTGTCACGTAGTTAAATTTCCAGAACTGGACTGACCAATAATCCTTGAGCAATTTTGCGGTTTAAATATGGGATTGAAACTTCTTGGAAGTAGAAATTCGCATCAGAACAGGCGATAAGTTCGGAGAATTAGTAGATGTATTTTGAGATTGGTGGAAAAGAGCAGCTGTCGGATTTAACGTAAATACAGTCTATAGTGATCTAGGTAAAGAAAAATAGTATAGAACTTTATTGTTTTAGATATTTCGTTCAAAAATTTGATATACATGGGAAGAGACATTTATATAATAGAAATTTCAGATTTTTTGGAAGAAAGCACATACCACAGCATAACTAAAATAACCAGTAGGGTAATGTGAATTTGTGTCGGTTAAATATTTCGGTGGCCTCTAATTCCAGAAACAGTCCAGTGTCATAGCAGAAGCCGTGGCGACAGGTTCCAGCTTGGTGTAGTGATAATAATGCGTATTTTATATAGCTGATCGCTTGTATTTTAAGTTGGGAAAGTAGAAATCATTTTTGCATATCACATAAAAATGTATTTTAATGTTTTATATGAAACTGCGGTAATTATTTAGTTACACTACGCCAAAATTAACCATTTTACAACGCTTTCCTGTCTGTCTGTTTAATTCACTGTTTTGCATGAAAATCCTCACCACAAAACTAATGTGTTATTTCGGTAATTTCTACCTATGTTACCCTTACACTGACCTGTACATTGTCGTATCACGTGGTAAAATCTAGAGAACATCAACAACATGTTCTGAATGATTGCAAAGCTATATATAAGTTGTTATAGCTTACCGGGGTGTGGTGTTGCCATATTATATTTTCTCTAAGTTTAGGGAAATTATGCACAACCCCATATAAATTCAAATTTCACCACATCCCCTAGTTGTCGACGGGTTAGCTACTTATCGAAGGACCCCTGTATACAGGAATTATGTTGTCGCTTCTGATATCCTCGATACCCGATATTTCTAAAGAACACTAGATTTATGAAACGGGTATATAAACAGCCGGCTGTTTGTCGGAGGATCAGTATTGGATATACGAGCGAACTCCAAAGATCTAGCGAATAATGATAGCCTTGTAGTAGTCCTATTATTTTCCCAGTGTGTAAACGATGTCGTTGCGATCCTGTGTGAACAAACCGAACAGTTTCTGTTATATATGTTATATGGTGAAGTGACAGTGAAAGTTCAATGAAAGATTTTGCGCCCACTAGTAAGAAAAGTCTACGAGTTATATTTTGAGTGCAAAGTTGGCGATTAAAACACAACTTCGGCTCTTAAAATGTGCTGCCACACTTACTCAAGAACCTTAACAGGATGGCTACTGGGTACTTATAAATTTCTGATGTTTGGAATGCCAGTGATTTGACGGGAACCTCAGAATCATGCTGATCATTGCTACTTTTGTTTAAGAAAAATTCTGGGGTTTTCTAGTATAGGCAAACATAAAATTGAATATCCCCTCAGCCATGGGACCTGTACCCCATGACGCTTCTCGCATACCTGTCCTTAAGCATCCAGAAAGATATGAAATCGACTCGGAATCGGATGAAGATCATCTTGAAGGAAAAGCCAGTCCATGTTTTCTAGAGAAACACGATTATGAATGTAGTAGCAGTAAATAGTTTTATTTTATATCTCAGGACGAGCCCAACGATCTTATTTGTGATTTGGATCTTCTCTAAAGTCATAACTGCTTGGATACCTTTCGGAAAAGGCAGTCTATGCCGGCAGTATTTCTCTTAGTTCACTGTCATGATATTTCGGGTTTATTCAACGAACTTGGTCTTTCCTATAAACCTACCGAGTGACGACTGTTTACTGACTTTTCGAAGACAAGTCTAAAGCCAGTTCTGTTGTTTAATAGAAATGAACAACCATCTGTTCTCGTGGGTCATGCTGTAAATATGAAAGTAACGTACGAGAACATGCTTACATTACTCCAACGCATAAAATAAGATCATAAATGGAATATATGTGCCGACCTAAAAGTTATTGCACTATTTACAGGATTACAGAGTGGCTACACCAAATATTGTTGTTTTTTATGCGAATTTGACAGAAGAGCCAGAAAGCAACATTATTTTAAGGATAGCTGCTTTGGTAGAGCAACAGAAAATTTATTTACCTCCTCTGCATATAAAATTAGGGCTTATAAAAATTTTTGTTAAAGGCTTAAATAGAGAAGGAAATGCTTTTCTTTATTTAAGGTGGAAATTCATGCGTATACGTGAGGCAAAGCTTAAAGAAGTTGGGCCGCAAGTACGAGAACTCTTTGAAGACGACAATTTTGAAACTACTCTTCTGAGACAAGAAAACAGGTAACAAGAAATCGGAGACCTACAAAGATATAGTTGAATAACGTATCCAATCTTATAGGACGTTAGGTTGCAACATGTCACTTAAGCTGCATTTTCTTCATTCCTATTTGGAAATTCTTTCCTGCCATTTTAGGTGCAACTTCAGACGAATATGGCGAAATATTTCCCCAGCAAATTATTCAAATAGAGAAGAGATATAGTGGAAAATGGACCTTAAACATGTTACCGGACTGCTGTTGGACCTTTAAATGTGAAACTGATCTCGGCGAATACAAGAGAAAAAAGGCAACAAAATAATTTACTTGAACCTGAACTAACTTTCCGATGAGCTAGACATTTGAAACTTGAAAAACATCTCAAAGCTAGATGACGATACAATACTAACTTGCTTTCTTGTCTGTCTGTTTGTTTATTTCTCTGTTCGATTCAAATTTTCAATTGATTTTAAACTAAAGACTAAAAAGCAGAAAATAATTATTTAAATAAAAAAAAACTTAATATAACACTTTCTTAAAACAGACTAAAAAGTATGAAATAATTTCTCCTAATTCTATACAGATTTGTAATCTCGTACATATATATGGTCGTGAAAATTTGTGATTGTAAATTTTTATTTAGATTGCTTTATAACCGAATTGTATGTATGGAAGTTTAGAAAAGATGCAGAACAAGCGGTTAGAACTTTACAAAAAAATCATATCTGTCAGATAATCAAACTGGTGGTTACACTCTGATAACACCATTCTTTTTTGTCAGAAGAACTGTCAAATCTTTTTCAACCTAAGTTAGGTTTGTGTCCTGTATGAATTTATTCGTCCATCATCCATATTAACGGGCAAAAATTACCTCTAAATAAAAACAAAGCACGAGATAATGTCTTTGCATGTAATACATGCAATGCGCTGTAGGCTGTGAGGTGTTATTTGTGCCAGTCGTTAATTAGGTTTAAGTGTTTATACACCAATCTTTTTAAAGTGGTCAAACAGCAATAGTAAATTGGTTTGAAATTAACACGATGTAGTGATTTTAAAACATTTGGTGCATTTCTACAAGCAATTGAGTATAAATTAGATTCTTTTTACATTATTTAGTGGAAACGTAGTAAATAACTAGTTTAGTTACTTTATAAAAGCAGCCTGAAAGTAATTAGGTTTTGTTACCCCGTTAGACCTGGTTAAAATAAATTTTAATAGCTATAGTTGTATGAGCAAGAAAAAACAAACGATATATTTAAATTATAAACAATTTACGTATAATGGGTTTATGTTTAGTAAGGTGGGTGGCCAAATTTGTGTTACTTATATAAATTCAATACTGCTTCACACTGACATTGTATTTTGTTAAATTTAAACCATCTGATTCAAGTCAAATAATTGAATTAAAATGTTAAAGTTGCAGTAATCACAATTAATTTTAAAATTTTGCATTATATATCAGATTTAAAAATTAAATAAAATTATTTTTGAAAGGTGGTGGAATGAACTGAAATAAATTTATTTGATAACACGGTGTTTAAAAAACAACAGAAAGGGTGAATTTTTGATATCAGAAAGTTATGAATTGGTACGTAAATGAGTTGTAAATCTGTCTTTTTACTTATAGGAAAAGTAATTCATTCACCTTTAGTCATTTTTATACAGTGTGATCAGTAAAGTCCGCATCATATGTGATTTTTTTATTAATAGCTTTATTCGAAATTTGAATTTGGCATCACTTTCTGCTTCGATCGAGATGAAAATTAACTAAAAAATAGTAATCATGTGATTAGCACTATCTGTCAAGTTTTAATTTTTTTCCAAAAAAAATTCAAAAGTGGGGTTATATCTTAAAATATCGAAAAAAGTTATTACAAAAAGTTTTTCTAAATAGGATTTTTAGCCCATATGCAAAATTTCAGCTGTTTAAGGTTATTTAGGTTTTTTTCCATTTTTTGTAAATTGCACCACTGTTGTAAAATAAGAGTCAACACAACCTACATAAAACTGTTTAGTTTTGACCATGCTTGATCCCAGACATATTTTGTTTAAAGTAGCACCATATTAAATGTGTGTTTCTCTACAAAATCCAAATAGGGCTATTAAAATTTGGTCACATGTGATGAAAAGTTTATTTGTTTTTGACCCTGTAAAGGTAACTAAATAAAATAATTATTTTTGAAAACATAGTTTGTGTCTTAAAGTAATACACATTATAATCAAGACAAACAAGTACACAGTGTCATCGAGGCGCGGATCCAAGGGGGGGGGGGCGGTGGGGGGCGATCGCCCCAAGAGCTTTGAGTTTAGGAAAATAGACCCGATTTTGTCTCTTATATTATAGTTTATTCAAGAACTAGAGAGAGTAATAAATCATTTTTTATCTTTTTTTTTTGTTCGCAAACTACCTGTGTTCTTTGGTCCGGTGTCTTTGCAAAATCTGTTGGACACAGATATTTTTCATAGGACTGGGTTAGAAATTTTATAATTAAAAATACCGGTCTATAATAATGGAATATTTGGGTTGGATAACAATAGATATTTGGATGTGTGAAGTGTTAAAAATTATTTTAATCCTTGTCATAGGCGTCGGAAGGAAGTTTATTATCACTAAGTATTTATGGCATAGAATATTATTTCGGTAATAAACTTAAAATAAAAAGTTTTTATAATATAATTTCTTAATAATTCACATACATTAGAAAATATAGATAATTTTGACATATTTAATATAAATCACAACTGTATTTTTAATTTTGGCATAGAAATTGTTTTTGGCACATTCAGACTAAAACGTAGTCTTTTTCTTTCAAAAAATTCTAAGTTATAATTTAAATACCTACAAAATACCCATTGCCAGAAATACAAGAAGTTAAACATATATAAAAAAATAACTTCGTCCATATAATATTTAGATTTTCTTGGGGCTATCGATCATTTTATTATTAATTAAACATATTTTTAGGACATTTGACGTTTTAGTTTGTTTATTTCTGAAACCATTTGCAGAATTACAACTAAACACTAAAAAGGGCTTTAAATGTAATTAATTTTTATATGTTACAGAAAATTTAAATAATCAATTGTGTTTACGCTGGTAAACATTACTTATCTAATTCATAATCAAAGTCAGTGAAGCTCTCTTCGCTTAAATTAATTATAATTTATAATATATATCTCACCGATCATGAGATCGAGTTTCCGCATTTTCTTTTATATTTTTATTTTATGGATTTTTCTCAATTTTCTGCAGTGACTTTATTCAAAAAAATCTTTCAAAAGTTCAGTTAAATTACTAATTTTGTAAGTTGTGTTATTTCTAGCAACTCTACCTTTTACTTGAGAGAGATATTTCCTTCTCCAATGGACATTTTCCGGACGATCTATAAGAACAAATTCCCTATTTGGTTTTTTCCAGCAAAAAGTAAGTTCTCTGAGCAATTTCCAGAACTCAGTTCTTTAAATTTCAGGTAAATTCCGATCTTTATTTATTTTAGTTAGAATTTTGCCGACGGTTGGGATCTGCTTCTTATAATAAAATGTATGTACAACTCCTTTTATTGCAGATTACATCTTTTCTTCCGACGAAGTTTTTCGTCTGTCTGTGATCGAATGGGGCTTGGGAGTACTAACAATTCCAGTCGTTTTTTTCTCCTTCAGTATTCGGTAGATAGTAGATTTTCCAACCCCTGGCATGTTGGAACACATTTCAATAGAGGTTTTAACATTATTATCTAGATATTGATATTTTAACGCATCATAAATATTTATCGTAATAAGTTTCTCGTTGAGGAAAAAATGCCCTGGTTTAACCATTTTGGAATAAATATAGATGTGGAAGCCACATCTTTTGGGTATCTCACTAATCTCAAATAATATATAAAAACAAGCACAAACAAGATAAATCACTAAGGACACACTGTAAGGTGTACTATGCTCACTGACAGAAATTAAATTGAACTATCAGAAATTTTATTGTTGCAGTAAATTTATAAAAGCTTATAATACTCAAATATAATTAGATTTACGGCAGTCCTCAGTTACCTGTGGCACTAGAGCAGGTACGTTGGAAGTTTCGGTAACAGTTTCATTACTCACTCTAGTTCTTGAGTAGAGTATAGAAATGTGTATGCTTGCGATCCCTCTCCCCTTCCCAAGAGCTTTGAGTTCCGGAAAATAGAACCGATTCTACCTTTTATATTAGGAATGTGTATGTTGCTAGCATTCCTCCCGTTGACAATTTATTTTTCTTGCAGTAGCCCCCCCCCCCCCCCCAGAGCTTTGAGTTCAGGAAAATAGACCCGATCCTGCCTCTTATACTAGGAATGTGTATGCTGCTCGCATCCTTCCCCATCGGTAACTTGTTTTTTCTTGTGATTGCCCCCCACCTCTCCAAGAGCTTCAAATTCAGAAAAACAGACCCGACTCTGCCTTTTACACTAGAAATGAGAATGTTGCTGGTGTCTCCCCCCCCCCCCCCCCCCCGTCGACAACTTGCTTTCGCTTGGCATACTGTACTTTTATTATATCACCGCCCCCTCCAAAGAAAGAGGCTGGATCCGCTCCTGGTGTCATCAGTAAAATCTGCATTAGGTGGAAAATAAATTTTTATTAAACGTAAAGTTTATCTAGTTTCAACGATTTAATTTAAAATTCCATTATTAAAATTTCTTATGAAGCTATGTTATTAAAGAAGTTAAAATAGTCTTTTGTTATTTAAGTGTAGTTTTCCCAAAATTAATTAGTATTGACCTTTCCGTAATGTTGATCATTTGAAAACGATGATTTGAAACTCTATTTTAGAAATAAGGCCTAGTAGTATCAGAAACTCCATTAAAGATGTGTCAAAAAGAAGAATTGTTTGTATTGAACGCAATGGAAGGCACACAGGAATGTAATTTTAAGCTTTTGAATTGTTTTTATTTAATATTCAAATACCAAAAATAATTTGTTATCAATTAAAAAGATGCAATTTTAAATGCCTTTAATTTTTACATTATGATTTTTATAAGAAAATTTGAGCTTTTTCAATTAAACTATTTTCTTAATATTAAATGTGTATTACTTTTAGACACAAACTACGTTTTCAAAAATAGTTATTTTATGATGTTACCTTATACAAATAAACTTTGCATCACAAGTGACCAAATTTTAATAACCCTTTTTGGATTTTGTAGAAAACACACATTTAATTTGGCGCTACTTTAAATAACATATGTCTGGAAAGAAGCATTGTCAAAACTAAGAATTTTTATGAAGGTTGCGTTGAGTCTTATTTTCCAACAGTGGTGCAATTTACAAAAAAATTGGAAAAAAATCTAAATTATCTTATACAGCTGACATTTGGCACATAGGCTAAAAATAGCACATAGAAAATTTTTTTCTAATGACTTTTTAAAATTTGACAGATAATGCTAAACACGTGACTATTTATTTATGGTTAATTGTCATCTCGATCGAAGCAGAAATTGTTGCTAAAGTCAAATTTCGAATAACGGTATTAATAAAAAAAACTGTATTTTACCAAATTCATATATCTCACCCTAAAACCATTACTATGTATTAAATTATATATTAGCTATAAAAATTAATATTCTTTATAAATATGAAATGGCAGTAAAATGGATATAATGAACATTTCCGATGGCTGAAAATTTAAACGTGCCTTTATTGTGTTAGCCCACCCTTGGTGAAAATCCCGCTTTAATCATCACCTCTAAATAAAACAACAGGATATAATTTATGATTAGCTTTCGGGGTCTGTTTATGATAAACACTAAAATTTCCTGATACATATTGCATGATTCTTGAATGCTTAGCTCATGCATCGATTGCAATCCAGGTGATAATCTCGTATGCTGGTAGAGCTTTTGCTCTATGAAATAAAATAAAGTAGAGGATGTATGTATACGATTCTGGATTTTCATAATTATAGAAAATAAGTTACGGAGTCTAAATAAGACTATTTTTAAGGTTACTTTCTAAGTAAATCAAACAATATATGATATAAATAACGTTATAAAATGATGATCGGGAGGAATATTAAAAACAATTCTTTGTAATCACTAAAAATAGGATTAGTTTGTAGGACAGTAAAACAATTTTGAAAAAGTACGAAGAATTGAATTTTAAGATGGCTAACACACAATTTTGGGCTAAAACGAGAAAGGGAATATACAAAATGTTTCATAATTGAATGCTAATAATTAAAAGTATTCCTGCTTGCTTTAATTATGAGATACGTTAAATTTTTCTTTAAATCAGTTTTTACCACGATATTTCTGAAAACCCTTTAGATATATTTGAGTAGGCACTGATTATGCATAAAAACATCTTTTTGAGTCACATTCTTTTATACTTCTACCAATGGCGTGGGTGTCCTGAAATATTCCTAACAAAAAAATGTTACAGCATTGTTTCTTTATCGAAATAAATATTATTTTCATTATTGCTCCTTATTACGAAGTAAAAATGTTCTGTTGTTTTTTTTTAGTTTAATCAATGGTTTTCTATTAAAAAAATTAATTATCGCAAAATTCAACATATGACCTTGCAATACCTTTTACACTTCAGGAATCATAAAACCTTGGGTCTTATCTAGCGTTTCGATCCGATATGACCTATTTGATGTATTTAAATCCACTTGAAATTCTCATAATAAATGCTTCTGACTGAAGTTTCTGCGGAGACACAATTTCAACTCAATACTTTGATTATCAAGATTTATATAGAACTCGATGAACACGTTTACACCGCGACAATATGATCCACTTGAAAATGAATTTATCGTTGTTTCTTCTCTTTCCACTTTATTATTAATCTATATTCTACATCGTTTTACGGATTATTTGATCGGATAGACGGTTTACGTTAAAAATAAGGTCAATGGAAAAAGTATTTTGCATGTTAGAAACGGAACCACTTGAAATGACAAGTACGAAATCATTTAACTTGTTCCGGATAGGTAGGTCCAATTTCGGACATAACTGGGAAATGTAAACTTTTTAGACTGCCATATTGTATCAGCCATATTGGATTCTTTAAAAATAATTTTAAATTCGTTATTTACACGCTTAAAAACCCTTTAGTGTCGATTTTGAACAAAGTCGTAAAATTTTTAGTCCGCCCTATTGGATCCGTCATATTGAATTTTTCAAAAATAATTTTAGGTTCATTATTCACACTAACAAAAACTCTCCAATATCAATTTTCCAAAATCGGGAAATGTACATTTTTCTATCTTTTAAAAATAATTTTTGATTCGTTTTGTGCGACCCCAAACCAATTTTGGGGAAAATCGAACAAAATTTCGCCATATATATATATATATATATATATATATATATATATATATATATATATATATATATATATATATATATATATATATATAAGTGCCATCTTGGATTCTATAGAACCAATTTCGACTAAGATTATGTGGGACCACCGCAGCATATATATATACGTTCGGAACAAAGGCGCCGATGAAATTTTTTTTTTTAAGTTCAGGACGTTGCTGCGCTGGTCCCACATAATCTTAGTCGAAATTAGTTCCACAGAATCCAAGACGGCGCTTATATATATATATATATATATATATATATATATATATATATATATATATATATATATATATTAATTTTTCTGAAATTTCTTGGGTATGAGGTTTTTTGTTTTTAAAACAATCTAATCAAAATTTGACGTTTCGCCCATTTTTTTTGGGCTTTATCAAAAATATATTGTCAGTCAGTCTATGGATAAAATCTGCAAAATGTATATTTGACACTTTAAAATTTAAAAACACAGGAAAAACATTCAAATGTTTGCATCTTAACAGGAAGATTCTTCTGTTCTTCTGCTTTGCCAGTTTACTGCAAGTTTTAGAGAATGCTTTCATCGTTTCCGCACATTGTAATCCATAGGTTTCTCTTATTGTTATCAGGAACGTTCGGTTATATATATATATATATATATATATATATATATATATATATATATATATAGTGACGGATCTAGCCTCTCTTTTGGGGGGGGGGGGGCAGCGATATCACAAGAGTGCAGTATGATAAGCGAAAGAGAGTTGTCGATCGGGGGGGGGGGGACATTCATGTTCGTAATGTAGCAGACAGAGGCAAGTCTATTTTTCTGAATTCGAAGCTCTGGGGGGGGGGGGCGATCGCACAGTATGACAAAAAAAGCTCGCTGCCCATGCAAGTACGTCTATTTTTCTAAGTTCTAAACTCTTGGGGGACCCCTTTGTATCCGAGCCTGTATATGTATATATATATATATATATATATATATATATATATATATATATATATATATATATATATATATATATATATATATATATATATATATTTTAAAGTGGTCTCTGGGGAATTTTTAAGGACGCAAATAACGAATTTTATATTAAGGTTTTATACTTTCGTTTTGATATTTTGCTATTTTCATTTAGCCACTAAAACTGATGCACAATGGCAAACGCAGACGTTGTGTTGTTTGTTTCACTTTAAAATAACAAATTTTTCGTTAGTTTGGAAGATTTTTTAAATATCTAAATCTTAGAAATCCGTATATCAACTGGAAACTTTCCAAAATTGTATTTCTGCTATAGGAACTTCGTTAAAAAACTGTTCATTTAGCGAATTTTGAACCCAAAATTCAGATAATCGATAACTTATGAAGTTAACTACTAGTTAATAGTATGTTGTTTTAAATGTGACTAATTCGATTTTAAATTTCTTCACTCCGATTTGTGAGAAAATTTTTCGGAAGAATAATAGATGATTTTAAAAATGTTGCCCTAATTTAGCAACGTAGAAAAGGATTCACTTTAGATACAAAGTCTGGCTGGAGTAATCGATTTAAAAACCCATTAGCTAAATTGAAAAAAATATGTTCATATTGGAGCAAAATTTCTGGATCATATTTAATCGAATATTAAAATTAAACAATTGGCAGATTAAATCGTTTTGATGAGAAATTTTACTTTTTTTCCAGGAAGCTATTGAGCTTATCTAGCAGAAAAATTTTCGGGATGTTTCCAGTTGTTATAACGAGTGATGATATTTTTATGGTAGAATAATATCGATGAATTTTTTGTTTTATATCTGGGAATACAGCAAAAATTCACATTTTTTTTTCAAAAAAATCATTCAAATTGATGAAAATTGAATTAGTTAGATTGGAACTGACATAATCTCCATTTCTTACTGTGGGTAAGTAATGTGGTATGTAAATATCAATTTTTACAATATATTTCAGATTATAATCATCAAAATATGTTGCTGATTTTTGCATTGTATTTTTTCTGATTATGACTTAATTATAAGTATTTGTATTCTTTATAGGAAACTGTACTTTATTCCTTTTAGTTAATACTAAATGAAAAGCGATGTGTAGTTTTCAAACAAAGTTAGAAAAACTCGAAACACATTGAATTTTAATCCTCGTGAGAACATGCAAACCATTTCTGGATTAATTCGAGTCTGATTTTTAATCCTCGCTACGAAATAAATTAAAATTAACCTGACTTTAGCGATTCTAAAGCTAAAATCTACTTATTTAGTGCGGAAAATATAAGTCCTTCGGGCTAACTTTGGGAATTTAAATATTTATCTATCATGAAATCGTCGGAGCAATTTGCATTTAGACAGTTAAGAGATGATTTAATTTGCAAATTTACCATGGACTATAAAGTCTCCCTTAATCCAGGCCATTACCTTTTTAAATTATCTCAAAAGTAACTGTTTATCATTTCTTGACATCATAAAGGCGCTAAAAAAGTTTACTTTGTTTTTAAAAAGATAATCCTTGACTCGAAAGCAACTAGCTAATTTTTATGTAAAGAGGATTTATTTGGAATTCTAAATGAGATTACCATATTTTAATCAAGGCAACTGACTAGATTTTTTTTACTGTCATTCACGATTAACTTTTTTTTTAGATTTTTGATTTTCCTTATCTCGTATAATAAATCTATAATGACTTAATTTAACATGATATGAGGGCCATCAAAACAAATCAAGTGAGATAAACAAACTTGTTATTGGTTAATCAAAAAAAATATATTTTATTTGAATATTTTAATGAATATTTTTAAGGATATGTAAAAAAAAATCTTTGGACTCTTAACTTGAGACATTGGTGGAATTAATGAATAAAAAGTGGTGATACTTGATCTTCGATGCTAAGAACTCATTGGATCCTTTACTGACTTCCACCAATCACCTTTGCGAATTCATTTGTTAGTAATTCCGTTCTTACTTGCAGTCTCTTCTTTTTTAGGGAAAGAAGCTTTCTAGTAAGTTGCATGCTAGGTTATATGTTCCTTGGTATCCGTCATTCCAGGGGCCTCCCTCCAAGATTTACTAAATTTGCCTTCAAGCAATAGTGTTAATTTCCGTTTATCAATGTTGATTGTGAGATATTTTTGGAATATTAGTCTAACTTAAAAGGTAATCGTCTTCGGTATGCCTCTGCGATTTTGATAAATTTTTAATATGCTTTCTTTGTTAAACTCAATTTTTTATCTGCGGAAACACGTTTTTGGGAGTGAAATTACCGTTCCAAGTGGGAGCCTTCAAGCTAAGTTTTATGTTGCCACATATTTGCACCCCAAAATATTAAGTTTTCTGATAATATTACCAACTCATTAAAGTAGAAGTTTTATTAGCCTGCATTTTAGACATATATTGATTTTGGCATGCATAATATATGTAGGGTTCGTTAGGGTAAGTTGCCTTTTGAGTAAGTATTAGGGCCAGTTTTGTAACTTTGTGATGACCTGATATTAAAGTTTCGTATGCCTAGAGTGTTCCAGTATATTTGTAGAAAGTTCATTTTATATATACGGGATGTCCGAAAAATACATGTACAACGTTTGATAACAAGCCCTTTTACGTCAAAATAGGTCGATTTAAGCCAACTTAGTTATATCTCATAATGCGGCGGTAGTAAATTTTAAGAAAATATTGATTTTTTGCAATATATATATATATATATATATATATATATATATATATATATATATATATATATATATGTTGAGTCCCTCTCAGGACTGTAAGGCAGTTGACGCCTGCGACTCGGGTGCTGTCGGTCCCGTCTGTATGTCGGGCGCGTGATCGAACCTGTTGTCCGTGTTTGTGGTTTCGTTGCCGACTTGTAATCTGTTTCGTTACTAGCGTTATCATTCGGACAACGAACGCGCCCGACTTACACACGGGACCGACAGCACCCGAGTCGCAGGCGTCAGCTGCCTTACAGTCCTGAGAGGGATTCAGCATATACACGGGATGCCCGAAAACCTTCGATTACACATCACACCCGTGAGAATATCCGACATAACATATATATATATATATATATATATATATATATATATATATATATATATATATATATATGTATATATAAATATACACACGATGCATTAAGCAAAAGTCCTGTCTTGAAACTGTTGCAGGAGATAAAAGAATAATTAAAATTAATATAATGATAAAATAATAATGAACCTAAAATGGTATTCAGGTGCCACGAGCAGAATATTTTTTAAGACTCAAATTCCTATTTTAAATTTTTATTTACTATTTTTATACAAATTGATATGTTGGGAATGTTAAATAAGACTATTTTTAATAGGATTATTAATAATGAGTGGCGATAATTGGATCCGATTTTTGGTATCGTATTACAATAACCAAGATATTTGATGTGTTAACTCTTATGACGTCAGATTGATAGGAATACGGCCAAAATCCTGATTATTTTAAACAGTTATCAAGCGAATTTGTCAAAAGCTTATTAGATCATCTAATATTCAGGCATCCTAACTGAATTAGACACTGAATTCAGTTGAGACACTAATAAGGAAACGATTTGGTTGGCTCTAATAGCATTTATGATACCTTTCTGACGTGTGTTGAATGATGTGACCTAACGTGCCGTTCTCTTGGTGGCTGGTGACGTTCGAAAATATCAAGTAAAAAAAGGAAGTTTTATTAAATGTTCTGGATATTTATATATAACCAACCATTATGGCTAGGACAAGGCTTATTTTTTCGTGTTTAGAGAACGCGGAGCCATGGTAAATATCTGAGTTCTGGCGTGTTTTACCTTCCAATTACGAATATTGTGTGGTCTAATAGTCTCTCTAGTTAGATCACAAAATCCAGACACTAATGATGTAAATTTTATACTTATTAATTCCACATATGGAATTTTATATAATCTAATGTTACACAACAAATAGGGCTCTATTAAATATAGACTAACGAGTTAAGTTAATTAAGGACAAGTACTTTAAACCTTAATTACTGTTTTTATTGCGTGTAACGTATGAAGGGTTCGTTAAAGTAATAAGGAGTTATAAACTTTAAACAAATTTCGGATTTACCTATTAAAATGTTAAGAGATAAGTGCTTATACCTTGTTAAAAAGTATATTAAATTAGAAATATGGATTCTTATTTTTTTAAATACCAAAAAATTTTTAATTTTTACATGGCGAGGAAGAAACTCTTAAACCACACTTAATGGAAAGAACTTGATTATCTTATAGCTTTAATCGTACCCCTTTACAGTGGATACAATTAAGGATGTCGACAATCGTGTCGTATACACAGGGTGTTTCCAAATAACTGCTAAAAATTTTAGAGTGCTACTTTTTTCCGAGACTGTAAACTTTTACCCTCTCGAACTTTTTTTTCTGGCGCCACTGACTCGATTTTAATATTCAGTTAGCTTTCTCCTGTTATTGTGAAACTTTTTTGACTTTCAAGTTTCTCCTAAAAGTCAATAGTTTTTCCACAAAAAAATAAATATTTCCAAATACATCTCCAATTAAGTTCTGTAGGGGTGGTGTATTAAATGAAGAAAAGATATAAGTAGACTGTTGTCAAATAAGTTCACGCTTAATTTGTCATATTGTTTCCTTGTTGTAATGTATTATAATTTCTGTGGATAAGTGTGATTGATTTTATGCACTCTTAATGTAAAGGAAGTAAAAAAATTAAATTTTTATAAAAAAAAATTAAACCAACTTCTAAAAGTGCGCTAAAAAGTGAAAAATAACTATAAATTTTTATATGGAATTGAAATTTTTGAAGTCAGCGCCAAACTAATACTTGACATAATGTGATTCGCATCAACAGATTAAAAATACTTTATTTGTAATGGCTTTCTTACCATAATTTGTATATATTAGTAGTTATTTGTTTCATTTAGAAATTATTTGGCGCCGACTTCAAAAATTTCAATTTCATATAAAAATGTATAGTTATTTTTCACTTTTTAGCGGACTTTTAGAAGTCGGTTAAATTCTTTTTTTATAAAAATTTTATTTTTCGATTTTTAGTTTTGAATTCATTATGATATCCATAAATTATTTGAACTAAGTACTAATCGAGATTAGTCTACCTGGCAATGACTCCAAGATGGCATTTTATTCAAAGTTGTAAATCACCCTAAACTTAGCCAATAAAAATTCTTTGTTTCTTAGAGTTCTCCAAATACCAGAGAAATTGTATCAAATAAATATTCAGTTTATCATAGTAAATCCACTATCTTAAATTTCAAATTAATTTTAGATTGGTAATATAGGCCCTAAAACCTTCCAATATCGATATTTGGTACGTAAATTTTTTAGCCCGATATATCAATTTTAGACAAAATCAGAAAATGTAAAATTTTCAGTCCCTCATATTATATCTTATCAACCTAATAGTTGTAAAAATTAACTTCATATTCCTAATACACTACCCCGAAAACACCCTAATACCAAATCTGAAAAAATGCAAATAAGTTAAAATTTTCAACTCACCATATTGGATGGGCCATATTGAATTCCAAAAAAAAAAAAATTAGCATCTTAATCTAATATAAATCTAAACCTTTCAAAGCTGCCTAGTACCAATTTTAAAATTTATAGACCATTATATTGGCTATTAACATTTCCAAAAACGATCCATTCCCACCTTTGAACAAAATCGAAAAATGTAAAATTTTTAGGCCGCCATATTGAATGCTGAAAAAATACTATTAAATTCATAATTTACACCCTCAAGAATCCCTTATATCAGTTTTGGAGAAAATCGAAAAATGTAAAATTTTTAGGACGCCATATTGAAATCGCCAGATTGAGTTTTTGAAAAAATATTTTAAATTGGTAATTAACACTAACAAAAATCCCCCAATATTGATTTTAGACAAAATCAATTTTTTGGCCGCCATATTGTCAGCGCGTTCAAAAAAATAGGGGACCACCGCAGCAACTTCCTGAACATAACGTAAATAATTTCATTCAAATTGGTGCCGCCGTTTCGGAGTAATCGATGTACATACATAAAAAAAAATACATAGTCGACGAATTGAGAACCTCCTTCTTTTAGTCGGTTAAAAACTAAGCATTATCAGGCATATGTTTATATGAACTTTTATGCTTAAAATTAGCTTAAGAATAACTTGGAAACACCCTTTATAACAAACAAAATCAAGGCAATGTAGTATAATATCAACTACTAATAAGATTAAATCAACAAAAGATAAACTTTTGAGAGATCTTCCATCTAAATGATACAGTGAACATTATAGTTTCAACCAGCGTTAGGGCGCTTTTAAGATATAGGCTCTGTAAATAAAATTACGATACTAAACAATGAAAACGTTTGATATTTCTACGAGAAATTTATATGGTTTCTCCCTTTATTTACTCACTTAGAGACAACTTTAATCCTAATAAACCCTTTTCTCACCTAAACAAGTATCAGCTTAGTTTACTTAAGTATTAACAAACTTATTATCGACTACAGTAACTTTACTAAATATATGCTAACAAATTTAGCGTTCTCACTTAACAGGTTGCACTTTAAATATAATTTAAGAACATATTTACCGTAACATTCTATACAAACTTAACATGCTGTAAATCGATACAGCGAAATTTGAGGTCCTTGCAACGTAGCCACGACCAGTTTCGTCAAGAAACGTGCATTATCACGCGGCCGGATGTCAAGATGGAGTGTTTATGGTCTTTAAAATGCATTCAAGTGTCATATTTAATATGCCAAGTCAATACCTGTGCGAAATTGGAGTAAAGAATCCGTTACGAGGTGAATTCAATCAAGTTTGCAGTTTTCGTGTATTGAAGTAAATCTGGGTACACTGTTAAAAATAATCTTAAATTTAATGGAAATTTACATAAAATTTAATGATTTTGTACCAAAAATCGTGAATTATTTACATTTCCTTTGAAGTTAAAACAATTCAACTTCTGTACATTAAAATTATTTCACTAATACTAAAGGAATTTACATTATTATTCAATATACATTGCATGAGATTCTGGGAGATGGCGCAACTTTTATTGAACTTCTTGTTTAGTACGATATAAGTTGCTTAAAGGGCTCAATTTTCTTATGGAGAGGCGTACGTCTGCCCGGTACTGACGGGAACCAATGAGTTGGAAACCGGTCTAGATCGCGGACATTACCTATGGGAAAAATATTTACTTTTTTCTGTCAGTTACAGAATTTTTTGAACTCATATTATTGTTGGTGTATTAAATACTTTTAAATTCAATAAACACTTGCTGTATATTTAATGTATATTGTCATTTTAAAAATGAATGATCAAACTTTAAATTTAATGTATGGTTACATTAAATTTATTGGAATAAATAAATTTAGATTATTGTAAAAAAATAAATTTCCTCCATTACCTGAAATGCATTTGGTAAACGTTTGTGAAATCAGCTACCAGCACATGAGTGAATTAGATTACTACTTGGATATAATTCATTTTTGTAGCCAGGGCATGTTTGTTTTAATAAAATGGTTAATGTAATATAATTAAGGATTTCAAATGTGTTAATTCAGATTGAGACATAATATGGATTGTTTTTAATTATAAAGGTTAATAAACAATACAGTATTTATAAAGACAATATAAAATAAAATATAATGGAAAAACTGCCAGGTTTATTTTAGGACTATGTAATTTAATAGTAAAAAAATCCTTCGTTTCAATTACATGTTCATACAATATGTTCAGTGATGGCGCTCAGAATCTACTCTCAACAGGTTGCGTTTGAGATGTCTGGGGTATGGTGTTCTTTACTTATGTCTCCTTGGTAAAAAAGTTTCGTGTATCCATTGTATAAATGTAAACACTGTCAATTTATAGTTTTGAAAACGTCAAAGCGAACTAGACTACTAACTAAACCAGGTTGTCACCTTCAACGGCGAAATTCGATAATCAAAGCCCTGGAGAACATGGATGTTCTCTAGGTTCATTTTCTTATGTAAAGTTTTGTTTGCTGATATATGTTGTGGCCGAAAATAAATGGAATTTTTGAATTTAAACCGTGCGCGTGTCGTATTTTAAAGCTGGTTCAACTGTTAGTGACAATTATATGAAATTTCATGATGCTAACTTGAAAAAATCGGTAAAAGTAAATTTGTTTAAATGTAAACCCCCTATTTTTATAATATTATCTTATTTAGCATTAAAAGTAAGAATTACTTTGTATAAGGTTTTCTATTCCAAAAATTAGAAGTTTTTGAAATATTGGCAATTTATATTTTTGTATTGTAAAAATTGCCAAACGGCTTACCTACACTGGGAAACAACTTCTTTTAATACCCTGAATTTCCACACATTTTTCGCATCTCCGACTTAGTTCGTCATGTGTGGCCGCTTTAATTGAGTCTGGAGATAAACATTCGAGCGCGTTTCTTACCTTTGCCATACAGTCCTCCATCGTTGTTACTGGATTACAATAAACGATGCTTTTTATTGTTCTCCATGTAAAATAATTTAATACAGTTAGATCAGGAGAACGAAGAGACCGCCGAAAAGGTCTATTTTTGGCAATACACTTGTCATAAAATGTTGCTTGTAAGAAGTTGGTAACTGAAATGGTTCTGTGTGGTGGAGCGCCATCGTGTTGGAAAAAAAATTTGCCTGTGTTTTGCCAGAGGTAAACTGTTTAAATATCCCTCCAAATACCAGTACTTTGATGTGCGATTTTGACTCTAAATATTAAAAGTTTTAAGGATTATAGTTGCTTTTGTTTGTTTCCCTCCAAATACCAGTAGTTTTAAACGGATAATATGAATTGATCATATTGCTTATGTCCGTTAGCAGAAAGTGTCGAGTGGCACAGCTTGTCCCGCTTCCACGTGGTTACTGCTGGACAATGACATTTTTTAACTAATAAATTTAGGTTAGTTCAGGTTAATTTCAGTTTTTTAAAGTAACCAAGACTAATATTAACCTGTACTTACCAGAACTAACCAAAAATTTTGGAAGGTTAAGGTTCATTGTACCCCTTTTTATACGTTACAAACATTAAACTATGTTGTTAACTGTAATGGGTAAATTTTAAAGTTTATACCAGGAAACTTTAAATTTAGGTTAATTTAGATTAGTTCAGGTTAGTTTCTGTTTTCCAAATTAACCAAAATCAAGCTAAACCTGAACCAACCTATCTTAACCAAAACCAACCAATAATTTTGAAGGGTTAAGATTATTTTTACTTAGAAACTGTTCTGAATATTAAAAAAAAAATTAAAATATGTTGTTGACTGAGAAGGACAAATCTTAGTTTATATTATGAAGAAATTTTACATCTGGCAACGTTGCACCTTTTTACGTGATTCGGCGGCCGTTTACATAGTCTGACCGTTGATGACGTTTTCGAGACATGTTTTTGTTTTTTCACTGAAAATATAAGTTTTTCTAAATTGGTTTGCTAAAATTTGTGCAAAAATAATTGGAATATATTACGTACAATATTTTTTAACTAGTTCCATTGAAAATAAATACGCAAATTCGGTTTTTAACTGAAAATAAAGTGCTTTGTGAAGTGACGTTTTTCTTTTTTTGAGTTTTCTGGGAAAGTGAGGAAAAATAGTAAAAAATCAAGGCCAGAATTGTGTTCTAGGACCTCGCAATAGGGGGTGAGTATCGAAATTTTTTCAAAAAAACATAATTTTCATGCTTTTCACGCTTTGCAAATTTTTACCAAGTTTTCTTCATAAAAATGTATTTTCACTATTCCATCATTTCTTATTTCTAAAAAACTCCACAATTTTACTGTATGAGGATTTGAATCACTCCAAAAATGAGAACCAACAACATTTTCATTAATGACACTAGATTTTCTTTTATGAATTTTGCCTTAACGGTGGCAAAATTCTTGAAATTTTCTAATATTCATTTAACACTGTTCTGTGACGGTTTCTGTTTATCTGGACCAGCAAATGTTTGGCATGTTCTTGATAAATCTTTGTTACGTTCCCCATTGATAATAAACAATTTTAAATAATCTTTGCCTGTATAATTAAATCACTCTGGCATCATTTATATTAACAATTGTCAAAAGAAATAGTGACATTTCTGTAGTGCTCTATTGTTTCCTTTGGTCTCGTTTGGCCATCATGGCCAACTAATAAAAAAACTTAACAGCCGTATAGCGGTTTTACAATACAAAAATGTTAAATTGCCAATATTTCAAAAACTATTTTTAGAAAAGACAACCTTATACAAAGTAACCTTTATTTTTAATGCTGAATCAGATAAAATTATAAAAATGGGGTTTATATTTAAAAAAATTGACTTTTAACAAATTTTTCAAGTTAATATTTAATGTTAGTTTTTGATTACCCTGAATTTATTTATTTTCAAAATATCAACACAGTCCACTAAAGTGGATTCCCTTCTAGATGGAAACCAACCCCAATTAAATAATAAAGCTTTCATATACGAGAAACTGATAGTTATGTTTAGGTCTGCAAACGCCATTATTAACATAAAATTTAAAAAATGTCAGAAACAGTTAGACTTAGGTATAGGACATTATAATGAAATATGTCTATAATTTTGCGTAGAATCTAAAAATGAAATAACATATAATACAAGCTAGAAGGCATTAACTTCCGGTATCACCGTAAGTGCCACAATTTTGAAAATATTTTTACCAAATTGCACCCATCGACTTTAGTAAACAGCCAAATTTGAAAATTTTACAAAGCATATTTTCCGAAAAATCGATCGTGGCATCTCGTCGTGTGTCACACTGTATATCTATTTTTATTTATTAATTATAAGGATCTAATCACAAAACAAATAATAAAATATTATAAGGAATTTTAGTTATTTAACTATTTTTCAACGTGTTGGTGCGCTGCTTCATTTTTTTAAATTTTAATACTTTCCATATAGTTTCTTTCATACGATATAATCTTAAAAACAGAGAGGGCTAGGAAAATTTTGTTGGTTGCATATATTGTTTAACAAAAAAGTAGCACAAATTTGCAAAGCTCAACTGTCAAAAATTGAACACCCTGTGCTTATATTACCCTTAATACAATAAAAATGTTATTATGTTTATGAGGGTAAACAAACCACGAATAGTTTTAATAAATAGATACAAACCCCCATAAATGGGTTTAAGTGTGGCAAAGCGGATGTTATTCGTTCTATGGTTCAAAATTAAAAGCATGTGTGAACCTAATTGTTTTATAAGATAATTGTGAAATTAATTATATAATGAAAGAAGACTGTCTATTGGTAATATCCTTCCTAAAAGCAATTTTAAAGATTAGTTTATTCGCTCTTAAAATGTATTTTCGAGCTAATGTACATACCTTCGATCATACTCTAGATTTAAACAACAATAGATTTGTTTGAAGGCTGTTTATGGTCGGTGGGGGAGACGCTTTTTTGATGTTTGACAGACATAAACATGTCGTGACTTTTTTCGGTGTTTTTAAGTCTTACAAATTACCATAAATGTGAAGTTTACAATTAATATTAACAAAAAGAGGATTTTAAAATTTATTTTTATCGGTAAATATTCTTAGATATTGTTGATATATTGAAAATAACAATAATAATAATTTAAGCAACCATATATTCATACTTTGTTTTCAGAATTGACGTACCGATGATACTCGTTTAAATAATGCAATTAGAAAAGGATAGCATATAATCGGTATGTCTGTACCAAGAAATTAAATATCTACTTTTATCAACAGTTTTTCAAATATAAATAAAAATATTATTACGTTATTCAGCGTTCAAACAACCGGGCTATAGTTCTGGCGTTATGCTACTTCTACAGGGGTATGTTCGAAGGTACATGCATTGTTAAGTGCTGATATTTCAGTAAGCTTATATTCGGGCTAAAGTTTCAAATTTTAAAAAAAATCATTTGTAAAATAGAGGATTTTTTATAAACAGATATGCACTGTGTTTAAAATACTTGTTTATGTGTCTACTATTGTTTTTTTTTTGAAATTCGACCCTTAAAAGTGTACTTGAAAAATATTTTAATTGTTTTTTGTTGCGACGCTACTGGATTTAGAAGCAAATTTTGAATACACTAAATAATGTAAATTAATACATTATACATGTGTTTAAACTTTTCAGTTGTTAATTTGAACTTTGTTATCATTCATGTGTATAAGAAGAAAATTGCCTTAACTTGCTCGTAAATCATAACGGTGCGTATAAACTTGGAAACTTTTTGCGATATATCTGTGGCTGCTATTAGTCTGACTTGACAATATGACAGAGTGTTTAGCAAACCAATTTTGAAGTGCCATTATACTAATAATATATTGATTTAACAATGCTTCGATATTTAATTGATCATTGAAAATGTGTTGTATTTTTTTAGATAAAATCAATGATTATAGAATTTTGAAAAGAAAAACAACCAGTCGGTTAACTGAACAATTTGCTATATTTTTGAATTCAGTATCGTCGGTTTAATCATATTCAGATATGAAAATTCAATTTTTCCGTATGCAAAAAATCAAATGTATATTTTTATCATGTAAGCATTTACAAATTTCTGTCCATTAATACGAGGTAGTTTTATTAATCAGAAATATTTGTTCTCATTTTACAAGTAGTAAATTAGTATTTTCTACATCATGTAGTAAATGTCACTAGTTGGTCGTCCATTTATCAAATCTGTTCCGCCCCGTTAATACTCCGAACAGGTCAGTTCAGGTTAGATGCACGGAGTTAAAAAGAATATAACTAAGTAGTAAGTGCCATAATTTGTTAGAGAGCAAGTTATCAAAATAACATATATTCACGGATTTCTGAAAATAAATGGATGACAGGTGGTAATGGAGCTGTCAAACAAAAAATGTCCGCGCCATTTTGGGTAAAGTGACGTTTTGGCACGTCAAATAGACCGTCAAAAGTCAAAAAAATAGTGTCATTGTTGTTATTATTGTTAAATTATTGATTGCCATTAAAATGTTTTTTGCCCTGGATTAAATTTATTTTATATAACTTAACAACCAAGTAATATGCACCAAGCCATCAGTCAAATATTTAGGTGTAAATATAGACCACAAAATTATCTTCAATTGGCACTTTGGAACTGTTAAACAAAAAATGTATACAAAGGGCCAAATACCTTAGGAGTCTAATGTACCAAGAAAAAGGCATATCAAGAAAAACAATTCATATATACAAAGCAATGTACTGACTTTAATAGGAATACATACCTGCTATATACAGTAATTGCAGGAAGCCAGCACTCATAAAACTTGAAACGTAGAAACCACTGCTCTATGTAGTATTACTAAAATCCATCGTCCTAGCTATCCACCAATCAATTATTGTATGAATTCACTAAATATCCAGGCTCTTATTATAAGACTTCCTGTCCTGACAACTAAGTTTGAAAGAAAACCTGAAACTTGACTGGTGATAGAGGAACTGTATACGACCAGGGGCCGGAACCATGGGCCGGAACCATAGGCCAGCCCGAAGACCCCCCATTAATGATACTATTCAACCTTTAATATACTTTTTTTATTATTTTGTGAAGATTTGTAGGGGCTTGAAGACCAAAGTGCTATAAATAAGCTTTTTATTCTGAAGGACCTCGTTTGTTGGCTTGTAGGGTTCAAATTTATATGTCCTAATAAATTATAATCAATAATATTTATTTAGTTGTAGTGTAGTATAGTGTTTAACACAGTCTAAGGAAGTAAAATGTTGCATTTAACATTATTTGAATATAAAATTGAATGTTAGTTATTTAAATAAAAGTTTTAAATATCTTACAAATTGTTACTTCTCAAATTTTTTTATAAGTTGTGTTGATGAAAACAATTATGTTACACTTAACTGTTTCAAAGTAAGATACTCGACCGTTTGGGGATATAGGGACACAAGTGTTTATGTTAAATCCATAATTAGAACTAGCCGTAGAAAAACAATTTTTAAACAGCACGCTCATACTATTGAGATATGAACAGAATTTAGTGTAATAATTTTGTATGTCTATAATCTCAAATTTACTTGAAATTTGCGAAACATTCAACTTTCTAAGTAAATTTTAATTAGAAAATACTGAAAATAACGGGGTACTACCTAATTAACATTTCAACTGTTTTTTCAAAAAATAAATCGTTTTGAAGAAACGGTTCAACATATTGCTTTTTTAAGGACTAGTTATTTTTAACAACCAAAAATATAATAAAAATTTTTAATTTATTTTTACGACCGACCAATAGTATGACAGACGTCCACACATAACAATCAATTGACACAAATTGGATAAGTCGGGTAAGGTTCAACTACTTATGTCGATGAAATTTCGGAAAGGTATGCAAATTGCTACAAACCTTGTCAGTGGGAGGTAAACGATTACGTTTAGTCGTTATAATTTTTCAGTGGCGACAGCGTATTCACTGTTATTATAACTTCACCTTACCCAAAATGGCGCATAACATGGTCCGGACATTTTCTGTTTATTTGACGATCAGTACATATACTTTATAAGTGCGTGCATATATTACATTTCCGATATCATTTTGATTCGTGCTTTCAAAGCTACAAGAAGACAATTTTGAGATTTCTTGCTTTGAAGAAATCAACGCCCTTTTGGAGGTGAGTTTTTTTACTAAATGATTTTTCTGACACCAACTCATTTTAGGGTTTCTTATCCTGCGGTGTTTTTTTTTGTTCACACTCTTGGTTATTGGTTTTTTTATCCTCCCCGGTATCCAGTTGAGTAAGCAGGAGAATTTGAAAGCAATCTGATCGTTTCATATTGGAGTGTCGTCCCAGCTTTAGTTGATGGGTGATCGAAGCTTGACACGAAAAAAAAATATGATGGGCCAGGAGTAAGGCTTTCCCGTAACAACAGGCCTGTGTAATCTTATTGTAGCATTTAATATAGCATAAAAATTGCATCTCTTATCTCTCACTGACATTCTTACTCATATTCTTATACGTTAATATATGTGAGGCCATCTCGACAGGATGTAATTGATCAAGTATAGAGAAGCTTCATAATATTTATATCTAAATTTGTTTAATATTAAAACACCATATTAAATCTAAATATAGATTTAGTTACGTAGCAGAAATTCTGTTCTTTTTTTTATTGAAGCATCCAATATACGACTATTCGGTGAGTTTTTCTCAGTTTGCCACAGAGTGGCACCCTCTATTTAAAATAAAAAATGATTGTTTGAATTAGTTCTACTAGACTCACGACCCCTTAGCAACTCAAAATGAGCTACCGTCGCAATGTGCAATCATCGCTTTAATGGCCATCCTGGCCGTTAAACCGATACAATGTTAAATAAGTTCACATAGGAAAATGCCAAACTTTTAATTATTAAGCGTTATATTTTTGTCAAGTTTTCTATTAGATTTTATGCGTTAAAACATAAATAAAGAAAAACAAACCAGTATGACTCTATTTTGGACCTTTCCGACAATGGTTTAACCCCTTCTGACCTTTCCTTAGTATAAAAGAACAGATTGACATATTGAAGCTAGTAGAACTTATAGTTTATCGAACTAAGTAGAAAATAAATTGGGTAACTTTTAACTTTCTGAAAACAATTTTAACTTTTTCCCGTAGGAATCTCATAAAAATACCATACATTTTAATGAGTGAAAGTGTAAACCGTACTGTGTAAACAAACCTTACTTGATCCGTTTTTTTTTATTATCACTGTTTCTATGCTATCAATCAATCTAAATTAGCGGAGTCTCATTCGTCTCAAGAAAAACAACTATCTAATAGCTTTTCCAGCAATCTTCTGGCTTGTGTTTTGTTTTACGCGAGCGAAAACAAATCGATAAGGGTTTTCCTAATTAGAAATAAATTACGAGAATTTCCACCCACATTGTAGTTTTGTGAAAAAAAAACCGGCAGAACAATACCGTTCCAAGATTTTTCAAATTTCTTATATTTTGCCTACTAAAAAATAACTTTCTAATAAAAATTAATCGTAAAACTGTGAGACAATTTCTTCTCTACCGTAACTTTGCTATTTTAATTTCAGTTAAGCTCCAAAACACTCGAGAGTTCTAGTACACACCCCATAAAATGTTAATTTGATAGACCTTAAAAACTAATGAAAATATAATAAAATTTTTATAAAAAAATCGAACCGACTTCTAAAAGTACGCAAAAAAGTGAAAAATAACTATAAATTTTTATATGAAATTGAACTTTTTGAAGTCGGTGCCAAACTAATACCTGACAAAATGTGATTTGCATAAACAGATTAAAAATACTTTATTTGTAATTGCTTTCTTACCATAATTTACATATTAGTAGTTATTTATTTCGTTTAGAAATAATTTGGCGCCGACTTCAAAAAGTTTAATTTCATATAAAAATTTATAGTTATTTTTCACTTTTTTGCGCACTTTTAGAAGTCGGTTCATTTTTTTTATAAAAATTTTATTTTTCTATTTTTAGTTTTAGAATTTATTCTGATATCAATAAATTATTTGAACTAAGTACTAATCGAGATTAGTGTAGCTCGCAATGACTCCAAGGTGGCAACAAAGTACCCATTTTATCCAAAGTTGTAAATCATTCTAAAATGAACCACTAAAAATTCTTTGATTCTTAGAGTTTTCCAAATACCAGTAAAATTGTGCCAAACAAATATCTAGTCTGTCGTAGTAAATCCACTATCTTAAATTTCAAATTAATTTTAGATTGGTAATATAGGCTTCCAAACCTTCCAATATCGATGTTTAAAGAACCTAAGATGTAAATTTCTTAGCTCGATATATTTTATACTGCAGATTGAGTTTGTATACGCCTCAAGAACCCCCCACTATATCAATTTTAGACAAGAGCGGAATATGTTAAATTTTCTGTCCCTCATATTGTATCTTATCCACCTAAAAGTTGTAAAAAATTAACTTCATATTCGTAATACACGACCCCGAAAACCCACTAATACTAAATCTGAAAAAATGCGATTAAGGTAAAATTTTCAACCCACTATATTGAATTGCAAAAAAATTATTGTAAGTCTTAATTTAATATAAATCTAAACCCTTCAAATCCCCCTAGTACCAATTTTGAATGAAATCCAGAAATTTAAAATTTCAAATCTTATATTCGCTATTTACATCCTCAAAAACGATTCAGTCCCACCTTTGAACAAAATCGAAAAATGTAAAATTTTTAGTCCGCTATCTTGGATTCGCCATATTGAATCCTGAAAAAATACTTTTAAATTCATAATCTACACCCTCAAGAACACCTTATATCAGTTTGGGAGAAAATCGAAAAATTTTTAGGACATCATATTGAATCTGTCAGATTGAGTTTTTCAAAAAATATTTTAAATTCATAATTAACACTAACAAAAATACTCCAATACTGATTTTAGACAAAATCGGGAGATATAGAACCTTTAATCCGCCATATTGAATTTTTTAAAAATAATTTTAGATTCATTATGTGCGACCTCAAAAACTCCCCCGTACCAATTTTGAAGAAAATTGGACAAAATTGATTTTTTTTTGTCGGCCATATTGGGTCCGCCATATTGAATTTTTAAAAAATATTTTGGATCCATTATGTGCGACCCCGAAAACTCCCCCACAATTTTGGAGAAAATCAGACAAAATAAAAAATTTTTTGTCCGCCATATTGTATCAGCCATATTGATTTTTTTAAAAATAATTTCAGATTCGTTGTGTACGACCAGCAAAAATTCCCATATACCAATTTTGGGGAAAATCAGACAAAATTAATTTTTTTGCTCGCCATATTGTCAGCGCCATCTTGGATATTACTGCACCAATTTCGTCCAAAAAAATATGGGACCACCGCAGCAACTTTCTTTACAGAACGTAAAAAATTTCGTTCAAATCGGTGTCGCTGTTCCGGAGTAATCGGTGTACATACAAAAAAAAAATATTCATTCTCGACGAATTGAGAACTTCCTTCTTTTAGAAGTCGGTTAAAAATGAATTGAATAACACCAGTTTAGGAACAGGTAAGATGTTCTATTTCAAACAGAAACACAGGAGTTTGTAGAGAACTCTTAGAACTTGGCAACTTTGCTATTTGGTATTTAGTCTGTTGTACTATGTCCCCAAATTATATTTTATAGAATTTTTAAATTTTGTTTTCCGATTAATGAACCGTTCTGGTATTTGTTCCTGAAAATACAAGTTTGGCAGACATTAAAATCCAATAAAAAGTTAATTTTTTAGGGTTTAATTAAAATTAATACTGGCAGTCAATTAACGTGAAAATAAAAATCGAGAAATTTGGCAATATTCACGTAATAACGCCTGTTGCCGCACTTTTTATTCATCCGTTATAATTTTACGAATTTACCTAATCGTACCGTACACTTACGGAAAAGGTTATAAAGTTTAAAAAAAATTGCAACAACAAAAACGCTAAAAAGTAAAATATAATAGTATAAATTTCAAAAAATATTAACAAATCATTCAACTCGATTTAATTGTTTTTAATTACAATGCAAATGGCTACATTTAGAAGCTTGACATAAAACTAAATGTTCTGATAATTTAGTTCTTGCAGCTTACACTTTCTACATTTCTTTTGAATTGGGAAGGAAATAATCACCAATATTTTTCTTGACAACCAAAAACACCTACCTATATCAAGCATCATTTTAATTAAGCATCTTTAAAATTCTGAGACAAACATCTGGTGGCAATTTGGACAAAAGTATTTATAATTAACGTTGTTTATCTTTTTCATAAAACAAAACAGTTTGAAAAGATTGCTTTAACTTTTTTTAAACTCTATTGGAAAAAAGAAGCACAACAAATTAGAGTCTTGTTTTTCTTAAAGCGGATTGGCCCACGCTAATTTAGATTGATTGATGGCGTATACATCAGAGATGATATGAAAAATTTACGCCTAACGTCTTTTATATTTATATTTTAGGAGGGCATAGGCTTTGTAATCGCCGAGCCATTTTTTGCTTTGTCATTTTGGCTGTTAGGACGATTAATATTTAGAGGCAAGGCATCTCCTCGATTTCAGCGGGGAATAATTTATGCCGTATTTTTCTTGACAAGATATTTATTAAGGGAAGCGAATTTTCGGTATTAGAAAGAAGAATTAAAAGGGAAACATAAAATATGCAGTGCAGTTGCCAAAATGCTAATGCTACATGTACAGCTTTGGAAAAATTTGAGTGATGGAAGATTTCAAACATATTTTATGATTTGTGAATAAATTGCAGCGAACGGAACTCAGTGGCGTTTCGAATGAAAAGCGAAGGCGTTTGTATATAGATACGCTGCTGAAAAAAAGTAGAACAACAAAGTGTTTTTGTTCTTTTGAAATAAAAAAAATTGATAATTTTTGATCACCAACTACTTATATTGAAATATTATCTTAACAAGCTTAGTTATGCTTTACAGCATTTCGGTAAAATTTAAATTAAATATAGGTTGACAAATATTGATAATTATAAAAATCCATGTAATGTAATCAAGACGATTTTTTCAAACTTCAGTGATTTTATACACCAAGAATTGTTTATTTAGAAACATTTGTGTATAAATATGACGTTCTACTTCTTCCCACAGATTTTCAATGAGATTCAGGTCTGAGAATTTTCCTGGTGGAACGTTATTCTGTTGGAAAATAAAACGCAATGTCATTTCCCGCTTTGCATGAGCCAAAATTACCAGAGAAGCTCTCTTCTCATTGAAATTACTTGTGCAAAAGTGCTATGACCAAAGGCACGATGTTTTTACCTGCTTTATTGATTATCAGAAAGTTTTTTACAACGTAAAGCACGAGCCGCTGTTGGAAAGATTACAGGAGATCGGTATAGATGATAAAGATATTAGAATAATAAGAGAACTTTATTGGCAACAGTTAGCTGAGATCCGTATTGATGGCGATCTGTCAACAGAGGCTTTTAATATACTGAAGGGAGTCCGGCAGGGATGTGTACTGTCGCCTGTTCTGTTTAATATTTACGTTTAGAAAATATTTCAGTTAGCATTAGAAAATGAAACACGAGGTATCAAAGTCAATGGCATCCCAATAGACCATTTTCGCTATGCAGATGATACTGCAGTCTTAGCCAGCAACTTTGGAGATCTCATCAATATCAAAAAATCAATATTAAAAAAATTTCAACGAGTGCGGTGAATAGTTCGGGCTGCATATTAATACTGCCAAAACAAAAATGAGTGATTAGTAGGAATCAGTACATCACTCCTCTTAACATCAACGGGGAAAATATTGAACGTGTCGCACGGTTTTCGTATCTTGGCACTACTCTGAATGAAAAGTGGGAATGTGACGAAGAAGTGAAGGAAAGAATTGGCCGTGCAAAAACAACTTTACTTAAACTTAACAATCTTCTTCTTCACAGAAATATGCCACTACATACCCGAATACGTGTGGTTCAGTGTTATATATAGCCTATTCTACTATATGGTGCTGAAACTTGGTCAAGTAAGACTGGGACATTGAATCGGATCGAAGCTTTTGAATTGTGGACACTCCGCCGACTACTGCGTAACCCTTGGACTGCTCGCATAACGAATCATGAACTTCTACGAGGTGCTAGCGTAGACAAACAACTAATGGACACTGTAAAACAACGAAAAGTGTCATATCTAGGGCATATACTATAATGACCTCGCTTCTCCATACCAAGGCTAATACTACAGGGAATAATTGAAGGCAGACGGGGACAGGTGGAAAACAACACTCTTGGCTCAGCAATATGAGAAATTGGTGTGGTATATCAAACGCAGCAACCATATTTAGATAGGCTAAGGAGGGCACTCTAGTTATAATGTGACCATGAGATGGACAAATGATCGCTGACGTGTGGCATAGCACATGACATCCGAAAAAGAAGATTGATTAGTTACCTTATCCGTTTGACACTTCATTTTCTTTGAAGCACGCCAATGAGATATTTCTCGAACTTATATCAATGATGTCCATGAAGATAAAGATGCTGTAATATGTGGCGAAAAAAATGACGCCTAAAGATTTGCGGTGAAAAAAAAACATTTATAAAACTACGGTGAAAATCATCACTTCTTCATATATGGGGCAAAAACTAGAATGCCAAACGGCATAACAGCGAAAAAATTAACGTCTTTAATAAAGGCGGCTAAAAAACTTACATCAATAATAAATACGGCGAAAAAAATTACATCTTCAAAATGTGTGACGAAGAAAAGTCCGTCTTTAAAATGTGCGGCGAAAATTATTACAGTTTTAAAAATACGACGAAAAAAATTCCGTGTATAAAATATGCGGCAAAAAATATCTTACTGAAAAGTGCGGTGGAAATTATTACAGCTACTAAAGTGCAGTGAAGAAAATTATCTTCCAGAACATTGCGACGAAGAGCATAACGCTTCAAAAATTGCGACTATAATAAGAGTGAGGCGAAAAAAAATTGCAGTAAAAATATTGCCACGGAAACAATGACACTTCAAAAAGTGAGATGAAAACTATTACAACTCTAAAAGAGTGGTGAAAAAATTACATTTCAAAATTTTGGGACGAAAAAAATTGATTCTTCAAAAAAGTGCGATGAACCATTTAAATTTTTTTACCATTTTTTCCCCATTTCAACCATTTAAGGTGCGTTGAAAAAATGATATTCTTAAAGAATAATATGAATGATACATTAAAAAGGGCGAAATTTTTTTAACGCTACGTCAATGGTGCCCACGAATACAATGACGCTGAAATATGCAGCGAAAAAAATAGCGTCTAAAGATTTGCGGTTAAAAAATACATTTATATATAAACCACGGCGAAAATCATCACTTCTTCATACACGCGACGAAAACTAGAATACCAAACGGCATAATGGAGAAAAAATTACATCTAATTCTAAAATGTGCGACGAAGAAAATTACATCTTTAAAAATGGGCGGCGAATTAAATTCACCGTATTTTAAGAATTATTATAGTTTTCGATGAACGTTTAAGTATAATTTTTTCGTTGCATTTTTGGAATCGTAATAATTTTCAGCGCAATTTTAGAAGAGTAAAAATTTTCTTTGAAATTACTGAAATGTAATATTTTACATAGACAATTTTATAAAAATCATATTTTATTTTTTGAGGCGTAATATTTTTCGCCCCTTACTGCTTAGCTGTTATTGTTTTCGTAGATACCATTGATATGTGTGTGTATGTATGTTTATTAAAAAAACTAAAGAAAATATTATATATATATATATATATATATATATATATATATATATATATATATATATATATATATATATATATATATATATATATATATTTCTAGCAGCGTAAACTCGTAACAATCTCTAGAGTAAGTAAAACACAATCCTTACACTTACATTGTAAACAAAAATATATGTGCTGACGTAGGTATGACGAATGCATACTAGAGGGTGTAATAATCATGAAGGATAACAGCGAAGAATAATAAATACCTTTTTGGGTATCAATGGATTTACTAGTTTATTTCTAGCAGCGTAAACTCGTAACAATGCTCTAGAGTAAGTAAACACAATCCTTACACTTACATTGTAAACTAAAATATAAAAGAGGCTATATGTAAAATTACAAAATGCAACAATCTTCCCACAATTCCATCTTCTGAATATACCGAATAGAACATTGTTGCAAAAATATACAAATATCAATTTTGTTGTATCAAAGATATCCACGCAATCAATCAATCCAAATATAGAAAGCAAATCGTAAAAGCTGAATTTCGAACAAATTTTTCGCCCTGAGTTTTATTGTGTCAGACCGAGAAACAAATCAGTAAAAGTTTCATAATTGAATTTATTTATAAAATAAATTGGCAATTCGTAGTCTTTGGTGGCAAATATTTGTTAAATTTTGAGATAAGTTAATTACATTGAAACAGTGTTTATTAAAAGTACATAAATGTTTTAGATGTAAATTTATTGAATCAAAATATCTTTAGATTCAGTTATACGTATAGTAAGTTATAAAAATTGTAGGTCAAATGATTTTTAAATTAGTTTTTTAGTGACTTACATAACTTGCTTTAAATTCCTTTTTCCTAAATAATATTTTCTCCAGTAGAAAAGCTCTATACGAGGGAGGTCTGATAAGTACTTAGCATCACCGCCAGATGGCGCCACTATCGCAAGAGAAATTTACTATCGTATAGTACATTTTCGTAGACGGCTACTGTCAAAATTTCAGTCGGATCGCAGTTTTGTTTTGACCGCGTGTGGAAGCGGGCGTGTCCGCGGAAATGGAAAAAAAAGCAATATCGGTCGGTGATTCGATTCTTGTTTTTGGAAGGGAAATCGCGCAGCGAAATCAAAGAGCGCTTGAATGCGATGTACGGTGACTCTTCTCCTTCGATGGCGACCGTCAAAAATTGGTTTAACGAGTTTCAACGTGGTTGCACGTTGGTTTTTGATGAGCCACGCCCAGGTGCCCCGAAAACGGGTACCACGGAGGATAACGTGACAAAAATCCAGGACCTCGTATTGGCAGATCGCTGATTGAAGGTGCGCGAGATAGCTGAGACAGTAGGCATCTCAAAAGTCCGCGTGGGTCATATTCTGCATGAAATTTTGGGCATGAGAGAGCTGTCGGCGCGATGGGTGCCGAGTTTGCTCACTCCGGACAAGTGCAACCGTGAGACCACTTCAGAGCAGTGTTTGACGCTGTTTAAGTGCAATCCGAAGGAGTTTCTGCGTCGTTCGGTGACCGTCGACGAAACATGGATCCACTGGTACACACCAGAGACCAAGGAACAGTCGAAACAGTGGACTTCACCCGGCGAACGTGCTCCTAAGAAGGCGCAGACTGTTCTATCGGTCGGAAAGGTGATGGCTACCGTTTTCTGGGATTCACACGGTGTGATCTACATCGATTACTTGAAGAAGGGCAAAACGATCACAGGGTTCTATTATGCCGAATTATTGAGCCGATTCGACGCCGAATTGCAGAAAAAACGGCCCCATTTGGCGAAGAAAAAAGTGCTCTTCTACCATGACAACGTACCGGCTCACACCTTCGCCGTCTTCACGGTCAAATTGGTTGAATTGGGCTACGAACTGCTGCCCCATCCACTGTATTCTCCAGATTTGGCCTTTTTGTTTCCAAAATTGAAAAAGTCACTCGCCGGGCAGAAATTTGAGTCGAATGAGGAGGTTATCGCCGCCACGGAGGCCTACTTTGCAGACCTCCAGAAAAAGTATTTTTCAGACGGGTTAAGAAGTTGGAGCATCGCCGGGTCAAGTGTATCTAGCTAAAAGGAGACTATGTTGAGAAATAAATCGCCACTTTTCCATAATTTTCGTTTTTCTTATGTAGGCAATTACTTATCGGACCGCCCTCGTAGAATTAGAGAGCTTAAATCTCTTATTTTGCGACCATAATTCCAAATAAAGATGTATTGGAAGTTACAGTTCCCCGCGCGCATGGCTAACCGTACCCTTAAATGGCTGTCTATATCTTAGCAATAAACATGGGTTAAGCATGTCTAGCAAGTAGCAAAATAATTGTCTTTAATCAGAAAATTCTGTTATCAGTCATAATTATATCTCAATGATATTTTATCTTAAAATGCCTATAAACAAATTACTCATCGTTTTTTAAATGGGCATTTCAACTTTAAACTAATGTAACTTTGTTATAAACAATAGAAATGGCGCTTATAAAGTCTCATTTTAAAGCCGATAACTCTACCTTTCAACTAATATCTGTAGAATTTATTTCGATGACTTCAAGCCAAGTTATAAGTGAAAAAGCTTGAACATCTCACAATTTTCCATCTCCTTTAAAGGAAGGACAACTTTACAGTAAATCATATTGATATTACAAAAAATGCATTTATTTACTTATGTAATCCATGAATTAGGTCAATACTCCCCTGGAACTGTTTAAAACGTGTTTCCCTGACGTTCGACGGGCTTTACGTGTCTAAAAAACATAATTTTCGTTTGAAATATTTGTTTTTACCGGATATGTAAATCGTCATAGAATTAAGTATATTTAATTGCTAGTTGTAATATCACGGAAGAATCGGATTTTTAAAGTAAAAACACGTTAAAAATAAAGTTATGAAAATATGAAATTAAGTTATTTTAGGCGTCACTCCTGTCAGAATAAATTATTTTTAATAAGGATGTTCGTGACTATAAAAGACTTTTATGAAATATGCTCCGCACCTAATTTTTAAATAGTTATGTAAACTATACCCACATTATGTAAATTTTTTTAATTTAACGTTAATTGGAGAAATGAGTAATTCAGGGTAATAAAATAAAGATTTAATTTAATATTTTACAGTAGGTTTAAATTTTTTATACCTAAATTGATCTGTTCTGAAATAAAATTTTAATTTGACCCAAATTTGGTTTCAACCAAATATAGTAAGTAGTTTTTTTTTACAATTATTACTGCATATATGAATTTGCTTCTCAAGGGTGTTTTTTTATGGAGGTATAGAACTTTTAAATGGAATAAAACAAAGATGAATTTTTTAAATTGACATGAAATTTACTTTATTCGAAAGATAACCTTCTGGCATTATAATTTAAATATGACTTCTGGCGTATGACCGCCACGGCTCGCTCGGACGTAGTCTAATCTGGAGGTCCAATTTTCGATGACTTTCCAACATTTGTGGCCGTATATCGGCAATAACGCGGCGAATGTTGTCCTTCAAGTGATCAATCGTTTCGGGCTTATCGGCGTAGACTAGCGACTTCACATATCCCCACAGAAAATAGTCTAGCGGCGTTAAGTCGCACGATCTTGGAGGCCATTTCACGGGTCCGAAACGTGAAACTATACGGTTACCAAACGTTTCCTTCAATAAATCAATTGTGGCACGAGCTGTGTGACATGTTGCGCCGTCTTGTTGAAACCACAGCTCCTGCACATCATGGTTGTTCAATTGTTGAACGAAAAAGTCAGTAATCATGGCTCTATAGCGCTCACCATTGACTGTAACGTTCTGACCAGCATCGTTTTTAAAGAAGTACGGACCAATGATTCCACCAGCCCATAAAGCACACCAAACAGTCAGTTTTTCTGGATGTAACGGTGTCTCAACATACACTTGAGGATTATCATCACTCCAAATACGGCAGTTTTGTTTATTGACGTATCCATTCAAATAAAAGCGAGCTTCATCGCTAAACAAAATTCGCTTATGAAAATCGGGATCAATGGCAATCTTGTTTTGGGCCCATTCACCGAATCTACGCCTTGCTAGGTGATCGTGTGGCTTCAATTCTTGCACGAGTTGGATTTTGTAAGCACGCAAACCAAGCTCTTTCCGCAAAATCTTTCATAAAGTGAATGGACACATATCCAATTCCTGTGCACTATGGCGGATAGACTGATTCGGGTCTTCCTCTACGCTACGCTCTACAGCAGCAACGACTTCTTCTGTACGCACTGTACGACGTCTCTGTGGATGCGTATTATCATTTAGAGTAAACGTGGTGCGAAAACGTTCCATAGTTAATCGAATTAATTGCTCTGATGCACGATTATGTTGACCGTAAAATGGACGTAGTGCGCGATATGTATTTCGAACAGAACCATGATTTTCAAAATAAATTTGCACAATTTGGACGCGTTGTTCAGACGTCAGTCTATTCATATTGAAATCCTAAACCAAACTAAACATAAATCACTTGACAGCTGACAAAATGACCGCCAGTTAAAAAAGTGTTGCCAACTTAAAGTTCTATACCTCTATAAAAAACACCCTTTACTATTTATACATTATCGCAATACGTTTCAACAAATATACGTTTTTATAGAATGATCAATTACTTCGTCAACTGATAATTTTGAAAAATGACATTATGAATTACTTCATTAATTGATAATTGTAGGAATAAAATTATCAAATACATTAATTTTTGATAATTTTTGAAATGAAATTCATATTTTCAGGAAAAAAAATTCATAATTTTATTTTTAAAATTATTAATTGATAGAGTAATTTCGATTTTAATTAATAATTTTCCAGTAATTGTTTAATGGTTAATTATAATTTTTATTTTTCCTTGCTGTACGATTACTCTAAGATAACTGCTGAACGGATGAATTTTTTATTATAGTTTTTGGAGAGAATTATCTTTGTGCAAATATTAAGATAAAGGCTCTCCCTTTGTTGCTGAAATTTAACAATTCTCCTGATAGTTATATGTATATTTATGATATATTTTTTCTTCAACCTGTAACATCGTGAAACTTTAAATTTAACTGCTTATTTATATTATAGGTATAAAAACAGTTAATTTAATTTATGCCGAAAATGTTGAGCTCTTTCTCTATTATGAAGTCTAAATTAACATATTTCAGAGATAAAAGTTCTAAATACTGTGTAGATGAGTATTAAATGTCCTTTTAACTCCCAGATATCTTCCGGAAGTTCGTGAAAATGGCCTGTTTATTGGTTGTCGGCTCTCAGGGAAAAAAATGTAAGACGAGAAAATTTCCTGAAAATGACGGGATAAGTAAAGAAGGTTATTCGGGCGTTAAAAGGGACCATTTCAATTGGCTTAATACGTACTAAATGATGCTAATGATGTCAAAATATACTTCAAATGAATAGCTGTCTCAAATAATGCTGAACATAAAAATATATAATAATGAGAAATAATAAAAATGCTACAGTTTTGACAGTAGTTGAGTAACAATATTCTTGTTGGACCTAAAGAGGGGAGGAAGAAATGTGTTTTTAATTTTTATTAATTTGTTTATTCGGTTTTGTTTAATGGAAAAAGACGAATTTAATCTTGTAGTGTTAGTCTTTTCAAAACCAGAGAGTGTACAGCACCACATATAGCGACTGTGAAAAATAATATATTCGCCAAACAAACAGAAGAATCTCTACCAGAGTCCAAGAACATAAAAATTGCATAAAGAATAAGCAAATCACACTAGCTTTATTCCAACGTCATCAAGAGGCAGGACACAGTATAAACTTCCAGGAAACCAAACAGAGCGTACCCATAATAGAACACGCATCACCAGAGCTCTCGATAAAGAAAGGATTAAGAACTTTAACAAAACATCTCAAATATAAGGAAAACCCTAATCAAAATCCAACCAAAAATAGCACATAAGAGAAAGAGGACAGCGAGAGGAGGCCCAGACCCAGGGAAGCAAGGAAACCAACTAGGTAGAACCAAGGTATAACCTGCGCAAGTGCCAGACTATAAAAAGGCACACAGAAGACTAGCACACTCATTCCAAGCCGAGCAGCATGCAGTCGAGGAAGCATCACGTGAAAATGCCAGCTGAGATGTTGGCGAAACATCGTGATGATTTTTCTACTGACGACCGGATTGAAAACCGGAAAAACACCAATGCACATTCCACCATCCGTGAAAACCTGTTACAACATACATACAGAATCAATAAAACGATTAGTTGTTTATTTTGTATAAATTTCACTACTGGGAATCCACTTGAATTTATAAGCTTTGCTTTTGAAGCGTATTGAAAAAATAAAAAATTTTAAATTTGTATTTCGTGAACTTTTTTTTTTTGGGACTTTTCAGTATCCGATTTTATTATAATTCGTTAGCATATTCTTATCAGAATTGGGCACTCCAAGATCTTATAACTTCTTATAGGTAACATACTATGCATGAAAACAATTTTTTACAGGAATGATTTTAGGAATATCTAAATTTCTCCAATTTTTAAAATTACATTCAAATACCAGATATAGCTTATTTTCAAACATAACAGATATAAAAATTTGAATACGCCTTTCGTAAAAGACTAATATGTTTCTCAGATTAGTCGCCCTCGACATGCTATACCATCTTCAATAAATAATAAAAATCTTTATAGAAATATGTTAAGCATCAAGATCCGCTACTAAGATATGAGGCAGTAATCCGGATTTACTGGAAACGAAATTGAAAATCCTCCCTTTCTATTTTCCTCTTATTCATATAAATATGTATGCGACATTGTCAGAAGAAAAAATGCTAAAGAAAAGTAACTGTAAGGGTCGGTACAGAATATTTTATTGTTGAAAAAAAAATAGTGGAGGTATTTTTGGAATAGCTAAATGCACTTTAGGAGTGAATACATCATTTACTTCTATAACTGAATCAGCATCTCGAGGAGTAGTTTTACATTTACTAGGTAAGTAATGTAATGACTATGATTAGAGACTATTTATTATAGTTCATTACTATTAGTTTATGAGGATAGCTGTTTATAATTCGGGAACTGGTAACACTGACTTTGCTGTGTGTCATCTGATATATTCAAGTTTAATTTTTCAGACGGTAGACGATTTTTTTTTAATCAAATTTTGGTTTATGGTTTGATATTTAGTATACTATTACGTATCATTTTTTTATTGAAAGAAAACTTTAAATTTCATTTTAAAAATATAAGCAGTCGAAAATCCTGCAAAAGCTTAATTAAGAATGATTTCAAAAATAAAAGTCCAGTTGTTTTAATGTTCATGTTTCGGGTTAAAAACATGTCAGTCTACCGCTTAGTCAATTTTACATGTGTCTAAAAAATGTTCCCATATAATATTATAAATATTCTGTTGTAACGGAAATGCAGATTATCAAATTTAATTACTGGTTGTAATTTAACGGAAAAATGGGATTTAAAAACTAAACATGTTAAAAATAGGTCCTGAAATAAAATATCCAGTGCCACATTAAAAAGTGATAATAAAAGAATGCAAATAAAATGAGAAGGCCTAACTTCTAAAATATCTTTCTATAGTATAACTAAATATAACTCACTGATTTAATCTTGAGTAATATGGTATTTAGAATAATAAACCAGAATATTGCAATTAGTATTTTAATATTGGTAATAATTTCTTTTCACAAGGTAATGCGGAGTATTTTTTGAAAATTAAGAAATCAAAAATTAGTAATAAAAATATAGCAATTGATATGGATGCCGGGTAATTTCTAAATTATTTGGCTTTGAAAGATTACGAGGATGGATCAATACCAGGGTTATTAATGAAGGCACAAGTTTATAATAGAAAAACTTTTTTTATTTTTCAACGTTATGTCTTAGGACGATACACTTTTCTCAACGTCCTTACCATTGTTTTAAACCCTCTAACAACTTGTCAAACTAGGCTTTTGTCTCGACGATGACCTCTTCGTTTAAGCTGAATTTTTGTCAAACAAGCTACGTTTTCATGTTGTCATAGAACAGTACTTTTTTCTTTGTCAAATGGGGTCTTGTGTGTCTCTTTTAGTTTCTCATCGAATCCATTTAGTACAAGGATGTATCGATAAGTTCTCGGCCTAATAAAGAAAACAAAAGATTTTTGAAGATATTTTTACTTATTTTTTAACATAGTCCCCTTGTACTTCAACACATTTAGACCAACGATGTTCTAATATTTTAATACCTGTAGTATAATGCGATTTGTCCAACTCTGCAAAATAAGCGGTTGTCGCTGCTCTGACCTCGTTATTTGAAGGGAATTTTCATCCAGCGAGCCATTTTTTCAAGTTTGGAAGAGAAAATAAGGGCTGGGAGCCAGATCCGGCGAATATCGCGCATGTGAAAGCACTTCGAAACGTAGATCATGGAGTTTTGCAGCAACAACCATAGATTTGTGTGTAGGCACTTTTTTTGGCAAGATGTGGACGTTTAGCCTTAATCACATGCTGCAAATGGTCCAGTTGTGAAGCGTAATACTCCCCGGTGATGGTCTTCTCTTGTTCTAAATAATCTATAAGCACCACGCCATGTGAATTCCAAAAACTTGTTGCCATGGTTTTTCCTGCACATGGAACCGTTTTTGCTTTTTTTGGCGCTTTTTCACCTGCCCCCGCTCACTGTTTAGACTGCTGCTTTGTCTCTGGCGTGCAATGGTGAATCCATGTTTCATCTACAGTTATAAAACGTCGAAGAAACTCAGCAGGATTGTGTCTGAATGAGTCTAAACATTCTCGCGAAGTGTTCATTCAAAAGTGTTTTTGGTCGACTAACAAATGCGGTACCCATAGCGCAGAAAGTTTTTTCATGCCAAAAACATCATGTAAAATATAGTGAACACGATCTATCGAGATGTTTGCTATACCAGTAAGCTCTGGTACTTTCAGTCGGCGGTTATGAAGTATGACATTGTGAATTTTTGTGACAATTTCGTCAGTTGTTGCGGTTTTTGGGCGTCCCGAGCGCTCATCATCTTGAATTGATGTACGGCCATGATTAAATTCCGCAGCCCATTTTTTTTACTGTCAAAAACGAAGGAGAAGAATCCTTTAAAGTAAAATCTAACTCATTTTTAATGTCCGTAGGAGTTAAGCCCTTTAAAACAAAGTATTTTATAACCGCTCGAATTTCAATTTTATCCATCTTTCACAAAATATCGAACCTTATGTGTTCACTCTATCGCCACAAACAAACAACTGCACGCAAACATCTGAAACTTTGCAGGGCGTCATCTCGAGGTTAATGCTTACAAAATATTATAGTTATTGGATCCTACTAGCGCCCTCTCTGTTTTAGGCCGAGAATTTATCGAACCCCTCTCATAATTCACTGTAGCTCTATCTCGTGACTGTGCGCTTGCTTTCTCCAATCAGTCTAAGAGGATTATTCCTTTCGAATTTAAAAAAATCATAGCCATGACCGTTCGGGCAGATGTGATCATCCTTGCCCTTTTTGGAGCCGATTCATTGTTGCATATACTGATGAATCCAGGATTCATCAACGGTAACGACTCAAGGCAAAAAATTGTTCGAACCGATAATAAAAAATAGAATACAAAACCATTACAATAATAATATAAATAATATATCAAAAAACAGCAATTTAGGACTGATCAAAAAGTATGTCGCCCTGAATTTTCACATCCAATCAAAAACAACAAATTTAAAACCTCATATTATTCTGATTGCCGAAAAACCATCTAACAATTCAAAAGGCCTTTAAACCTAACTAAAACCAGATACTCTCAAGAAAGAACAAACAAATGTTCGTTACAAAATTAATTGCCTAGATTGAAATAAGGTATATATTGATCAAACAAAACAGTATTTAAAAAATAGGACCCAAAATCATAAATATAGTATTCAACGTAATAAGACAAAAACAATACAGCACTACCAAACCCTGGTTTTTGGTAATGTCGAAATAATAGAAAAATAATGTAATTACAAGACAAGGTCTATAAAAGAAATGATCAATATAAATAAAATTTTTATAAAAAAATTGAACCGACTTCTAAAAGTGCGCTAAAAAGTGAAAAATAACTATAAATTTTTATATGAAATTGAAATTTTTGAAGTCGGCGCCAAACTAATACCTGACAAATATGATTCGCATAAACAGATTAAAAATACTTTATTTGTAATTGATTTCTTAGCAAAATTTGTATATATTAGTAGTTATTTATTTCATTTAGACATAATTTGGCGCCGACTTCAAAAATTTCAATTTCATATAAAAATTTATAGTTATTTTTCACTTTTTAGCGCACTTTTAGAAGTCGGTTCAATTTTTTTATAAAAATTTTATTTTTCGATTTTTAGCTTTGAATTCTTTCTGATATTCATAAATTATTTTAACTACATGGTAATCGAGATTAGTGTACCTCGCAATGACTCTAAAGTGGCAAAAAAGTACCCATTTTATTCAGAATTGTAAATCACCCTAAAACGAACCACTAAAAATTTTTTGATTCTTAGAGTTCTCCAAATACCAATAAAATTGTGTCAAACAAATATTTAGTCTGTCATAGTAAATCCACTATCTTAAATTTCAAATTAATTTTAAATTGGTAATATAGGCCCCAAAAACTTCTATTATCGATATTTAAAGAATTTGAGACGTAAATTTCTTAGCCCGATATATTTTATATTGTATATTGAGTTTGTATACGCTCCAGGAACCCCGCAATATCAATTTTATATAAAACAGGAAAATGCAAAATTTTTAGTCCCTCATATTGTATGTTATTAACCTAATAGTTGTAAAAAATTAATTTCATATTCGTAATACACTACCCCCCAACCCCCTAATACCAAATTTGAAAAAATGCGAATAAGGTAAAATTTTCTTGAATTTCAAAAAAATAACTTTAACGTCTTAATCTAATCTAAATCTAAACCCTTCAAAGCCCCCTAGTACCAATTTTAGATGAAATCCAGAAACTTAAAATTTCTAAACGGTCATATTTCATCTGACGTATTAGATTTTCTCAAAATAAGTTTATATTCCCTATTTACATCCTCAAAAACCATTTAGTTCCACATTTGAATAAAATCGAAAAATGTAAAATGTTTAGTCAGCTATATTGCATTTGCTATATTGAATCCTGAAAAATACTATTAAATTCATAATTTACATCCTCAAAAACCCTCTATATCAGTTTGGGAGAAAGTCGAAAAATGTCAAATTTTTAAGACACCATATTGATTCCGCCAGATTGAGTTTTTCAAAAATTATTTTAATTTCATAATTAACACTAACAAAAATCCCCCAATACTGACTTTAGACAAAATCGAGAGATGTAGAATATTTAATCCGCAATATTTAATTTTTTAAAAATAATATTAGATTCGCAATGTGCTATCCCAAAAACTCCCCGATATCAATTTTGAAAAAAATCAGACAAAATTAATTTTTTATCCACCATATTGGACATCCATATTGTATTTTTTAAAAATAATTTTAGATTCGTCATGGTCGACCCCGAAAACTCCCCTGTACCAATTTTGGAGAATATCGGACAAAATTGACTTTTGTCCGCCATATTGGATCCGCCATATTGAATTTTTTAAAAATAATTTTGAATTCGTTATGTGCGACCTCGAAAACTTCCCCATACCAATTTTGGAGAAAATCGAACAAAATTAAATTTTTTTGTCCGCCATATTGGATCCGCCATATTGAATTTTTTAAAAATAATTTAAGATTTGTTATGTGAGACCTCGACAACTCCCCCATACCAATTTTGGAGAGAATCGGACAAAATGTATTTTTTCGTCCGCCATATTGAATATTTTAAATATAATATTCGATTTATTATGTGCGACCCCGAAAACTCCCTCGTACCAATTTTGGAGAAAATCGGACAAAATTTTTTTTTTGTCCGCCATATTGGATCCGCCATTTTGAATTTTTTAAAAATAATTCCAGATTCGTTGGGTACAACCCCGAAAATTCCTCCATACCAATTTTGAAAAAAATCGGACCAAATTAATTTTTTTGGCCGCCATATTGTAAGCGCCATCTTGGATTTTACTGTACCAATTTCACCTAAAAAAATATGGGACCACCGCAGCAACTTTCTGAACATAACGTAAAAAATTTCATTCAAATCGGTGCAGCCGTTCCGGAATAATCGATGTACATACATAAAAAAAAAAAAATATATACGCGACGAATTCTTTTAGAAGTCGGTTAAAAACAACCCAAGTCATGGTATACTTTCAGAACTGATACGAATGATCTTCGAAATATTTACGATCACCTTGTTAAGCCATAAAATTGCACATGTTTACAAAGTCTTCTTTAATACAAAAACCCTTGTTAAACTTTAATTTTAGTTTCCTTAGAGCAATACAACAGGAAGAAACTTTTATAAATACTACACTAAGAAAAATGTAACCAATAATTTTAGTTTAAATAGTAAGTTTTAGTTAAATTAGTTATTTACAGTGTATATCCTTTAAGGTAAAAAAATTATAATTTAACTTTTAAAATTTTTAATTAAAAATACCATGTTTTCGTTTTTTTCAGCTAAAAAATTATTCTGAAGATGGTTTAAAAAAAACAAACAGAAATCTTAGTGAAAAGATAAAAATTGTTGTAATATTATTTAAAATTCTGTTAAACCAATTTAATAATTAAAAAGTATTATATTAAAATGTTTTTAATATGTGCCATTGGTATTTTTTTGGTTAAGTTACCTGTTAAGGTTTTCGGAGAACATTCATTAAAGTAATTTGCAATTTTTTTGTTTGAATTCGGCTTAATAATAACTTCATAAATTTAAATATAATTAACTGTTGATTGCTCTTTAAAAGATATACATTAAGATATATTACATTGAGGATAAGGCTAAAGCATTCACATAACGCAAATTTATTTTTAGCCTATTAACTCCTTATTATATGTTACGTTCATTAAAAATGCAAACTATATTAACAGTACCTGACATAATATATATTAATGCAATCTTCATTAAAATATTTAATTGTATTATTTTACACGTAAAATTTAGTTTGGACAAGAGTTAATTGCTTTTGTATAAATTTTTAATTAACAAACATTCTAGAATTAAACCTTTTTAGTAAATACAAACACAATAAATCTTTACAATGAACTAGCAATTAAAATAATTAAAATATAGTAAAATTTAAAATTTGTAGTAAAAAATCTCGGGAATCTTTAATGCCCACATAAATATACACCACACACATTTATTACACTATCTTTAGTCACTCAAAATGTCAGTAGAATCATGACAAAACCAAGAGACCTCTTGTCTATAAGGTACGACCTCGACATAAACTATGGTGTGTTAATAGATTGTCATCATGTATAGAGAGGGAGTACTTCGGCAGGGTATATGTATGATAAACAAATGGATATAGACGTAACTATGATTTGTAGTTGGTGGAGGAGGGGGGCAACACACACCCACACACACACGTCTGTATTGGTTATCTAAGAGCTTTTGTTTTTTCGTTTGGGTATCATGTAAAATCGATTGGTTTCCAGGTGCAGAAAGTAAGCTGAATTGAAAGACGCTTGAAAAATAATCCTAAATCTGGATTGAAAATTATTTTCAAGCATAAAAGTATCTTTTATTATATTAAAACAAATAATTATATATTAAGTATTAAAAATGTCATTAAAATTTAGAAACCTTTTTAGATTTTTCTTTAGTATCCTAAAATATACAAAAGTAGCAAATACTGAGCTGGTGGGGTAAGTGTTGCGCGACCCTTTGCCTACTTGTTTAAGGAAGCTTAAAGCAAATATTTTATTTCGTGGCAGTTCGTTACCATGGGCTTATTTATTGGATTGGATGTTTGAGCAAAAAACAAGCAAAGGGAAACTTTTTCAACTGAAAGGGCGAGCAAAATACCAACCCGGAAAGTAAGGAATTTAATTTTCACTACAAAATTTTTTTGTTGAACTTTGTTTACCGATTTATAAAAAAGTTCATGAAGTTTGTGTTAACATAAGTATAGTTTTGTTACATTCTGTGCAGTGCAGTTATTAATTAGATTTTTATTTCTTGAGTTTTGGTCATAATATTATTTTATATGGAATTAATACATGTTCTTGTCCTTACGTTTCAGAAAATTAAACTGTAAACAGGAATATAAATTTGTATGTTGTTATTATGTAAATTGAACAATTTTTTTCTTACCTAATGTTAACTACATTTAAGTTTTTTATATAAAAAATATATTGATATATTATTATTGCATTTTTTAGTCAGTTTTGTTGTGATTTGGGTATATGAAGATATATTGGTAAAGCGACAGAAAGTTTTTGGAACATCTGCAATTTTATTACCCTAGTAGGTTGTTATAAACATTACCCAGGTAACCTGTGTCCATCCTGTAGGGATATTTTTTAATGTGGATTATTTCTTTAATTGTTCTTTTTTTGAAATTATTTTCTGTGTCTATAATCTCAACGTCGTTAAAGTCGATACTATATAAATTTTCTATTGCAATATTAAAAAACTGCCGTAGTCTAACATGTAACAGATAACTCAGTATCGATTTTAACAATGTTGAAATTTTAGATAAAATACTAACAAAAAAAATTAAAGAAATGATCCACAATAAAAGCACATTTTAGGATGACCTCAGTAAATTTTATAACTTAATAGGGCAATAAAATTGCAGATATTCCAGAAATTTATATATATATATATATATATATATATATATATATATATACATACATACATACATACATACATACATACATACATACATACATACATACATACATACATACATACATACATACATACATACATACATACATACATACATACATACATACATACATACATACATACATACATACATACATACATACATACATACATACATACATACATACATACATACATACATACATACATACATATATAGAAGAAATCTCTGCTGTCTATGTGGATTATAAGCAGGCCTTCGACTGAGTGCCTCATAAGTAGTTCACTATTATATTGAGAATTTAGGGTTGATAGTCATTTTGTTTCCTTTTTAGAACGCATCATATCTACTTGGAGAACTAGGATCCAATTGTAGGTGCCAGCCAGCGACACCATCGAAACTAACACAATTCCGATACAAAGGGGAATATTTCAGGACGATTCACTTAGCCAATTGTGGTTCTGGCTTGCAATAAACCCACTATCACGCTGTTTGAACTCCACGAGGTACGGCTTTAGTATTAGAAATAACGAAGAGATAGTAAGAGTGAATCATCTTCTATACATGGATGATCTTAAACTGATGGTTGCTACCAGAAACCAGCTGGAACAAATGTTTAAAATTGTAAAGAAATTCTCCAGTGATAACAGAATGCAATTTGGATTTGATAAGTGCCGTAGTTTGAACATTGTTAAAGGTAAGATACAACCAGGAGCATTCGAAATGCAGAACGGTGAAACTATAGCTGCAGCAGAACAAACATACAAATACCTAGGTATGATACAAGCTAAAATAATTGATCATCGCATTATGAAAGCTGAATTAACAACCGAATTTGTCAGGAGGGTAAGGTGGATATTACGAACTGATCTAAATAGTAGAAATTTGTTTAAGACGCTCAACACGTACGCTTGCTCTGCACTTAGCTACTCTTTTGGAATTGTAAAATGAAGCAGGACGGACATCCAAAACCTGCAAAGAAAAATAAAAACACTCCTAACAAAAGCACAAAAATATCACCCTCGGAGTGCTATTGAACGTACAATGCTTCCAAGACATCCAGGCGGAAGAAGATTGGTGGATATTGGTAAGCAGCTCGATCAATAAATAATAAAGTTACGTTCATATTTTCACAGGTTAGCGGACTCTTCCATACTATATCGAGCAATATGCGAGGCAGCAGATTCAACGCCGCTACAACTGAGGGAACATGATATTGCTTTTCACCACCAAACAGACCAAGAGAAGTTACAAACCTGGTTACAGAAACCACTTTATGGACGGCATCCAAATGAGGTCTTGTTAGCCATCCAAGATCAGGTTATTCCGACGAAGAACTATCGGAAGTTCATAATCAGAGATCCCTCAATGGAAAACGACCAATGTAGATATGGCTGTCGAACATCAGCGACAACCCAGCATATAACTGGATGATGTCAAGCGTTTGCCGCAACCAAGTATAAGGAAAGACACGACTCAGCCGCGAAGGTACTCCACCAAGAGTTAGCAGATAAGTTAAACCTATTGCAGGTAGGAAAAGTGCCTTATTACGAATACAATCCGGAGCCTTCTTGAGAAGAACCAGTTTAAGTTATATTGGGACCGAACGGTTCTGATGGATCAGACAGTTGCTCATAATATACCAGATACTATACTAACAGATAAAATTTCTAGGCGAACTACACTAATCGACATTGCTGTACCTAACAACAACAACCCAAGGCAAAAATACAACGAGAAGATCGTCAAATATAGGGATCTGAAGGTGCAAATTCGAAGACAATGGGCAATGAACAGCGTCCAAACTATTCCCATAACTTTATCAGTGATACCAAAGAACCTCCTGCAGAACATCAAAAGACTGGGCCTTGGTGAGCATCTGTATAAGCTGATTCAGAAAGCCGTTCTCCTTGCGATCACCGACAGCTGTGTAACGCGAGCCTTCTCTTTCGTATACGGCACCTCCCATATCTGTAGTCAAATAAGTTCAGCTATGGTATTCAATTATCTAAGAGTTGTTTTACTGTTTTGTAGAAAAAAATGATAGGTGTAATAAAAGAGCAACGAATTGCCGTGAAATTTCATATGAAATTTGGAAAAACCGCTACTGAAAGTTATCTTTTATTAAATGAATGTTTATTTGCACGCGTTTTGGAGTGGTTTAAGCTTTCCAAGATGACCGATAAGACGTTGAAGATGATTCACTCCAGAATCGCCCCCCCCCACTTTAAAATAGGTTGGAAATATTTAAAAAGTCGATTTGATTGAATCTGACCGTGGGTTAACTATTCGTGCGATTGCTGCACATGTAGGAATTGAGAACAAATGCGTGAGGCAAATTTTACATAACAATTTTAACATGTATAAAGTGTGTGTGTGTGAAAATGGTACCATTGCCTGTCAAGATGTTTCTAGCCAAGTACAATATTCCAGTGTTAGACTATACGCCTCACTCACTTGATCTTGCACCATGTGACTTTTATTTGTTCCTCAAGAACAGATATGTGTTAAAAGAAACAAGATTTCAGTCCATTGAAGCTATGAAAGAAAAAGCAGCACGCGCCATGAAGGAGTTCACAGAAGAAGACTTCAGCCTTGTTTCGAACAACGGAAAATTCACGTGGAGCAAAGTAGGGGTAGAGGAGGGATGTATATTGAAGATGAGAGTAACTAAATATGTATAAGTTTAAAATAAAATGCTTTATAGCAATCGTCTCCTTATTCTATAGCTACACTTCGTATACCTCCATCCAATCTAAGATTTTGAACATTTTTTCTAAGATTAAAGTGAATAATTTAAATCTTACCTCATTCCATGATTGATTTTGTTCTTTTCTTGTTCAAATTCATCAATTCAACTAAAATAAATACCGAACATATTTTAAACATTGTGTAACCATTTAGTGTCGAAGTTTCGAAAATTTATCTCCACAAAATTACCGAAACAACGATTGTTACGTGGCTTTAAAACAAAAAAATGTTAATAAAGCGGTGGTTGTATCTCAAGAAAAACAAAACTTACTACCAAGCGGTGTCATTAAGGTGGTCTTCGGCCGTTTTAGACTTTTATATTGTATCATTTAAGTGGTACACAGACATACTTAAGATAAATTTTTTAGTTTTGTGTATGGTTTTTGTCAAATCGTTAAGTAGGTAGCTCTCGATTGAAGTGGCTCTAATTACGGATGGGAATTTTGATTATCCGTCAACCCTAAAAAGGTTGAGACAGTATAATGGTATTTTATTTGATAGCGGTTTATGGTTTTGTTATAGTGTCGAAATATTTGGGTTTCGTAGTTTTGGTAATTTATTATCGTGTGGAGTAATTTTACGATCGTCTGGGTTAAGTGAGATTAGTTACTTAAATATTTCTGGATATCTATTATTTTACGACTTAGTTAATTCTCTAGTAACGGTTAAATATTTAGTAATTTATTCGCTGTTAAACATGTTTATTATGCTTTTATTTCTCTATAATATTAAACTGAGATATACCAATATTAAATATTGTGGTATTGCTACTCCGGTTATTATTACGAAATTTGACATAACTGCTTGAAATCTAAGGTAAATATAAATTTAATATTAATGTATACATTTGCAAATTTATCATACTCGTTATACTAATTATGTGATATGATAGGATATTGACTATAACTTTTTGTAAGGAACAAATCAGTAACAGCATTTTGATGATTGAATTCGGTCTTTTAGAATTCAAATATGATAAAATCACAAAATGTTACTAAATTGAGAGGTGCATTTTTGAAAAAAATGTAACTTTTTCAGTTTTTCAATAATATCTCCATTTTTCCTTTACATCATTTTCTTTGCATTTTTATAAAAATAAATCGTGATTTTTCAATGTACAACAGTATTGCTGAGTTTTGTATTGAATTTAAAATTATTTTATCATTAAATAATCAGTATAGTAATATAAAAAGGAGATGAGAAATTGCCCTCAAATTACAGAGGTATATATATCTTACTCACTGCACTGAAACTTGCAACAAAAGTTATAACAACCAAAAATTAAAAACATAACACCCTTAGCAGATGAACAGCAAGGATTCAGATTGGGTAGATCCTGCACAGACGCGGTTTTTGTCATAATACAGATAACAGAAAAATCAGTTGAATACAACAGACTCGTCCTACATGTGTTTTATTGATTTGGAAAAAGTATTCGATCGTGTGCAGTTGAAAGACGTTATACACCTTCTTTACAACAGGCAAATTCTACATAACCTCATCAAAACTATAGAAAATATATATGAAATAAATCAGGTTCAAGTAAAAATAAATGGGCCGTGGTATCCGACAAGAGGATTCCCTGAACCCTCTTCTTTTCAACATCATTATGGACGAAATAATAAGAAATGTACGTTTATTGAAAATATATAGAATGGGCGACCAGGAAATTACTGTTTTGTGAAAACGATCTACACCGACTATTACATCGATTTAACTGCACTGCAAAATCATTTAATATGATGGTATCGGCCCAGAAAACTATATGCATGACAACGTCAAAAACACCATTAAGGTGCAAAATTATCCAGCAAGAAATGAAATTTAGGCATAGAAATCTCAGGTTATGGTGGTGTTGAGGTGAAGATAAGAGAACAGCCAACTAGGGCAACAAGAATAGCAGGATGTTTAAATGACACAATATGGAGGAATAAAAATATTAAAATTGAAACCAAATCAAGAATTTACAAGGCAGCGGTGAGACCAACTATGACATATACCGCAGAAACTCGTCCTGACACAGCGAAAACTAAACAACTATTAGAGACAACCGAAATGAGAGTACTTCGTAGAATAACTGGCACCAAGCTCTTGGACAGAAAGAGAAGTGAAAATATAAGAAGAACATGCAAAGTAGAAAACGTTAAGGAGTGGGTACTAGATAGAAAAAGGGAATGGAACCAGCAAGAAGAATAGTCAGAATTGCACGCGACAAATAACAGTTTGGTCGCAAGAGTTTAGGACGCGTCCGAAAACGATGGAGTGACAACTTAGTATTGCAATACGCCGAGAGACTACGAAAGGAAACAGGCAGTTCGCCTACATTAAAGAAGGAAGAGGAAGAAGTAATATAAAATGAGAACAATAATTTTATGCTGAAGGTAATACAACTCAATTATTTCTTCATTCCTTAAGACTATCATACATTGTCAAGAGCCATATCTATTTATTTATCAACATCTTCTTCAATATTCGCTTCAGAGATGTCCTGATTATCTGCATTTTCGCAGTAGACGCCTGTGTATAATTTACAAAAAATGGAGCATTTAATGCCTAGTTTCTTGCGACCACAGTTTGCTTGACAACCTTTCAAACATTTACATGCCATCTGTTCAAGCAAAGATTCTAGTGCAGGTAGTTGGATGGTGGGAATCGGCATCAAACCATTTTTCGTCGATTTCCGATCCCATCCAATAGCATTTAATTTTTGCCCTTATTGCATTTGAAAATAAATTCGCAGTCCATGCAAACTTGCAACATCAGTTGTCGGAGGTAACTGTGACAGTTTAAATGTCATATTCTTTCTTGAATTTGATTTTAAATGATGCTAAACGACATTTAGCTAAAGACTTATCATTCGGTTTCGCACCATATAATAAAGCCATGATAAATTTTGTTGCATTACGTATCACTTTCTAATTTGCATCATCCTGCAAAATACCTTTACATTTTCTTCTATATATACAAATTTAAAAAAAAATTGTCATGAACATTTTTTTTCCAATCTTGGAAAATGCAGATGTGGTATCAGAACCATTAAAAGCATGAATGAAGCCAAGAAATTGCTAGTATTGTGGATATTGAAAGCTATTGACGCCGTACAGTTTCTGATCTACTTTTCAGTTCTTGATTTTCAATAAATGAATGTCTTGATATTGATCGGATAATAATGCTAATATTATGAGTAGATTCACATCTACAGATTGTGTAGTCTTTTTTTTTGCGGTACTAATAATTAGCACATCTGCATGAGAAGAAAATAATGCAAAAGGAAAAAGTGGTAGAAATGAAATGGCTATATCTATGCCAAAACAGGTAAAACGTCAGCTTTCTTTTCTCTATAGCAGTACGTATATCTACTCAAAAAGTTATGGACAAAAATTTTAAAAAAAAATTGCGAATTTTTTATTTTTTTTCCCATCGTTTTTTGGATTTATTTTACAGAAAAAATAATTCCAAAGAGAAACAGGGTCAAAAGATTCCAAAGGACTTTGAGGAATTTGCTGCTTGGGAACCAACAGTCTTGAAAACCATTATGCTGAAGCTTTACTCACGCTTCGTTTATCATGTATAAATGTCCAAATGTTTAGTTCAGATATGCTCTAGCAATAATACACACTTTCAAATGACGACCTTCGAGAACAATTTTTTTACTTTCCTGCAGACATCAGGATTGGTTGTATTTGAAGGTCTTCTCTTATTTTTTGGGTATCGTCAATGAATTCATGATCCTATCGAATCTATTATAACCTCTATTTTATTTGAAGTGTCTCGTCTCTATATATGGCAATCGATCATTTCTGAATATTTTTAGGACAGATATGTTTCTTTGTCAAAAATTCGATATACCAGTTTCATAAAATTTAATTTTGGTTGCAAAACACTTTATAAAGTACAAAATAATGAATAAATTAAAAGGAAACTTGACACACAAGTAAGCTGAATGTTACTAGGTTTTGCCCGGTCTGCCCGCTTTATATCATGGCTAGGTAAATCTTTTTTCTGGTATCCCTCGTAATAGGTCCATAAGAACTAATTTAGATTTGAAAAGAAGTGTAACCCACGATTTCATTCGCATGGATATCGACGAAACAAATTATGTTTAATTTGTTAAAGTAGATTATCCACCCATCTGTTTTCAGTTCAATGATTTTTTAAATTTATTTCCCTCTAAACCGCTTATTCTTCGAGAAAACAACTAACTCCTTCATCCCCTTATTAGGAGGGGAATTTCGGAACACGATGAAAATACACAATTGTGTATGAGTGCCTCTGAGGCTAAATTCCATTTTACATGTTTTAGTGTATATAGAGATATACTTGGCATATTTTGACACGAAATTAAATTACAAGTAATTTTTTATAACATCAGAAAGAGTAGATTTCTTAAATTTCGAGTTTCTGGTTTTTTCGGTGTGGGTATTAATGAATAACTGAAATGCAAAGGACATATCAAGTTGCAGAACAATTCTCATTTCCACGTACCAAAATGAGATATTTAATTTTGGTTTTATCTTTAAATTTAGGTTAATCAGGAAAAAAAATAAACACTAAGCTAAACGCGGTATGCGGTTTTGTATATTAATATGCCCATATTACTTTTTAATGAATAAAGATAACACAAAAACGTTCCAAAATTTAAATAAAACAAGATAATAGCATTTGATACATTTAATGTCGAAAACAAAGCAAAATAGCAGCAGTCGGAATAGTTAAATCTGATAAAGCTTTTATATAACGTCAACTGTAGAGCACACAAATAAGCTCTAAACCACGTATTTTAATTCCTGGGCTTTTTGCAGTTACTAATACCATTTTCATTTTACTGATAAGGACTTAGAAGTATAAATAACAACAGTGTTGCTGTAATTGCTTTAAATCTACGATTTTTTAACCGACTTCAAAAAGAGAAGAGGTTTTCAATTCGATCGCTATATTTTTAACGTACAATTAGTTTCATAAAAACGTGTTGCTCCGTATTTAAATACCATACTTGTCTGCGCATGTTTACTTGGTATGTCCAACATTCGCGGGTCTAAATTATTATGTGATGTGCCCTGATTCGACATAGTTGTTCTGTGTAGACCCAAAAAAGATACAAAACGACTTATACTGCCGTTATAATATATGTAAAACCTGTATCTTTCATATAGAGGTGGGTGAAAAAGTATGATCGGGAAAAAAATGTTGATGCTCTTCCAGATCATGGTTTAACATGTGTGACTACAAAAAATTAAGATAAGGTAAAAAATTCACATCTTAATCTGCATCCAGCTCGAAAAGGACTATGACCTAAAAACTTGTCCAGATGAGGTGAAAGACTTTCTGATCACATTTGGGAAGAACTCAAGTCAGTATTCAACAGGGAGTTGAACCAATCAAAAAGATGAGAACAAAAAGAAAGGGAAATGATTTCCCTTCGATTTAGTGAAATCTAGGGAAACTATTTTTTTTTAATTTTTTTTTCTCTCTTTTGAGGTCATAGAATTATTCTGACCTTAGTTTTCCACAATTTTTCTTCAATTTCCCGGTAAATAGAAAATCATTATTCACTTTAAATTTAATTTTTTGCAATAAATCGTTAAAATTATATAAAATTTTATAAATTAAATTTTTTTAATCGAAAAGATCAGGAAAAATTACTAACAAACTTTAAAAACAATATGCTGTTATCATAGCATCAATACGATTTCTGTAAAATGCATATGTTCTTTTCTTTCTATTGAAGATATAAAGAAAAGAACCCGAAAAACATAATTGTCAGAGAGAAGGACACTTCCCTGCTTCTTAGCGGAACATTTGTTTCGACCAAAAGAACATGTACCATGATTTTTTAAGTACATGTTATAGGTCCCCCTCTTATAGTGACAATGATAAACAATATTAATAATATACTTTTATTTGATATTTCTTAATGCTGCCTATTTCTCCGACTGCCTGTTGCTAAACAATATCCTTCTTTCATCAAAGATTTATCATAATTCAACCATAATATTTTTTGCAGCAGATAGTAGATCACCCGCTTCCCTACTAACTCGTATTTTTTCCTAATATATTTTCCTGGCAGAGATTGTTCTGCCTCCATGTGTGTGCTGGACAATAATATTAATCAAGGTCATTGTTCAAGTTAGTTTCAGTTTTCTAAACTAACTAAAACCAAGCCAAACCTGAACTAACTGTTAACCAAAAATTTGGGTTAGTTAAGTTTAATTTTACACTTCTTCTGCATTACAAATATTAAGCTGCGTTGTTGATTAAGATTAAATTTTATTAAGTTTGGTTAAAATAAAAGTTTATACCATGAAAATATTGTACATCTGGCAACGTTGCGGTGAATATTTGGCGTTATCAATAATAGAAGAACCTATGAAGTTTACGAAACTTATTCTCGTTTTCGTTGAAAATGCATGTTTGTTAACATTTGTGCAAAAACAGTTGAAATAAATACGAAAATTAATGTTTCTTCGAGAAATAAAAATAACCTTATTAAGTGAAACGTGGCGTTCCCCGTGTTTTCTGAAAAATTGAAGAAAAATTTTTATAGTATAGTACATTTGTGTCACAGCATGAGAAAATTTTTTTAAACTACTTCCGCAAATCCGTAAAATAACCTACCAAGATTCTTTTTCTTTTCTTCAGATTCACTTATACCTGAAACTAATTCTTTACAAGATTTCCATTCGCCGTTCTGTTTCCTAGTTCATTAATAAGTAATTTCGTATCTAAATTATTCCACTCCAATTTTTTCTACTACGTACACACGTCAAATTTCTCGCGTATATTGGGCACAACAAGGCGTCTCCAGTATCTCGACGCGCGTAATGTTACTTTAAAGAAAAATTTGTTTTTGTTATCAAACGGATCTGAGCCTAACATGGTATGTTAGCAAGTATGCCAAATTTTACCTCGATACCTAAATTTAGATTTTAACTATAACAAATAGATAAATGGTTAAGCGAGCGATCCTATAAGGGTTTCTTCTTCGTTTTTGAGGAACGTTAATAATTAGTAAATATTCTTCTGTTAGTTAACGCCATTCTTTTATTAAAATTCCATAAAGTGTAGATAAATCAGAATTCTGTGCCCATAATTTTTATAACCAGAGCACATTAGGGATCATTTATTATTTTACTTTTTTAAGAAAGAGGGAGAGTATCGTGGCTGAAAAAATTCTTATGTAACCATAAAATATTGGCAGAAAATTTTCCTACAATATAATTATAATTAAGTGCGGAAGGAAATACAAATATAACATTTTCATATAGATTGCCTGAATACTAATTGTAATGGCTGTTTAATAATTAATAATGCAAATTATGGTAATATCGTGTATTAACAATTAATTATATTAAATTGAGACATGAATTAATTAAAAGAAAGACATCTGTTTTAGCAATTTATTTTCCTGTATCTATCTTGTAATGTTAATTTTCATTTATATGAATGAAACATAAACTCTATAAGAAATTTCTTTTAAAATATTTGAAAAGCCAAATATCTTTATGGAAGTAGAATCGAGAATAGTATTTTTATTTATTTGCTAAATGATTTGTCACTTTCTTCTACAAAATATAGGGTGAGAGGAAAATTTGACTAAAATTTCAACGAGAGATTTTTATGGTAACCGTAATAGCATCTAGTATTTTAATAACTGACAAAAGACGTTTTTCCAATATGTTCAAGTAATAACTTGCTACTTTGATATTAGAAGGAACTGCAGAGAACATAAACTGTATAACCATATAACATTAGTGCCTAAAATTCTTGTTCTATTTCCATAAATTTTATTCTATTATCAAATTCGGTAAAATTATAAGGTTCCTCACAAATCGTTTACGAGATGCAAGCCTCATATAATGATTATATCATTTATTTATCAATTCATTTCTCGACAATTAGATCTAAGCACAAAAATAACAGAAGAGGCTTGAAAACCTCGACTGAATTATTATTTAAAAGAACGAGATTGAGGATACTAATGCAAGGTTATAATACTACCCGTGTAACTGGAACTTGAAATTAGCAACACTCCTAAAAAGAACCGCAAATTTAATGTTTATTCTACATTAAATTTAATAATTTTGTACTTTAAATCGTGAATAATTTACATTTTCTTTGAATTTAAGGCAAATTTATTGAAATATCAGTTTGTTGTACATTAAATTTGATTAAATGATATCTTAAATTTCAATAAAGTAACTGAAAAGATATTTCAACTTCCGTACATTAAAATTAATTCACATATACCCTAATACTAAAGGAATTTACATTATTATTCAATATACATTGCGTGAGATTCCTGGAGATGGCGCAACTTGTATTGAACTTTTTATTTAGTATGATATAAGTTGCTTAAAGGATTAAATTTTCTTATGGTGAGGTGTACATGTCAGCCCCGTACTGACGGGAAACAATGAGTTCGAAACTGGTCTAGATGGTGGACAATATTTATGGGAAAAATGTCCACCTTTTCCTGGTAGTTTCAGAATTTCTTGAACTCATATTAATGTTGGTTTATTAAATATGTGATAACATATCTCAAATTCAATGAACGCTGGCTGTATATTTAATGCACACCTTAAAAAGTAATGATCAAACTTTATATATAATGTATGATTATATTAAATTTAATGGAATAAATTAATTTAGATTAGTAAAAATTATTAAATTTAATGCATTACATTAAATGTATTTAACAAACGTCTATGAAATGGGTTTCCAGCACATTTACCTTAAACCAAATGCATTATTTTTAGAGTGTATATAAATAACGCCTATGATTCAAATAAAGAAAAAATACAATATGTAACTCAATTGCGTCATCTCATCTTTGTGAATGACGGCTTATAAATTTCAATGAAAAAACCTGGTGTAAGAAAATTTTAAAATGTTTTCTGCTGTATTTTATCAGCTTAAAAATCTTGATATAGATAACAAATAAATACGAAAAAAATTTCAATTTAATTTTCTTCACATCTTTAAATTAAGAATGAAGTTTTTTATGAGGGAAATAAGTAAATTATATCTGTCAGTATAGAGGGTGTTTGAGTAATTCTTGGAGAGATGATTCCACATGGTTAAATAAAGGTAGTAAACTATATAACAAAAATTTGAAAACTCAATATTCCTCGAGTTACAGCGTGTCAAAATTAAATTTGTTTTTTGTTTTTAATATATTGTGGTAAGTTTTTAACTTATCAAGTTCATAGTCGGTTTAATGAGTTCTATCATTCTGTTATAAAAATGGCATGTCCCTTTATTCAATAACTGTCAAAACAAATATGACATATGAAAAATAAAATTTGAATTTCAGGTAAAGTGATCTTTGGTGACACCGTAGAGAAACATTTTTATAACAGAATGATAGAAGTCATGGCCAAATATCAACTTCATAAATTAAATACTAACCGTAAGATGTTAAAAAATAAGAAAAAAAGAGTTGAATTTTGACAGGCAGTAACTCGAGAAGTATTTGGGCTTCGACTTACTCTCACCAGTAATTGGCTAATCTTTATATGATATATTTCGAATAAGAGGCATTGCAGAAGCCGCCGGTGAAACCAAAATTTTGGAAACGCTACTTGGCTGACATTTTTATAATATGGCCACATGGAAAAGAACGCCTAAGCGATTGCCTCGTATATCTAAACAACATCTACCACAGAATCCAATTTACCTTAGAAATCGAGCAAGATAAAAAAAAACTTCCTTTTTTGGATCTGCTACTAATAGGAAAATCAAACGATACCTTGGATTTCCGAAACCTATACACATTGACCGATATCTAAATGCAGAATCATATTACCATGTTTCACAAAAATAGGCAGTAGTCAACACACTAATATCAAGATCTCTCCACCTAACAGAACTGGACATATAACAAGAAGATATAAAACACATGTCAACAGCTCTACAACGTAATGGTTTCTCTCAATTAGATACAAAGAAAGCCATAAAAAGACAAGAGAACATAACGATAAAACCCAAAAACCAAGATCAAATAAGGAACAAAGCCATCATACTATATATAAATAGAATCATGGACAGAACTGAAAGAATCTTAAGAAAACACAATTCACAACCCATATTCAAACCATAAGAAACAAATCTTGAAAATCATGGCGTCTACAGCATTCCATGTGCGAATTACCATCAAACTTACATAGGACAAACAAGCAGGCGCGTATCAGCAAGAATTCAGAAATATTAAAATAGTCTCAAAAACAAACAGACAACCTCAGCTTTATTTCAACACCATCAAATAACCGGACATACCATCCAAAAAACAAAAGAAATAGTACCAATACAGAACTACAAAGTATGCGCCATGAGCGAGGCCCCAGAAATAAAAAAAACGGGACAGCTGAATAAACGGGATGATGCTTTAAATATTCCAACTATGTAGAAAACAGGAATAAAAAATCAAAAAACAAAACAACCAAAAGCACCAAATACACGAGAGAACAGCACACGCAAGAAACAAATATATCGCAATTTGCAGAGGGGAGGAGTCTGCAAAGCCGCTCGACTAATCAGAAAGCGAGCCAACTAAACAAAACTCGGGAACAACATAAGCTAAAAAATCTTATACAATCGTAGAAGCCCAGATTAAAATTTTAAGAGGTGTTACTGATACAAGCTTATTTCAAACAATGTGTATCCCAAATATTATATTTCAAGTAATATATTGGAACTAAACACCGTACTAAATATATTCACTTTTAGGTTCTCGAGATTTTTTTTACCTTTCTCAATTAAATAATAAAATGAATCGAAGGTTAATGTTATAAAGGAATTAATTTTATGTTAGAATGCAATCTTTTTGTACGAGGTACAAAACCACAAAACCAAAAAAAATATGAGTTAAAAAATTAATAGAAAATAATTTGACAAGCTTTTCCACAAATTAGGATTATGGTGGAATTTTAAATGCATTAAAAAAATTCTCGCCAAAACGACGCAATGCTTCAAATTATTGCAGCCTGACTACGAAAAATAATTACTGTTATCCACGTTAGCAGTAAAAATGTAACAAAATGCATGAAAATCTCCATACGCCACCACTTGCATTATCCGGCATAAAACGTGGTATACGCGAACATATTCTAAATCCCTCGTTATATAAAGCCTTCCACATATGGGCCTTAATATTCCAGTTCAGGTGATAATTTAAATGGCAATAAAACTTTGTTAACTTTTTATACTATAATGGAACAAACGGCAAACGCTGCCAAAGTTTATTTAGAATTAATGAAAACTACTTCGGAAATACGAATAATCGTGAATAAATCATAAAGCATAAAACTGTAATAACTTCTTAATTTTTGAAGTCAGTTTAGTTCAAAAAAATATATTTTATCCTTTTTGGATCTTATTTTTATCGATCTAATAATGATGTTATAAGAATGCCTGAAGGAAAGAGTGAAAAAGATAAGTAATTTCAATGAAATAAGATGAAAGATGCGAACGCTCAAAAAAACAGGAAAAAACGAAAAGGCTGGCCAACTTACAATATTCTTTTCAGTACCCTGTAAATGTACAATACACTTTAACTCGCAAGGGTACATATAGAATGAATAAACAAAAATTAAATCACAAAAAAGTTTTAATATATATGTATGTATGTATGTATGTATGTATATATATATATATATATATATATATATATATATAAATATAAATATATATATATATATATATATATATATATATATATATATATAAAGGGAGAAGTAGTCACGACTGATTAGTCGAAAAACAATATTCCAATTACCCTAGTTTGGAATATTACATATATATATATATATATATATATATATATATATATATATATATATATATATATATATATATATATATATATAAATATATATATATATATATATATATATATATATTATGCCGTTGTAGTGCTGAAATCACATTCAGCAAACGTACAACTATATGCAACTCCGTGTATAGATGAAGTAAAATGCGAACAGTATATGCAAACTTTGTTCCATCATATCCTTTCCGTGTTAGAGGTTGCACAGTTTCAAGAAATTGCTACGCTACAGAACACAATTTATCCTATTCCATCACCATCGAGATGATGGCCTACCTGTACCACCATACCGAGAAGAAAGTCAAAACTTACCCTCCCCGCCACAGTGATACGGCAGAGGTACATGTTTCGTCTCTACTATACTCATCAGGGTACCGACATGCACCTGTTTGTGCAAAGGACAGATCGGAAGGAAGCATGCAACACTGAACGCGGCTTCGCCGACCTTCCGCCGGATGGCGTATACATGTTTATGCGGCCTTCACGGATTCCTCCGTGTGAGATGCAAACTGTGCAACCTCTAACACGGAAAGGATATGATGGAATGAAGTTTGCATTTACTGTTCGCATTTTATTTCATCTATACACGGAGTTGCATATAGTTGTACGTTTGCTGAATGTGATTTCAGCACTACAAAGGCATAATGTGGATATATACACTGCTATTGCATATATAAGCAAATGTCATAAGTATTTGTATTTCTAAGGATATTCTAAATCTAAAGTTTGGCAAAATTTTTTTTTCATATTTGCCAAACAATTCACGTATTTTTCTGGTGCATATTTCTATCAAATTTTAGATGAAAATTGATAACACTGTGTAAATTCAGTTTTAAGGACCAAAATTCATTTTTCTAAATGAAATATTTTTTTAAGTAAGAGTATTTTTACCTTTCTCTTGTCACAAAAATGTTTCTTATTCAATGATAATAGGTAAAAAATATACTCATTAGAGAAATTAGACAAAACTGGCATTTATTTAGTTACTTATGTTGTGGAAAGCCTAAAATTTGTAATGTTTTCTAATCGCACCTGTAAATTTATAAGAAGTCTATAATATATACCAACTCTTTGAAATTTTTCTAAAGGAAAATTTTGTGGAAGGGAATTACATTACCTATACGAAGTCTATCATTTTCGTTTATTATGGCTAAAAAATAAACATTTTTATTACACGAAAACATGAAAATAGTGTGAGAAAGTCTTCCAGTTTACTTAACGATATCTTTTATTTAAAAAAAATATATCGCTCGTTATAAAAATAAATAAGATTTTATCTTTTCATACATGGTAGTATCGATTTTTATCTGAAATTATAGACAAATATGCAGTAAAAAACATTCGGTGTTTTTTTTTTGGCCAAAAAATATAAATTTTTGTATGTAACTTTGGGTTAAAAATATCTATAGAAATACAAATAACTTCTCCCAATGATATTTACGGATTATAGCAAACGAGATATTTCAAATATTTAAGGTTATTTTCTGGTTTCCAATTAAACAAAAACAAATAACAAATAGCATATTTTAAAAGCTAGACAATTAAAAGATATTTTCATATGGTGTAGACTTTTTTGCGGATACTGTACATATACATACATGAACAATAAGCATGGGCCAGATGTCTACGTGCAACTACTATTGGCAAAATATATTTTTTGTTTACGAATTATCTTTTCCTCTTTTTTCAATATATATATATATATATATATATATATATATATATATATATATATATATATATATATATATATATATATATATATATATATATATATATATATATATATATATATATATGTATGTATGTATGTAATCGAAGGTTTTCGGGCATCCCGTGTATGTGCAGAGTCCCTCTCAGGACAGTAAGGCAGCTGACGTTTCGGTGAAATCTCATTCACCATTTTCAAAGCTCACTGTATGGCGTCTACGAGCGAACTCTATACAGTGTTTATATTTTGAATAAAATACAAGCAGGTTGGGCATATCCTGAGACATAGAAGTCACGTACAATTCCTCGTAGAAAGAAAGATGATGGACAAAAAGGGAAGAGAAAAATGAAGGTTAAACTATTTGGAACAAATACTGAAGAACACGGGTAAGATAAACCAATGGAGAACCAAAATTTAACGCAGAACAGACAAAAATGGCGAGCTGTTTAAAAAAAAAAATAATTAAGCCACAAAATTAACTAATACTTAAATACTTTCCCACGGTTCTGTCAGTTTGCAGCCTTCCCTTTTTCCTGTTTTATACGAATTTTTTTCTTTAAACAGTCAAGTCTAAATATAAAACCAATAGGGAAGGGTCCTGTTAACGAACGCAGTGAAATAAAATATTTGTTTTAATCCTCTTTAAACAAGAAACCAGAAGGGGTGGGAAAAGCCTGTGTACGCCCTATTCAAATTTTAAGGGTGTTTTATCCCCAAAAGGGTTACTTTTAAAAACAGGAAAATTATAAAATTGCCTAATGCGGCATAAATTAGGCTTTAATTAATTTAATAAGTGCCTGTCGGATCTTTGAGGTTACCTACTCACTTGTTATATTTAAATATTCTCTTCGACAGATTTCTTTTTAGAATTATTTTTCTGTTCTTTCACAGTTAGTGATAAATAATGTAGGAAATACTCGTTACGTTTTTAGAGCAGTAAGTCTTTTTTCTGTAAAAAGTAAATATAATATATTCCAAAATATTTTTATAGGAACATTTTGACTTATGTAATTTACATTGACTACCCCGGTGATGGTAAAATTAATAAAAAAATATATTTTTGTACGATTGGTATGTCAACTGTACTTGACCTTGCTACGTTTGGCTGCAAGCGTTGATATATTTTACTTTTATATTTAAATTTTTGAAAATGAATTGACGTGTTAATACACTTTTATATTAATTTTTATTTCATCACACAACAAAGTATTTTTTTAATCTAATTCGTATATAAATAACAGAGTTAAAAAAAACATTTTTATCAAGTATTAAAATTAAATTAAACGTGGGCAAAAACCTGTGTATCTTTCATAAACAAAAGAGAAAATTCGATAATAATTTCCAAGAGGAAATCGACTGGCTGCTTCCACTACGTTGGTTACATTGTATAGCTGACACGTTGTATTTTTATTTGCTGAAAAACGGCGCGGCGTTTTCAATTCAAAATTGTTAGATACTTCAAATCCTTTGTGATTTTACCACGTTAAAATACCTTTTGTAAATGGAAAGCTTTCAGGAAATCCTATGTACTTGTATATGTTTTTTTATTATATGTAAAAGGACAGTTAATGTGGTTACGTTTCTCTACATATAATTCTAAATTGTTAGGTTAGGAACGATGTATTGTATAAAGAAAAATTTGAAATAAATTATTATTACTATGTCATATGGTATGACCTAATGGGGCAAAACACAAGTTTGGATTTCGGTAAAACTTGCTTATATATATATATATATATATATATATATATATATATATATATATATATATATATATGTGTATATATATATATATATATATATATATATATATATATATATATATATATATATATGTGTATATATAGATATATATATATATATATATATATATATATATATATATATATATATATATATATATATATATATATATATATATATATATATATGGGAAAATCATATGCTCATTACAGTTCTCTGTCAAATATACAGAATATTCGGAAGACCAGACCATGATCTCTGTACGTTTTTGAGGTCGCTGAATTCAGGATCCGTTTAACCCCATCAGGTCTAAGTCAAGGGCATTTCAAGGTCAAATCTAGAGAATCCGTTGCCACCAGGGTAAACTAACATATCTGTATGTTTTTTGGGTCGCTGAGTACCAATACGGAGTCCATTTGATCCCATTAGGTCTGAGCTGAGGGTATTTTAAGGTCAAATATATAGAATCCGTTGCTACCAGGGTAAATCAATATATATGTATGTTTCTGGGGTCGTTGAGTACGAATAGCAAAGCTGTCTTCGGCATCGACGGACATTATACAGAACAGAGAGGTTAGGGTTATAATAGGCTCATCACGTTCTCCTTTTATGACCCGCGACAATACGCATATGAATTGTCAAGCGCAACAGAAGCTTCACACGTCGCCTTTGGTCACATGCGGCTGGATGGACCCAGCTGCACAATACTAAGCTTGACTGCGGTATGTGGCTGAGTACTTTGATTACCACGAAGGCTATCATTTGCGACGAGAAGTCCGACTTGAATGAAGTCAATGTGAAGCGTACCAATTTGTTGGTATTGGAGGCCTGGCAAGTTTCGTCAAGTCATGAGGGCAAGTAGAGGACTAGCTCGCTCTTCAGCCGCGGAAGTTTTTGCCGATGCGATGAGATATAGAAGCTTGGTAGCACTGGTTGACGATAGCCCCCAGTAATACTTCCTTGCTTGCGGGCTAATGAAGCGTCGCAGTGCTGTGTTGAGTAAGTCTGTTGCCTACAAGGCATAAATTACAGCGCACGATTGCAGGCCGGAGCTGTTTGGTATTGCTGTAGTTGGCATGACATTAGGTACACTAGTATCTATTATATCTTTTCGTTTATCATCTAACAATGAATTGGTAGGCTTTGTTACATTCTGAAAGTTGGCATAATTAATTTTCGACTTGGTTTTGTTAGTCACTCCGCACAAATTGGTTTTACAAACAATAGTCTGCATTCGAACGAAGATTTCTCCATAAGGTAGGCACTTTTATTTTCGGTTGATTTTTTCTATTGTAGTTGCGAAGTATATTGTTGCAGGAACTAGATACGATCTTCAGTACCCAATCAAATTCCTCAGTTTGAACATCGAAACCAAACAAACTTTTATACTTACGACGACGATTGCGGGCCTGCTTGCTCATCCCGACCAACCTCCTATACTGGGGTTCCAAATCCCTGCATCATAACAGATTTCCTTGTGTCTGCCAAGACGGCACAAACGCTTTCATCCAGGGATTCAGCCGATTAAAAAAAAACAAACACAATCGTTGCCCACCGTCACCACATGGAGACACTCCAGGTGACAGACACATTAGATGATCAATATTGCATTGACGTAATAAGAAAATATACTACGCTGATGCAAAAATAGAAGAAACAACACCGAACCTCAATTTCACAAGCTCAAAAACATATAGAGAGGTTGGTTTACACTAGTGACAACGGATTCTCTAAATTTCACCTTAAAATGCCCTCAACTTAAACCTGATGGGGTCAAACGAACTCTGGATTCGTACTCAGCTACCCCAAAAACATACAGATGTGTTGGTTTACCCTGGTGGCAAGGGATTATCTAGATTTGACCTTAAAATGACCTCAATCAGACCTGATGGGGTCAAACTGACCCTGAATTAGGATTTAGCTACCCCAAAAACGTACAGATACCATAGTCTGGTCTACTTTTCACTTTTTGTGGGGCTGTGTAATTAACAAAAAATATAAATGTATCTATTAAATGAACAAGTTGAATTCCGTAAAGAATTCAACATTGCGGATTTTGCAGATTGTCGTAGAAAAAATAAAAAGATAATTTACCACTATACAAGCCCTAATAGATTATGAAAAGGCAACCTATAAGGAATTGTAGAATTAACCATAGATATATGACACTTTTCCACGATATTCATGAAGAAGACACAATACAGAAAGGGGTTTGCCAAGGCGACTTCAAATGCGTAAATTGGGAAGACAGAGTGACAGACACAAGTGAAAATTATCTAAATAATTTAAAATATTCCAATGACATAATACTAAGAGCTCCAGAGTTAGTGCATCTTAGAACAAGCAGAAATGTTCACATATTTAGGTCAAAGAATTACACTGAATAAGGATAATCAAAAAATCGTAATTACGAGCAAAATAAAACTGGGATGGTTATATTCGCAAACAAAATATCTGGAAGTCAGAAAAATTACGATTTACTGATTTTGATGATTTCATTTCAGAAAGGTGGAAAGAAATATCCAGTTCAATGAATGCCTGTCTCTTATTTCAACGTAAACAATAGATTATAGAAAGGATTTGAAAAATACGTTTTTTTCTTTAAGAATCAAAAATACGAAAGCAAGTTATTTTTAACAAGGGTCGGAAATTCTCTAGCAAACAACATACAATTCCTTTTAGAGGTGTATTTTCAACAGCAAAATTATGTTAGAAAGACGATATTTTTTTTTTGTAAAATTTTGCAAATTAGAGGACTTATTAAACCGTTCGATATTCAGTCATCCTTACTGAGTTAGCAACTAAATTCAGTGTGGTGTAATAGCATTTAAGTCAGTTAGGATCCTCATTAGGAGGACCAGGCGATCTCATCTTTCTTATTCAGTAAGGATCCTAATTAGGGAACGATTTAAGTGTTTTTTAGGATACTTAGTCGGCATGCGGTGAGTGATGCGAGTCGACCAAATGGATGGATATCGCGCTTAAAAGGCACGTAAAAAAAGGAAGTTGCATAAGAGTTATCGATATTTATAAAGATATGCCATACTTATAGAATACATATAGTAAAGATTATTTTAACATAAATATTACATACGATGTTTATACGGTACTGTTCGTTCAGCACTTCCTTTTTTTTTCATGATATCTCCATTACGGATAGGATAAAGCCTATTTGAACGTGCTTATCAAGCGGGATTCATGATAAATATCGGAGTTTAGGATCCTGAATAAGAAAGGTGTCATTGGCGCATACTAAATTTCTCCCAGTCATGTATTTTAGTCATGTTGAATGTCATGTAGTGTAATAGCTCCTTAATGACGAGTTTAAGAATTCTTATTCGAGATATGCGCTATTCCTTTCATTAATGACTTCTCGCACCAACTGTAATCTGTTTCATTTGTTATCGTTTTACAGATCATTGTTTATTGGCAACTATAGGCCGGTATTAGTGGTCCATGTATTTGGGAAGACGTTTGAGGACTTGCATAGGAAACAGTTGATCCATCATTTGGAATCTGCAACAACCACTAATGCTCTAACGACTTTTATGCAGAACTCTTTTGATCAAGAATGTTTCTATGACTATTGATTGTATTACATATGACGTGTTGGCTTCATAGCCTATCGGATATAACATCAATTGGAGTGCTGCTGCTCTAATATAATCGTACTTATCGGATCGATTTCTGTATTGCTCATACCAGGGAAACACGTCCTCTACGAGCATCATTAAGTAAGGTGTTCCACAAGGCTTTGTATTGATACTGCTTAGATTGAATAAAGCACAAAACTCCGCGAGTGAACGGCTTAGTATGAGTCAGGTTAAGAGTCAAAAAATTTGTTTCCCATTATGTCCTCTGCAGTTTACGTATAGTCTCGTAAAATATTTGGGAGTTTACATTGACCCCAAATTGACTTGGGAAGAGTATTGCATTCGGTTGACGAGAAAGTTAATTCAGATTACTTTTGTTTTGAGGAGTCTCCGAAACAGTATTTCTGATGCGGTTTTAATGAATGTTTGTTTATTTTATTTTCTATACGCACATTTCATATGCCATATTTTGTTGGGTAATTCCGCTCATTCCCCGAAGTTTTTCGCAATTCCAAGAACGTGGGTGAGAGTAATGCCTGGTTGGGTTTTGGAGATTGTTGCTTATTTTTATAAAATACTAACTGTGCCAGGTATACGAATGTATTGTGTAGCCTGCTATATATGGGAAAAAACTCTAAAAAGTATCTCGAAAATAGTGACTATTACCCATATAATACCAGAAAAAAACAAGATCTTATCATCAAATGCTCCCGTACTGCAAGGGAGTATTATTTTGGTTTAATATTCTTTAGTATCCCTTCTGTTCGAAGCAGATCTCTTTTATTTCCACGATTTAAATGCACTCTCTCGTACTTATGTACGAAGGGCTTTTTACGACTTCGATGAATATTTGTGTTGCAAATTTGAGGACCCTGAAATGTACCCTTAAACATATAGTTAGTTTAATGTTGCCATTTATACTTTTGCAATTATTAAGGTAATTTTTTGTTTTGATATATGTTAAGCTGTATTATATGTATAGTCATGAACAAATATTTAATGATATATTTTTGCAATAATAAGGAGTTTTACAGGCGTCAAATCTCTAAAAAGCAACCACAATGAACTGGCATATTGTCACCATTCAACCAAGAGGACTATGTTGCTCGATCTCTTACAATTAGACTATAGTTGTTGCTGAGAAATTTAGTTAGGATATTTTTTATTTCCATTCCCGAATGCCAATAATTTAAGATTATTCGAAAAGCAAATATGGTGTTAATTTTAAATAGCCCCGTTAAATAAAGACGATTTTTTACTATTAATGTTAAAAAGTTAACCGGCAAATAAAATCCGGAAGTTGATGGAGAGAACTATAAAAACTTAAATGAAAAGCGCGTTGCACGTTTATTTAAAGCTCAAACTGAGCTTAAAAGTAGATTACAAACATTGCACGACTTCAAACGATTAAGATGGTAAACTTTATAACAATATTTTAGTAGTTCAAGATCCTTTCAGAAATGGCAAGAAAAGCGGAAATAAAAAACTGAGGATTTATGACTCCGCGGCTTAACGTAAAACTAAAAGCTTCTTGCGCGCCAGTTCTTTCCAAACTGATTTAACTTAAATTTAAGTGTTATTTTTCAAAAGTAAATTAATGGTTTCCGAGCAGTTGGTATCCAAATGGCCTAATTTGTTATTATGATGAAGAGTGTAGACAAAGGAATTTATCATTTATAAGCAGTGTTGGACTGGAAGTTATTTGGCCGAAAGTTCAAAACACAAAAGTTCACACTAACTTATTGTGATCTCTGAAACGTTGTAGTTATATAATAAAAAACTAAATAGGGTGTGTAAAAAGTAATGTTAAATATTTCGAGAAATTATAGATGTGAGAATTTTTACTATAAATTCAGTCTGTAAAACCAATTTAAACTGATATCAGCGTGTTTAAATTGACAAGTGTAACAACAACTCGAGAAACTTTTGTTTATTTTCGGGACGCAGCTATTCCTTTTATCGATTTTTAGGCCTGATCTCTAGGCTTTTATCCTGAATATTCTCTTGACTAAAAACGCAAATTTTAAACCGGTTCTAGTTGCCATAGAACTTAGCTTTTCTAATTGACCAATTTTTTTTTGTTTATAATATTGTCACAGTAGAACTAAAATAACCAGTAATTTCACTCGGCTTCCCTCTAGATGAAGTTTTCTAAGCCTGATCTCTAGGCTTTTATTATCAATATTCTATTAACTAAGAGTGCAAATTTTAAACCGATTCTAGTTGCCATAGAAGTTAGCTTTGCTAATTGGCCAATTTTGTTTTGTTTATAATATTGCCACAGTAGAACTAAAATAACCAGTAGATTCACTCGGCTTCCCTCTAGTCGAAGTTTTCTGTGGGGTTAAAAGGTTACTTCAATTGTGCCCTGCATAAAGACAAATGATAATCTTGTGAATTCTACATTTTTGAATATTTGTTGTTAATAATTAGTTCAGCGGGTAAGTTTATTTTTCATTTGGAAAAATAGCTGCTTTATTTTAAAAATAGATCACGTGGGTTTCATTCACTTGACCTTTCTAAGAATAGTCAGATTTGATCCTGTTTATACGAAGGTGGAGTGATGCCTCTGGTCTGATACATAGATGGTGCCAGCAGGTCTAATTTCGTACTGACAATCTGTAGTACGGTAGTACTTTACTAGCTTGTAAACCACATTTTATATTAGTAGTTCTTTTAGTCTAGATTTGATAGCCTGTTGAAAAAGTTGTCTTTGTTATTTTCGCGCGAAAATTAAGAAATTGGAAAAACATGCGGATATAAAATACTTCTATTTGAAAGGTTTAATTCTGTTTGAGATCAAACTTGAAATTGACATAATACTAGTCATGTTTAATGTTAAAACAGAGTGTTTCTGAATTTAACAAAGGGCGCAACAGCACTGACGATGAACCACGCTTTGGATGTCCGATTGACGTCACAATTCCCGAAATGATAAAGACTTCAAAGAATCGTCCTCGGGGATTAAAAAAGAGTGATAGTTGAGAATGTTGAAAATATGAACGTGAAAGTACTATTATACGTAATTGTGTGAGCAAGGAAAAACACTATAAGATATAGGTGCTACGTTTGCAAAGGTTGCATCGAAAAATTGTTTCAATTGACAATTTGAACCTCAGCGAAATCCCAATGAATTTTAGCGTCGATTTATATTCGAGCCCACCACTACACTCCTAAAAGTACAAAAAGATTCAAAACAATGAAAAGGGCCAGGTGAACCAACCTAAAATAAGGCAAAACTAACTTTGTCAGCCAATAAAGCAATGCGACCGTTTTCTAGGACGCAAAAGAAATTATCATTATTGATTACCTTGACAGGAGTAAAATTGTCAATAGTGAACACTACACAAACTTATTGTAAGGTTTGAGAGACGAAGTAAACAGAAAACGTCTATTAAAAAAAATATTTCACCAGGACAATGCACCAACACAGTCGTTAAAATTGCTTTTTTTTATCGTCTAATTCGCCAGATTAGTGACTGTCGCCTATTTTTTAACCTCAAAACATGGTTTGGTAAGCAACGCTGTGAGAGCAACAAGGAACTCATTAGTGCCGTAAATGATTATTTTGAGGAGCTTGACGAATCGAATTATTAAGTTGGTATAACTGCATCACAATACATTCATGAAAAATGATGAAAGCAAAATAAATTCAAAAACTTATTATTTTCTCTGTCTCTGTAAACTTATCAGCCCACCCTTGTATGTTAACTTTCAGGAATTTTATGATTGTTTGACTACTCTTATTTATAGAAAAATGAAGGCAAGATATTCTTTTATTTATAAGCTAGCATTTTTATCTAGAATGATAGAACATAACATAAAAATATCATTTCAGAAATACATTTTATTTGTTTTTTGACAGCAAAACTTTCTATTAGCATAATAATAAAATCTACTTCAGTGGGAATTCTTTCGAAACTGATTTAAGTGTTTTTTTTTTCAAAGTAAATTAATGATCTTAGAGCGGTTGGTATCCAAATGCCATAATTTTTTATTTATTTATTATATGATTCAAGGATTATGGTCTCGTTTCTAATGCGGCTTCCTGATCGGATGCAGTTTTATTCAATTAAACTTCACATAATAAACAGTTTCAATTGTAGTTCCTATAAGATGCGATATCTCAACTGGTAGTAGAAATGTTGCATTTGACAGAAAATCCATGCTGATCCGTTTATTACCTGAATTTCAAGTGGATCGAAACAGTGCGTTAGAAACAACAATGATTGTTTGGCTACTGTAGTGACAACTTGCAGAAAAGTTAAGAAATGGGGTTTTTCTTTTATTTACAAACTTATATTTTCATTTAAGAGGATAAAAATATCTTTTGAGGAATTTTTACACAGACTAAATTTACAATTAAGCGTTATTTTCTAAAAGTAAATTAATGGTTTGGAAGGAGTTGGAATCCAAATAAATTTGTTATTACGATGAACAGTGTACACAAGGAAATTTGTCATTTATATAATATGTTCCCAGGATTATGATTTCATTTATATCCAAAATATCTTTTAAGGAACCCAATTATAATGGAACTCTGCTTCTTGAAGAGACAGACTACTATATTTTATTTACATAAAAAACTTTGTGTATCGTTTGCATGACATACACTATTATATTTTTAAAGGTATATATTAAAATCGTTTGATATAATTTCCTTGTTGGAACAAAGTCTTCAATTATCCATTATTACGCGGCAATGTGGTGTTCATCAGTGTTCAAGGTATTGTGTGTAAAAGAAAGTTCTGCGCCCACGTCTGTCTGTATGTTCCGGTAATATCGAAAAGTAATGGTTGAATTTTTATCCGAATTTCATCATTATCAAGAAGTTTTCCGAGGAATATTGTGAAATATAATACCTCATATATATTGTTAATGGTCGAGGAATGATTAAACTGTTTGAGATGCATCACAACAATGTATGACCTGATTATGATGCTTTTGCAAATTGGCTGCCCCGCCCACTCATCCAGACTCATTAAAAAGGTTTAAGAATCAGACCCGATTTAGTTGCCATGTTTTCTTTGCTTATGATATGTTATAATTTGTATTATATATGTCAACAAATAAACGCGTATACAGAAATATTAAGGATAAAGACTTAAAGATTGAGCTTTGAAATTGGTAATAGATTTTTTTGTCGATTTATTGATACAAGAAATTAATTTTTTTATTCTTGTATTTTTAAGGTTCAAAACTTGTTTGATATATTATTGCACTTGTCGATTTAAACCCTTTACTGTCAATTCAGATCGGTTTTAAAATTACACAATGTTATTGAATTGGGGTGTTAGATGCAGAGATGATGGAACTGGTTTATTTAAATTTTTTCCGTAGAATTCATTTTTGTGTATATGAAAACGGAGATCATTTTGAACATTTACTTAGATTCTAATTAAAAAATTTTATAAATAAAATTTATCTGTTTTGATTTATTGAATTTGCTTGTTATTTTTATTTGCTAGTTCATTCTTACATTAGTATAATTTTTAGCTTTCTACTAGGTAAATTTTTATTGTTGTTGAGCTATTGGCCCTTAAACACGTTCCGAATTTCTTGAACCAGTCCTAAGTCTGGATAAAGTTTGAAAGGACGCAACGACGAGTCCCAGCAGGCAATAAAAAATTTAAATTCGATTATTAAAGAAACGGATGGTCGAAGTGACATCTACTAGTGTAACTTTTTTGGATAAACTATGTGAAGGAATAAGAATTTTTAATTAGAAATTTAATACACTGAGGCACAAAAAAGTTATGAAGCTTTAGATGTAGGCTGCTGGTGGCGCAATCTGCAATGTACATCGAAACTATAATTAGATCTTAATTTTTCATCCTAACAAACCCCAAAGTACCAAATTTAGCGAAAATCAAGCTATTATTAAGATACGTATTTACAAAAAGTTTTAAAAAATTATAGTCTTATCACCCTGTATTTGGGAAACTATCAACTTTTAGATTAAGGTAAATTGGATTACATCCTCATATTTTAGTCAGGAGAATTTGCGCTAGAGTTTTGTATAGATCTTTTATATTGTCTGTTAAATGTTGCACATTATCAACATAGAACGCCCGAAATAATCATTGTTTTCACTACAACATTCAACTCTTTTCGGTATAGAAATGGGTGACACCATTTCAAGGTCACTGAAAACTTTGTATATTAGTTCCATGGTGATATGATATTATAACGAAGGACTAAGATAACTTTTTGATGCGTCCTTGTATAAAAATATTATTTTGATGCGATGAGTCATCTTTATTATAGTGTAACGAAAGAAATATTATATCTAGTCATCATTTGTTAATTATATTTCTAGGCAGTTCTCAACTTTTATGCTAGTAATTTTTTGATTTGTATAGTAGATTCTATAATTTTAAATAGGGATAGGATAAGACTAGTTAGCTAGCCATTCTGACCAACGGGTCTGCAGCTTGGGGCTACGTAGCAGCAACACACCTTTAGAGACTAGGAAAACATAGTACTGAGGATAGGTTTAAATGCTCCGTAGTTCATCAGGAACAAGCAAATACATAGGGTACTCCCTTAAAGGAAGTTCCGGCACTACCTCCACACTCAGTTGAGGTGTCTATGCAAGATTTCTCCTTCTCAAAAAAAAAACTAGTCATTTGTATTTGAACAGTGAGCGGGTTAAGAAGTGATAATTAAATAGTTGTGATTTGGCTGTAAAAGTATTAAGAAGTGCATTGAATGCATTGAAAGTAATTTAGTGAAAAGTGTTGTGTTTTATTTTGCGGATCTAGTGAGTGATTTTAAAGAGAAAAAATCATAACAATTTTATAGTTATGGGGTAAAAAAATTAAAATTATAGCCGTATATTATTCTGTATAACATACATACAAAGAAATTTTTTTATCTGAAGTTTTTTCTAAAATATAATTTTCATTTATTTAATTTTGCCGCGAAAATATTTTCATGTAATAAAATTAATAGGTCAAAATATCAACGAAAACCCTGTGCAACAAAAACAAATATATCACTAAACCTAATACCAGCCTTCTAGGATTAACACTGTCTAATATAAAATATTTCTCTTTCGTGGTGCAGATTTGTATAAATAGAGACAAAGACATTTTTTTCATTTCGGAGATATACATTATTTAAAGTAGTTTTTTACGAGGCCATTACGCAAAACCGTAGTAATAAGGGTGGAAAGCCGACGATGTTCCTTTTTCTTTATAATGAATAAACATAGGGATTTGTTCCCTAAGTCGGCCTAAGGCAAAAGCAGTTTTTAAAAGGAAAATTTAATTTCATTTCCGATGTTATCTTAAAAAATATTATTCTGCAAATCTTAATTAATATTTACATTTATTAAAAGGTATAAGAAAAAAACAGTGATAGTCATTATTCAAAGCTATTTAATAATGGCCCGTTAGCCTCGATAGCGTCATGGGTTTGTCACTTTTTTTTGTCCACGAGACCTATTGTGCTCCTTCTATTTTTGATTATATCCATTTTGTTGTCTTAGTTTTTCGCTGTAACGTTTTCTCAGAATGGCCAAAAATTTGGTTGCCGGAAGAGATACGTCTTCTTACAATCTATGAGCTAGCAGTGGTATACAGTGAGCTTTATAACTCCTTTCTTGACCACAGAGTTTAAAGCTAAAGCTCTCAGATCTTACACCTTCGAGTCTAAATTGACTTAGAACAGTACGGAAGCGATTGATAAAGAACAAGAGGGTAACTTTGATGTGAATGTCAGAGTACAGGAAAAGCAAGGGAAATGAGGGGGTGGATAGAAGGGGCAAAGATTTTTTTCACCCCGGAGCCCGTCTGTAGACCACCTAAAGCAAAATAAAGGAGAAAATTCGGAGCTGAAATAAAATTAAGGTCTTAAACAAGCGAAAAAAATTATGAATCCATCGCCAAAGAACACTTCTGGATGTCCCAAAAAGACTGCCTTAAAAGATACCATAAAAAATAGGTTACGCTCGTACACATTATTGGACTGCGTAGATTCTGTCTGAATACTGTTGGAAGTTTACCCAAGAGAGAAAGACGAAGGCTCTGAATTTGAGACCTAGTTTTGCTTGCATGTGAGTTGTCTCAACTTAAATTTCTCTAAGTATATTAAAAATATCCGGGCTAAAATACTGAGCATGCGAGGTCATACTGAAAATAAAATTTTTATAAAAAATTTGAACTTGACTTCTAAAAAAGCGCTAAAAAGCGAGAAATCATAATATCAATTTTCAGATAAAATAGAATTTTTTGAAGTCTACATCGACTTAATACCTGACAAAATATGATTTACATAAAAAGACTGACAAATCCTTCATTTATAATTGGTTTTTTGTAGAATCGCAAAAAAATCTTGGCTTTGATGAAGTTAAAAGTATCGTCGCGGGACTTATTGTGAAAAAAGCGCCGGGTCTGGATGGTCTGCCGAACGCAGCCCTGAGGCGAGCGTCAGACAAGACCCTCTCAGCTATCACTAACATTGCTAACACAGTTATACATTTAGAACATTTTCTCTCAGACTGGAAGGGGGCTAAGGTAATTCTTATTAAAAAGAAAGGCGAAAGGGCAACGAATATTGATAGTTAGAGGTATACTAACCTACTTTCCAATCTAATTGAAAATATTGCATTAAATAGGCTTGCTGATTTGATAAGTGAGAGGAACATCTTGCTTCCCGAACAGATCGGCTTCAAAAGCAGCCACAGTAGCGTTCAGCCGACCACCAGGCTGGCATCGATAATTAGTCAAGGTTTAAACAGGAGATTTCACACGGGTGCAATCTTCTTTGACTTTAGCAAGGCCTTTGATAAGTATGGCACAACGGATTTGCTGTCAACCTTATAAGACTAGGTATTCCGAGTTATCTTATAGGACTAGTGTCAATTTCCTTGAGGATAGATCTTTCGTAGTATCATCGGATAATGCTGTATCAGACGTCAAATCTGTAAGAGCTGGGGAGTCTTAGGGTTCATCTCTGTCCCCCAGTCTCTTCAACTTATATACTGCAGATATTCCTGTAGACGATCATAGCAAGATATCTATTCGCCGATGACCGCGTTTGCGACATCTTCAGGATCTCATTATTGCGAGACTATAATGCCACATTGTTAAATTAGAAAGATAAATAACCGATTGAAAAATCAGGTTGAATTCGAAGAAAACTCAAGCAGCTATGTTTACAAAATCAAGATTTCCCATTTTGGACAATCGGCTATTCATCTCGTATTCCTTGGCGGGATCATGCGAAGTACTTGGGGCTAGTTTTTGATCAGAGACTAAACTGGCTACTTAATACCACATTACATTCTGTCCAAAGCCAAATCGTCTTGGATGGCTCTCTATTCGTTACTTCATTGTAATAGCAAACGGAACATCAAAAATAAGTTAACTATTTATAAGATCCATTTTGTCCTTTGGTGCTCCAACTTGGATCACCACAGGCAGAATCAGGTTCAGAAGAATAGAGAGCTTCCAAAACAAGGTTCTCAGAATGATCTGTGGAGTCCCGTATTATGTCAGAAATACGATTATTCATAGGGACTTCAGATGCGACACTTTTAACGCTTTCATTTGAGACAACATCACTAGATACATGGACCGAGCCACTCACTCCACAAATCTTTTGATATTACCTGACCGCCACACCACGGCAACGTCATCGATCCGTCAGGAACTGGCTACTTGACCAACAGATCGGGTCATTTTCTTTTTAAATTATTGCCTTAAATGCCAAATATATCTTTTCACCCTTATAACCTGATATAAGTCTATTATTATAATATGCGAGTCTATAGGCTAGACCTTAACTCACATCCAAAGATGATCCAATGTTGCAATCGGCGGTAAGATTCTGACAGCCATTGATGGATTGTGTCCAGATCTCAATGAAAGTCAGCGAATCTAATTTCTCATCCAGGGCGAAATACAGGTGTCTACGAGTCGAATTCACTTGTTCGATTAGCGAAATTTTCTGCTGTTTCTCAGTAGAGAACGGTACGGAAAATTTGCAGCAGAAAAGCCATCGTCTCAATAATCCTGAACGAAATTATAGATTCGATTATCCTTGCCAGAAGAATTCGGGAATATTCAACACGCGAGTAGGAAATTCATAAGTTATAAAGATTGTCCCTTTTAGCTTCAAGAGGAGCACTGAGCTGTTTACGCCAGTGCATCGTGGCACTGTCGCTCTGTAATGACGGCATAAGAAGCATTTAAAGTTCTGGATTGTCATTATGAGATAGTCAAGAATTCAAAGAAAAACAATTCGTTCCAGCAAGAAGACTTAACGAAGATTTGCGTTCAGAAAGGCCAGGAAATCATGTCTTATAGGTGGAATCTTATAGATGTGTGTGAAGTATTAGAGATGACTCTTTATTAGGGGCTGAACCATCGATTAGCATTCTTCAGTTAAATAAAATTCGTGAAATTCAGATAAGAACGGAAACTTTTACACAGTATTACTTATGCGTAGGGTTGATAAATCTAGCTGCGAAGAAAGACTATACAGCTTCTCACGCGTTTAGACATCACAGAACGACTTGGTGTTTCCGAATTTGACAGATAGATATTATTCTAAGGAATTTTAGAAAACGAGAACGTATAAAACGTGAAGTAGCAGAAGGAAGACATTCTCAAAATATTTTTACTTTCTACTAGCTTTTTCTATAATTAGTATCACGTGAAGTTTTCTGATTAAACTTATTCAAAGCCTTAATCAATTTCAGATTAAGCAAGTCAAAAATAAGGTCCTTTAACAAAAACAATTCTCTTTCATTTTAACAATCAAATGAGACGGGCGGCAATTCAGGTAATCTGGGTGGTTTTGGTGGGACCTCTGCCGTATCACGCGATAAGTCGAAATATGTCCGTGCAAAACGTCATTTGGAAATCTGGTACAATATTATGAACAGGGAACTCGACACCTTGACTAAAGCTTCATTTGACGGTTACTCGTATCGCGGTGAACGTCGCTATTTGCAACCCGATCACGAAAAAGGGAAAAACGATTACGCAAAAAAGTAAGAAAGTGTTACGTCGCAGACACTTTCTTTCCGTAGCTTGTATGTATCTCGTGTTAGCAGTTATTTGTTCCATTTAGTAATAATTTTACCCCGACCGGTGGTTTGATATTTTGTACAGGTGAATATTTAAAAAGCGATAGATCTATAGGTTTATTAATGGGACAAACGTGAGTTTGTAAGGTTATGGGGTGCTGAGAAAATTTTTATTTTTTATTAGTATTTTATAGTTACCACAATTTTTTTCACCACAAGATTTAATTCTTGTGCTTAACAATACCGTTTTACTTAAATTACAAGCAAGAAATTGACGTTAACGAATTATGCATAGTCGGATATTGAAGGTTAAAGGGAAGTATAAAACCTGGAGAAAATTATTTTCGACAAAATCCTAAAATATCAACATTAAATTACTGGTAAGAATAACGAACTGAAGACGAACACAAAAACACTTCTTAGTTGAACAATTTCCTTTGTTCAGTGTAGCGTATAAACGCTCTTAAAGGTTTGGATAAATAAGTGTTTTAATTAAATTTGATGAAAAAGGAATAAATGATATTTTTAAAAACAAAATTTATGAGCTGAGAGCAGCTAGTAGCCGAAAGCTTTAATTTGTTATTGTGATGAACAACGAAGAAAATGAATCCACCCCACGTAATACTAGAGAATTTTTCATTTACATATTACAACAGCAGCATCTAGGATTTTTAAGATTGCTTGATATAAAATATTCAGTTTTTGTGGTGCCGACTTGGAAAAATAAAGAAAAGAGGTTTTTTTGCATTTGAAATATACATTATTTAAATTAGTTTTTTACGATACGATTACAGAAAACCGTAGTAATGAGGGCTGAAAGCCGCCGCCGCCGGTGTTCTTTTTTTTTTACAATAAATAAATACAAAGGCTAGGGTCCTAAATGGAAAAAACAGCTTTTTTAAGCCACAGGCGCAAAACACTCCAATATTTTTCTTTACTTATGAGATGAAGAGAAGGTCGAGGAAAAATTTTATATATACTCTTATGGATAAAATTATCAAATCTATTTTGCTTGAAACTCATTTTATATTAGCAACGTAAATTTACCTAAGCGCTGATGATATTTGTATTGTAGGCGGATATATGCACTTGATTTAAAAATGTTGACGTTTAATTCATAAAAATTAATAAGGTTAAAGTGAGTTAAGTTGAAAGTGAAATTTAAACCCAAAAGAAAAATACTTAATAAAAGTTGTAATTATAAGAGAATGTTCAAATTCTAAAACCTACAGAACAATCAAAAAAAATTTATAAGGGTATGCCATAATAAAATACTGAAGTTATATAACGAAATAAAAATCAAAAAATTATTATTTTTACATGATAACCTTTATTTTTATAAAAAAACAGGAACATAAAGCTTTATAATGTTATTAGGTATAAATAACTTTACCGATATAAGATGAAATCATATTTTTAAAGCTTTATTAGTAGTTTTGGTTTTACAACCTTTTGAAATGAGGAGCCAAAACTTTATAAATTGGTTGAATTGCTAAAATTTTTTATGTTTAAAAAAATATTTTGTGTGTGTTTTAACTAAGGGCCTTTATAAATTTTTAGTTTTTGGCATAATAAATAATCTAAAGACTTTTTCTTGTTAAAGCATGCAAATTTACTGTTGTGATGATGGAACAAAATTACTTTATCTGGATAATACATTTATTTATTTTAGTTCCTAAGATCGATATTATATAACCCGCAATTGAATAAATTTGTTTTGAATTGGTAGTACATACAAATCTTATTCTGAAGATTATATTTAAAATTTGATTTGAGGGTGTTCTGTTGGCCTATATGATTGGGTATATTAGAAATGCGTGGCAACAACAGACAATGTTTATCCATACTTGAAATACTATTGAACCATTGCCATATGCCAAGGAACCATTATGACATATTTATTTCTTTGTCTAATCCCAGAAAATTAAAAAATTGGTTTAATGTCGTTTATCCCCCTGTCACACAGAAGACTTGTATGAAATTTTAGGTTAAGAGGTATCTTCATAAAAACTGTTGAAAGACAGACAGACAAGCATAAGGGAATTCTGTATATTTATAGGGTAAATTTAATAGAAAATTAAAAAACATGGATCAGAAAATAAAATAGAACTTGAAATACTATTGAACCATTGCCATATGCCAAGGAACCATTATGATATATTTATTTTTTTGTCTAATCTCGGAAAATTAAAAAATTGGTTTAATGTCGTTTATCCCCCTGTCACACAGAAGACTTGTATGAAATTTTAGGTTAAGAGGTATCTTCATAAAAACTGTTGAAAGACAGACAGACAAGCATAAGGGAATTCTGTATATTTATAGGGTAAATTTAATAGAAAATTAAAAAACATGGATCAGAAAATAAAATAGAACTTGAAATACTATTGAACCATTGCCATATGCCAAGGAACCATTATGATATATTTATTTTTTTGTCTAATCTCGGAAAATTAAAAAATTGGTTTAATGTCGTTTATCCCCCTGTCACACAGAAGACTTGTATGAAATTTTAGGTTAAGAGGTATCTTCATAAAAACTGTTGAAAGACAGACAGACAAGCATAAGGGAATTCTGTATATTTATAGGGTAAATTTAATAGAAAATTAAAAAACATGGATCAGAAAATAAAATAGAACTTGAAATACTATTGAACCATTGCCATATGCCAAGGAACCATTATGATATATTTATTTTTTTGTCTAATCTCAGAAAATTAAAAAATTGGTTTAATGTCGTTTATCCCCCTGTCACACAGAAGACTTGTATGAAATTTTAGGTTAAGAGGTATCTTCATAAAAACTGTTGAAAGACAGACAGACAAGCATAAGGGAATTCTGTATATTTATAGGGTAAATTTAATAGAAAATTAAAAAACATGGATCAGAAAATAAAATAGAACTTGAAATACTATTGAACCATTGCCATATGCCAAGGAACCATTATGATATATTTATTTTTTTGTCTAATCTCAGAAAATTAAAAAATTGGTTTAATGTCGTTTATCCCCCTGTCACACAGAAGACTTGTATGAAATTTTAGGTTAAGAGGTATCTTCATAAAAACTGTTGAAAGACAGACAGACAAGCATAGGGGAATTCTGTATATTTATAGGGTAAATTTAATAGAAAATGAAAAAACATGGACCAGAAAATAAAAGAGAACTGAAACACGGGAAGCCGTTTTTTCCTTAAACTTATTAACGTAAGGGTTCGGACATATGAATGCCGATGTGTACATATGTTTCATATATTACCAGGCAGCCTTTGACTGTGTAGAAAATGAATTATATATTTAAATCAATTCAAATTGACAGAAGGGACATAGATATTATCACCGAACTATATTGGAACCAAATTGCTAACATTAACATAAATCATCTACTATTAGATGATATTAATTACGTCTTAAAGAGGTGATCAGCAAAGATGTATCATGTCACGTCTTCTTTTTAACATTCACAAGCCATTCAGAGAAGTATTTGATGAAATACTAGGAGGACTAAAGATCAGTGGAATATTAACAACATAAGATACACTGAGGACACCGTCAGTAAGCAGCATAAATTAATTACAGGTGATGATGGATTGAGCTGTCCAATACAGTAAGACATTTGGCCTGCTGGTCTCTAAAACAAAAACAATGGCTTGTCTCAAAAACTGCAAGGGACGTGTCATTGACTGTTCACAACGGAGCTATCGAATAAGTTTCCTCTTCTAATATCTGAGCAGTGTAATGTTGTAAGTATAAATAATTCGCAAACCTTTATATGGAGATGGTGAATCAAGAAGAAGAAGAAGAAGAAGAAGAAGAAGAAGAAGAAGAAGAAGAAGAAGAAGAAAAGAACAAGAAGAAGAAGAAAAAAAAAAGAAGAAGAAGAAGAAATAAAATGTTAGTGGATTATGGATTTTATTCTTAAAATGGTTATATTAACAATATGCATGTGCATTTTAATAAGAAGTATTACAGTTTATTGTTGATAATAACTTTAAAGGTGTATGGGAAGCGTAAATTTCTCTGTAAAATTTGGTTAATTTATATCTTGGTGATATCTTTTCAAAAGTCCAAACAGTGTAAAATGCTCCAGTATCCACGAAAAACCTAAATTACTTAAAGTTGAATCTATTAAGGTTTACTAACTTCCTCTACAAATGTCATAATAAAAAAAATCACGTCAGTTCTCGTCAACAGCAGTAGAAATGTCAGGAGTTATTTCTTCATAGTCGGTTATACGTCATACAGTGTGATCAGTAAAGTCCGCATCATATGGGATTTTCTTGTATTAACAGCTTTGACTTGACTTTGGCAACAATTTCTGCTTCGATCGAGAGGAAAATTAGCCAAAAAAAATAGTACTCACGTGATTAGCATTGTCTGTCAAATTTATTTAATTTTTTCCAAAAAAAATTTCAAAAGTGGGGTTACATCTCAAAATGTCGAGAAAAGTTATTAGAAGTTTTTCTAAATGCAATTTTTAGCCCATATGTCATTTCAACTGTATAAGATTATTTAGATTTTTTGTTAATTTTTTTGTAAATTGCACCACTGTTGCAAAATAAGACTCAACGCAACCTACATAAAACTTCTTAGTTCAGGTTAGTAAAGTAGCGCCATATTAAATGTGTGTTTTTCTACAAAATTCAAATAGGGCTATTAAAATTTGGTCACGTGACGCAAAGTTTATTTGTTTTTGACCCTGTATAAAGTAACTTCATAAAATACCTATTTTTGAAAACATGGTTTGTGTCTAAAAGTAATACGCATGTTAAGAAAATATTTTAATTGAAAAGCCAAAAATTTTCTAATAAAAAAAAATCATAATATAAAAATTAATTTTAAATGCGTTTAATTTTTATATTACGATTTTTGGATTTTTTGTAGAAAAACACACATTTAATATGGCGCTACTTTAAACAAAATATGTCTGGGATGAAGGAATAAGGAGTTTTATGTAGGTTGCGTTGAGTTTTATTTTACAATTTACAAAAAATGGGCAAAGAATCTAAATTATCTTATACAGCTGAAATTTTGCATATAGGCTAAAAATTGCATTTAGAAAAACTTTTTTTAATAATTTTTTTTGATATTTTGAGCTATAACCCCCCTTTTAAATTTTTTTTGAAAAAAATTAAAATTTGACAGATAATGCTCTGAATGGTTAACACTAATAATTGGGTGTGAAGATGTGTTGGAGGTATACAAATTTAGTTTTTTAGTATACTTTTTTTTAACAATATACATACAAGGTTCAGAGGACCAAATGGACTGCGGTAAATTGACTTTTAACTTTATTAATTTTTCCTAAAAAAATTCGGGCTCTCTGAGTATTTAAGTGACAATTTTTACCTCTTTCAAATAAATTTTTAAACGAAAGAAGGAAAATAAAATTTACTTTTATAGCTTTTTTTTTTTTAAAGTACTCCCACAAATGACTGTAAAAACGGGGTCGCATAGTAACTCAGAAGAAACTTCAGATAACATTATTAAAGATTTCGTTTCATTTTAAGCATTATATTATTTTTATGTTTATTTGAGAAAAGAGGCGCGAATTTGTATTTAAAATAATTTCGTACAAGAGAGTAATTGTATTGCAAATAAAAGTTCTTTATAGGTGTCACGTAGACTGAAAAAATTAAAAACAACTTTTTTCCAAGAGAATGTCTCAAATTTTAATTTAAAAGTTTCGGTTTTCTGGAACCATTATCACTTTCTTTATTTAAGTTATATTTCTTTAAAATTTAATACGGCGAGCTAAAAATTCTTTCAAAATTAATAATATGGGGTGTAAATTACATATCTGAAGTTAATTTATGGCAAATTAATTTTTTGCTTTGTAGCATTTCTTTCATAATTGATATTTGGGGATTTTAGGGATTAAAAATTTTTTATCGCACAATTTAATGTAGATTATTTCATAACAATGTCCGCTATGCAGATAATACTGCAGTCTTAGCTAACAGTCTTGAGGATCTCCAGTCAATATTGAAAAGGCTCAGCGAGTGCGGTGAACGGTTTAAGCTACAAACGAATACTACCAAAACAAAAATGATGGTGATTAGTAGCGATCAGTACATCATTTTCATAAAAAAATTGAACTTACTTCTAAAAATGCACTAAAAAGCGAAAAATAAAAATATAAATTTTTATGTGAAATTGAAATTTTTTATGTTGGTGCCAGATTATTTCTAAAGGAAACAAATAACTACTAACACAATATATATATATATATATATATATATATATATATATATATATATATATATATATATATAAATATATACAAAGGGCACAAAAGCAACTACAAATAATGTATTTTTAATCTTTTTATGTGAATCACATTTTGTCAGATATTAGCTTTGTTCGCGGGTCACTTTCCGAACCGATTTAGAACTAGTACGGAATTAGTTCAGGATTGCCTTACAGCGCATGCTCAGTTATTAACCGGTTCAGGATTTGTTTTTACCGCGAACGATTTTGGAACTTTGAATCGTCCACTCTGGTATGCATACGGTGTTAAATGCTGATTAAACTAGTTGTTTTTTTTTTGTTTTAAATAACTTAAAACTGTCTTTTATTAGGTTTTATTATTTGTATTATTTTAAAGAAATATTGAATTATAATTGTTATTTTTATAAAATATACAGTCTGTCAGTTCCTTTTGGAATAAAACGTCTTGCTTTTTGCTGAATAGAATTTTTGATAAACAAATATATATTTTAACAGATATCTATTGTTTACTCTTTATTTTGTGTTAAGTTCATATTTCGGGAGCCTCAAAGTAAATCTAATTCTAAATCTAATCTAATAAAAAGATGGGGGTTTTTCTAAACAAAAAATAAAACGCAATAGTTTTAGGTCCATTTCTTTTTGATTCAAAAAACATTTTTAATAAAACTAAAAACCGGTCTGATACGTCCCTATACGATGCAACTTCATTTATCGCAAACCATAATACACGCCAGTTCTTGTCCATTTCTCAGCTTAACTGAAAATGGGGGGCAAAATTTCCTCAAAATAATTAGCACTTTTAGGAATTTTGAGTAACTCTAAAATTTCCTTTAAGTCCTCATCGCTGGATGATAAATGATTTGACATAATGGGAGTATTCACTAAAAATATATTTTTTTTTAGGTTCAAACTAACACTTTTTTTAACTTATTATTTAAGATTCTAGATCGATTAACACTAATTAAAGTAAAACCAATTTAATATAATAAAATATATACTGGAATCTCAAATGCAACGAATGACATAAACAAGAGAAAAACCTAAAATAAAATAAAAACAATTGTCAAAGAGTTGCACATTGCGGCCGCAGAATGAACGCTGGCGCTGCATAAAATTCCGAACTTATAGTTCTTCTTTAATCCTTAGAACCGGTAGGACTGGTTCAGAATCGATTTCGAACCGAATTATTTTCTCCGCGAACATGGGACTGTAACTAAAAATCCTGAACTTTGTTATCCGCGAACGCTGCTATTTCAACTGCGCATGCGTATTAGTTCAGAATCGGTTCTAAATCCTTACCGCGAACAAAGCTATTAATTTGGCACCGAGTTCAAAAATTTCAATTTCATATATAAATTTATATTGTTATTTTTCGCTTTTTGGTACATTTTTAGAAGTCGGTTCAATTTTTTTTATAAAAATTTTATATCTTTAGGATATATAAAAAATAATTCTTAATGCTTTCCTTGTCTATAAATCTAAGCCATAGAGTTAATAAATTATAGTACGAAAAGAATAATGGCCGTTAGATCTAGTACCTACCTATGCGGCTTTTTTGAGTTAAGAGATTAGAATTTAGCCAATTAAAAAGAAATATTGGCTAGAAACATTTCTAAATGAGTTATATTTTAAAGATCTCAGTAGTGTGCACTAAACATAACATAAAATATTTTTTGGTAGCAAGCAATAAATAACTAAAGTGAGTAGCAACATAAAACGTTTTCCCTTTCTTGCTTTTCCCTCTAATTTCGGTAATAAAATATGTTGTTATTTAAAACCTCTTAAGTTGTCCAAACAAAAATTATTGCTAGTACAGTTACAAATCACTAAGCTCACGTTCTTTGAAATTATATTTTTCTCTTCCTTCTAACTGCGTACGTAACTACTTTGAACATTTTTTTTTTCAAAATTAATTAGCCCCTGTCTAAAATTTGATTAATTAGCTTCGTTGGCAATCAAATTCAACAATCAATTTGCTTTCATTTAAAGCTGGTGGTTTAGTTTTATTTTTTAAACTTAATTTTGGGTATATAAAGAGTAAAGTTAATTCTTTTGTAAATAAGCCTGTCTCTGACATAAGATAATAGAGAATATTTGTTTATTTATATAAAACATTTTTGTGGACTTAATTTAATGCAAATATTTTGAAAAAAATTAGACACATTCGCCATCTTATCAAGAAAATATTTTTTTTACGTAAAAAATTGATTTATTCATTCATTCCTGTGGCCCACAGAATAACTGTACAAAATCTAATACTTTTTAGGTTTAAACTATAGAATCTAAGAATCAATCTCCTAAGTTCTTTTTCTGTTTTAATGTGGGAGTTCTTATGATACTGCTGAAGAAATATTTTTGTGATTTGAGGTAATTCCGGATATTTTTAATCTTTAATAATCAAGTACTAAATAGCAAATATTTTTAATAGTAATTAATTAATACTTCTTTATTTAAAAACAAATATTACTAAGTGATTTGAGAAGTTTCTAGACTATATATGAAACAACATTGGTTAAAGATTGAAAATACTTTTATTCTTCAGTATAATCTCCCTTGAGTTCAATAGATGTTTTCCAGTGATTCTCCAATTCATGAAATGATTTTTCGGAAGACCTTCAAAATACCCCTCTAAGGTTGCACTGATTTCTTCATTCGATGATAAATGTTTTCCGAGCTGAAATCTATTAAGGTGTGGAATACAACTTCCAACCTTATTTAATATCTTTGGTTCAATATGTAAGAGATACTGATTTGCAGAAAAGAATACGTTCTTTTGTTCTGACTGTCTTGAATGAAAAAAGGGTGGTGATACTAGATCATCGATGCCTAGGCTTCCATTGGGCATCTGCAGGTTATTCGAGGCCGATAGCCTTTGCGAATCCAAGCAGCCTCGTTAGACGAACTTGCCTAACTGCTTCCGGTAACAAAACTGTATGGTTCTGACCGTCTTAGATCATGTTATATGGGGAACTATAAAAATCCTTTATTGTAATCCAATGACAACGAAATAGGACTGTATGGCAAGGGACGCGTTGGAAAGTTTATCTCCAGTTTGATTTAGAGCGGCCACCCATGGCGAACTAACTCTGAGATGCGAAAAATATTTAGAAGTTTAGGGTGGAAATTTTCAACATTTATTAAAATACGTTTTTTTCCTGTGTAGGTAAGTCCTTTGGCATTTTTAAAATACAAAAATATTAAATTGCCAATATTTCAAAAACTACAAATTTTTGGATAGACAATCTTATACAAAGTCACCAAATTTTTAATCTTTACATTTAAAAAATTGACTTTTAACGATTCAAGTTAATATTTAATGTTAGTTTTTGATCACCCTGTATTTATTTATTATCAAAATATCAACACAATCTACTCAAGTAGATTTCCTTCTAAAAGGAAACCAAATGTAATTAAATGATAAAGGCTTGCATATAAAACGAATTGATAGTTATGCTTAGGCCTGCAAACGCCATTTTTGACATAAAATTTAAAATATGTCAAACACCGTTAGACTTAGGTATAGAACATTATCTATTCAATTTGTCTGTAAGTATGCGTAGAACCTAAAAATGAAATAACATATAGGGTGTTCCATTTAAAATAAGCAAGAAGGCATCAACTTCCCGTATAACCAGAAGTGCGACCATCTTGAAAATATTTTAACTGAATTGCCCCATCGACTTTAGCACACTGACAAATTAAAAAAAAATTTCTAAAGTCAATTTTTCGATCGCGGCAGTTCGCTGTGGAACACATTCTATAAATATTTTATCACTGAATGAATTTCCAATATTTTCATTCAAAAAAAGCAAAATACGTTTATTCAGACGCATGTGAAATTTCACACACATTTATAAGAAAGATGGAACATTCCTGCAACAGCTTGTTTTCTAATACCAAGGCGATCTATGTGGCAGTCTTGAAACTTCTTAAATCACCTAGTATAATTGGAAATAAGAGAGGTCGAATGTGACTTATTATTCGTTTCATAAATAAAAAAAAACAATGTTTAATATACTCTAGCAGACAGGTCCGTAGTGTAAAATTTTCTTTTTAATAGCATAATGTATGATACATCATTGAATTCAGAATATAAAGGCTTCTAAAATTTTACATTGGAAAATGAGGATCGCATTTAAGAAACGAAGTTGACGACGGTTGCACGGACACAAAATGACAAATCAACAAATCTTTAAGCTCATTAAGATTTGCAGCATTAACAATATTAACGCCAATTTTTTTTATTTAAATAACCCAAAACACTAAAAGTGATAACAAAAACTTGTTATATGGTTTTTAAATTAGCAACTTTTTTCCCTATTTAATCAAATCTGGAAAAGGATTTGGATCCCACTTAGACCTCAACCATTTGGTCACAGAACGAAACTGGGATAGCAGCGAACCTAATCCCCTTTTCTTATTAATGTCTTTGGTGGAAAAAATTCATTTTAGATAATTTTGTTATACAAAATATCCTGATTCAATTTGTATTTTTTTTTTAATAATCTTATTCTTTGCCTCGGGTAAAGTTCATCCTTATTGCAGCACTACCTTTAAATGAACGATATAATACACACATATAATATAGTTTATTTGCATTACTTACTTCCAAACTAAGATGATTGCTATGAATAAGAGTAGTCCCACTATCACTGAACACAAAACTATCACAGTCAAGGTCTGGGAAGATGTACTACTACGGTAGCTAGCGTCTATTAGCTGAAAAGAAAAAAAAAGGAGATTAGATAAATGCGAATTAATAAAAGCTAATTTATTTTCAAAAATAAACCAGCCTGGAGCGATTAGTGTTCTATACCGTGATTATGCATTTTACACTCTTGATAATTTTCCTTCATTCTAAACTTTATGGAGAATATTTCATAATCTTTTCGATTTTTTTGACTTGCACTATTGGAAATAGCGCGGAGGGACAGCAGTTTCCAAAACTACACAGGGGCTTTAAATACTCGTCATTCGGCATTATTTCTTTCGTAACGACAAAATTAAAATTTATCTAAACGAACTGTACTGACTTTATAGGCTATTGACTATGTATTTGAAAAAGGAACTATAATATTAAAACACTTTAACATCTACATGTTTATATTTTTGTGTGAACATTTTTCTTCATTCAATGAACAAATTATTTAAGGGTGTTTAATGATAAAAATAACACAGGCCAATAAAGGTCAAGCAACAGAAACTCTAGTATATTTTTTCGAAGAATTTTGGTGTGCTGAATCTGAATCTGGCCTCAGAAATACTCTGTCACGTCAAGTTTTTGAGATACCCTAACATAAAAGTGTAAAAAACACTATTTTTCGCCATATTTGAGGTTACAGAACATCACAAGGTATTTTTTTAACAAAGTTAGTAGGAGTATCTGAAAGAATGATCTTTTTTCTTTAAAATCAATTCTGAAATGTCTACATATTTCTTTTTTTCACGGAGATATGCTAATTTGAAGTTTGCGTCGGTTCGATCTACTCGAATACAAGCTAAAAACAAAGCACAAGCTCTCTCTTTGAGTGTACTTTTCTAAATTCTGTTATTTTAATGAACATATGTGTATTTTAGGGATCGCTGATTACAAATACAATAGCAAATAACAGAATTTAGAAAAGTACACTCAAAGAGGAAGTCTTTACTATGTTTTTAGCTTGCATTTGAGTAAATTGGTGATACACAAAATTCAAATTAGCATATTTCGGTGAAAAGAATAGATATTTAGACATTTCAAAATCAATTTTAAAGAGAAACAGTCATACTTTCAGGTGCTAGTTTTGTGAAAAAAAATTACCTAGTGATTTTACATAATCTCAAATATGTCGAAAAAGAGTGCTTTATACCTTTTTTGATTAATTTATTTTTATTCAAAAGCTGAATTCAGTTAAATTATTTTCAAAAATTTTGTCAGTTTCTTCGTCAGTATCGTCGATAATATCGTCTTCAGTAACATCAGGTACATCAGCATTTTCACAATTTAAACCCATACATTCTTTACAGAACATGGATCAATTAATTTCCAACTTCCGGCAACCACAATTCCCTTGGCGTCCTTTGGTGCATCCACAGGCTATTCTTTTAAGTAAAGTTCGCTGTTCAGGAAGTTTCATTATAAAAATTGGTATCAATCCATTCTTCGACCTTTTCCAACCCCAGTCGAGCGGATTTAAAATATTCCTTTTCCATTGTTGCATCTGCAAGTATGTTTTCAAGCTATGCAGTTTAGTAGCATCAGTTGGTGGAGGCAATTGAAATAAAGTAAATTTTGCACTTGTTGAATGCTTCTTGAATAGCTGATAGTGACACATGCTTCAAGCTCTCAATTTTAAAGCCGTATAATAAAGTTACGATGCATTCAGATGCAAAATCGGCGTCTTTAGGACGTGTATAATGATAAAAATATATGATTTTTATCATTATACACCCTAAAATAATTTGTTCAATGCATTAAGAAAAATTTTCACACAAAAATATAAAATTACATAATCTGCGGGAAAAAGTAATAATCATTTTAAAAAGTTAAAAATTTTGAGGAGCCATTTCTCAGCTATTATTAACGGTACAGACTTCGGTTGAGGTTTATTTTAACTGGCGGAATCTCAGCTTTCTTTTGAAGTCGGCAATATGTGTACCTAAATTCACATTCAAAAAAGTTGTGAGATGAAATCTGAAAAAAAGCAAATATTGGTTTTTTTATTTTGTTTTTGGGGTATATATTTTTGAAAATTATTTTTTTGGACTTCATAAGGTGTCACTTCGATTAGAAATTTCAGTACCTACAACTCTTTTGCAGACATCCCTGCATTTGGTAGCACATTGTGACTTTGTTATATCTGGAGCTTAGTTGAACGCATGTAACAATGAAAAAGCCTAGCGTTTTAGTTCCGTTTACCCCTTTTTTTTCTCGACATAGTCAATAAAAAGCCTATTATGTATGATACTGTATATTAAATAAAAGTAACGTTAATTGCAATAATCTAAAAAAAAATTTCAAGGATTTTCGTAACTAAATACAAAATTAATTAATCTAACAAAGCAAATTCTAACCCTTAATTATACGGCATCGGTAACCAAAATGTTTATTTAGTTCTATAAATTAATGACTTAAAAAAATATAAGCCAGAATCACTTGAAGTTTAATTTACTTTCCAGTGTTTTAGATAGGTTAATTTTGGAACTAATAGTAAACACAAGTCTAATCTTTGCCGTAATCTAAACAACTTTGCTTTTGCCGAGAATATTACGAGATACCAAGGCACAATTTCATTTTAGGTATTTTTGGGCGTTTATTTAGTGTCGAAATGAATTTGAGAAGTTATTTAAATAGAGGGTTCAAAATGATATGCTTAAAATATACATTATTAAAGGGATAAATTAACGGTTCATGAGTATCCTAAAATGGTCCCATTTTAGTAGTCAGAATTTTATAATTCCTTATAGTGTAGGAATACTATATGGAAATATTTTTATTAACAATTAAAAGCGAAAAATCGATTTTCTTCATTTAATTCGAAATCTATTGTTACCACTCAAAAATGCCAAGATGTAAGAAATAAAAAAAACCTCTGAAATGCTTTGTAACAGATCTCTAAAAGAAGAATTTTTTTTTTGTGTGTACATCGACTAATCAGGAATGGCAGTATCGATTTGAATGAAATTTTTTGCATTATATTCAGGAAGTTGCTGCGGTGGTCCCATATTATTTTGGTCTAAATTGGTTTAGTCAATTCAAGATGGTGATGATAAACTGGATTTTGTCCATTTTGCTCCAAAATTAGTATGAGGGAGTTTCGGAGTCGTACACAATAAATCTAAATTTTTTTTAAAAAATTCAATATGTCGGATTCAATATGGCGGACTAAAAATTTTACTTCTCTCAATTTTGTCCAAAATTGGCATAGGAGGTTTTTGAAGGTGTAAGTTACGAATTTAAAATTATTTTTGAAAAATTCAATATGGTAGATCCAACATGAACTAAAAACTAAATATCTCTCGATTATGTCCAAAACTGGTATAGGGGGTTTTTAAGGGTGTAAATTAGGAATTAATAATAATTAAATGTCTCTCGAATACGTCCAAAACTGGTATAGGGGGTGTAAATTAGGAATTAAAAATAATTTTTAAAAAATTCAATATGGCAGTTCTAATACGGCGGACTAAAATTTTCATGTCCCTCGATTTTGTTCAAAATTGGCGGCTTAAAAATTTTAATTTTTGGATTATGTGGTTCTCGACGATGTAGATTAACATTAGATTAAGAGTTTAAAATTATTTGTTTGAAATTCAGTATTGGGGTTGAAAATTTTATGTTTTTCACATTTCTTAAAAATTGGTATTAGGTGGTTTTCGCAATCGTAGGTTACAAATCTGAAGTGATTTTTTACAATTTAATAGATAAAAGAGTGAGATGATTATAAATTATACATTTTTCCGATTTCGTACAAATTGACATTGGGGTCTTTTGGAGCGTATGTTATGGATCTTAAATTAATTTTTTAAACTCAATGGGCAGGATAAAATGCGTCGAACTAAAGAATGTCTCAAGTCCTTTCAATACTGATGTTGGAGAGTTTTGGGGGCATATCCTACGAATTTAAAATTCATTTCTTAAAATTCGTGCTAGCGGATTTACTACAGCAGACTAAATACTTGTTTGGTATAATTTGCGACCTTAGAAACTGAACTCAATTCAAAACTAAAAATCAGAAAATAAAATTTTTATAAAAAAAAATTGAACAGATTTCTAAAAAGCGAAAAATAACAATATAAATTCTCATATGAAATTGAAATTTTTTATGTCATCGCCAAATTATTACTAAATGAAACAAATAACTACTAATAACGAGACACATACCAGCAATGATAAGAAAGCCCTTTACAAATAAAGTATTTCTCAATCTTTATATGTAAATCACATTTTGTGGGAAAATAGTAACCATTTTCAAGAGTACTTAAAATACAATGTTTCATCTAGTATTTCATTTGGTTAACCTATCCGTTTTTTTACATAATAAGGTTAAACACTGTATTTTCAAAATGTATTAAGTCTAGTATATAATAAAAATTGCCTTTAACCTTAAACTATGTATTCCAAATAATATCCAAAACTTTGTACCAAAAGTATTATTATTAATAAGAAAGGTATTAAATATTTGCGAATTTAAGTCCAAATTTAAAAAAAAAATCAAAATTTTGATTATTGGTAAAATCAAATATCAACTATTATACATTTTCGGAATGTTTAAAAAAACTGAAATCGAGATGATATTAACAACGTGTTTTATGTAAAATACTCTCCAGTAGTCTGTTTTTACTTTTTCATTAACTTAGATATTAACTAGGATGCGAGGGAGGGCTTCTAAATGGAAAATTTTCAATTTCGACATATATCTCAAAAACAGAGAGAGTTAGAAAAATTTTATTTGTTACATCTTTTGGTTAACAAAAAAGTAGCAAGGGTCAGCGAAAATCGTCATTCTCTATATTTAATATTAATAGAGATGCAGATTGCAAAAATGTCGAAAATTGGACACTTTATACATTATTAATAAACCTTTCACATAATTACGTTTGCATGGGTATTAATATAGGTTGTTATCAAAAATATTTTATAAAAATCCTATAAAGTGATAGAATCATAGTATTAGTCAGCAGTTTAACTGGAATTGTTGATTTAGCAGAAAATAGCATTCTGCATAAAAGTCACATCTTATATGTATAAATGATGCAGTAAAAGTGCAGGGATTTAAAAATAAATTTTGTAAAATATTCAATATGAAGTATATTGTAGAGGAACAAAATTATGAAATGTTAAGTGCATTATTTTGGAAAAAACTAAGTCCAAAAACTCGTCAAGTGCGTGTCGGATATGCGTTTGTTAGAGTTTTGTAGAAGTTATTAGAGCTGTAATTTTTTCTGAAATTGCGTTTTATATCAAGAAATGAAGTTTTTGTCGGAAAGTATTTAAACGTTCGAAATTAAATTTTAAAGATTTATTTTTTCTCTTTCATTTATTAGTTTATGTAAATTATTCATACGAATTTTTGCTGAAAGGATTTACTGTGTGTATTGTTATGTCGAATTTTTTGTATCCTTAAAGTCTACCGTTGGAAAACTAAAAGGTGGGACAGTAAAATTTTAGATATATGTATAAAATAAATTGAAACCGAGTTTAATAAAAAATCTCTTATTTAAATATAAAACGCTAAAAAGACTGTAGTAAATATTAACCTAACAAATTAAATGGGAACAAACCCGTTGGAACCCGATGCTTCCATATTAAGGAGTTCTATTCAATCTGCAACCCTTTTAACGGAATATTACCTTGCTCGAAACATTCGTCTAAATTCACGACCATAAGATATGTTGACAATTATAGGCAATTATACAGATTTATATTTCGTGATTTTGGCAGTTAAAAAAAATATTATAAACATATTTAATTGTATTTTAATGAGATCATTGAAGGTTACTTAGCGGCAATATATAGTTTTGATTTAGCTTAATTAAGTAAGGCTCCGGGAGTCCTGTTTCGTCTTTTACTCAATTTGAAACAATCGTTATACTTCGACTTTTTTAAATTATATATCGATGTATTGATTTTATATCAAAACTTTACCTGTAAGTACCCTACAGTGGTGGAAAATACATAAAAATTTAAATAATATTTTTCGAAATTATCCTAGACGTATAAACAAATGCGGTCGGGAAAATGCACTAATTTAGATTTTCTTTGTAAATATGCTGAATCCACTTGTAGTTTACACAAACATAATAATTTCACTGTACAATTATATTTTACTTGTTACATTGGTAGAGGATAGCTATGCTATACAAATTTTACCCAATTAATACAATCCAACGATAATTTAATGAAACTGAAATCATGCAGATCTAAAGCGAATTAATCATAAATAGATGGTTGTTTAGTAGAAAAACATCAAATAATATTTGATTTTACCATTTGTAATAAAGCAGATATTCATATGACTTTAATGGTGTCAAAAGTTTCAAAACAGAGTTTAGGATTACAATTATATTTAATTTATATGAAATAATATATTTTTTATGATCATAAAAATTCTGTAAAAAATATACTACAATGTACATTATACATTTTAGAAATTTAAATTTCTCTCTTCCTATCTCTTGCTGTTGGTTCATTACAGCTCCATTGATGAGACCACGGGGTGGTCGAAATGCTTATGGAGCGAGGACCAGACCTATATTTGTAGGAAGTTGGTTCGTTACAGGTCCAGTAGGTGGTCGAAACGCATATGAAAAGAGGACCAGAGTTGTATTTGCAGGAAATAAACTGTTTGTATATTTTTCCTTGAACTGCCGGAAGGAGAATATAGGCAACTTAGTATACATTATACACGTCAAGTATTTGATCTATTACAGATGTAAAAATCATTCAACAGAAAATACATGTTGTGGGTATTGATTGTAAGCTCTAGTGATTTAATTATAGAAGTTAGAAAAATATTTTTAATATACAAGTTGCTGGATTTTTTCTACATCGCGAGAATATGTTACTAGAAAAAACAAATGCTTATGAAAAATTGTATTTTTTTAAAATAAATTAACTTTTTTTTTTTTTTTAAATGAAACACCCTGCACACATTACTACAGACTTTTTATAAAAAAATTCCAAGCAACATCAGTAAGTGTTCCAACATGAAGTCTCAAGGTACGCACATTTAAATTTATAAAAATGTTAAATTTTGATTTTAATTATTTAGACAAAATGTATTTTATCATTAGTGATGTTAATTGGTTTTAATATTTTAAAATGATCTTCAATTGAAGTTTGTCTCTTTGTATAGCTTTGTAAACTATACTCTTAATTTAAATATAAATAATAGAAAAAAAAATGATTTTGAAAAATCTTGCCATGACAGGTGGAACGTTAAATAGCCTTTGAAGTAACAAATGAAATAAAAACCTATACCCAAGAAATTAAAAAATTTGTATTATTATATGGTTTAAGAAGAAGGAAATATATTTATATATATATATATATATATATATATATATATATATATATATATAATTTATTTTTTTATCTTAAACCTTTTGTTAATATTGCTTTTCCAAAGTTATGGTATCTGTATCCCTAATTTTGTAATTTTGTAGGTGAAGGATACATATAAATATACCATAACTTTGAAAAAGTTCACTATGTAGCAGTCTGCTTGTACCTGAAAGATGAATTTTCAAGGAATATTGTTAAAATAAAAGTTTTGAAAAAGCTCATAATCATGAGCGAAACGTCAACATAAACAAGTAGTTTATTTTTTTAAAATTGCAAACATATGCCCAAGAGAGGAACCTCCAAAGAATATAATGTGCATGGGTAAAGAAAATTAGTGTTGTTATTGATTATATATATATATATATATATATATATATATATATATATATATATATATATATATGTTGGTAAGCCTCACACCCATGCTACTTCCCTTTTTTTTAATTGTTTAATGTTTTAGCCACTGATATTTCAAAAAATTATTGGAAAAGTAAAAGATCCCTGTTGTTACCTCAAACAATTCGTTTATTAGATCACCAATTCTTATTTTAGGTGTTGACTCGTAAAATTTTTCTAAAGCGTGTATGTGCGTTTGATGTTTAACTGTTCATAATAAATATGAAAATGTTTTCGTTTACTTTCTGGATATTTAGGAAAGTTATATGTGTTCCGATGTTTGTAGCGCTTCTATTTTCTATGATTTGTTTTGAGCAAAAACTGTTAAGAGTACATAAACCACTACGTTCTTTCTCTTCGGTCAGTTGTATCATCCTAAAGAGAAAAATTCACACAAAATCTTCAGGAATCAAATAGCGAATTCAGAATTTGTTAGATATATCCAAAATATGTCTTTATATATGCTATTCATGAGTATTTAACGTCAGAAAAAATATTCTTACGGAAAAGCTTTCTTTTTAATTGTATCAGAACTTGTATCTCATAAATGGAATAGTTAAAGATATACCTATGTTGTTTATCAAATTTTCAGCTTTAAAAGAAAAGATTTTTATACTTCTTAAAAACCACTCTGTATTTACGTGTGAGATAAAAATAAACACCACTACAATATTTTACGATGGTATAAAAAAGGCTTCAATCCAAATTAGTATATTTCCGTTTCCAGAAAAGAAAATGGGCAATTAAAAAAAGTATGCCATGTGGAAAATATAAATGAAACCCCCAATGGATTTACGGTTCAGCTAATTACTTAAAACAAAAGGATTCTTTTTACAACTTATAATAAAATCTTTATAAACACCTTTTTTCATTACAAAGGAAAAGCACGTGTAAATAAAATTAAAAAATGAAAATTGAAAACAAGTAGTATCCTGCTGTTTTACGATCTCATAAACACGAAGAAATGTGAAATAAATTGAGGACTTTACAACACATTCCAGAGAAGCATAAATTATTAAATTGAAATAATAAAATAGCGTGAACAGAGTTAGATATAAATTTCAGATATTTATTTTTGATTTAAAGAAAGAAAATTTAATATATCATAATTAAATTCAAAGAGATTTTAAATTAAAATGGAGATCGTCAAGCCTTTTTCAAACAATAAAATTGTTTGCAGTCAAAATTCGCTGAGAATACGTGAAGAAAAAGCTATATCGTTTTATGCCTCACACAAAGTATGCCTATATTCCACATATATATTTATTTATTTGTTCTTGCAAATACACAGTATATCATTGTTCACAATTTCATTTACTTTGTTTCGCAAAGAAAATCCAATATCACTAAAATTAGATTAAAACTGAAATGAAATCAGAAGTGAAAAAAAGATGTGCCTATTGTTACAAAATACAGCGCAATGACACAGCAACATTGCCGCGTTGTGCCGTTAATCTGGAGAAGTTATAATGTTAGGAATTCTAGCTATTAGATGGACAAACATTATAGGCAGAAGCCAAGGACTTTTAGGTTAAAGCAATTGTTTATAGGTCGAAAAACTCCATACATTCCAGAAATTACGTTATTTAATATCTTAGGATATTGAAATAACCAAAAATTTCTTTAAATCTTAAGAATTTAGCAACTTGGCAACAAGGCAGATCATAACCTAGTGGTTATCATGGATACCCGAGTCCTCGTGAGACAATAAATATTTACATAGGTCGGCAATTTTGGGCAGGGCTTTTCTTATTTGTGCCTGTCTATGTTTTAACCTACCATCTCTTTCATTAAATCCAAACATATTTCGTGATCATCGAGTAACGAAAAATAATTATCTTCTTGAATATCTATTTTGCTTACATTTCTCCAGATGTCAAAACTTCGCGCGAAAGGACATCGCGTCAGAGTTAGACAAGGCCAATCAATTTCCGTTTACCTGGAATAGAAGTCTTAGGTTGATAATTAAGAATTATTTATAGTATAGAGAGAAATTTAGGAAAGAGTGGCAATAAATTCGTTCTTGTAAATAGCTAGAATGCATTTGTTTAATTTAAGAAGGTCTAAAAAAAGAGTAGGGCTCGTAATAAGGGGCGGTGATACCACAAAAGTACATTATGGTAAGCAAAAGCAAGTTGTCGATGGAGGGGGAAACGCCAGCAATATTTACATTTCGGGATTAACAAACAGGGTCGGGTTATTTTTCTGAATTCGAAGCTCGGGGGGGGGGCGACCCCAAGCGAAAGCGAGTTGTCAACGGGAAGGTAGATGTCAGCAGCTTACAAATTCCCAGTATAAGAGGCAGAATCGGGCCTATTTTCCTGAAAAAAGCTCTTGGGGGATCCCCCCTTCAATCAGCGACTGGAATTGTTTTAAACACTACATATGTTCCAAGAAACGAACCTTTCACATCCATTTTAGGAGATACTACTTTTTTGTATTAGCATTGGCTGGTCAGCCATGTAGCTAGTTATAAGGTGAGATCCAATAAACAAACTACACCTTAAAGTTAAACGCATTAAAAAGACTATCAACTTTATAACCCTTAATCAAAATTTCAAAAAATGAATTTATTTCATTGTGGTATTTTCTGCACTAAAGAATTATGTGATCCAAATTACAGAGATACTACTTCTATTAAGGGGTTTTTGCGCACAAAGGGGCGTGAAAAAATAAGTATTTAAATTTATTTTTTTAACTGTTGTAAAATGTTTCTTTATTTTATATATAACATTAAGTTTTTACCTTATATTTTAAGTAAACTTTACATAAATTTCAAAATAAAATATTAATTCTGGACCAAGTTCTCTGTTTGATTGATGAACGCCCTTTTACAAACGGACATTCTTAGTAGTCTATCTAAAATCAATGTAACAAAAAAAACTCTGAAGTTTAATAATTTATCTAATGCTTAATCTAAGCTTTTTTTCAACAGTGGCTTCCGAAAATGTACTTGTGAATTTTAAGGAAATTAAAGAGTTTGTTTGTTATTTATATATAAAAAAAGTATATTGCCCAAAAAAATATTCGAATTATAAGCGTTAGTTTTTATGCCTAGAATATACGGTATAAATTACACTTAAATCTGTATAGTGAAAATATATGTTTAAAAGTTTACAATTAGATAATCTATATAAATATAATTTTTTAAATTATTGCATAGAGTCGTTTGTTCTTGAGCCATATAATAGACTTTCTGCTGATGTGAAAGCTACTAAAATGTCAATTTGTTGTCTACGTAGTATTCCGATTTCCTGAGTATTCTTATTAGTACGCTTTATACGCCAAGAATCTATTTTAAGTAAGTAATAATTAACAATGCTTATGTACCTTCATACATATCAAGCGTGGTTCAAGGAGAACGGTGGGGGCAACTGCCCTCCAAGAGCTCCAAATTTAGAAGAAATAAATTGGCTTGTCTGCCGCATTAGGAACAAAGAAGTCGTTAAACTCCCCCCCCCCCCCCTCTCCTCCGTTGAAAACTCCTTTTCGCTTATATTACTGCACTGTCTTGGATGCAAATGGGTTGGGGTAATTTTGATCTTTGCTGTTGTGATCTCGCTCCCCCCCCCCTCAGATAGACTAGATCCATTCCTTCATATAAACTATAAACGGCAAGTTTTTAATAGTTTTTGGGTTTATTTTCCACATCAGTTGTTTGAAGCTTTCGTTGCTATTTTGATTGAAGGCTCCGACAAATCTTGAAATTTAACTGACACTACTAAGATATTCATAATTCTATTACTGACAAAGATCAGGAGGTGAGGAGGAAAAATCATGTTTATAAGAAGGGAGCTCATCAGCTAGCTGCTATGAACCGTAAAAGGGTTCTAAGTTTATTACAGGATATCTCTAAAACTAGCAGTTGAATCAACTTGAATTTTTCAAAGAATATTTTCAAAATATTGTACTTTAAGAAAATATAATTTTTCGAAAAATCTGACTACTTAAGGATGAACTGATACCGGTTTTGGTTAATTTAACACAAAGAAAAAAAACGTCTGAAGATAATTTATTTGGGGTTTAAACCGTGTCAAATTGGAATTATATCCGAGGTTTCACCTACGATTGCACGAGGCACCTTCAGGAATTTTTACTTCACGAGATTAGAACACTCAACACATTTTTTCTATGTAAAATGTTTTCAAGTTTAATTAGGCTTAGACAAAAAATTACCATAACCCAGGTGACCTAATTCAGGTAACCGAAACTTGAGATACTATTATTTTGTATTGTGGAATCATATTTAATTTATTTTGCGTTGTTACTTTCAGTTAGTGAAATTATTTAATCTTTTTGAGCTTTGCTGTGAGAAGATTCATGGCCATAGCAGCATGGCATATCAAAAACTAAATGCTAAAACAAGTAAAAGTCAAATTAAATAGTTTATAGGGCCATAACCAAAGGAAATTCGATCCAAATTACAGCAATTCAGCCACCTAACGGATGCATAAATTAATTAGTAAAAATGCCACGTGAAAAGAATAAGACAAAAAGATGGTAACAAAAAATGCCAGTCTACCTCGCGGCACCATATTTCTTCCAAAGTTGACTTGGTATATAAATTACATTTAGGCCCCATTTACGAGAAGTTTATATTCCCCAGACGATTACACACAGAGTATTTAAATGATTTTTATTTTTGTTCGGGTTTGTTAGTGACGGCATTCACTTTTAAAGATCAAATGGATAGCCAAATATTTATAAGTTAGTCGTTTGCGAAATGGGCGCATCATGTAGGACCCAGGTCGGTTGTTAAGAACAGATTTTACTTTGTCTTAATAATTATATAAATAGAACCTACTAATTGAGATTTGTTTTTCTTTTCTAGAATAAGATGTAGAAGACCTGTTAAGATATTCACTTTCAGTTGCTTGGCAGTCCTCCTGAAAAACGAAAATCAAATGATAAACTAGCAAAGCATCTTATATTCCAACGTACAAAATTGGTCATCATACCATTCAATTAGTTTCTGATCACAAAAGGCATCGGAAACATGATGAGTTTCAATTTGATATGATCGAAACCTAATAATATGATTCTTTGAGTCTTTTGTGTCAATTGGCTGAGTTTGGAAAATTTTATTTCAAGGTAATTCCACAAAAAGAAGTCTGCTGGGTGGTGGCGGAGCACAGTCTTGCTGAAACCAGATATTTTGATGGGGTAAATCTGAATTTTCTTCTTCAGGAAACAGCTTTGAAAGAGCAGGAATAAGATTTTCTCGTAGAAAATGTAAATATCTTTCACCTGTTAAATTTTCTTCAAAAAAAGACGAACTTGTAATGATATTACCTGCAATTCCAGTATACATATTTACTGTTTGTCTCGACTTTCATCCAATTTGGGTTTATATCCGACTATAGTACCTAAAATATAGATTCGTCAGAAAAAACAATGTTTTTAATAAAAATGAGATCCAGGAAAAAAAAATACTTTGTCGTTCTCAAAACTGAAGACAACTGTCATTATCATATTATCATCTTGATGAAGTTCTTGAACGATTTACATTTTGAAAGGATGGTACTTATTATATATATATATATATATATATATATATATATATATATATATATATATATATAAAATTTCATCGGCTTAGTCATATTCGAGATGTGCCAAGAAGCGGTGATGACCAAAAAGTCGAAAATGTCGAAGACTTTCCCCATGGTAAAAAGTATATATATATATATATATATATATATATATATATATATATATATATATATATATATTAACAATTTGACTCAAAATTCATTTCGTGTAATTACAAATATTCTTGTATGCCAGATTAAATATAAATTTCATTATTAAATACTATTAGTTCTGCGATTAATGCTTAAAGTGGACGTTTTTATAATATTTGGACGCCATTGTAAATGAAAAGATTTTCAAAATCTGTAAGAAAATTTGTAATCAGCGACCTGAAAAGTCTTTATAATAAAAATTTTCTGAAAGAAATAGAAGATTTCTGGAATTTCCATACCGCCATGTTGGATCCCTCATCTTGTGTTTGAAAATTTTGATAATGTAAAATAAAATACGTTACTGCTGATGTATCACAACAATTTCACCGCTGATAAGCATGCTTCTACGATTAAACCAAAAAATTGAACTTTTTATGACATTTGACCGACATATTGGATCCGCCATTGTGAATACAAATAGAAATTGGTTATTTCTTACTGTATTTTTATAAAATATAGTTTAAATATTAATATTAAGAAGTAAAATCCTTTAGCAACTAAAATAAGGGCTAATCTAGATAAATAATTTAAACACCGACTTTCCAGCTTTTATGGCCCCTCCCAAAAAATTCTGGATTCACCGTTACCAAATGTTACCTAACTCCTCTTCCATTTCTTTTTCCTGAATCGTATGATCTAAGTGTATTTTCCAATTTCTCTTGTCCAATTTTGGTATTAAAATCACCTGTCACAACTTTATTCAAGTTCTGTTTGCTAATGTTAAAAAACGCGTTCTTAAGTTCATCATGAAACATTGGTATGTTTTCGTGATGCTTTTTAGCTATAGAGATATAAATCGGATCTTTAAAAGAGTTTAACTGAATCAATATCATACTTTTATTCATGTATTGGTCCGAAGTTTGTTATGTATTGGTCGACTTTTTTTGTTACTATAACTCCTACTCTGCGTTAATATTCGTCTTGCGTCCTTCTGCTGCCTCTCATAATATTTGTGTAGCTTCTCTTCATTTTTTTTTATGATGTTAAAGGCCGTCACTAGTCCATATATTTTTCTAACGTTCTTATTGCATCATCTGATTAACTTTGTATTGATTTTAAGCCTTGTGTTCCTTTCAATAGAATTTCGCTGGCTATGAGGTGTATGTCTTACGATGATTGTGCAAGAAATATTGTTTTCTTTCTATGGAACTAAAAAATTGATGGCTTTGCAAACTGTTCTTGAAGAATAAACAATTACTTTCCAAATAAGAGAGGCATACCGTTTCTAAGTACACAAACTGATTAAGTTCAGAAATAATCGTCTTTTGTTGCTAATAAGAAATCTAATAAATAGTAAAAATAAATTAAATTTATCGGATCTTTTTAAAAACATTAAACAACAAAGAAACAATCAAAAGTCAATTCAAGCCATTTCCACGTTCACACGTAAGAAATTAAATAGGAACTGCAGAACACTAAAATAAATCATTAAAAGAAGTAAGTATAACAAATTGTTCTGAGGTACAGTTCTGTGGCAATATAACGCTTAACCCAAGGTTCTATATATTTTCGGTCTGTCGTTAATTTGAAAACTTTTAACAAGTTACCGCTAATTTTGTAGCAAAACTGACGGAAAATATATTGCTTAAAGTTTCTACTTAGTGTGGATACTTAACTTCTTGTATATACGATTTTGAAAGGAGAACACATACCATACTTCGCACTAAATATTATTACATTTGTTAAATAAAAAAATAACAATTTAAAAATTATCTTATGGTAAAAAATTGATTTTCTTGAAGATATTGAAATACAAAATATAAAAAATGTATTTATATTTTGTTTATACATTTGACTTCAGTCGAATTATTATGTTTTAAATTTGTTCATGCTTACAGAGGGTACAAATTTAAATGAATAGTAGTTCCTCTGCTTTCAGATAACAAGCGGCATTTATAATATTTTTAGTATTTCAGAACATAGAAAGTCAATGTTCATTAACATTTTCGTAATATTACGAATCGTCTGAAACCCGAACTTCTTAGGATTCATTGGGGTCCTTTTTAGTTTCGTCATGTCCATCCGTTCGTTTATTGGTTACAATTGTCGCAGTCTTTTATGTGTGTGAATTATGGTGAATGCGCCGGGCAACGCAGTCTTCCGTTAAAAGGGTTGCAGATCTTATGGGGCTCCTAATTCTGTCGAGAAAAATTGGTTAAGTTACATTACTAATTTATGAAATAAAAAATATTCTGTAATGTTTTAATATGAATTTGAACAAAAAGCCAATCTTTTGTGATAACATTTTGTAGTCACAGGCTTTAAATTAACTCAAAGACAGGCGTGTAATGAAATTTTAGAAAAAAACTAACTCCGCCAGTTTTTTTCTCTTTAATTATATAAAATAAAAGACCGTACTTTTAGAATATGCAAACTTAGCGGTTTTCTTAGTAATATATATTTTATTAATATAAAAAAAATAACAAATTATACGAATTTAACAAGATATAATGTAAAATGATATCTTTTTTGTCTATTTGTATAGTATTAGTGGTTTATCAATGGCCTCATGCCAACTAATTTATTTATGTTTGACGGTAGATGCCCGCCAAAAATATACATACACGCAAAATGAAAATTTACCGCAGATGCCAATAGAAACCCCGACAGAGACATGTGTTTTGTGCCATCGCATGTCTGGACGTTCATATTTTCAGACGAAAAACGACTATTGTGATTGATAATTATACACTAGATAGAGCAATAGTAAAACAAAATACGAAATCTGATGAATCAGGCAAACCATGTGTGATTTAAAATGGCGGGTTCCGGCGATGGGCGTAAATAAATACAAAGGAATATCGTTTGTAGCGAACCGACATTATCTGGCTGATTGTGACAGGTAGAATACTGGCGAACTCGAGCGTAGATAATTGTAGGATCAAAGTAACTATCTAGCGGACTATCCTAAAAAAAACAAATAATAAACAATGTGTTTAATTGTCTTTATAATACCTATTTTTTGGGATCAAATTATTACATCCGACAGTTTGTCATTTGGGAAAGCGAAAGTAAAAAGAGTCTGCCGCAAGCACTACCTCTTCAAATTAATACTTGACATTAGTTCAATAACTTTATAATATCTGCTTAATGGGTGTTGTTATAGGAGCTTAAAGGTGAAATTTTTGCCTAAATACATACACAGTTTTTGGTTTCTCTCGTCATTTTTAAGTTATTTTAAAAATTATTAGGGTAAAGTAGGGTAATCCCGGTCAGGAGGTAATACCGGTCACTTTAATTTCTCGCATACTATTGCGTTTCTGCACAAACACACATACAAAGCCGGTGGCGTGACTATATCTCGAGCCAGCGCACCGACCCCCGCTAAGTTTCCAGCACGCGTTTAGGATGAGTGCACGTCAATCGTTTTCCCGCCATAACGCTGTAAATTTTCGTCGTAAGACTATAAGAGGTGAGTGTTTGTTTTGTTACCTTTCCTACATTGTTGGTTACAATTGTAGTATAATTATCAAGCATCCCAAGTAATCATAGATTTTCAATTTTTCTTAACAGATTTTTAACCTAACAATATTTTTTCGGAAATGTTTCTAGACAGGCAATGCCAGTCATGCTGACCGGTATTATCCGCAAGTAAAATTAGTATATGGTTAGTTTTTTTTTTCTAGGCGGCCAATACCAGTTATGCTGACCAGTATTACTTGCAAGTAAAATTAGTACATGGTTAGGTTTTTGCTTATTTTACTGTTTGTTTTTATTTTAGAATGTCCAAAACACGAAGCAAACCACGTTCAAAGGCGTCGTGGAGTCAGGATCAGCTAAATAAAGCTTTTAAATTAGTGGATGAGGGAAAACCAATTAGAGAAGCAGCTTATTCTACAGACTGTTTTCAATTCTTCTAGAATGACTGATGAACAAGGACAGTGATATCCCAGAGCTGGGGAGAAATCCAAGGCTGACAAATGAACAAGAAGATGAAACGGCTACTGAAGTCAAATTCTTGGCGAATATATTTTATAGCTGTATTCCGCTTCAGGTTAGCAAGATGGCATATGAATATGCAGTCACCAATAACATTAAGCAGATTTCTAATTTAACTCTTCAATTAGCTCGCAAGAATTGGTTTAAAGGATTTATAAAACGAAACCATTCATCGATCAGAAAAGCTGAAGGCACTAGCTTAAATAGAGTCATATGCTTTTCAAGTTTTTATAGATCCCATGCAAAACGGTGTTTCTGCCAAGGAACATATATAATGTAGACGAGTCTGGAATCTCCTCAGTGCAAGATCATGGAAAAGGTTTGACAGAGAAAGGACGAAAACGTATGGGCTCTATAACGAGCGGAGAAAGAGGGAAGACCGTCATAGTTGTGTGGGTGTGTGTGTGTGTTGTAAATGCTACGGGAGTGTACGTGCCTTCGATGACATTTACTTGCCTTAGAAGCAGATGCGTCACGTGGAGGTGTCTACTGCTGCTCAAAAAATGAGTGAATCAATGGGGATAAATTTGTGGATTAGCTGAAACATTTTTCTGATTTCACCGAATCTTCAGAAAATGAATCTATACTGCTCATTCTCGACAATTATTGCAGCCACATCTCTTTGAGAGCATATGAATTTTGCAAGGAACGATGTTTTCAATTTAGGGAGCAGAAATATGGAACCATGATAATAGAATCCCAGATGGCCAAATAATATCATTCATTGAACTGACAGATACATCAACTCATTACCAGACAAACTCACTGAAATCGCTTGTTGAAGAAATCGAACCACCCCTGATACACAATGCAACGACGACTTCCGAAATCCCGGAACTGACTAATATTTACAGCAACCCCCTCTCTTAACTTCAGGCGGTTAAAAATTCACCTCTGCTAAGGATCTTCTGCCGATGTCAAAAAAGTCAACAAATAAAATTGAAAACAAGACTACACGGATAAGAAAAGTAAAAGCTGTTGTGAAAAAAGCTAAGAAGAGAGTTTTTTAAGACAAAGACGTAAGTAGTGATGGCAGTACGTCGAACGAAATAGAAATGTGAGACTTGCTTGAATATGAAAATACTGATGCTGATGAGGACTTAGATAATACATATATTATCTGTGACGATTAGGGACGGAACAACGAACTTTGGTACAGAAGTGTGTTATGTGGTCTTTGAGCTCACTCTGAGTACTCAACATATTTATTCTGCTTAAGTGACCGGCAATACCCATTCTTACCCTGTATGCCTGTATATTTTTATTGGCCTTTAAACAAAAACTTCCGATACTTTAACTGACCAAAAGAAAAAATTAAACACAATGGAAAATATCCCAAAAAAAATAATTTTTATACTCAAAGAGATTGGGTTAGATCGTTTCGAAATTTGATGGCATTGCGTTAACATTAAACTTATGTAAGTACGAAGGGCGTTAAGTTTTTTACTCCTAGCAGGCACAAACATATAAAGAATAGACTGGGGGTCCCGATGTACTGACTTACGTTGAGAGAGATATTTAAGAATATCGTCTTTCTATCTCTAAAAGTGTGGAGTTAACCGTCGCGTACACATGCCAAAAACCCTTCTCATGAACAATCAGTCTATTTTGTATATGTCTATTTTAGTAGTAATTTATCAGTTTTATCTTTTGGATCTATTCCGGACCATTTTTCTCGAACAAATAAAATATATATATTTTTTTGATAATTTTACCACTCGCTTGAGATACTTTTGTTAAGCAGAAGGGATTTTGAGCAGGAGAAAACTCTTCCTAGAAAAAGTTCCTGATTATTTATAGATGGATCTTCACAGGATGTAAGAGCTGGATCTGGAATGCCTGATAGGAGCACGGGAATTAGATTTTTACTTTCTCGGATAATATGCGACGATCTATTCTTCAATGTGGAGATCTCTGTGAGAAGAACATAAACAGTCATAAGATAATAAATATACGCTCAGGCAGTAAGGCTACAATATTGACATGAAAGTATAGTATCGTAGCTTTACAATTGATGTGGAATGTACATAGCCTGACAAAGAATGGTTGAAAGATTCGTGTGGATTCCGGGCTATTCAGGTTTACAAGGGAATGAGGAATCAGATCGTTTGACAAAAATCGGATTCGACATTGAACCATACGGACCTCAAATAATTCTACCTGTTCCAATTACAGCTGGCAAGAGGGAATTATTAAAACTGTTACTGAAAATCTAATTTATTGAGTTTTGGGGGAAGTTCATGTGAGAAGATGTGTCAAGGAATATCTAACTAAAGCTAATGTGCATTTTATTAGAGTGTTTCTCACTCTGCAGACGAAAGAACAGCAAATCGTGCTGGAACTACTGACAGGATAATGTTACCTGCGAACCTATCTTCATTAGATTGGCCTCATGGATGACCTGATGTGCATATGTTGTCTGGAAGAGTTGAGCATATCATCAAAGATTGCCCAGCACTAAACGGACTGAGGCATGGATATTTCAATATTATCACCTGAAGGCGTCAGGCAAGTTCGGTTAATGAGGCTTAGATCTTGAAGATCAATTTTCACTTCAGATGCGGATAAATTTAATATTCGGATTAGTTAACAATCCGATTTACAGCACTTCCATCAGTAATTCGTATTTTGTTCGCTAATAGGAATTGATAGGGATCCTATGCAGAAAGTGCAGAATATGAATTGCGGAAGGATAACGAAACAGCACGAACTAATACGACTGAAACAGGCACCGTTCGTGCATCCATTGTTCGTTTCCTTGTCGCTCTGAAGACAGTGACACACTAATGCGTTACTACAAACGCAACAAAGATAAAATATCCTTCTTTCTTTTTATTTTTATAAAATCCAAGCCCATCATATTCCGAATCTCGCATTCCGTATGCTAAAGATGTATACGGATTAATAGGTATTAATTTACTATTCGGATTATACGGTTATTGTCATATGTATTCTCAAATCAACACTTTCACCACATTTTAATAATTCATTCATTGATAATTTTATTTTTCAGTGTTTTTTACTTACACCTACTTTACTTCAAAATCAATAATGCGCTTCTTCAAATTCCTGAATAAAGAAAAAGTTAGACAGAACCAAATCCGGACTATACGGTGGAAGAAGTTCCATGGATTTTGTGTGAGAGAATTTCTTAATGAAAGGATTTAAGTTAATAAGAATATGAAGAAAATAGTGTAGAAATGAATTACTATCTGCAAATATTGGGTAAAATTGTCATCCATGACCCCTTTTAGCAAACGCTCCTGACCCAATCCAACAAAAAAATGAAATCAGTAATGTAGGCGCGAATAAAACTTTTACCTACGCAAAAGGTGTATAATCAGAAAGTTATAAAATCTCTATAAAATACGACATCCTAAACAAGATACGATAATAAAAATTGAGAGTTTTACTGCAGTTTTAAATGAAACAGGAGATAATTTCCAATGCAGTGTAGGTTGAATGGAGTAGGTGCTCATGATGTACGGGAAGTTTATGTCTAGGTTTATGTCTAAACTTTAAATAAGTTTCCAACTTAATTTAAATCGAGGAATGATTAAAAAATTTAATGTTAACAAGAAATGTTTATAAATCAGTCGAGTAAAACACGTGGAAGTTTCTGATAGCATTACAAATTGTCTGCTAACATTAAAGAGCGCTGTCAACAAATCCATTAGTGAGAGAATGATTTGCGATCTTTAATGTACGAGAGCTATTGATTGATTTAATTTAAAGCTGAATTTAATGTTTCGATAATTTATCAATTCTACATGCTTTAGGGTTAAAAAAAATTGATTTTATTATAATACCAAAGCATTTATAGCCTTAAAACATAAAAAAAAAACTTTTAAAACCCATTTAGAGAATAAATATGTTGGATATAATATGAATGAATGATACAATACGAATAATTCAGCGTACCAAATATGTTACACTAGGCCGAATCTATATGTAGTGGAAGGTGAGGCAAAACCGGACAGGGAAGCAAGACTGGGTAACTCTTAAATTTTCAAAGGGTGATACAGAGTACCTTATATTCCATTTTACTCCTGATCCTTATCTAGATGAATAAATTGATTCTGTCTACGTTTTATTTCTAAAGCGCGAGAAAACTAAATATATAACTTGAAAAAAACTTTTTCATAGATATAAGGAAAATAATGATGATCCAATGTCTTTATTATAATAGTTTTTATCTAGAACAAATAGAAGAGTGGCCGCGTTGCAGAAAAAGAATATATCTGTTCATCGTTGGCAACTAGACCTGTAATTTATTACCGGTAATACATTATTTTATAATTCTTATTTAACGTGTTTTCTTGTAAGGTTAATGTTGTGTCTTTAAGTGGTAATTTTGTTACTTTCAACTCAAAATAATTATTTTTTACTCCATCTGGCCCCATAGCGCATCCCTTCTTCCCCTAACTATAAGTCAAGATGGAGAGAAGTGTCTTCTTGTTCAGTTATTAGTTGTATATATATTATTAAAGAAAAATTAAGCACAGAATATTTTCTGTGTTTTGTAAAAATTTTGACTTTATTTAGTATTAATTTTGTTTGGCCCAACGTGTTCACCAAAATTCAAACACATTACAAGGGCGACAAATGTAAACAACTGTAGAGGTTTATATTTTGTGAATGAGGGCACTAAATTAAAAATATTATATATATATACTCAATTGCAATTTTTTTATATCCCCTAAGAACTATTATACCACTTTTAAAATATAAAAAATAAAAAATGTTTTATTAAAAATTTATTTGTATTCAACGATATAAAGGTTGTTTTTTATAGAGGTATAAAACTTTGGGTTGGCAACACTTTTTTAACTGGCGGCCATTTTGTCAGCTGTCAAGTGATTTATGTTTAGTTTGATTTGGCATTTCAACATGAATAGACTGACGCCTGAATAACGCTTCCAAATTGTGTAAATTTATTTTGAAAATCATGGTTCTGTTCGAAATACGTATCGCGCACTACGTCCATTTTACGGTCAATATAATCGTCCATCAGAGCAATTAATTCGATTAACTGTGGAACGTTTTCGCACCACGTTTACTCTAAAAGATAATACGCATCCACAGAGACGTCGTACAGTGCGTACAGAAGAAGTTATTGCTGCTGTAGAGCGTAGCGTAGAGGAAGACCCGAATCAGTCTATCCGCCATCGTGCACAGGAATTGGATATGTGTCCATTCACTTTATGGAAGATTTTGCGAAAGATATTGGTTTGCGTGCTTACAAAATCCAACTCGTGCAAGAATTGAAGCCACACGATCACCTAGCAAGGCGTAGATTCGGCGAATGGGCCCAAAACAAGATTGCCGTTGATCCCGATTTTCATAAGCGAATTTTGTTTAGCGATGAAGCTCACTTTTGTTTGAATGGATACGTCAATAAACAAAATTGCCGTATTTGGAGTGATGATAATCCTCAAGTGTATGTTGAGACACCGTTACATCCAGAAAAACTGACTGTTTGGTGTGCTTTATGGGCTGGTGGAATCATTGGTCCGTACTTCTTTAAAAAATGATGCTGGTCAGAACGTTACAGTCAATGGTGACCGCTATAGAGCCATGATTACTGACTTTTTCGTTCATCAATTGAACAACCATGACGTGCAGGAGCTGTGGTTTCAACAAGACGGTGCAACATGTCAGAAGTCATATTTAAATTATAATGCCACAAGGTTATCTTTCGAATAAAGTAAATTTCATGTCAATTTTAAAAATTCATCTTTGTTTTATTCCATTTAAAAGTTCTATACCTCTATAAAAAACACCCTTTACTATTCAATGGGGTGAACGGAAAAAAGATTGTTCAACTCTACTTTTTACATAACTGTACTTTTTTCTCCAGTTTCGTCACAGACATACAAACAGCCATAACAAAACTATAAGGGTTTCTATGTTACACTAAAAAAGGATTTAATGACATCATAAAGAACTATAAAGAACTACAGTTGGTTAAGAGTGAATTTAGTAAAGTATATTAATGTTGAATATAAACTATGTTGACTCTTGATTATTACGTGGAATATATTGGAAGCAAGAACCTTTTCCAAAACTCACCCAAAAGGAAGCATTAGAACCTTTTTGTCAACGTCAGTTGCTTTAACATTAAACGTCCTGTGTGTAAAGTTATGGGTTCAAGATTTCAGTTAACTTGTCTAAGATGCTTGGTTGGTAATTGTGACCTTTAGGTCTGCTGTATATATCACAATAACTCTTTTAATTGAGATAGGTAAGTTAAACGGATAGAAAACCTCAGAAATAAATACTTAGATGAACGGGATATAAGATTAATACTAAATCGGTACTATAATCAGCGAGCAGAAGTAAAAATTGGATATGAAGTATTCGAAGAAGTTGAGATACAGAGAGAAGTTAGGCAGGGATGCATACTATCATATTTATTATTTATTGCTTTTTCCGAGGAAGTCATAATAGAAGCTCTGAAATTCGAAACAGCCGGCATAAGGTATAGAAATACACTTATTTGGAACACTGTTATCAGAAAATAATGGCTACATAATAGAAATAAAAATAAAGATTGAGAAAGCGCGTACCCACTTAATGAGAATGCAACAAACATTTCACGTTGGCACTGAGGATAAGAATAGCCAAATGTTACAACATACAGTATTATGGTATGGAAATGTCGACACTAAATGTGGAGACAATGAGAAGGCTCAACTTCTTTGAGGTGTGGACCTACCGATCGTGGATGGATTGGGTTAGAAACGTTGAAGGGTTGAGAAGAGTGGGAAAACAGAAAGAGATTGAGGTTAAAACCAAGGAAAGGAAACTACAATATGTCAGACAAGCAGCTCTTTAGGGCAATTGCTTTGAAAGTCGAAATAGCTATAATAAAAAGGGAAGTGTATAGAGACCAAATTTGGATATTTTGAGAACTATACAAAACAGAGTATTCTATGGAAAATGGAGCGTACCATAATTTTTTTTCATTCGTTTATCGTTTAATTTCTTGATAAAATAAAATAAAATAAACATAACCGTAATAAATTAATACCGCAAATTAAAATGTAAAATTAAGATATCAAGAGTTAAATACAACTCCTATAAACCAAAACATAAACTGCTCTTGTAAATTTACAATCCACAGGAATACATTAAAATAATCTACCTACGACTCTTTATTATTCATGAAAATTTTATGGCAGGGTATGAGTAATTAATTTAAAAAGGCAAGCCCCCGGACAACATAATTAAATATCATATACCACCAGGGCTAAAGTGGCAATTGTGTCAAATAGGAAATTCAACAGCCAACTTTATCTAAATGCAAATGAAGTTGTAACGCGGTCGGGGGTAAAGTAATGCACTTGTTTTTCCTTTTTATTGTATTGTCCAAACCAATTTAAATCGTTGTTAAATAGGGTGAAAAATAACGAAAGCCATTTTATGTTTTAAAGTATGTGTAGAGAATCGTATTGGAATCTCCGAACCTGTACGAGATAGAAAAACGATTAAGTAGCGAAAGTTTAGGACAATTATGTTGTAGGAAAGTTATGTTTTAAAAAATTCGTATATTGTCTTTATTTATGAAAATTTTAAAAATCTGTTAAAACATTTTTCGAGCAACTTTTTACGTAGAATACAACTTATCCGTCAGATTTTAAGTACCACGATTCGGATTTCTGGAACCACCATCAACTTTTATTTTTCTTATGGATATCATATTGGATTTTAACTGATTCAGAAAGAGCATTTTTTATGTTAACAATAATAATATCAAACCGTTAAAAATAACAAAATTTTTTACTTAAGTCAATTAGGCAATGTCGCACAACAAACTGGAAGCTGTCTAAAATGTGGTTGTAGGACTTACACTGTCTTTATTTTTGTTTGTTTTTACAACGTTTTGATTAGGTTGTATCTCTAATCGTTATCAAGTATAAACTGAATGTTTTGTCTTAATCAACTACCCTTCCTAGTTGCCATTTTGAATCGTTCCAACGAAAATATTAAAACTTCAGTATATCGGAAGCCAATTCGTACTGCCCAATATCTTAACCATAGTTCTAATCATTCTGTCGTCACAAAACGGAAAATTATATGTAACCTTTATAATCGCGCTATATCTATATGCAATAATGCTGATTTATTGGAAAAAGAGGTAGCAAACATTAAATCCGATTTACAATAGAATGGTTATCCTTTAAAGTTAATTGACGATGATATAAATAACTTTAGATTAACGACCGTCCATTGGTCAAGAAACACATACATTCCTTCTTCACAATTCTGTATGTTAAAGGAACCTCGGAAAAAATAAGACGAATTGCCAGAAGTTATAATATAAAAACAGCCTTTAAATCAGGGAATACACTTAGAGCTCATTTACAAAAAAAGAAACCAAAAACTACCGATAAAAAAGAATGCGTTTATAAAGTTCCATGTGAATGTGGTGAAATCTATATTGAAGAAATCAAACGACCACTAAAAGTAAAAAATTAAGAAACATAAAACTCATATACAAAAAGGGGAAACGTCGAGATTAAGTATTGCAGAACACGCCTGGGATAAAGAACACCATATAAAATGGTCTGAAGCTGCGGCAATATATATGGACATGAACATGAAAAAAAAATTATAGAAGCAGCTTACATTAAAAATAGTAATTGAATGTTCAGTAAACCCAGTGTTGAGATACCTAAGCTTCGGCAACCACTATTGCGTCACGTCAAATCATTGAGGTGTGTACAGTGAAGCGAAACTTTGCACTTTAATGAACACAGTCCTTATATAAGCTCGTAGCCTTAAGACAAAACATTCAGTTTATACTTGATAACGATTAGAGATACAATCTAATCGAAACGTCGTAAAAACAAACAAAAATCCACCACATTTTAGTCAATCTTCAACATTGTCTACAACCTTCAAACGAACTAGATGTTAATTTGTTGTTCTCGATAATTAAAATTGTTGGTAAAGTTCTATTTAAAATACTGTGGCTGATTGTCCTTATGAAAAATAAAAAATGAAAGTTATTAATTGTCTAGGGCATTCATGAAAATGCTAACAAGACCTGGGTTTGACACAAATGAAAATTTTGAAAATTCAAAAATTAAAAATATTTAATTTTATTTAAATTCGCATCCTGTTAGACTCAAAGTACTGAGATAATTCGTAGATTTAAAGGACAAATGACATAAATATGCAATCGATCATGTGATATCGGGAGTTTGAAAATTCTCTAGATCAGATTTTGTTGTGTGCCACATTCGCCGAAGTCGTTAAAATTATTATTTCTCATTAATAATTTTGTGTGTAGATAAATAAAAAAAAGTTGGTTGTTCCTATACTTTAATCCTTTACGCTATCTGGAATAACTTAATATAAAGTAGCGATGGAAAATCCAGTCCTGAAACTTACACCAACATAATACCAACTGATAAAAGTTATATAAACCAGAACCACTCAGACTTTTCACTAATGCCATATCTCATATCTATTTTAGTTATATCAAAATTGTCAAGCGTTAAAAAAAGTGACAGAAATTTTATTGAACGGGGAAAAGTTTGACATGTTAGCGACCTATATTAAAAATCGAAGACATACGAACACTACCGAACACAGTTAAATCGAGGATTATCTAAAAAGACATCAATCTGGCTGAAATATATTCTTTAAACCAATTTTCTTGATTATGGAAGTTATGAAAAACTACGAGAAAAATAGTGAAAATTGCAATAAGAACAACCGACAATATTTTGAAGAAAATCTACACTATTTATTCAACTATTGTTTGAAGCGTATCGTTTAACTGGAACTTTTATATTAAAGAAGTTATTCCAGCTAATAATTGGTGGCTTTAACAAGACGGCTGTAACTTATTCACGATTTAAGGTTCAAAATTATTAAATTATATCAATGAATGTACATTAAATTGACGGTTATTTTTAACAGTGTAGTTAATTAAAGATTTGCTTAGATAGAGAGTTTATACGTTTGTTCATAGTTCTAACTTTAGTGGATTTTTTTTTGAATTTGTATTCTGTGCTGTAAATTATGAATACTCTTTAAATTTTTTTCAAGGAAAGTAGGACTCTATTACTAAACATATTAATATCGAGTTAAAAAGCATAGTACATTTTAAAAAATGTCAGTGCTTTTATTGTTGTTATAAGGGTTGGAAAGTCCCATTAAATTCATAAAAGGATAACTCTGTTCCATTCAATGGCCGTTTAGGTTTCCGTTTGATAACTCCAATTTAATTTATTGTCAGAGTTCACAGAAGCTACACGGTGTAACTGAACAGAGATACATATCTTTCCGAAATGACCGGTTCCGACACGCAAATTCATACTTTATAGTGCGTGAGCCCATATCGACGGCAATAAATAATTCGAATTAGTATCTGTCATAAAGATAGAGTTTGAAACAGAGCCCGGTCAGAGCTTATCAGTTAACATAGCAACAGCGCATCGTTATTAGAATGAAATCGAGCTCGTAACAGATAACGGGACCGTGATTTGTGTATTACTTGATAACGGGAACGAAACGTAATTAATTTCTGTATGATTTAAGGGACAAGGTGCTCGTGTTGCAGACTACTAATGAGTCTTCGCAGATGCAGGAACTATGCTGTTTAATAATAGCTAAAGTTTGTGGTTGCGCATGAACTAAGTTAGATTTATTGTCAAACATTTTTTTGGTCAATATTTTATTAAATTTACTCCGGCTGCACATTAAAATATATTTATTATGAACTGTTATATTAAATCCGATTTTTTGCGCTTGTTTTTGATATGTATGTGATGGAAATAACGTATAAGTTCCTATGTAAAATAGTCATATTAAATCAGTAGTAATATTAAGTACAGTACAGTATTCGCTACGGCAGAGGTTAATATCCCACCTCCATCCATGGAAGAGACCATTAGAGCCATTAAGAAGCTCAAAAATAACAGAACGGCAGGTCGAGATAATATCTTGGCAGAAAGTCTGAAACATGGAGGGAACGACCTAATCACACAAATACATAACCTCGTGAAACAAATTTGGAATCAAGAAATCATTCCTGATGAATGGAAAGAAGGGCTAATAATTCCACTCCACAAAAAAGGGGACCAAATGCAATGTAAAAATTACCGAGGTATTGCTTTACTAAGCCACGCCTATAAATTATTCTCCAGCATTCTCCTTCAACGTCTCTCTCCGTATACCGACGAGATTATCGGAGACTACCAATGTGGCTTTCGAAGCGGAAGATCAACAGTTGACCAGCTGTTCACTATCCGACAGATGCTAGAGAAATGTTGGGAATTTAACAAAAAACTACATACCTTGTTCATAGATTTCGAGCAAGCATATGGCAGTGTTATTAGGATAAGGTTGTGGGAAGCTATGGAAGAATTTGGAATCCCGCACAAGCTGATTAAACTGTGTAGAGCGTGCCTGGAGGGGGCAAAAAGCTGTGTCAAAATTGAAGAAGAGTGTAGCCAAACATTTTCTATCAACAGAGGATTAAAACAGGGAGATACTTTGTCGCCAGTACTGTTTAACCTTGCATTGGAGAAAGTATCAGTTGACGCGGAGGTTTTTGGGCCAAGTGGCCCTAAACTTATTTTGGCCTACGCGGATGATATGGGCGCGATAGGAGAAAGCACAGTCAGTGTGAAGGGAAACTTCATAAAGATAGAAAAAGAAGCTCAGAGAATAGGGCTCCGAATAAATGAAGGAAAGACCAAATACATGCATGTCTCCCGCAACCCCGCCCGAGACAGAATCAGGCAGAACGTCACCATGGATGACTATAATTTTAAGCATGTGCGAGTTTTCAAGTACCTGGGCGCAGTGATAACGACAAACAATAACATGCAGGAAGAGGTTAAACAGCGCATCACACAAGCAAGGTATAGGTCTCATGTACATTTGCGATACAAACCTTGCTTAAGTCAAAATTTATCACTAGAAAGGCAAAAACCGAAATTTATCGAACAATAATACGACCAGTAGCAATCTACACCAGTGAAACATGGACCCTGACAGTCCACGATACGGAGCTGCTAAGAAGGTTTCAGAGAAAAATTCTGCGCATAATATATGGCCCATACCGAGACCTTGAAACAGGCCGTCACAGAATGAGAAGCAATATAGAGCTTGCGCAAATATATCAAAGCCCTGATATCATTTAAGAAATAAAGTCCAGAAGACTACGATGGGCAGGTCATATACAAAGGAGTCAAAACGATCGACTAATAAAACGGGTATGGGAGGAAGCACCACAAGGAAAAAGATTACTGGGAAGACCTAGGCTTAGATGGAGAGATAACATCCACAAGGATCTACCTATCCTTGAAGTTGACCAGCGAGAATGGAGGGAGCTGGCACAAGACCGTTCTAGGTGGAGGCAGATAGTCGAGGCAGCCAAGACCCACCCTGGGTTGTAGTGCTACGGAGTCAGTCAGTCAGTAATACTAAGAGTTATAGTAGACTTAGATTAACTTTTAAAATGTGTTGTTAACTTGAACTTAAGCAGTACTTAAATCACAGTTTAAATGTTATCTAAATCTAAAACTTTATCTCGCAAGTTTAAATTTCTCTTAAAGAATTTAAAATTAACTTATTAAAATACTTGAGTTATATTTATTTGTGATAAAGTTTGCAGATGTGAAACTTATTGAGATTATTGTAAAATTCTGTAAGTACTAAAATCCTTTAATAGTTATGATCTCGAGAGTACTTCGCGAAACTATGAAATGTTGATAGTTTTCATTTATATTGACATATTTCTTGTAAACAACGTACATGTTAATCTTTTGTAAATTCATAAAAAAGTTTTTAAGTTTCAGTTAAAAAAAATGTGGAATTCTGGGAAATTGTGTGTAACGTGAATTCGTGGCATAAGATATAAATGTACCTGACTTCCTTTCACTTAGTACATTGTTAAAAGGTGGTGTATGCCTTGCTATGTAACGTCGCTGGAAATGTAAAACTCAACAAACTGCAGTTTTTCCAGTATGAAAGGATTGTTAAGATTGTTATTCATGGGTGGTTATCTTGGTGGATAAATCAACAAACCCACTGGAACCACATTGCGGATCCCAGACACAGAAAACTGTTTCTAAACAAACCATTTTGCAAATTAAGCAGCGAATTCAGCGTTTTAGCAGACAACGGATTAGGCTAGTGACAAGACTAATAAATAAGTTTTTGGAGGAGAAAAGAAAAATATAAAAAATTAGAAACCCAAACTATAAAATCACTTTTTCTATAAAATATTCTTCATTTTGTACTGAAAAAAGTATAAAACAATCAAATAAATTATTTTATTGTCTGTTTTCGCTTATATTCGCAGGGATCGGATTCACGTTTTAGGGTCAAACAGTAGTTCGCTAACATGTCTGGGGTCTATTTTTTACTACACAACTACTCCATTTCAACAATTTGCTGGTGAAATCTTGTACCGTGTTTATCTGAAACTTCACCTAAATGATCAGGGAAGAATCATCTAGTTCTTTCGGTTCCGAATTGATTACGTTTTTTTTTCTGGATGCTTAGGGAGAGATATGTAAGAAGATGCATGAGGTATAGGTCTCATGGTTTTGGAGATATTAGGATATTCAATTTTATGTTTGCTTTACAGGAAAATCCCAGGGTTTTTACTAAGCAAAAGTAGCCATCATCAACATCAAATAATTAGCACTCCAAACACATAAACTTGTGAGTACCCAGTAGCCATCCTAGTAAGGTTCTTGAGCAGGTGTGGATAGTAAATTTTGTGTGCCTAAGTTTTGTCTTGAGCGCCAACTTTGCATCCAAAATATAACACGTAGGCTTTTCTTACAAGTGGGTCCAAAGTCTCACATATATAACAAACACTGTTTGGATAGCAACGACATCGTTCACACGGCGAAAATAAGAGCCATACCACAACCCTATTCGCTAGTTCTTTGCACTTTGCTCCTATATCCAATGCTGATCCTCCGACGACCGACCCCAGCTGCTTATATACTTTCTTTTCTAGAAACATCGGGTATTGAGAATATCAGAAGCGAAGAAATAATTCCTTTGTACAGGGATCTTTCGATAGTTAGCTGACCCTTCGACAATTACGGGATATGGTGAAATTTGGAATTACATGGGGTTTAATGGGTATTTCCGCTATTTTAAGCCCTAGGGGGTTGAGACTTTGTAGATGGGGAGTCATCTCCAGACGCTCCCCTTGAGGTGTTTGCTAGATTGTGCACAATTTCCCTAAACTTAGAGAAAACGTAGATTTGGTAACGGTGCACCCCGGTATGCTATAACAGCTTATATATTGCATAGATCCATCCTTATACCTTCTTTATAATCAGTCAAAATACGTTGATGATGTTCTCTCCAGATTTTGCTACGTGATACAATTTACAAGTTAGTGTAAGGGTTACATAGGTAGAAATTATAGAAATAACACATTAGTTTGGCGAGAAGGATTTTCATGTAGAATAGTATAACCGGTCATGTGGTTAAACTACATGATAGTGACAGTGAGAAAAGTATCTGAAACAATATTGTGGAAATTAGATTCCTGAATCTAAGTGGTTTAATTTCAGAACATTGCTGGATGTTTCCAAATTTTGAGTTTACTGTCCGAGTCCGTGATAGAAATCCTTTCTAATTATCTTCATTTAGTAGTTAGATTTGTGAAAAGAGAGCTTCATAGATGGGAGCCAGAACAGACCTTAGAGCTAATTGCCAATATCCCTTACCTTTAACCTAACCTATCGTATGTTCATAAATTATCCAGACCTGCTCCATATATAATGTTAGAAATTTTTAATTACTAAAAATAAATGACCGTTTTGGTATTAGTAACTACATAATGTAATAGATCTACTAAGTCGCAGTGTACAAACCCCCAATTTTACACACCTACATACTAGATTATGTATATAGTTTAACGATTTGTTCTCATCTTGATTTATTTTTTTTGCTATCTAGAGTAAATCGCATACGAATAATACAACTTAAAACAAAATCCACTAAATCTTAACATTTTGCCATGCACTGCAGTACATAAACATTAGCTCTAAGCCAAGTACTTTACAACAGAACAAATGCCTGGATAAACTATCCAAACATTTACGATATAAGCTTCAGCCCAATCCATATCGGAGTCGGGTCGGATAGAGTCAACAGCTAAAGTGGTATATCATCTAAAAGTCCGTATCATATTACTTGACTGCATTTGTGTTGTAAAACCTTGTGCCAAAATTCGAATTTCGGATCTGCTTGGCCGTAATCGAGCATCGATTTCGAACAAAAAAATTACGAATATTGGGAAATTGCTTTTTGTTTGCCAAATCCAGCAATGACTGATTAGTAATGATGAAATGTTTTTGTCAGTGGCGTACGATTTTTTAGAAACAATTTTACTATTAAGTATTTTTTTTCCCTTTAATAAAATATTGAAAGTGCCTGTTATAGTTTTTCTATGTATTGTAATAATACCAATATTTGTGTTAGCCATGCCAAGGTTATAACGTTTTGTTATTTCATTGTCAGGTTTGGATTTCCGATTTTCCCTATTCCTGTTTCATTTTACGTTTATTTTGAGTGTTCTCAAATTATTTTTAAGTGTTTTTTATGTTATATTTTGTATATACCTCTTTAGCCCATATATCACGCCAGTTTAGCGAAGATTCAAAGCCAGGGTTATGATAAGGCTGAGGAAACTTTAGTACAAAATCATGGAAAAAATGTATGTAACAACCAAGTAAAGTTTACAATGGGTAAAAATAACAATATCGAAACTTCAGTATTGCATACAATAAGATAAATAATAATTTTTAGTGTGACTGGCAGGAATATCTAACGATTTCTTCCCTGCATTTTAGAAAAATCTTTGGAGCACAGATGATAATGTAGAAATAAAATTATAATAAATAATGTATTTCTTGAGAACAGAGCCTATTACGTTTGGAGCCATTTCATGTGATATAATGAGTGATTTCACTGAGAATATAATACAAAGCAGAAACTCCATACTCACAGTGCGAGAAAGAAGGAAAAGTGAAAGTAGTATTCACGTGACGTCCAAGCGCGGATAATACTTTATGTCTAGCTCTATGCTCTATACGGTTTTTAATCTTCTTTCTTTCCCGCACTAGGGGAGCGGCGGATATTAGGGATGTTCAATCTTTAATAATAGGTTTTTTCGCCATGTAAGTATAAAATAAGGGCTAAATATTTAATAAACTTAGTAAATTGTCGTTTTCATATCAATTTTCTAAGTGTGTTAGCAAAACAAATATATTCTGTAACTTTTCATTTCTATGGAGGAAGTATTGAAAATAATTGAACACAAATATGAAATAACATGTTGCGATAATTCATACTTTTAATATCAGATCTTTGTAAAAATTCCTTAATTTTTATTCAAATATAATCATAAAATTTATTATAAAAATGGTATTAATTATAGGGAATATTTTAATTCACCACGCATTTATATTTATCTAGATAAATCCTGCGGCTCAGCAGGTTGTATTTAGTTTTCTTAACGGATAATTTCCAGACGATGAAAAAACTGCTTGTCAAGTAAGTAATCAAAAAAGTTAGTTTATGTCTTTATTTTTAATAATCTCCATTTTTGAAATTTTGAATCATATGTGTACTTTTTTTATACAAAAGAGCCCAAGAAGAGTTTAGTTTTGAGCTGTATACAGAGTTATAGCAAAGAATTTTGGGGATTGTAAATTAGTTTTTTAAAATATGGAATAACCTATTAAAAGTGGGGTTTATATATATATATATATATATATATATATATATATATATATATATATATATATATATATATGTATATATAGGAATGGTTTGATTATTCCGGGATTCAATCATTTGATTTAAAAAATCGTTTCCCTAAAATTTCATTTGGTATTTTCCGGTGTAGCTCGTCTTCGAGGCACGTTTGCCGGGTGAAGTCCACTGTTTAGACTGTTCCTTGGTCTCTGGTGTGTACCAGTGGATCCATGTTTTATCGACGGTCACGAAACGACGCAGAAACTCCTTCGGATTGCGCTCAACACTGCTCTGAAGTGGTCTCACAGTTGCGCTCGTTGTCTGGAGTAAGCAAACGCGGCACCCATCGCGCCGACAGCTTTCTCATGCTCAAAATTTCATGCAGGATATAACCCACGCGGTCTTTTGAGATGCCTACTGTTTCAACTATCTCGCGCACCTGCAATCGGCGGTTTGTCAATACGAGATCGTGGATTTTTGTCACATTATCCTCCGTGGTAGCCGTTTTCGGGGCACCTGGGCGTGGCTCATCAAAAACCGACGTGCGACCACGTTGAAACTCATTAAATTAATTTTTGACGGTGGCCATCGAAGGAGAAGAGTCACCGTACACCGCATCCAAGCGCTCTTTGATTTCGCTGCGCGATTTCCCTTCCAAAAACAAGAATCGAATCACCGACCGATACTGCTCTTTTTCTAAAATCCGCGGACACGCCCGCTTCCACACGCGGTCAAAACAAAACTGCGAGTCCGATTCGGCTGAAATTTTGACAGTAGCCGTCTACGAGAATGTACTACACGATAGTAATTTTCTCTTGTGATAGTGGCGCCATCGGTCGGTGAGGCTAAGTACTTATCGGACCGCCCTCGTACAATCAGTCACCAACACATTGATCTCCAGATTCTTGCAATTAAGCAAGCCCACGAATCGCCAAAAAGAACTCAATAACATCACAACAGCTCTAAAACAAAACAATTACAAAGACCACAATATCAAAAAGGCCATAAAACAGAACACAAATGCAATAACAGAGAAAAAAGAAGAAGATGAGAAATCCAAACCCAAAACCACACTGTCATAAATAAAAAGTGTAACAGACGTAATTGGAAGAATTCTGAGGAAGCATGTGCACAATTTACAAGCCACAAACAACAATACACGAAATATTGCGCAATCCTAAAGACAAAGAACCATTGGAAAACCAGGAAGTGTACAACATTCCTTGTAGAGACTGTGAAAAAGAATACATCGGCCAAACAAACAGAAAAATGTCTACCAGAGTTCAAAAACATAAAAATAGTATAAAGAATAAGCAAACCAAATCAGCTTTATTCCAACATCATCAAGAAATAGATCGCACCCATAAAGCACTATAGAACAAGCATCATGAGAGAAACCATAAAAAGTCAGACAGAGAACCAGCACACTCATTCCAAGCTGAACAGCCATCGAGGAAGCATCACTTGAAAATATCAGCTGAGATGTTGGCGAAACGTCATGAAGATTTTTGTAGTGACAAACGGACTGAAAACCGGAAAAATACCAAATACCAGTGCATGTATATATATATATATATATATATATATATATATATATATATATATATATATATATACATATTTAAAGTTTTTACGGATGGTGGAGTGGTTTGGTTATTCCGGGTTTCAATCGGTTCATTCAAAAAATGAATTTCGTGACGTTTCGCCAAAATCTCATTCGGCATTTTGATGTGGCTCGTTTCGTTACTCGCTTTAAATAATGGTATAGTGAGTCGAGCTACACTTTATATATATATATATATATATATATATATATATTGCAATTTTTGTTTTTCTTATGTAGGCTAATTACTTATCGGGTTGCCCTCGTAACTATGATGGATGGTGGTCTATATATATATATATATATATATATATATATATATATATATATATATATATATATATATATATATATATATATATATATTTATAATTTTAATCCAGATCCACTAAGAGGGTTGAATACGTGGACCTGATTTAGTTACTCTGGAAGTTAGATCTTCTAATTGGCCAGTTTTTTTTTGCTTGTAATGTTATTCTAATTTATATTACATATGAGGTTCAAAACTCCCTTGACTTTTAGTTGCACTTGTCAATTAAAAATCTCTACTGTTAACATAGATTGGTTTTAAAGTTAAACCATGTTAGTGAACTAAGGGATTTATGTTTAGAAAACTTTAAAAATTATGAAGACTTTTTATATAACAAAAGGTGCTCAAACGATAACGTAGTGGAATTCTGGGAATACCTAAATACCTAAGGTTCGTTCACACAATACAATTGCATCTCATAAAATGTGCCGTTTAGTGTGGAGTGATAGCTCAGGGCATCCTTAAACCCTATTTGTTCAAAACTGATGACTGAACTCCTTCGCCCATAAATTAGCCACGGTATAGTGTCATGCTACAAAATTTGTTTTGCCTCACATTGCAAAATAGATCGAAGGCCTGATTTTAATACGCTGGAGTTATGATGTCTCATACAACCAGGCCAATAATGCAGCTTTTAACGGAATTATATGGCAGACGAATAATCTTGCAACATCGGTAACTCCATATCCATCATTTTCACCTGGCTCGACACCCGCTGACTTTTTTCTGTAGAGGAGAACGTTTACGTTAGTAGATCTAGAACCTGAGTCTAGCTAAAGAGTAATATTCAATTGGAAATTGGGCTATTACATCATGGCATGGAACACCTATCAGAAATAGTCAGAATATCTGAGATATGATCTTTCCTCCATAATGTAAAACAAATTCAATTTAATGTGCCTATTAATTTTCCTAAAAAGAATATTAGTTTGGTGACTAGGATTTCATGGGGCATCCTGTAGATTTATTAAGAAACCTTTAGAGTTTCTCGAAGAAAATCCGGTAGTGTTGAATCAAGTTGCCCCTGTTTTACCGTTAAGTTCTAACAAAATTTATTTTGTAAATTTTTTCTTTGGTTTCGATCCATCCTCACAAGCTTTTTTTTCAACATTTTCGCGGCCCCTTCTCTGAGGGGGGCGCGCTTTACAGTTTGATAATCGCTGGTCTAAGTTTTATTCTGTTAGATGATAATATAAAAACAAAACAGCATCCACATGTTATATTATGGGCACTTATGTAAATAATCGTTCCTCGAAGAATATTGATCTTACCGATTATAATATGTTTTCCCAAATCTAATTTTAAACACAAAGTAGTAACACTGTCACTATTATTAAACTTGCAGGATGTCATGCTTGTACATTAAACAATTTATGTCCAATTTTATTAGATTCTGATCTTCATTTATGAACATATGGCTCTAAAAGTTTATTACAAAATAAAAACAACCGTAAACGAAACTGCACAACCCAGCTACATTCCGACATTTTAAAGTTTTTCCAGACGACAGGTGCAGACTTTATGAATCCTGGAAACATGCGGTAAATTAAACGATCATTTATTAGACGCATAATTTATAAAGTTAATTTTGAACAAAACAGCGTGTTTAAACCTACTTTAGGTGAGTAATATATTTTATCACGATATACGTTTTAATTTATTAGTCGTAAAGTATGCGATTTAAATGCTTGCATTTAACGCAAAGGACACCACTGAAAACATGGACATAAAACTTTTAAAAGAGCATTTTAGTACTTGAAAAACTAGAATTCCAAAAAATCGTTAAACAAAAATAGCCTCAATGGATTAGAAATGTTCTTGTTTTCGAAGTAATTATGTCTACAAATTTTTCTGAAGTAAATTTACGACTAACAGAATGAAACCCATTTGTTTAGTTTCATCGATCTAAAAACAACTTTAAGGATTTTAAAAAACTAAATTTATATTTTTAATGGTTATTATATGTTCGAACCTTTAAGTGTTTTTGGCAAATTTTTATAAAAGGGGATGTATGTCCATATCATTATATAAGATCAAAGTTTATAATTTTTGCTAATTATGTTTTATACATATTGTAGGGGCCAGGGAATCCGCAGTGACCTCTTTAATTTATATGGATCCACCCAAGTTTTTTTTTTATGTATTTTGAGTCTCTGAACAATAATTTATAGGGTGGAATTTCGTCCGGGTTAGGATAAGATTGTTATAAACAAATAATTGTTTAAACCTTTAAAAATGTAATTTTCGTAAAACCAATGATAGGATCGTATTCCTTAAGTAATTCTAAGCAAAAAAGATCTTTACTAACTTTTCCGTACGATGCATAGTTTCCGAGATAATTAATGTTAGACAATTAAAAAATGTGATTTTTGCGATTTTTCAATGCTATTAACTTTGGACTAAATAAACTTTTTGAATTTTCTTGACAGCAATCGAAAATTTGAATCAGCATTTACAAGCTACAATCAAATTCCATACAAAAAAGTTACGTCTTAATTGTTTATTTTGGCTATAAGCTAATGGCTTTCGGCCCCTTACATGCATGCGCCGTCCCGTGTGGCGTGTGGAGGGTAGCCTACACGCAGGGACCTTGCGCGACCAAGCGCGGGCCCTTAATACATCATAACCGAAATAAGACAATTACAGATGAATTAATAGCGCTTGCTATCGCTGGGGCATACCTTGCTGCACATTTTGTTCGTGCATGCAATAATAAAAAACAATCTGAAATAAATATGAATTTTGTTCTATGTAATACTTCTTCAACCACTGTTTACAAAAATTCCATAAATTTAATTATTTATTAATTAGCATCGACATGTATACAAAGTTATAACAATCTGCATTCAATTAATGCATTTAGAAAACGACAACAGTGTTAGTAGAACTAATTAAAAAATTTACATTTTTCTGTTTAATAACAACCAAATTATCGAATAAAATGTTTTTTAGGTTCCATTTAATGCAATGCGGAAAGTTATATTGCAGGCTTATTTCACTTATGATGTATTAAGTACCCGCGCTTGGTCGTGCGAGGCGCCTGCTAGTAAGCTACCCTCCACACGCCACATGGGACGGTGCATGCATGTAAGGGGCCAAAGCCATTTGCTTATAGCCAAAATAAACAATTAAGACGTAACTTTTTCGTATGGCATTTGATTGTAGCTTGTAAATGCTGATTCAAATTTCCGATTGCTGTCAAGAAAATTGAAAAAAGTTCATTTAGCCAAAAGTTATTAACATTCAAAAATCGAAAAAATCACATTTTTTAATTGTTAATTATAATGATTTAGGAAACTAAGCGTCGTACGTAAAAGTTAGTGGGGATTTTTTTTTGCTTAAAATTACTCAAATAATACGACTCAATAGTTGATTTTGCGAAAATTGTATTTTTAAAGGTTTAAACAATTATTTCTTTATAATTATGTTATCCCTACTCTAAACATTATTGTAGGACTCAAAATACATTAAAAAAATATAAATTAAAGGGACTACTGTGGACCCCCTGGTCTCTATACTAACAAGACATAATTGTTAAAATTTGTTAAAGCTAAAAATACCTAAAATCGAAAATGAAATAAGTGTTAAATTCAGTTACTTAATTTCTATATAGGTATACGGTGCATCTTTTAGTTGACGAGATATCGTAAACTTATGGCATAATTAAAGGTAAATAGTTGTTGGTTCAATAATGAAATGTAAAACATGCGCTTTGGAAGTCAAAATAATATAGAAAAAGCCTTAACATAACGACAGAACTAGAATTTACAATAAAAAATTACACTTATCTGGTAATTAAAAAACCTTGTTAAGAGTGTAAAAATTAATGTAAAAACATTTTTGATTTATGTTTTTTTCGTTGACGTATGACTCATCGCTAAATGTGGTATTTAACTAAATAAAACAATTTACATAATGGTGGTCTGTCCACCAATCGTTTATGTGGCAGAGTGAATAACCGGGTATTAACATAGATACATCGGAAATAAAAAGTGACCTGTTTATTACCCATGTATTTTGACACTTAGAAGCTGAGTCTGCTATCAGAATTAATTTATCAATCCCCAAGTTTGCTTTAAATGCAAAACTAACCCAAAAACCTTCAAAATCGGCTATAATATTGCAAATTGACAGATATTGAAGCATTCTTATGATAGATTCGATTTATTAGAGTCAAAATTCATATGTTTACATTGGTTATTTATTTTGTGTGCTCCATTTTCAAATATTCTCAAAATGTGAATCCTGATTGCCAATATAGACTTGATTGCGCCTCTACCCTACTTCGGTGGTTGTAATTGTCAATTTAACCTTTTTTCTTAACATGATACAAACATTATTTGTGTTCGAGATCAAATGCCACTGTCAATAATTTTAAATTTATCAACTAATTTTTTCAGATGATATCACACATTAAATTCAATGTCAAATTTGACAATCTTGGAGATACTCCATGGAAAATAGACTTTCGTCAGTAACAAAAATGTAACGTTGTTTTTTTTGCCGGAATGTGTTCATTTCGGCATCCTATAAAACATATCTCGATGGCAATTCTGAAAGACCTGTGCAATAAAAAATGGCGAACCAAAAATGGTCACAATTTTCGGTTTTTCAGTTTATCTTGAAAAGTAAAAGTTGTATCGAAAAATACTTTAAACAAAAGTTGTAGAGAATTCAAAAACTTATCGATTCATATAAATAAGATATAGGTGGCGCCATTAGTTATCGAGATATATTTTTTTTTCGACAAAATTTACGGTTTTTGTTTTTTTTAAGACATTATTAACAAATTATCGATTTAAATTTTAACGTAAATATAGGTATTATCATTATAAAAAAGTATGTCAAACCCGAAATCTGTGAGTTTTTTATTTTCCGAGAAATTCGATGTAAAAGTTGAAAATTCAACCTCAATTTTCCGCTTGCCTAATTAAGATACAAAGCTCAATTTTAATGGAAATTGGTTGCATATTTCGATACAACTTTTACTTTTCGAAACAAATTAAAAAAACGTGACCATTTTTGGTCCGCCATTTTTTTTTTGCACAGATCTTTCAGAGTTACCATCGAGATATGTATTATAGGCTGCCGAAATGAACACATTCCAACAAAAAAAACTAATGTTACATTTTTGTTAACAAAACAGCTCTTTTTTGATCTAATTTTCATGGAGTAAGACTAGAATACGGATCATTCTCCTTTGATTCATCGATTGGAATAATTATAATTTAAAAATGCCCACTTTGCGTAATAGTTTACGAGGCAGCCATTATTTTGAAAGAATATTGTCCTTATCTCCCGATGTCAGTCACTATATGTCAGGCACAAATCAACAATTATTTGAAGATTCTTAACGCATGTGATTTTCCTTTTTTGATCACAGACATTTTATGTAAATCACTATTCTATCTCAACTATTTTTTACTTCTAAAGCATATTTTGTGCATTTTAATGTTTAATTACAATGTCCTTGTGTTAACCAAGAGCAAATCAATATGTTTAAATCTATTGTTATTCAATTATTTCATTTTAGCTACATTATAAAAAATTTATAAAAATAACGACATGTTGAAAACAAGGACTAAGCCTTAATATGTCCAAATCAAGTCAGAGGGATCATCCTGGCTGAGGCTTGCGAAACTTGTACAAATAACAAACAAAAACTCTATTTGTTCCCAAGAAACATTTCAAATTTAAAATTATACAAACAAAACTGTCTAGTAAAAGGTGCATATTGAAGTTATTAATTAATCCAGATAAAACGAAAAGGGTCTATTTCAGAGACGATTTTATGGATACTAGCTATGGGGCAGTACTTATATTTTCTTTGATGCCTCTTTAACTCTGCTATAACGCTCAATTAAATAAATTAATGCTTTTAGATGATTTCAAAATATTTAAATTCTATAAACTTTGCAATGAGGCATGCAAATTTTAAAAACTACAAGTTAAAGCAACTAAGTTTAAAACAGTTTTAGCTTGGAATTAACTTTTAAATTAATTTGCACAGTATCACTATACATGCTCCCATAGGTATATAAAATAATATAAAAATGCTTTACCAAAAAAATATAATTTGCCGACAAATGAAATTTTGCTGTAGAATATGGTCATGGTAGGGTGAAAAAACAAGGGCGACCTAATAAAACAGCATATTTAAGTAATACAAAGAAAAATTTCATAAAGTTATAAAAAAATTTAACTGGTTAACATGATGTGATATAAAGGAATGTTTAGGAGTTTTTTATATGAATTTTCGTAAATATTAACTATTTTGTTCAGACAATAAAAAACTTGTTACCATTATTTGATTGAATCTATAGTCTTGAATTAACCTCTGACACAGATAAAAGGCATTCCCGCCAAAACGAAATTTCGTGAACTTGGTGGTCTGGCAATTGGCTATATAATGGGAGAAATAATACCGCCACAGATTATTTCATCTTAACCATATGCGCGACAAGGCTTCCCCACCAAAACAACTATCTACGCATATTTTTATTGGATTGAAGAAAGAACAAATGAAGTTTTATTCAACCTCATTCTTACGTACCTTTTCATGTAAACATTCCGGTGAAATAACCTCAATTTAATAGCGCCAGTGGAAATAGATCAGATATATGAGGTCTGTCTCAAAAAAGTCCGACCTTCCTTTATACTTTTGCGCCTGACAATTTAAGCGCCCTCTGCCGGGTACGAGTGTCAACCGCAAAGCTTCACGAACTCCCTCTATGTTGCGGTTGTCGTCGAGACGCCTTAGTTAACGCGCAGTGTGCATTTGTTTACAAATTGTTTTTTACGTTCGTCAAATTTTGCTATTGTAAAAAATGAAGGAAAGATCGGAGCAACGAATTTGCATTAAATTTTGCTTAAAACTTGAAAATAGTTATGCGGAGATCATCGATATGATGAAGATGGCATTTGGGGATGAGTGTATGAGCAAAACACGAATAACAGAGTGGTATGAGCGGTTCAGGCGCACATTTGTTGATAGTAACCCATGCTATAGGCAACCTTCGACGATAACAACACCGGATAATAGTGAACGTGTGAGATTTGCGATCAACGAAGATCATCGATTGTCTGTGCGAGAATTAGAATGTGATCTTGGAATACCGAAAAGTAGTGTTTTGAAGCTGTAACGATGGAGCAGAAAAACCTTCACCTTGAAATTGCTCGCGATAATTTGAAAATGGTCAATAATGATGAAAATCTGCTTAAAAAGATTATAAATGATGATGAATTGTGGGTTTATTGTTATGTTCCCGAAACAAAATGGCAGTTTTCGCTGGAGAAGCTGTCGTCGGAGCCACGAGCGAAAAAAGTCGTAGTTGTTTTTTTTTTTTGATAATGAGGGTGTTGTGTACCACGAATATGCTCCTAGAGGTCAGCCGATCAACAAAGAATATTATCTTGAAGTTATGAAAAGATTGCGTGACGTAATTAGAGGAAAATGTCTCAGCTTTGGTTAAGCGGTTCTTAATCACGATAAGGAATATTTGACTAAGCGCAAAATCGTACAGCTCCGTCAACCTCCGTACAGTCCTGGTGTAGTTTCCTGTGACTCTTGGCTATTCTCAAGATTCAAAATGTCGCTCAAAGGAAACCGATTCGACAACAATGAAACAAATACGACGAATGCTCTAAAGGCTATACCAAAAAATGAGTCCCGGGATTGTTTCTAAAAGTGGAAAGGCCGTTGGGAGCGAATTCTTCAATCAAATGAGGACTACTTGGAAGCATGCCCCAAGATACAGTAGAACACCAGCGGGGAAATATGAAGGAGAGTCGGACATTTTTGGGCAAGACCTCGTAGTTTCGATGTAGTTTATCAATAATGCAATAAAATCAAAGTAATCCACTATAGTGTGAATATAGTGAATTGATTAAAAACATGCTAATATAGTCTGATTTTTAGCAATTACCGCGCTTTTGAAATATATGCACTATAGCGAAGTACTGAAAAATGAAATTTATCAATTATTTTTAATTGATAATTGTATGATCAAAATTATTAGATACTTTATTAATTAATAATTTTAGGAATTATGTCTTTTCACTGAGATACTAAATCTACTAGTTCCTATTTAATTTTCTTTAATTGAACTGTCATTCATATTTTTAACTCCCTGTATTTGTTAAAAATAAATAATGATTCTGTTTAGACTTACACAAAATCTATTTCAGAAAAGCAGCACACTTACTCTTGTCAGTTCCAAAATATCCAATGATTTTCTGAATACGTTCTAGCTGTAAGATTTCGAAATTCTAGTAATAAATTAAATTGGATTTATAAAGGAGATACCTCGTCGTCGTCTTTGGAGGAAATGAGTTTTTCTTTAGGAATCTTGATAAAAATTTTAGTAAATTTAAAATATTTGTATAAAGAGCTTATCTTAAGGTTTACTAGTAACGCAACAATGTTACGTATTATTTTTCGCATCAACTACACTGGTAAAATTTTAAACATGATAACAAATTACTTAAAAAAGAAGAAAATGCGACTACAAAGAATTGCGCTGAATAGTAAAAAGTTAATTAACAACTAATCTATATTGCAATAAATTAAAAATCGTAAAGTTTCTTTTTTACTCATTTTGAAGCGATGGCAGAAAATTAGTTTTTTGATTAAAAAATCCATCGCCAGTTCAAAACCTTATCGATTTCGATAAATCTTTGCTTAAATTATTCGAGAGTATCATATTATATTATTATAAAAAAGTATTAGGCGTGGAATGATGGTACCACAGAGAAGGGCTTGGACAAGGCCGTGGTGGTACTATTTACAAAAAAGAAGAAAATGGGGAGACTTCCCATAATTACATTGGTGGTAAGGACTCTTGAATTCAAGGGGACAGTTAAATACCTAGGAGTAATTCTGGACTCACGACTGAGCTTGAATGATCATATTTAGGCTCAAACCAAGAAAGCCATATGTTCTTTCTGGGCTTGTAAATGAGCCTTTGGGTGCACATGGTGGCTGACACCTGCTATTTTGGATATACACTATAGCGATCCGCTCCATGATAATGTACACCTTGTATGGTGGCGTAGTACAACAAAGCGCAAAGACAGTCTTCAACTTGACTAAGTTCAAAGAATGGCTTGTGTAGGAATATTGAGTGCGATGAGGACTGCTCACACTAGGGCTCTTGAAGTCTTGGTGAACCTGCCTCCTCTTCACTTATACATAGAGAACGAGATTGTGAAGACTGTTTATCGTCTCAGTTGCCAAGGGCATCTTGGAATTGGAACGGGCGGCTTCTCAGGTTTCTAGGAAAGTGCAGTGGAGAGGTGTGCATCACTCCTCATGCAGACAGATTACATGACGCAGCTTTTAAAACCCAACCTCTCCCTGGAGATATTTCTGCCAAGTAGGGAGGATAGGGAGGGAGAGCAAAATCTTCCAAAAAATGGATCCTGATGGATCTCGACAAGATGAAAGAGCTCCAGCCGGAGTGTTTGGCAGGAGCACAGGAGTCAGAGAGTACTGCCCTCTCGGGCAACGTGCGAAAATCTTCCAAGTGGATTTCCACTGCTATTTTGCAGTGTGCCTATCTCTGTGAAAGATATATAGATAGGAATATGGTAATAAATATATGCTTAGACAGTAAAGCTGCGATATTGGCATTGTCGTCCAGTCTCGTAACTTCGCGACTGGTGTCTGAGTGCAAGGACGTACTGAATGGGCTTTGGCATATTGACATAGATCTATTTTCATATATAAGTCGTCTTCCTGTGGATTCTGGATTAACGGTTCCAAAATTTTCGAACCCCTAACCTTAAATTCTGTAAATGTGAATTTGGGTTATTGCAAGAAATATTTTCATGAAAATTCATACTTAGAATAATTTAAGATAGCTAAATATAATCTTAAATACGTGTTCACAGAACTATAATCGTAACTTTTCATCATAGACATAGAAGTATATAGAATGCTGGTTCAATAGAAGCGCTTTGGTCTAGCTTCGAAAGAGGAAGTGGAGCTAAGCAGGATACCCTGAGTCATTGGATATCCTTCTCGCCTGACCGCAATTAGAAAGAGAGTTATCTACTATCCTGTTTCGCTCAGTCTCTTTGTAAGCGAGAGCCAACGTGCTTCTATATACTTTTAGGTCTATGGTCTTGACATATCAACAGGTCGCAAAGGTCTTATATCACATTCGCAACATACTTATACGCAGATTCACTGAATCCTACTTCAGTTCCTTCAGAACTCTTATAAGCATAACCTCAAATTCTGTCAACTTAGATCCTGGATTCATACATCTTTGGTTCTAGAGATATTTATACGAAAATTTATTCTTTGATTACTTGGACTTGCTGAATATGGTTTTACATACATATACGGACCCAAGCATTAATTAACACCTGTTTAAATTAAATTTTATCGTATGTCTTCCTCATTTAATTACTTAAAATAAGGGGAAATATCTTATTTTCGTTGTGATGTGGTGGTAGTGTATTTTAAAAAACTATTTTTTGTTGCTTACTTTCAATAATCCAGTTCCACCGACGCGACCAGAGTTGTGCGATATGTACACTGACAGAACTTTACAGTAATTGTCACCTAATCGATGCCTTCATCGATCTACCTTGGTAAGTTTAATTTTTGTAGTAGGTAGAAAAAGAGCTCTGATTGTCCGATGTTTATTCGATGATAGGGATGACCCGATGGATTTGTGATTTGGATTCTTGTGTAACACATTTAGAGAATTATAGAATGCGAATTAACATGTAGTTTAATCCAATTATTGGATCCTTATAGAAAGAAAGTGATATGAAGATCTTGTTCATCTCATAGTAGAGAAAATTAATACAAAAAAAGCAATATTTAACATGAGAAGAGCCAGTCAGTGAGAAATAATTATACATAATTTGAAAACTGCTCTATATATTTCTCTAAAAAATCAATATATGATATGAAACACCATTAAGCATGACATACTACAAGATGGGAACTCCCAGCTATACCGTTAATTCACAGTTGTAATGGTAACTTCGCTATCTAATACTATTTCGAGCGGGTAGAAGTTATATTTTTTGCTAAAGGTGGTGGGTGCGACATCAACTGAGGTTTAAGTATCGACGTTCATTAATAATGTGTTATCGGCTTTTATACATTACATATGCGTATATCTGCGTGTCTACGACATATGTATTATATCAAGATTAGGGTTAATAAAGGATAAAATAAACTTACTCGCAGCTTCACGTGATATAAGAAGTATTGCCGAATCATCGCTTTGCTAGTGAAGTAGGTAGCGTGTACTTTTTACTACAATTACATCCGATAAACTATTTTAAGTATGGGTGAACTTAACATTAACTCTACATTTATAATTGATTAATTTGATTTATAATAATAATTTTTATTAAAATTATTTAGTTTATATATAATTTTAATAAATGGCTCTCTTATTTTTTAAGATTTTATAACAAAGTTGTATAAGTCCAGTTTATATAGAACTAATCGGAAATAAAAAAATATTAGTATAGTTTTAAATGAAATAAGTAGAAAGTTGACATTTTAAAATTGAAAAAGCAATATAGGAAAGTACAAATACCCCAAGCTGCAATGTTAAATAATGTCAAAGAGTAAACAAATTTTATTTCAGAAATGTTCACATCTAGAGAACGAAAAAATTTAATTAAAGTTGGAAAATGGCATAACAAAATAAAACATGGTATTTTATTTTAAAAAAGTTAAGTTTACCACGTAATAAAGGTTTGTGGTACTTTTTTATATTTAAACCTATGGGTCAAATCTATAGAACCAAAATTATGTAATAACGGAAATACGCAATCGGACCCAAAATATACACGCCACTAGATATAACTTTTTTTCAATAAAATTATTATCGAGATTTATACTACTCATAAGACTAACTGATTGACTGGTTGACTGATTGACTGATTGGTTACCTGATCTGCTGACTGATCCATTGACTGATTGATTTTATGACTGATTGACTGACTGATTGATTGATTGGCTGACTGATTGATTGACTGGCTGACTGACTGACTAACTGAGTGACTGATTGACTGAGTGATTGACTGATTGATATATTGACAATACAACGCACAGTTCAAACTGTTAAAGATATAATCTTGACATGGGAAGAGGTTGGCAACACTATGTAGGCAACCCGCGAAGAAAGGATTTTCCAAAATTCTCACTCCAAAATGGTAAAAAAGGATAAATTATTATTTGATAAAGGACCCCGCACCAACCAAATGGAAATTGGGTCCCGGTCAAATTCGTTGAAACTTCAGTATGTTGTAGGTCTGGATGTTCTGATCAAAAGTTCCTATAGGCACAAAGTCTAAAAGTTAATAGTTTTAGAGATACAGAGGGATGAGTTGCGCCCGCACCTAACAAGTGGAAATTGGATCCCGGTCAAATTCGTTGAAAATTCAGTATGCTGTAGGTCTAGATGTCTTGATCAAAAGTTCCTATGTGCACAAAGTCCAAAAGTTAGTAGTTTTCGAGATACAGAGGTATGAGTTGCGCCCGCACCAACCAAATGGAAATTGGGTCCCGGTCAAATTCGTTGAAAATTCAGTATGTTGTAGGTCTAGATATTCTCATCAAAAGTTCCTATGGGCACAAAGTCCAAAAATCAATGGTTTTTGAGATACAGAGGGATGAGTTGCGCCCGATCCACCATTTACAAAGGCAAGGCGTTAGAGCCAATTTTCTCTATCTATCTCTTTTTCTCTCCCTCTCCCTATTTTGTGAACTTGTTTGGCTAACGTAAGCGAATGTCAATGTACAATGTCAAGATATTTGGTCACAAAGTCACTAAATTCTAACCTTTTGATGATTAAAAATAACATGAATAAGAAAGCTACCAAAAAAAGGTTAAAAATGGACTTTTGCTTTCAAAAAATTATTCAAGCCTCACCTTGACCATTGACCTCAAGGTCATATAAGGTTCAAATATTATGAAAATCGAAAAATATCTCAGAAAAAATGTTTTTATCTTTTAAATCTACTTCTTAAAAAAACGTTTTTCCATAAAAAATGACATCTTGACAATGTCTGATCTTGACCCTTGATCTAAAGGTCATCGTATATATATATATATATATATATATATATATATATATATATATATATATATATATATATATATATATATATATATATATATAATATTTATTGTACCTTTACATTCGCTTACGTTAGCCAAACAAGTTCACAAGATAGGGAGAGAGAGAGAAAAAGAGATAGATAGGAAAAATTGACCCTTACGCCTTGCCTATGTAAATGGTCGATCTGGCGCAACTCATCCTTCTGTATCCGAGAACTATTAATTTTTGACTTTGTGCTCATAGGAAATTTTGATCAGGATATCTAGACCTACAACATACTGAATTTTTAACGAATTTGACCGGGATCCAATTTCCATTTGTTTGATGCGGGCGCAACTCATTCCTCTGTATCTCGAAAACTATTAACTTTTGAACTTTGCGCCCATAGAAACTTTTGATCAGGACATGTAGACCTACAATATACTGAATTTTCAATGAATTTCACCGGGATCCAATTGATCAAAATTTAGATATGGGCTCGATTTTTATTTCAAAAGATGGCTCATAATAATATCTAAAAACCTGTTGTTGATTTCTCGATACTGGTATTTTAAAAAGGGAAAGAGGGTTAAAACGATGATTTTAAGATTGATCATTAAAAGTTTAAGTAAGTTTTACTGCGAAAAATCACGGTACGAACACGATATTTGACTTCACATATACGATAATTTAAAAATAATTTCTGTATCTTTCAAAATTCCTTTTTGTAAAGCTGAAAAGGGTTAAAATGTGTTTTTACTATTTTGTTAGATAATGCTAAGACTACTGCATAGATTTTGATCAAACTTCACTTAGTATGTAGCGGTAATATGCAAGAGTAGTATAAAATTTATTTAACATTAATGTCATAGGAAGAAGCATAATAAAAGTAAATTAATTGTTGTGGCGTACTATATTAACCCTCCAAAATCTTTGGTCACTAGACCTACCCGAGAAGCCGCAATGGATATCTGCTAGTATATTATAAGTGTTAAGAATTAAAATAATACTTAAAAAAAAGTTAAATATGATTGCTTTCTTTAAACCGTTTCACAAGTTAAATTCTAGTTAAACTTAGTTCGATTGTAACGCTCGCCTGTTTCCCCCATTTAAAATTAATTAAAGATCTTAAGTTCATAGGCTTTAAACACTTTTAAGCGGAAATAATAATCTGCTAATTGGTAATAAAAATATTTCAACCATTTTCGGCATGGTATAATAATAATATCGTAATAGAACAAGTAATTCTAAAAAGCAAGCATTTCCTTTTCAGTGTTTTCTCTAAGCAACTACCTGCGTCTCGGAAAGTATGAAAGTATCATGTGAATTAATTAGTTCGAGATATGAAATACATTTCTACAAAATTTCATTCAAATCCCTTGAGTTGTTACGTCGCATTTAAATAGACGAACCGTTGAATTTTCATCTTTGTAATATATGTAAGGCTTTCTATAAAAGCGCAATCCTATTAATTTAATCTCTAAAATTGTATAATTGTTCATATAAATGCTTACTGTCCTGGTTGTGAACCCTAGTAATAAGTTCAACCACAATATATATGTACAAAATCATACTGGTGTTAATTACATAAAATTTACATCAATCATAAACAGTTAAACATTAACAATAGGGCGTACCCTTCCAAACCCCAGTAAAGCCACATCTAAATCATAATATATACCCATATTTAATGAATCTAGCCTTTCACCACTATAAAGCGTCCGACGTAACGACACAGATCCCTTTTCGAGCTAGTTAAAATCATAAATCTAAGGACTCCACTTTCTTTAAATAAAAAAAGATTCAGGGGTTATGTTCAGAACTTGACCGCCTCATCAAGTCGAAAGAAGAGATGAAGACAAAGGCCGATATTTTGGATCATTCAATTCAGACCTTCTTTATTATGTTATTAAGACAAAATACCCCGCAGACACGAACTTCAAGACAGAGTTGGAATGAGAACATTTATTCTTTACTCGTAAACGTTTCACATTATTTTTTTACACTTCTCTTATTTTCCCTTATCATTGTTAAAGACAACGTAATCGAGTATGTTATTACAACAAAATAGCCTATTATACGGTTCTCTAATATACCCCGTGTTCCTTTGATAAACTAGTATTAGGTTTTTTAACGTCCGATATTCATTCCTATTCAGGTATTACACATTATATCGGAAATTGGTGACATCCAAAAATAAAATATAAGATATCAAAATGATTAAATAAGAAAAGTTTCAGTTAGTTTTGTTGGTAATTTAATCGAGTTTATTTTGAAGCATATATTGGTTTAGTCAAATTTTAATTTTCTTAACCTACACGTAGAACTAGTTATCTTTCAGTTATGTGAATTGGAGAGCTTCGGGATTACTAGGCATCATTTGGTCTTCTATATCCCACCATAGCTGCAGGTCATTCCAGGCCGATTGCCTTTGCAAATTCAAGTAGACTCGTTAATTGAACTTGCCTAACTGGTTCCCCTAACAAGATTTTATCTCCTAAATACCCCTGTCTCAGTTAGTTGACTGCTGCGCACTCTTTGAGGATATAGTCAACAGTTTATTCCTCCTCCAGATACCATCTGCACGTCGGATGGTCTACGACACTGATCTTATGAAGATGGTCCTTCAGATGATAATGTCCTGTTAACAATCCCTCTACAATTTGCCGCTCTTTACTTTCTAAGGAGAGAAGCTCCCTAGTAAGTCTTGGGCTAGGTTCAGTTATATGTTCCTTGAGATACACACCAGGAGTCTTCTCCACGATTCAATAAATTTGATTTCCAGCAACAATTGGTTGTGGTCCATATGGTTCAGTTGCGGACCCCAACTTTGCCAGATTGCCAGACGGTTCCGTCCTCATTCCCACGTATATTCGATTGAACTTCTCCACCACGCTTTCCTAGACACCCGAATAGCCGCCCTTTCCAATTTCGAGATGCTCTAGGACTGAAATGATAAACAGTCTTCAGGGTCTCGTTCTCTATGTATAAATGGAAGGGATGCAGGTTCACCAGGACTTCTAGAGCCGGTTAAAGCTTACATATTTTTGGATTTGCTCACGTATAATTCATTGTGTCACGATTTAAAAGTCCAAAACTTACCTATTTGCGGTCTTTGTCATATGGAACTCGCTGTTCCCAGGTATTATGGGTTAGAAAGCTTAGTGATTGCAGCAACGTTTTTTCAAAAAGCCTAATTTCCTTTTTGATACGCACACTTTATTAAACAAACTTAAGGAGGGTCAATTTCTTTTCATATTAAATAAAAAATATTAGATTATAAAGAAAAACAGTTTTTTTTATAATAGATGTAATCTATATTATTACGGAATTTCGATTAACCTTACCGTATAAATTTTTGAGAATTCAATTTTCAAAAATATAAAATTTGTATAGAGTCTTATGGGAAATCGGGATCTTGGGACATTCCCTTAAATTATATTATCATTTGTCGATTATATGAGGTTGAAGAAAATTAAAAATTAACTTTTTGAACCATACAGATTTTTTTGCAATAAAATATTTAGCACACCGTGCGGATTGCAGAGATATCAATTAAAAGAAATGACAAAAATTTAAGATTAACTTGCATTAAAGTAGCGTCGAAACATATGGCAACGTTGCAGGAGCGCGCTAAATTTATACTATTACATTTTATACATTTTAAATGAAAAAATACTTGTTAACCCAAACATTTTCTTTTCTACGAAATGTCTTAAAGATGTTGGTAAATCACAATTTCTATATCACAAATTATTACATTTCAATTTCTATCATTCGGTTATTGATATGAATACACACATCTTGTAGAGTAAAATTTTATTCTAATTTACATTTTTTTGCTGTCAATATATTCTGAGGCCATTGTTTACTCTTAAGACTTACATATTTACCAGCATCTTTGCCATGATAAATTCGAATATTATGAGTATACATTTTATTTTTTGTAAACATATTTATTATGAAAGAGTAAGGTTAGATAAACATAAACAGTAAAAACATAGCGTTGCCAAATCTTACACTAGTTAAGACTAGCGGATTTAAATGAGTCAGATCAAGTTTCGTATTTAATTATTTTTTTTATAATATTTTCTCTCTCAATGATAAATGCCTAGCTTGCAGTTAAATCATTTATTAGTATTTTATTTAATATATCTTATATTTGTATTTCATTTGACTCACATGGTAGCGAATGAAGCTATTTAAAGCAGAAACTAAAAGAATATTTTGTTTTTGATAAATTTGGCAGCCTTTTACAATAAAACATTGGACTACTAAGTTTATTAACTAATAAATGGAGTCTTTTCCAAAACCTATTTTCATTAATGGAAGCTTAACATTAAATTAAATATTCTGAAACATAACAGAATTTCTCGAAGCTAATAAAATGAACTAATTTTATTCAGCAAATTAAAGATATGAAGAAAAAGTAAAGTTAAAATTTAATAAGTAGAATTTACTTTTCCTGCTAGTGATTGAATTTTTAGGAAAAATCCACAATTCTAGTTACTAGTTTTTTTTTTTAATAAAAGAAATATTTAATATTTAAATACTGAAACACTAATTAAAAATTATATTTAACGAAAATTGAACTAAGAATTTAAAAATTAATATTATTAAATAACTGAATCAAATTGATCGATTGACAATGAAGAATCAAAAATTTTATAGCTATAACTACAATCGTCTCTTCATATATATCGGGAATGTGGAGGATTTTGTCTATTTTTATTACTCTTCATGAATAAATTAGATATATGTTATTAAGGGGTAGCTATTGTTCTAAAAATTGAAATAATCGATTTTCTGTTTTGTTGGTTTCAATTGTGGGTTACTATTCTAAAAATATATATATAGTTATAGATGAATAGCGTCAGAATAGTACTTAAATCGGTACTCTGGTAGCAGGTGCGGTTGCAAAAAAAAATAATGTATAGGTCATGTGCAAAAGTGTATGGCTACACGGTTATGAAATCTAAAAAATAAGTCTTGGTAATAAAGGCAAGCTGACTGGCAAACTAAATGATGAATTTTCTATAAATTATGGGCTTACAATCCGACGAAATTGTAACTTTGTTGAAAATATGAGAAACGAAATCTTATACCATAAAATATCTACTGACAAAAACTGCAGCATTATTTATGTCCTATAGGTGAGGATTCACGTTGTGCGTACCAAAACGCCATCGCATAAGAAACTGTAGCGGATTGTAAACATAACAGTTACACGTAGAATAGCTTTACTACAGTTGTGTGCTCCAAAAACTATCAAAAGCAGCAAAATCATCGTTGATATAGCCACATATATTGCTGTTTCCACTTTCAAAGATTACTTACAAGCTATCATGAAAATAACTGAAGTCTCAAGTACCAAATTGGAGCTCAAGTCCTTCAATTTTTGCAACGAAGCCGACGAGAAGCGAATATCGATGGCCGAATCGGAAATGGCGGAATAGGTAAAAGAGGCTCGGAAGTGACCTTTCTCCGTAAAAAACGCTGAACAAACTTTTGAGGATCTGGAAGGACCACTGAATGGAGCAGGAATCGTATATACGACAAACATACGTAAAACTTAAAACGCGTTTTTCTCAAAACCGTGTTTTTCAAACTTGTATGCAAAGTGTCCCAGCTAATTTTCAACCGATAAACCTGAAATTTGGAACATGTATTGATAATAGTATTGTCCTTGAAAATTCCTAGCTGCTTCGCAAAATTCAAAAAAATCAATTAGTTATAAACAATTTAGTGTATAATTTTTACCGGAAACGTGAACAATTCTGTTTAAACAAATGCTATTTTTTTTAGGATCAATATTTCGCTAAAATTCTACTTACTTTCAAAGTTAAAGCGCACTAGTTTAATATGCTTCTTCATTTAGATGTAGCCGTTTTGTTGAAATCTTGCACAAGTTTTCGGCCGAAAAAAAGCAGTAAAAAAAGTTTTTTTTTTAAATAATATTTTTTTTTACCTCAAAACATACATAATAAAACCCTTAAAATAGATTTTCAATTAAGTTGTTCATTTATCTGTAAAAAATTGCCATAATATCTCTTCAAATAGGTTTTCAGAACTGTCCCTCCTCCTCAAGCATGGGCATTTAAGAAAACAGTCTTATAAAAGTAGCCGTATAAAGGAAGGTAACTGTATACACTCCCCATTTTATTTAAAAGAATAACACAAATAAATTCTGTTGTAGTCCGATCCATGTTCAAAAAGTAGTTTACCATACTTTTCGGTCGAAAATACAATAATTATATCGGGGTTATGGGTATTCAGTGAAGTAATCATGTAAAACCGTCTAGGTAAAAAGACGTAACGTCTTTATAATCGAGCCGTGGCAAAGAGGCGAAGAAAAAAACGATCCTCCCAGTGTTGGCCGGTGATGCGGCTCACAACACGTCTCAGTTTCCATCATGACTGGAGTTGATTACTTCTCTCTTGACGCGGCGAGGGGTTTCTAGGTGAACAGTTTGCACGATCAGAATATAAATTTATATTTATTTTATCCACTTTCTCACTTCCTATTATTTTCTTGGGTTTTATGCTTTGGAAGTGTACATATATTTAATAGATAAACTGACTGCATGATAATAAATACCGATGTTTTATTTATGTTAATAGAAAATGTATTTTTTGAAATGGTACAATTTTTTGCATTAAATAAAATAAACTCTTAACTTATTGCAACTTTAACGAATAAAACAGCTTACTCTATTATTACTCTATCTTTTACTTAATCTTTAAATGCAGGGGTTAATCTTTATGCTCCATCACATTGAGAATCAGAATTGGTTAAAAATTTTACTATATTTTTCCATATAATTCCTCCCAATTTCTATACATTTTTTTCAACAATACTGACTCACATCAGTAATGACTTCTTCACAGCAGGAAAATTGTTTGCCATGGATATTTTCTTTTAATTATGGACATATGCAATAGTCACTGGGGGCCAAGTAGGGTGAATAAGGTGCCAGACGATAGACTAATAAGTTTTGATGTGGAAAGTCTGTATACTAATAGACCATTAGGGGAATCACGGGAAATAATCAAAACTAGACTTTCAAATGATACTACTTTATCAGATCGAACCACGCTCTCACTGGACGGGGTGATGGACCTTTTGGAGTGTTGTCTGCGTACTGCTTACTTCCAAGTAAAGGACAAGTTCTACACTCAGGATGACGGGCTTCCGATGGGTTCTACACTCTCTCCAGTCGTCAGGGAATGGTTCGAAACTCATGCCATAGAAACGGCAACAGTAAAACCGCAAGTCTGGTTGAGATATGTCGATGATACTTTCATCGTATGGAACGGCAATGATCAAGAACTTAATGATTTATTGAAGCATCTAAATACCAATCGACCTGCAATTAAGTTTACCATGGAAAAAGAGGTAAATTATCAATTGCCCTTTCTAGATGTCATGGTGAACCGTTCAAACGAAACTATTAAAACTTCAGTATACAGAAAGCCAACACATACTGGACAATATCTTAATCATAGTTTTAATCATTCTATTGTAACAAACCGGGGAATTATACGCAACCTCTATGATCGCGCTATATCTATATGCAATAATGCCGACTTATTGGAAAAAGAGGTAGCAAATATTAAATCCGATTTACAACAGAATGGTTATCCTTTAAAACTAATTGACGATGTTATAAATAACTTCACAACAACGACCACTGGACAGCAAGAAACACATTCCTTCTTCACAATCTCGTACATTAAGGGAACTTCGGAAAAAAGACGAATTGCCTGTAGTTATAATATAAAAACAGGAAATACACTTAGAGCTCATTTAACAAAAACAAAACAAAAATCTACCGATTAGAAAGAATGTATTTACAAAGTTCCATGTGAGTGTGGTGAAATGTATATTGGAGAAACCAAACGACCAATAGAAGTTAGGATTAAGGAACATAAAACTCATACACCAAAAGCGAAAAGGTCAAGATCAGGTATTGCAGAACACGCCTGGGATAAATAACACCATATAAAATGCTCTGAAGCTGCGGCAATATATATGGAACTCAACATGAAAAAAATAAAATTTATAGAAGCAGCTTACATTAAAAACAATAATGGAATCTTCAGTAAACCGAGTGTTGAGATACCTAATTGAGATACCACTGAGGTGTGTACAGTGAAGCGAAACTTGGCGCTTCAATGGACACAGTCCTATATAAGCTCGAAGTCTTAAGACAAAACATTCAGTTTATACTTGATAATGATTAGAGATATAACCTAATCGAAACGTCGTAAAAAATAAATAAAAATAAAGACAATGCAAGTCCGACTACCACATTGTAGTCAATCTTCAACATTGCTTACAATCTTCAAGCAAATAAGGTAAATGTTGAAGTGATTCAGTCATCGCAATATGTGTGAATGGGGGCGTTATTCTGAATTAAAAGCATTGACACCTAATAACTAATTTTCTCTGCGCTTTTTATCGAATACTTGTAACAATTTTGATATAAATTGGATATAGTAGATTCTGTCATTGTGTGTGAGTACTTTTTCTAAATAATCAAAAAAATATCCTCTTGGGCGATCAAAAAAGTCGGTACTTGAACTTTCCAATTTTGAGAGAGTGAAAATCACGATGATTCTATTCCTTATTGTAATTCTCAGTTTCAGGGTTATAGTGAACTATCGAAAACTCTTACTTGTCCACTTCTAATCTAGGTAAAATAAACTTTGAAACCACTCTATGAGTTCGCTTTTGTCATATCGTGAACATCAAGCTTAAAAAAACTTTTTCATATTTATGTGCTTTATTAGAATATTAAAAACAGTATAGGACAAGTCTGTCTTGTACTCTATCAACCTTTTCTTGACTTGTAACAGTTACCTCTTTTTCTTCGCAAGAAGTTTTATCATACTTATATTCAGAGCACCACCGTTCCACAATACCATAAAAAACAGCGTAATCACTTGTAGTATGTAAATTTGTGGTGGCAACAAACCTTTTTCTATTTTTATTTTATGATCGGTCTTATCGATTTACGCGTTTATCTTATATAGGATAGAATCTAGCGGAATCAGTGAGGAGCAGCAAGGCTTCAGACAAAACAGGTCAACAACTGACGCCATATTTATAATTCGCCAAATTACAGAGAAGGCCATCGAATACAACAAAAAGGCATATATGTGTTTTGTCGACCTCACAAAAGCCTTCGACACGATCAGACTTCATGACGTTCTCGAACTACTTAAGGACAAAAACATATGTCATAACATCCTGGAAGTAATTAAAGACTTAAACAGCAGAAATACAACGAAAATTAAAGTAGGCAACAAGACATCGAACCAAATTCCAATATCTACCGGCATAAGGCAGGGAGACAGCCTCAGTCCAATTCTATTCAATGTCATTATGGACGAAATTATCAGAGAGGTGAACGAGGCCGGTAGAGGATATAGAATGGGAAAAGAAGAACTAAAGATAATTTGCTTTACCGATGACGCAGTACTGATATCGGAAGACGAAGACAACCTCCAACGGCTCCTGTACAAGTTTGAAAAGACCGCTGAAAAATTTAACATGACAATCTCCATAGGAAAAACCCAATCTCTCACGATCAGTAAAGAACCAAGAAGATGTAAGCTCGCTGTACACAATCAAAGCATCGAACAGGTCATGTCATTTAAATACCTGGGAGCAAACATCACCAGCAATAGAAACTTAAAAGCAGAAGTTCAAGAACAAACAACCAAAGCTGCCGTAATGTCAGGATACCTACGTGATATTATATGGAGAAAACATATGACGACACAAAGTAAGATCAGAATATATAAGACCTGCATACGACCCATAATGACTTATGCCATCGAAACAAGAGCAGACACATCAGCAACCAAAAGACTACTCCGGACAACTGAGATGAGAACGCTAAGAAGTATCACGGGTCATACATTACGCGACAGACTAAGAAACGATGAAATCAGAAAAAGATGTGAAATACAGGACGTCGTAAGATGGGGCAGAGGAAGAAGGAGAGCATGGAGGGATCATGTCGACAGGATGACTGACGACCGAGTGGCAAAAATTGCAAAAGAAGGAATACCAAACTCCTCAAGGCTTCCTGGTCGACCGCCTAAAAGATGGAAAGAGAGCTGGACATCGGTGTCACAGGAACAAGAATAAACGAGATGCATTGACAGTCAATACAGGACAAAGTCCTATACTAAGAAGAAGAAGAAGAAGAAGAAGGATAGAATATGAAAATCAACTCTCTTAAAATAAAAATTTAGCTTTTTTAATTTCTAAAATAAACAGACGGTAAAACTAATTTTCGACATCCTGAGTAAAACCATTCTGATGGCTATATCCAAAAAAATTTATATAAAAATTAAAAATATCTATATAATTAGTCCCTCCATGCAGTTTTATTACCCTTCTAGAGCTACAAGAGTATAATTTTCGTTCTCCAATCACCTTCCAGGTAACTTTTTAGTTCGGTTTATTAACATATTCTGTAAGCTCTTAATTTCATGAAACGTGCGTAGCTATGAGCTCGCTACGATTACTTTCGAAGTTAAATTACTTTTTTCTTTTGCTTCAACCACGTAGAAGAAACTGACATTGATGATATATAAAGAAGACATTATCTCGCACTCAATTCAATTATTTATTTATGCTTCTATACGTTTCGTATCTTTTTTCTCATCGAAATAAATATTTTACCTTGATCGTGATTTCGTTTCGATGTGTTTCAAATATTTTAAGCCTCTTTCAGTGAACCGTTTCGAATCATATTTAAACGGAATTAAAATTGGTTTAACGCCTTTCCAACAATTTCTTTTATGAATGTTTATTCGTCCATTAAGTTTTATTCCATTGAAATGTCGAAAATAACAGGCATAGTGAGATTCACCTTAAACGTCGATAAATCTATTAGATTTGATGTTGAGATTTTAACAAATATTTGAAGTGTTTAGTGTCTTCTTATTTAAGAACGTTCATTTGCTACCAGGTGAATCAAATGAAGTGTAATGTCCAATATTTCATAAATTATATTAAATTACTAATAAAAATAAATAGTTTGCAAGGCATTTAGAATTGAAAGATATGTAGAATTATAAAAAATAATTAAATACGGAACTTCATTTGTCTTATTTAAATCAGCTGCTTGAAACTAGTATGTGCTTTGGCAATGTTGTGTTTTTACTGTTTTTGTTTATATCCGAGACTGCCTAACCTTACTCTGCGACAATAAATGAGTTTACAAAATAGTAAAATGTTTACTCATAGTATTCGACTGTCTTATGGCAAAGAAAATAAAGGGATAAACATTAATTGTAGATTCCTAAATCATCTGAGATATGCAGATGATATACTCTTGATCGCATCCGACTGAGAAGAGCTGCAGTCAATGACAAACGACCTCCATAAAACATCGCTCCAACGAGGATTAAAGATGAATGTCAGAAAAACAAAAGTAATGTCAAACTCAGACGAACAACAAGTTATAACAGTAAATGCAACCGAAATAGAACAGGTGAATGAATATATATACTTAGGCCAGGCCATAAGAGCGAGTAAGGACAACCAGACAGCTGAAATAACACAAAGAACTCGATTGGGATGGACGGCGTTCGGAAAACTCTCCTATGTTTTGAAAAATCAGAAAATTTCCTTATACTTAAGAACCAAAGTATTTGATTGTTGTATATTGCCAGTTCTAACATACGGAGCGCAGACGTGGACCTTTACAAAATCAAATTTGGACAGAATCCGCAAAACTCAAAGGGCTATAGAACGACATATATTAGGAATATCACAAAGAGATAAAAAACGAAATGAGTGGATAAGAAGAAAAACCAACGCAGTTGACGCTATAGAAAGAGCAGCATCATTAAAATGGAAATGGACAGGCCATAACGAACGAATAAAAGACAACCGTTGGCATTCAGAAATTGGAAAATGGCGCCCATATGAAGGGAAAAGATCCAGAGGTAGGCCACAGATGAGATGGAAGGATGACATAGTCAGACATGTCGGCTTGATGTGACAAAGAAGAGCCCGGAATAGAGAGATTTGGAAACAAATAGGGGAGGCCTATATCCAGTTTTGGAAGGATGAAAACTAGGCTAAAATGAAAATGAATGATGGCAAAGATTCTGGTAAGTTTCAGATGCAAACAATATGGAGAATACAGAAAATTGTAAATTGGAAGAAAATTCCACTCCACAAATGTGTATGTTAATATCAATAACCGAGACTACCCTCCGTGACGTAGTTCAAAGAGGGCTTGAATACATTAGGGAATGGTGCCGGCAGATGGGACTTAACATCAATCTTATCAAAACCATTCTAGTAGCCTTCACAAGGAAAAGAAACTTCAATCTGAAGACCATCAAAATGGATGGGAATGTTATTGAGTGGAAGTCAGAGATCTGGGACTGATCCTAGTAAACAAACTCCTCTGGAATAAGCATGAAAAAAAGTAATCAACAAGGATGCAAAAGCCTGGATGGTCTGTAGAAACTTTAGGGGAAAAATATGGGATACACTCCTGCAGTGGATGTACACTGCAATAGTGAGACCAATCATCACATACGGGGCAGTCGAGCAAAAGAACTAGTCTGGCTAATACGAACCTCTCGAAAGTTTAAAGACTGACCTGTGCATGTATAAGTCAGGCAATGAAAACCTGCCCAACGGCCGCCATGGAAGTAATCCTAAACCTCACACCTCTACATATATTTCTGGAGAACATGGCGAAGGCGACGATTTTAGGATGATGAGAAATAAGGTCATAAAACGAAGGCAAAATCTCTCATTCAGAAATCAACAAATCTGGGATATGTTCCAAGAAGAAATGAAAAAGAAATTCAACTTCGTGAAAAACTTCAGCACAAAGTTGAGTCACAAGAGCGAATGGGACAGAAACACCATTGAAAAATTCAGCAAGAAATGCACTAGATGGTGTACAGATGGCTCCAAAACAACCGAGGGAACTGAAGTAAGGGTGTATGGACCCGGTACCAGACACTATGAGAGGTTGGGTAAGTCACCAAGCATTTTTCAGACAGAAATGCATGCCATTAGGATGTGTTTTCAATTTAACAAGGAGAAAAACTCTCATGGCCTTGAGACTATCATCATGACGGATAGTCAAGCAGTCATCAGTGCGCTGAAGCTCTCAAGTTAGCAGTTCCAAGTAGGTCTGGGAGTGCTTTGCGGAACTGAATGATTTGAGTAAGAATAATAAAGTCACCCTCATGTACCAGGACATACTGGGATAGAGGGGAATGAAATAATAGACAGGCTCGCGAGGAAAGGGACTGAGATACTATTTCTGGAGCCAGAGCCTTTCTGTGGAATCAGTAGCAGCGTACTGCTGAAAGAACTAAAGATAGAAGAAGAAAGCAAGAGATCCAATTATTGGATGGAGCTGTAAGGATTGATACAAGCGAAGATACTTCTGGGGAACTAGGACTAGAAGAGATTCAAAGAATGCATAAGCTTGAGTAAAAACCAACTCAGAGTTCTGACAGGGGTCCTGACCCCCTTCTACTACCTACCCCTCACTTTCGCAGTACCTCACCGACTTTCCCAGTCAATTTTCCAATTTCTAATTTGCCTATGCGCCCTAACTACTATACATAGAATTGTATACTCTGATAAATATTTTTTAAACTTATTTTTTAAAAAGAAGCCTCTTTCCGAGCACAATCTCATATCGAAAATTATAATTTTCTGTCAAGAAAATTTTCGAAGATATTATTTCAAAAAAAATATCAAAACGAGGTCTCAAAAATCTTGTCGAGAGATATGTCGTATACCCAAATACTGTAATAATACTGACACTATTTTTCTTATGAATGTAAATCGTGGCTATCAGAGAAAAGTTAATAATTACTTTTTATTAAATAAAAAACCATAGGTCCTATTATATTAAAATATGTTTAAGTAAGAAACTTAGCAGACCTTATTATGCTAGAATAACAAGAAAACAGCTTTAAGTTAGTTACAGACACACCATCTTGCTTGTACAAGTTTAAGTTGCACTATATAAACTACAATATGTGGTATAACATAAGTTTGTATAAGCCAGCTGATATATGTATGTATAAGATAAAGCGTGCCGGCTGCGGTTTTCATATAAAGATCATAAAGCTTAAGAAATATAATGTCGTGTATTTGATAAGAGAAAATCGCTATTTGAGATCTACATTTTCAGATTTGAATGCTTAAAACTTATGTCTTAAGTTATTAATATTTTCTTTTAAATTTTTAAATGAATTTATTAAAAATATTTTCTATCCAAATATTTCTTCGAAAAGTTAATGCTTACATTTTAACAAGAAATTAATTTAAATTATATGTTCCCATTTAACTTCTCACGATATCTTTAATACTGTTTATCCATATCTCAAACATATTATGAGCGATATTAAGGACTAACCGAGACATTTAAAGTGTTTTGTCAGCAAGCGGTTTTCAAATAACGATATAATTTATTACGTATTTACGAATTTGCTTTCTAATTAACATTCGACCATTTTGTTAATGCTTTCTTAATTAGCAATAAAAATACATCAATCTTTAAGAGAACAAGTAATCAGTGGTTTATCGTGTAGAAGACCAGAGGGAACGCTTGTTCCTTTTAACTGTTTCGGTATCCTTAGTCGCTCGTTTTTTTTTTTGGGTACAACGGAGTTAAATAGAACTAACTTCAATTTCAAAATATTGTAAATTTATTTAAATTAGTAGATTATATAGTTTATTTTTTATAGAAAAGTTATTTGTCCGTTTATGCAGGATGTCCGATAAGTATGTCAAACTCTCAGCAGTGTATAGAAAGCGTTAAAATAACGCTGGGGTTTTACAAAATATAACATTTTTCTTAGGGTCCCCATAACGGAGAGTGGGATACTCAGTGGTTTACCTTTTGGGTTGGCTTCAATATTTTAATGAAATGGTATTTTGTATAACCGATAAAAACTCATCAATCCAGGCCAAAACCAACGTTTTACATTTCGAAGGAAGTTAAGAACGGACTCGTCTCTAAATTCGTAGGTCTAAATTTTGATAGGTATCAGTTTTTAGAGTATAAACTCTGACTCATGCGTACTATAGTACGAGGGTGCGCTGAATATTTTTGGATCTGGCAACACTGTTCAAGCTATGTCAACGCCGCTTTACTTGTATATCACCAATGACAAGAGTAAATGTCAGTTCAAATTTCAAATGCTTGCTGAGTAATAGTTAAGTGTTAGTGGTGTTTGGGCATTTTCGGCTTTAACAATGGAACTGCACCGCGAGCAGTTTGGTGCTATTATTTTTTATGACTTTAAAAGTGGTTTAAATCAACAGCAGTGCTTGGAAAGACTGTTAACAGCATTTCCTGATCTCTCTAGTCACGCTCAACAATTTTTGATAGGTATGCCGAATTTAAACGTGGTAGAACGTTGTTGAAAGATGAAGAGTGTAGCAGTCGGTTACCCAGGAAAACATAGTCATGGTGAGAAATCTTGTGCCGCAAGACAGATGAATTAGATATTGCGCGATTTAGGCGAGTTTAAATATTGGGTCGGCAGCAGTAAATAAAATCTTATACGACCACTTAGGTGTTCATAAACTTTTTTCTCGTTGGGTATCTAAACTACTCTCGGCTGCACAAAAAGACGCACGTGTGGAATAGTGCCAAAAAATGATCGAAGATTATCAAAATGGACTATTCAAGCGAATTTTTAATATCATTACCCAGAATTAAGAATACAATCGACAGTTTGGGTGTCTCCGAACGAAGATCCATTAATAAAAATTACACGAAGTGTGCATTTTTTTCTGCAAGTGTTTACGTGGCCACAATCACTTTGGAAGATCAAAGAACCGTTACTAGTGAGTAGTACATTACCCAATGTTTGCCTAGAGTGTTTCAAGAAATTCGACCGAAACTCGTGAATTTTTGGATCGATCGGGGTTCAAATTACTAGGACATCCATCGTACAGTCCAGATTTAGTCCCCTGTGACTTTTTCGTGCTTCCAGAGGTAAAAATAGAAACTTCGAGGACGCACTCCAGAAGAAGCAGTAACAGAATTTCGAAAAATGTGTATCGTGAGGCTTTCTCTTAGTGGTTCTGTCGCATGAACAAATGTATTGAGCATAACGGAAAATATTTTTGTCCTATCTATTGTACTTTTCTTTTATCCAAAAATTTTCAGCATTGCCCTCGTAATAGCAGTAATTGTATATTATACAAAATTAAAATATTTATTACCAATTAATTAAATTACTATAACTAAACGAAATCTTATAATAATCTATTACACAATTGCTTAATTAATACCAGTTATTATTAGAAAAAAATGGACATGTAATGTAATTAATCTGATCGAAGAATATTTGAAACGGTTGACTGTAGCTTAAAAAAAGCAAAAAGAGATGAAGAGTAACCGAAACTTACAAGTAAATTAAAAAGACCTTTGATAAATTCTTGGAAATTGGATATTGATATATATTTACCGTACATATAACATACATTTGAACTTCATATATTTTCATTCTTATACGTACGCTTTGTCAAATAAAAAAATGTATTTTTAGAATACTTCATATCACAATTTAATTTTAAAGGATTCCTGGAAATGAAAGATAGCTGGTCCAATAAATTGGGAAAAAATATGCGGTTCAATGAAATTAAAAATTCCCTCTCTTGTACACATATCAATTGGGCTTTCAAAAAAAGGACATTTTCCGAACCGTTTCGAAATTGCCTAGATATATATGTTTTATTTGGAATATTGCCATATTGTGGATTTGTTACGAGATTCGATAAATGAAAAGTTTTCACGGGTAATTGGAATCCTGCTCTATATAAGCACCTGGTTTATTTTCAAATATGTGGTGGAAAAGAAAAAAATTTAATACTGTATTTTCGGCCCTTGATTTTTATAAAAATGGTGTTTTTTAAAGAAAATGCCGAATATATCATATTTAACAATATGATCTACCAATTATCCGTACGTAGGTCTAAAATTTGCCACTGTTACTCCTAATTTTCTGAACTAAATTCTTTATTTACAATTAAATAAGTTAATAAATTAATAATATATATATATATATATATATATATATATATATATATATATATATATATATTTATTTATTTATTTATATAAGTTCACTTGTGCGTCTCTCAATTTGTCTGTAATAAAATTTTGCAACATCGGGTTTTGAGCTAGTTCGATTTTGATAAAAGTGATATCCAGAGTCTCAAAAAAACGTACACTGAGTTTAGTGAGATCTTTAGAAACAAGTGGATTATATATATATATATATATATATATATATATATATATATATATATATATATATACGGTGAGTTGTTTTATGCTAGAGAAGAATAGGATCTTCGAACATACCCTTGTAGAACGGGTGTTAGAATGCTGAATAATTTAGATTTAGAAAAGTAGATATTATATTTAGAAACAGTAGATATTTTATTTCTTGGTACATACATACCGATTCTATATTATCCTTTTCTAATTGCATTATTTAAATAAGTATAATATGACAATCAGAACGTCAATTCTAGAATACATAAAAGTATGAATTTGTGGTTGCCTAGATTATTATTATTTACATTTCCAGTATCTAACAATATTAACCAATAAAAAGTTTTTAAATCCTCTTTTTGTTGATATTAATTGCAAACTTTCCATTTATAGTAATTTCTAACCATTGAAATGAGTCAAAAGCAATAAAACTGAGAGTAAAAATAGATGAATATATTTATGTCTGTCAAATATCAAAAAAGCCTGCTCCCATACTGATCATAAAGAGCCTTCAAATAAATGTATTGTTGTTTAAATCTTTTGGTATGGTCGAAGGTTAGGATGATTTAAAAATGTGTAATATCCTAGAAATAATTAATTTATCTCAATTCTAAATGTGCGTACACATACGTAACAGAATAATGTATCGCAACTCCGTCGCGAACATTTCGAATTACGCGATCAAGAGACGGTATGATTGAGTTCAAGGTGAAACAGAACATCGTCACTATCACCATGATTATCCCGTCTCATAAATTCATGCCTTCTGGATTATGGATTATAGAAATAAGAATTTATTAATTGAAAATATGTAATAAACATTAAAGGACATTTGTTATTTAAGTAAATATACTAATTTTATTTTCGGAAAGTAAAAGTAGAATTGCAGCCCATGCACCCCCGGATAAATACGCTCCTGCTCATAATTACATAATTTGAAAAAATTTTCTAAAATTAAACATTGTCTTTTTGCCAAAAATTCTAATAAGCTTAGTTTCAAACTTTTCTTTCCAGGTTCTAAAACTTAAACCAGTTTTAAAGTTAGACAAGTGAAAATAGAGGGGGGCAGGGCGAGGATTAAAGTAAACTATATATGGGTAGTTTTCACAAAAGTTCGCACCTCTGTTGATTTTAATTCAAATACGTCAGTGAGATACACATTTTATCAATAATAGCACAATTGTTTTTAAAATTATTAAAATTTAAAAAAACGGAACAAGTGTTATTTGTTCGTAAAAAACAAAATACTGTTAATATAAATCAAATTAATAAAATAAACGAAAACACTAATAAATTTATGTTTTCTCATTGACATGTACTGTAATTATTGCTAAATTCTCGTTAATTAAATTCAGTATCGTTTACATAGGACAAAACCGAGTAGTATTGTAGACTACTAATGAGCTTTGCAGCTGCATGGTGCTGCAAGATTAAATAATAGAGAAAGTTTGAAGCTGGGGCGCAAAACGGTCTTTAGATAAAGTACATCAGATTTACCGTTTTATGAGTTGAGATGTAGGAGTTTCGTTGGAGTTCGTCGTAATTATGAAGAGATAGAGGGAGTTTTTGCTATTGTTTATTGTAATTTTTGAAATTCAGAACAGTCTCGAACGTGGACATGTGGTATTTTAATAGGTTCGTTTGCTTGACCTTCCTCATACGTCTTAAAAACGTCTTTTTATAGACATATTTTACTTACTTTTTCTTGATTAAAACAAGGTTTGCCGTGTTCTTCGTACGTTTTGTAGATGAGATACTTTACTAGTTTATCGATCATTGGACTTTCTGTCTTTTTCAATAAAACGAAAACAAGCCAACATTTTCTTTAATTGACTTCAAAAAACGATATATATATATATATATATATATATATATATATATATATATATATACACGATGTTTCCTCGGATTTCAAAAACAGTTATCAAAGTCATGGTAACGTAGACAGAGTGTTCAAAATATTTCAAAATGTAGAATTATTCTTAAATAAAATACTCTTATTTCAATTTTTTTTACAAATTTTTTTTAACTAAGTTGTTCCGAAATAGAAACAAAACCTAAATACGTAGTTTAATAAGAAAATTAAAGAGTAATATTCAAAAAATTAAAATTCTTTAGAAACAATCCTCACCATACACGGTTTTTAATAATTTGAACATTCCGATCCACTTTTTTTCAATTTGAAACAAAATTTGATTGCGACATGTTGCTCCATAGCGAAAATTGTGACGCAGCGTCAATAACACGTCTACTTCAAACGAACACAGCTGTCTAATAAATTAAGTTACAATGTTCACATCTCCACTGTGGGTAACTAAGGCATGATAATATATAGTTCTGCCGTCCGGCTCGGTTAGTACTTAGCTGGGTAACCGCTTGGGAAGACAGAACCCACGTTAAACTGTAGGTTTGGTAGCTAAATGGTCTCCATTACCGATGCTACATTAAATTACTTTTGACAATTACCTCATAACACATAAGTAAATAAACTTTAAAAATGAGTTTTTCCTCAATAATATTAGTCTTTCTTACCAGTTAAACGAACCTAATTTGGCCTTTCCACCAAGATTTTTAGCTTACCTGAAAAAAAGAAACAAAATTATTAGTATGATTAAAATATTTTCGATTAGTTATATATATATATATATATATATATATATATATATATATATATATATATATATATATATATATATATATATGTATATAAATGATCAACCATATATTCACCGCACAAAGCTACGCAGATATGTGATTTGCAATTAAGATTTCAAATCGTTTTGGTAATATAAAACCGTTGATTTCAATTCATTTTTTATCAATGATTTGTGGTTTGTAAAGTTTAAATAAATGATTTAGGTTTATAAATGGTAATTCGTTGTCAGTGTATATAATATTAATGGGACTATTGGAGTAATTAGAAAGCATAAAATGTCATTGATTATTCTATAGGGAAAACGTTTGTTTCACAGTATTGACTGAGATGGAAATAAAGTGTCAAAAAATATAGGAGTACATTAAGCTTACTTATTGTTTTAGATAGTTATGGTTTTGTTGCTATTCATTAGAATTAGACCAGGACTATAATATCTAATAATACCTAATTAGTTTTACTTCAGAACAATAGTTTGTGGGGAAGAAACCCTAGACTCTGTTTAAAATTTCTCAAGCAGGTATTTATTTAACTTTGGCGTAGTAATAACTAACTCATATATCACCTAAACGCAACAACTTTGCTGTAAAATGGGTTGTGACCTCTAGTGACTACTCAATAAGAGTTCACAGAGATCTTGTATTCTGCAAAAGCGATGATAATGAGAGATAACAAGTGGTCAAATGATTTAGTTAACATTCTAATTAAAAAAATTGGGTTCATATTTCCTGAGTTTTGGATAAAAAGATATATATTTATTTTCAGTGAGTATAGATGTCAAAATTGGATGGGCTCAATAATTTCTTATTATGTTGAATCCATAAATATAAACATTAAAATCTTAAAATATTAGGATATATAAGAAAATTTTGAATAGAGGTTTTCGACGACTTTTTTCTCTGCTTTTTGTGATAGTGTGGTCAAATTTTTTAAAATTGGCTGTTTTGACGTTGAAAAAAGAAGTAATGTATTATATTATATTTCGAAAAAGGCATTTTTTTGATAGTCCATAACGAAAGCTGAGTTTTTTTTACCTCAATGTAAGCACTTTCCACAATGGGAATATATATTTACCAATTATTATATTCCTATATCTATCTATTCATTTTGTCAAATATGAATTATGAATAAATGAAACTAATATGTTATAAATACATATTTATTTATTATAACATGTTGTATATAGGGTATTTAGTTGGAATTTTGTGGGCTTGTATCATTGCTTTATCCGTTGTGGCAAACTTAACACCGGCAGTTGACATGTGAACTCCGAAATATCTTGGCATCCTTACTTAATTATTGCCTCCAAGTCTGTTTTTGATTCGCATTTAATTGTACGTACTTTTGTTTTATAGTAGCTCACAAATGCTTTATCTGATTCAGGTCCGGGCTTTATATATATATATATATATATATATATATATATATATTTATATATATATATATATAAATATATATATATATATATAAATATATATATATATATATGTATATATATGTATATATATATATATATATATATATATATATATATATATATATATATATATATATATATATATATATATATGTTTATACGGCTTTCACGGATTCCTCCGTGTGAACCAGGGTACCGACAGCCAGGTGCATGTCGGTACCCTGATGAGTCTAGTGAGAGACGAAACATGTATCTCTGCCGTATCACTGTGGCGGGGAGGGTAAGCTTTGACTTTCTTCTCGGTATGGTGGTACAGGTAGGCCACCATCTCGATGGTGGTGGAATAGGATGAATTGTGTTTTATTACAATTTATTCTAACTGTGCAACCTCTAACACAGAAAGGATATGATGGAGCGAAGTTTGCATTCACTGTTTCGCATTTTATTTCATATATATATATATATATATATATATATATATATATATATATATATATATATATATATATATATAAACGTTTTTCTCTAAAAAACAATTTTTTACTAAATGGAATGAGTGTTTGTGGTCATTATTTTGTTGATATTACAATTTATTCTAACTGTGCAACCTCTAACACAGAAAGGATATGATGGAGCGAAGTTTGCATTCACTGTTTCGCATTTTATTTCATATATATATATATATATATATATATATATATATATATATATATATATATATATATATATATATATATATATATTTATAAACGTTTTTCTCTAAAAAACAATTTTTTACTAAATGGCTTAATTTTATTTCATTATATTATGGATAGTAGAAGCTTAGTCTGGAATATTAAAAGATTACTGGATAGTCTAAAAATAAGGTAATATTGTATATATACAAGGTGTTCGGAAAATACGTGTAGGCCTTTTTGAAGATAGAGTTTTGTTTAAGGAGTAGAAGACGTCAAAAAAAATATTAATTTTTCCCAAATTTTTTGGAAACGTAACTGAATTTAATGGTTTTTGTGTATATATAGTCATAGACAAAAGTATGGAAATATTTTTATTTTGCATATTTTTTCAGCACGTCTCGTATTCAACAATAATTTGTGTCGTTTATTTTATATATTTGTTAAGGTATAATATTCAATAATATTATCACATGTTTACATTTTGAACTATACACATTCCTCTATTATCTGCCTTTTTTGTTTATGTCTTGGACATAAGTATGGAAATATTATTTCTTCTGTGCATTTTTAAAATTTACAATCATTGGATTAGTATTGTTGTACCACTGTTGTCACCAACACCATATTAAGAATGTGCAAAAATAAGTATTTGTCGAAAGAGTTGCGACTTAGATTTGTTGAGTTACAAGGACAATATGTAAAGCAATGCACTATAGCAAATAATTTAGGTTTAAGTTTGGGTGTTGTGTGTATATATATATATATATATATATATATATATATATATATATATATATATGTTTATACGGCTTTCACGGATTCCTCCGTGTGAGCCAGGGTACCGACAGCCAGGTGCATGTCGGTACCCTGATGAGTCTAGTGAGAGACGAAACATGTATCTCTGCCGTATCACTGTGGCGGGGAGGGTAAGCTTTGACTTTCTTCTCGGTATGGTGGTACAGGTAGGCCACCATCTCGATGGTGGTGGAATAGGATGAATTGTGTTTTATTACAATTTATTCTAACTGTGCAACCTCTAACACAGAAAGGATATGATGGAGCGAAGTTTGCATTCACTGTTTCGCATTTTATTTCATATATATATATATATATATATATATATATATATATATATATATATATATATATATATATATATATATATATATATTTATAAACGTTTTTCTCTAAAAAACAATTTTTTACTAAATGGAATGAGTGTTTGTGGTCATTATTTTGTTGATATCTCCGTAAAAGCGGCATTTCTTCTTCGGCATAGGGCAACGTAGTATTCTGTAATATGTTGCGGTACATAAATAGATCCATTTTCCCAGTTTTTTCACTATTGGGTTCATCCCAGACCTGGAAAAGCATCCCCAGACCATAATACTGCCACTTCCATGCTTCACAGTAGGTTTTCTATACATAATATCACATTTTTTTCCTACAGGCATTGGAACAAACGATATTTCGTCTGAACTAAATATTTTAAATTTACTTTCGTCACTCCAAAGCACTGTACCCCAGTTTTGAGGGGTTCAATTTAAATGCCTCTGAGCAAACTGAAGTCTGGTCATTCGATTTTTTTTGGATAGTAAAGGTTTTTGACAGCAACTCTTCCAAACAAGCCAACTTCACAAAGATGTCTTCTCACAGTTCGAGCCGTTATGTCTGGGTGAAATGTTCGCGAATTTCTACACTAATTTATACGGATAATTTGTGCGAATCAGTTATTGGAATTATTTTAATGCACTTTTCAATATAAGGGGTAGTTTTTCTAGGACGACCTGACTTTGGCAGATTATTAACATTCCCTAGTAACCGAAACTTATTTAGAATTTTCGAAACAACACCCAAACTTAAACCTAAATTATTTGCTATAGTGCATTGCTTTACATATTGTCCTTGTAACTCAACAAATCTAAGTCGCAACTCTTTCGACAAATACTTATTTTTGCACATTCTTAATATGGTGTTGGTGACAACAGTGGTACAACAATACTAATCCAATGATTGTAAATTTTAAAAATGCACAGAAGAAATAATATTTCCATACTTATGTCCAAGACATAAACAAAAAAGGCAGATAATAGAGGAATGTGTATAGTTCAAAATGTAAACATGTGATAATATTATTGAATATTATACCTTAACAAATATATAAAATAAACGACACAAATTATTGTTGAATACGAGACGTGCTGAAAAAATATGCAAAATAAAAATATTTCCATACTTTTGTCTATGACTATATATACACAAAAACCATTAAATTCAGTTACGTTTCCAAAAAATTTGGGAAAAATTAATATTTTTTTTGACGTCTTCTACTCCTTAAACAAAACTCTATCTTCAAAAAGGCCTACACGTATTTTCCGAACACCTTGTATATATACAATATTACCTTATTTTTAGACTATCCAGTAATCTTTTAATATTCCAGACTAAGCTTCTACTATCCATAATATAATGAAATAAAATTAAGCCATGCAGATGTTCTCGGAATAAAATCAACTTTAAAACGGAGTGCAAATCTGGATTCAGTTCATATAAATTCCCGATTTTTCAGAGTGCATTTTAAAATCAAAGGTTGAAAACGCTTTGGACTCAGAAAACGTTTAAATTACCGGCTTACTTTCAGAGCACTTGTATTTCTACACATATACGGAGAAACATATCAAATAAGAAATATATTATGTATTTGGACGAAAATATACGTTCCCTTCGTTGGCAGACTGCTAAGCGTAAATGAATATGATAAAAACGTCAGAGAACCGTTTTCGAAAAGGTTAACATCTGCAGTGCATTTAATGTTCATTTTCATATATTTATTTTACTTTTGTTTTATTGCTATAAATACAAATTTGAAATTACAGAACTTAAATAAATGAATAAATAAGGGGATTTTAGGATAATTTATAAGATACGGGCTTTTTGAGATAGAGTTTCCTGTTTTACAGTGCCATCAGACTACATACATTTTTTGCTTACGCAGAAGCAAACCTGTGAAAATAATAAAGTAAAGTACATTTTAAAAAGGAAATGCATTAAATTTAAGGTAAATGTGCTGGAAGCAAATTTCATAAACCCTTTCTTAAATTCAATTAATGTAATGCATTAAATTTAATAATTTTTACATTAATCCAAATTAATGTACTCCATTAAATTTAATGTAATTACACATTAAATTTAAAATATGTCCATTACTTTTTAAGGTGACTATGTACATTAAATATATAGCCCATGTTCATTGAATTTAAGATATGTTATCACATATTTAATGCACCAACATTAATATACGGTCAAAAAAATCTACTACCAGGGCAGGCCCATGCAACCTTGATTGAAATAATCGCAGCTGTCAATATTGTTATCCACTGGAATATCTGACCAATCAGAAAATTCAAGTAAAATTTAAATCCAGGAATTTGAATTAAGCGGTTTGTCAATTTATTTAACCAATCACGTTGTTGCATTTTAGCTCAAAGATGGCAACCCTTTTTTCCCATTTCGCGAAGCCGCGTTTGTTATGTCGTAGTTGGGAGAATTTTTTTTCAGCAATTTATTAGTGTTGTGATAAGAATATATGGCAGAAACTGCTAATAAGATATTTTAATTACGTTGTGGTAAGTATGAATCATATATTTTGTGTATTCATGGTGAACAGTGTTTGCATATGAAGTTTCTTAAACATGGCGATAATATTTTATGATGTAAATTTTTTTTTTCAGAAAAAACGAGTCAAATAATATTATTATATTTTAACACAACATAATTTTAATATAGTAGTGTCAGTTTTAAGGTAATTACTACACCAATATCATTGAATAGTGCTACGTCACGGGAGAGAAAAAGAATTAAAATGAAAACGAATGAATGAAAATTAAATATTTAATGCTTCTGTACAGGTGGTTATTTTTTTTTAGTGTTGATCGCTCCTTCTTTTAGGGCAGTGCCTAGGCTAGCATGCCGGAGATTAGGGGGGGGGTTATATAAATTCAAATTTTTAGGCCCGTCGGTAAGAAGAAGCGATGATGTTATCGAAAACAGGAAACAACTAGATCCCAAAATAAAACACACCGATTCCAAAAACAATTAATATCTATATTTAACAATAAAAAAAAAAGGATTCCGTTTTACAAACTATGTGAATTTTAATTTAATCTAAAGAAATATGCGACTATTTCCTACCTGGATTAGAACAAAAAAAAAACAAAGAAACAATGAACAACACTACTGCAAGTATGACGTCATCTGCGCCTTACGCCAAGTCGGTTTAGATGTAGGTCAGGCCTTAATTTTCACTATCGGCTGAACTGAATAACCTTACTTTTTATGTAAAGTTGTTTTTTGCACTAATAAATTATCTAGTAGGCCGATTAAGTCTAAAATTATGTTTACTTAAGCCCAAAGTGTTGGACTATTAATATGTGAAGTGATGTTTTAAATTACCTAGTGTATACGTATACCTTCGGTTTACAAGGTATTTTAAATGAAATTAAAAATAAAGTGTCTTGTAATTGCTCGCATAAAGTCTTATTAGTTCCCCATCACAGGGGAACAAGGAATGTATACATTAAAACCGGTAATTTCACTGTTTATTATGAAGTTCTATTACCTGAAAGGGAGTTTCGTCATTAAATCCAAACACTTTCGGCAAGCTGGATAGCCGATGGCCTCTATGGAGCTGTGGTGTGTAATATGCCGGCTCTGGCATGCAAATCTAATTTTAGGCAGGAAGTCCCAGTATATTAAAAACTGTTTGTGGCATATACCTGATTGTCTTTAAAGGTGCACCAAGTAGTCACAACGAAGGTGTGTTAGCTTTTTAGGTGAGATCACCTTCACTAGGATTTACTTAACGCACACGAATACAATAATAACTAATTTTCCTCGATATCTGGCAAATGACGCCTTAACACTCTAAACTATGGTTTTTGCTACACACAGGAATAAAATCAGTATTGTATTTTTCGGAAATCAGCAAAAAAACTCTGCTTTCTGGGTTTTTGCCAGTTTTCACAACCAAGGCTTGGCCCAGACTCTCTCTCTCTCTCTCTACTGACGCTTTTTTAAAATCTCAAGAGCGCCAAGAAAAAAAAAACAAAAGATTAACTAACTACACCCTTGATGAAAGTGGTAAAAGTGGAGTGTTTGATACATTTCTAGGCACACTTGATCTTTTTTTCTTTTTACAAAATCGGTTTTTGATATGACGGTGACAAAAACTTTTAGCTTTTATTTTATATGTATTAGACTACTTGATGAAAATAAGACTCGAATTTATGGTGAGTGTTGGCTTGATTGTTGGTATTTTAGTAAAATTATTGATAGTTTTGTTCATGAAATAACAAAACTGTAACAACAGGAGAGTTGAAACTCTAGGCTCAGGACAAAAAAAACTGCAAAATTGTTTAGAAAAAATAATAGGTTATTTTATTTAAGACCTTAAAAATATTCATTTAGATACCTGCTGGGAGATTTTAGTGGTAGAGGCTATGCTTAATAAATATAAGAGTAGTAATGTTTATAAGAGCTATAGCAACAATTTATCGGTTTTTAAAATAACTATACTATTTTTTATTCGCATGATAATTATATTTATAGAATAAGAAAACGTAAAAATTAAAAGGGGTATGTGGCACAACCAACATTACGCTTTTTAATTAATTTAGCTTTATTTTTTATTTGTTTCAGGTATTTATGTATTTACTGTTGTACCCGATTTGTGATATTTATTCATTTTGTTAAAGTATAAGATGACTGCCCACTTTTTCTGTTATTTAATGTTAAATGTCGACTGAAGTCCACTATGATCTAAGGACCTGCACCTGAAGAAGTCCTCCACCTAAAGAAGATCTTTACCTGTACCTTGATTGCGACATCCAATATGACTTTACATTTGTGCAGTGCCAAAGAATTCAAGTTCCCTTTAGTTTTTAAAGATATTTTATTTTTCTATATAGTTATTTAAATATATATTTTATATTGTTATTATTTATGTTGTTATATAGAAAAATATTTTTCCTAAAGACAACTAGAAATTATTATTATGTTTTTAAAGAACTTTTTTTTATTTTGCTAAATATATATGCTTTGAAATTTGAAGATTTGAGATAATTAGAGCAAAATTAGTTATTCTGCTATAGCTTTTTTGAGTTTCTGTATTTAGGATCAACGGTGCATATAATATGTGTATTAAGCCGTAGACCTTATATAATTATTCTGAATTTTCTCTTTAATATGAAACAATATGTCCCTTAAAATTTATATTTTTGTTTTCTGATATTATTTATAAGTAACCTAAAAAGCTTATATTATATACATTTATTGTTTCTTGATAAAAATTATTTAATGTATATTTTTGAAAATATTGTTTAATTTTATTGTATTTATATATTACCTGTATATTTAGTAACAATAACTGTAACTAGATATAAGTTCTTTATCTGAAACATAGAAGGACGCCTAAACCCATAACTTTAAAATATATTTTTCCAACTTTAGTAAGAAACGCTAAAAAATACTGCACAATTGGAGAAAAATGAACACAAAAAATAAAGAAATATATTATTTGGACAGAAATATACTCTCACCTCGCTTTCAGGCTGTTAAGCGCAAATGATTGTGATAAAAACTTGTGAGAAAAGTTTCGCGAATGGATAACGTCTGCAGTATTTTTAAACATTTAAGATTCATGTTTTATTCGATATATATTTCTAAAAATATAGAATCCAAGCTTAGGGCAATTTAGAAGATTTTATACGAGGATGAGAAGAAAGGTTTTCACCAGTGTTTACATCCCTGCGTTGTAGTTTTGCCATCATCATGACAGTCTTGTTGCTGGGTATGTTGCCTTAACAAAAGATGGCTTTCTTATGTATTAAACCTGGCCTTATGACCTTGAGTTTTTGTTTCAACGGGTTTAGAAGGATAGAATCATAGTCGGTATCACGACTTTTCTAGATAGTCTACTCAAATAACAATGGCATGACATTTCTCAGAGATGGGACACTATTCGTTATTACTATTTTGCTTCTCCCTTGCCTGTTTATTGTTTTGATTGTAGTTTCGTCTTGAGCATAAAATAATTGATCCAGGATTTGTTTACAGCAACAGACATCTGCAAAAGGCCTATTGGGTTGGATTTGTAGATAATAAAACACCCATAATATTTTTGGGGACTCGAGTGAATGAAAAGTGATGATATCTGATCTTCGATACCTAGGCGTTGTTGAATTGTATATATCTCATCATGACTTCGACGCCGATCGCCTTTGCCTAATATCCTCGTTAACAGAACTTGCCTTGTATCTTCGACATGTCTCTGCCTCAGTCCATTGAGTGCTGAACACTCTCTGAGGACATGAGTTTTATTCTCCATCAAACACTATCTGGTTATCCATGACACCAATCTTATGAGGATGTCTTCGTAGGTGAAAATGTTATGTCAGTAGTTTTACCACGATTTGCAATTCTTTCCTTTTCAGATGGAAAATCGCTCCAATTACTTGAGCCCTAATCATATGATCTTTGGACACATCTCATTCCAGGGGCTTCCCTCCTGGAACTAATAAATTTGCTTTTCAGAAACAGTTCTAAATTCGGCCTACCAACGGTAATTGGAACAGGTAGGATGGTTTGGGGTCTGTATGCTTGTTTTCGCTGATCCATCTTTGCCGAACGATATACTTCCTCGTTCATGTGTATTCTCAAGTGACCAGGGGCCCACACAAGTCTGATTGTACAGCCACCGTTCTTTGCCCGTCATTAGCCGTGATGCTACAATATTAGACTTTTGGGGACTTTTTAGACAACTTCTTCGATTGTGGATTTTCGTCTAGAACGCTCAATATCTTGATTGCGCGTCCGACTACGTTTGAAGTCCGCTTTTGGAGTAGGAATTGAAAGATCACCCTGTAAAATCTTTATCAATTTTTTTTATTATGGCTTGCATTCAGGTTTTTTTATAACTGGAAAACAAAAAAACAACAGGATGAATTTGCATGTGTTTATTATATATGAACTAGCTTTCGTACGAAAAAATGTTTTAATATTAATAAAATTTGATTTTTTAATTTATTTAATTATTTAATGTGCTTTATATGAATGGAAAAAAGAACTTTTATCGACGAAATTATAGTGATGAAAGTATGGGTACTTATTTGAACTTTTTAAGAAATGAAGAAGTCGCTTAATAAGAAACTAGCTGAGCTTTTTCGTTATAGTGTGAGGGACAAGCCGTGACAACAGTCTGTAATTGTTAATGGATCACAAAGTAAATTAAGAATTATTGAAAAAGGGGTGCTGCAAGGCTCAATTTTCGGACGTTTTTATTTTTAATATTTGCTAACGATTTCATTAATTATATCAAAAATACATCGAATAATATCTCTGTAGTGTCATATGCTGATGACACCAATATTCTGATGGTAGAACAGAATATTATCTTATTGAAATAAACTTCTGAAAAAATATATTTAAATATACTCTGTTGGTCAGATAAAACTAAACTTCATTTAAAGAAAAATAAAACTACTATAATTAATTTTTCTCTGAGATTAAATGATCTTGATTTTGAATTCTTTGCATTCGATAATAGTCAAAAATTGACAAATAATACCAAATTCTTGGGCTTGATTTTTGACTATAAATTTAAATGGTTCTCTACATCGAAAAGACTTGCTTTAAGGGCCGCAGTTGTTGTTAAGCATTGAATTTTATGGGATTGCACTGCAGGGAACAAGTACCTGCCTTTTATTTTGCATATATTCATTCACTCCTTAGATATAGTATTTTAAATTGGGAAATGGGTATTAATATCAATATGTTATTACTGGAAGTCTAGGATACAGGGGATATTATTAATGTTTTCAAAAGCTAAACATTTTGACGGTATCTAGCATCTATATTTTCGAGGTTTGTGTTTTTGTTTATCGTAATAGAGATCTTTTTCACGGTGTTAGATCGGCACATATATATAATATTGGACTAAAAATTTTTTTATTGCCTAAATTCCATAGATCCGCCGAATATGAAGAATATATTTATTTTACAGGTTGTAAATTTTTTAATCGGCTAAGTGATGGTATTAAGGATCCTGATAATCTTACAAAATTAAAAAAGCACCAACAAATATCTGTTGGAAAAACTGCTAGAAGATGCAGCAAGTTTAATTGGTTTGTTGGTATATATGTTATTTATAATTATGAATATTGTTCTATTATATTTTGACCTTTCTTCAATTACTTTGATGTATGTTTTTAAATACATGATTTCATTGTATATATATATATATATATATATATATATATATATTTCCACTGTCAAAAAAATTTATTATGTGTTTCAATTTATGACTAGTCTGTGTAAAAAAAATAATTAATACTAATCTTGTGTCTTAAATTTTAATAAACAATGTATAGAAATATTTCACAATTTTCGTAGAAACACGCTATTGTGTAGGATCCAAATTTAAAAGAAAACCAAAGCTTAAAAACAAAGATATCATGATTCTCGCATTTCATAGTCTTTTTCCTAGAAGTTCTCACAGATTGTTCATACAAAGTAAATACAGCAAACTCGAGTATTTTTTACTTTTATTTATATTACCTGTACCTACTTTCAAGTCGTGACTATGTGAGGTCCAAACGTTGAGAGTCGGAGTATATTTTATGTAGTCAGACGTGTCTATCTTCATCTTCTATCTGTCACATTAATCTAATCTCTTAGCATCTCTTAATATAATAACTTTAATTTATGATGGCTTTTTTTAAACTAGCGTTTCTAATATTCCTGTTTACAGCGAGTGAAAGTTGTGATTTAGGTATGTTCAGTCATAGAAACTAACCATAATTCTTGGCTTCATTTGTCATTATAGAAATATTTAAATGGCAATAATAAGCAAACTGTTGTTATGGTCATTTACGAGTAATTTATCTTTTATTGAAGCAGCTATATCGGGTGTTTACCAAATCACTTTACGGTTGCCATTTTTTTTTTGTGTTTTAACCGAGGATTAAGAAACGAATTGCGTAGTAAGTTATATATATATATATATATATATATATATATATATATATATATATATATATATATATATATATGTTGTTGCGTAGTGTTTTACGAATGGGGACATGTGATTCAGTATTAAGCCGGGAATACATCCGTTCGTTCATTTGGTTTCCTGTGGAAGTTTGCAGACCTTTCGCCAAAATCTCATTTGGCATCTTTGGCAGTTGATCTACAACCACCAAGCACAGAAGATGCCAAATGAGATTTTGGCGAAACGTCTGCAAACTTCCACAGGAAACCAAACGAACGAACGGATGTATTCCCGGATTAATACTGAATCATATATATATATATATATATATATATATATATATATATATATATATATATATACATATATATATATATATACATATATATATATATATATATATATATATATATATATATATATATATATATATATATATATATATATATATATAGCACATGCAGTGCCGATATAGAGTGTTAATAAACATTACTCTCGTATTAAAAAGTGCAAAGACCAAGACAATGGAGAATATTTGGGAAAATGACGACTGCTTTGTCCTCATTTGGGACTTATCAGGCCATTGCATCTGGCGCAATCCATCATCTCATAGTCGTGCTCTAGCCACTATCTAGAACATCTTCCCTAGAGCTTCGAATCTAGAAAATATCGTCGCCCCTCCAAAGAGAGTGGCTGGATCCGCCCCTGTGCTTATTTTTAGTTATAGTTTTCACTAATTTTCCCATATTTTACCACGGTATGGACGCTTTCATCTAGTTTTAAAATCACTTTTTTAAATTTAAATTAGGTCATCTGTGGAGCAAATAGAGAATTTTCGGGTATACTAAATGCAAAATGCATTTGAGCAAAAACAAAATATCTGACGGCATCCATCTTTTGCATAAGTAATCTACATGCTATTAACTGTCATTTGTTTACCGGTCTTATCAAGTTTTCTCAGTTAAAATGGGCCGATTTACTTATATAATAATTAAAAGTTTTTTTAATTTCCCACACCTTTTCTCACTGAAGTTATATGATTGCTTTATTAATTTTCAGTAGACAAATGACGAAAAAATGACACCGATCATGTGGTATAGGGAGTTTCACTAGATTAGTATTTTATTTTTGTGTGCTGTACTAGACCCTTTTTAATCTCTTATGTTATTTATTTAATGTCTTTAATTGGAATAATTTTAAATAAAATTGCAAAGAAAATTTTAAGTTCGGTCCTGATTTTATACCAACGTGATACCAACTGAATAAAGTTATAAAAACTAGAACCAGTCAGGCCAGTCTCCAATATCATACGTCATTTCTAAGTTTATTTAACACTTTGATTATATATTGATGGATAATTGTCTCGTTTGAAGAATATTCCGATAATACAAAAAATTCTATAAGTACAGTTATTCCATTATGAGTTGAGTAGCCTTTACTATCTATCAATAAGACTTAATACACTAAATCTTATTGCATTATTTATGTATGTTCAGTTCATGTATTTATTTTATGCAGTTGATTTTTCATATTAACAATAGCACAATTTATATGAAACTAAATATTAAAACAGTACGTTTAATATGTATATAACATGAAATTTCTATTGTGGGATTATTAAAATGTAAATATCGATACAATAGCGAGCCAATTTTCAGGCAATTCAGTATAATGCTTTAAAAGTTATTAAAACCCTTTTGTGTAACATAAAGCTCTTTAAATACTGAATAGGGATGCGATAACTATTGGACTTGTTGTCCAAACAATGGCTTTCTCTGCAGAGTTAATAAATGCTAAATTTGTCCAACCATTTTACTATTTTGCCGCTTCATTTTTTTCACAGAATATTTACGCTTAATTAAAATAAAAACATCGTGCTGATGCTGCCGGCGGGTTTTTAATACCGACTGATTAAAAGTCCGCAAAGTTCAAAAATATTGGATTTACTTTTTAATGGCGAATAAACTCGGTCACATTTTCCGCAAGTTTATCCTGGTGTTAGTAGATAATGGTAAAACTGGCTGATGAATATGCAAATGTTTGATTTTTTTTGCCTTAACTCATACAAATTTTTATAGATATGATTTTATTTATATCCATGGAAATAATCCCGTTTTCACATTTAAATACTAAAGAAAAAAAATTAAAATAATCTGGAAATATTGTTTTAAAAAGTAAAAAATAAATAGACGATATTCTTTCTTATCTACTTACAGCTTTAATAAAATTAATTCTAGGTGGACTAGTATTTTTTATATCATTTATTGTCTACATATCTTTAAATTTTTCCATAAATAGCAGGTAGTTCGAAAAGTTCCGAGACTATCATATAAAAATAGAATTTTTGGCGAAATTTCACTTTATTCATCATAGTCTCTTAACATTTCTATGTATTTTTATAGAATGATTGTCTAACCCTTCAAAATACGCTTCACCCTTTTCATTGGAACCATATATCTTTCAGGAAAGCATTTTTTTGAGGTTTGCGAACAGGTAACAGTCGCTAGGACCAAATCTCGCAATTCTAAGTTCAATTCGTGCAGTTTTGCCCTCATTGATATTGAGATTTTAGCATTTTTGAAACCATTCTTGAGTTTTAACGGTATTTTTTCTCATTTAATAATTTTATCAATGTACGAAACACGCTTTTTTGAGTGTTTTGAAAATACGAAAAGATGCGTCACTAAAACTTCAATATTTCGATAACTTATGGTCATCAAATTTTGATACGCATTGTTTGAAGGTTACTAGAGTCGCCATCTATGTGCCAGCATCGGAACTTTTCAAACCCCCTGATATTAAATTGAGGGCCGACTTCCATAAGCAAATTAGTAATGTATAATTATCAACTAAATGAAATATTTAACATACTTGTTTTTTGTTCTTTTAGTTTTATTTATTTTTAAAAAGCGAGAAGCTTAATAATAATTTCAGTTGAGTTTGTGGCCAGTTTAGATAAGAAATGTTGGATATGATTATTAGGTTAAGTTCAAGGTTTCTAATTAACATTTTTCAATTTTGAAAATATTGTTATTCTTTGTCAATCAATTTGAAACAGAAAGGCATGGGTCTAATAACTAATTTATTAATAATTTTATAGATGTATGAGAACTATTGTGAATTCATTAAAAACTGTCTTGAAATAATCATAAGCGACAAAGTGATATTCTTTGTCAGAAGCCCCGATTATTGGGTGTCGTGGTAAACTCATGCCCATGTGACAAGATCCGACTTTTTTACTGGTTAGAGCTGAAATCGACTGAAGCAACAAGCACAAAAATCTATCTGAGCGAAATTCGCGGAATGAACCTATTTTTCACTAGTGTAGCAAGCACAGTGAAAGAAGAGGAAGAAGGTTGTGGATGATGGTTTATGCTTTTGCCAATATAATCCTGAAAAAACCCTCAGCGATCCGATAAATGTCAAAGTCACGTCATTGACAAGGATTCTTAAAATTTCTTATTTTTTCATATTTTTAATTCTGAAAAACAAAATATTTTGGAATTGTTTATATTTCCGCGAATAACGATAAATTTAACTTCGTTTCTACTGTAATGGTTTCATGGGAATATCCACTTTTTTAGGACACGTTCGACCAGCGTGTTGTAAATTTCAATTTTAAATTGAAACTGGTATTTTGGTTAATTTATTATCTATTTTAAAATATTTTATTATTTTGTAGTGAGTATTTGAAAACTGTTTAATCAAAAGACAACTTTTTAAAATGATGATGAAATATTTTACGGGTTTTCTTGAATAAGAGAATGCCGTAGATATCTTGCACCAAAAAAGCAGTTTTCATGCACTTTTCCCTACTGGAAAACTTCAATCAAAATATTACGTCTTATGTTATTTTAGAATAGTAGAGAAATAACAATTGGCTTTTATCTTGGATGATGGCCCCGATTGAATCAGGTTTTTGGCTTTAATACTGTACATTTTCGGTGACAATTTATCGTCTAAATTGATAAATCAATTGTAATAGTAATTCAGATTGTATATTCGGCTTTTCAGAAAAAATATTAATTTTTCTTCTCGATCCCACACAATAACATAATATGTACCTATCTTAGTGTGTCAGTCACATAAATCAATACTTCAATACTTTTACTATATTGAACGTCCGCTAACTTAAATCAGCTGTTTATTACTATTTTCGACGTTTGAAATCGCGATATCTAAGGAATGATGATTTGTAGGAGAAAAAGTATAACAACAATTTTTTTAGAGAATTGCATAATCTATAACTTTTCTTTAGTCTATTTTTAAGATTACACCTATCGTTTAGGAGAAAGATACGAAAAACCGATATTTTGGATCTATGACCTTGAATAAAATTTTTAATAGATGTAGGATTGGTGGAGACATTTGATATTTTATTTTTATTATTGTATTTAAAACCTTTACCAATTTGCAGCTTTATTCGAATTTTTGCGAAGTAAAATGTCTATTATGGAATAAAAATTATAAGAATTATTTTAACATGAATGTATAAGTTTGATAATCATTTATGTTTCATTTTTAGAAGGCACCATGTCAACTTGGACAACTAGGATCCAATTGCAAGTGCCATCCAGCGATACCTTCGAAACTAATACAATTCCAATACGAAGTAGAATATTTCAAGGCGATTCACCAAGTCCATTGTGGTTCTGCCTTGCAATGAACCCACTGTCACGCCGTTTGAACTCCACAAGATAAGACTTTAGTATTAGAAATAACAATGAAGAGGTAGTAAGATTAAATCATCTATACATGGATGATCTTAAACTGATGGCTGCTACCAGAAACGAGCTGGAGCAAATGCTCAAAATTGTAGAAGAGTTCTCCGAGGATATCGGAATGCAGTTTGGACGACAAGTGCTGTATTTCGAACATCGTTAAAGGGAACATACAACCCGGAGCATTTGAGAAGCAGAACGGTGAAACTATAGCTGTAATGGAAGCAGAACAAACATACAAATACCTAGGTATGAAACAGGCTAAACGAATTGATCATCGTAATATGAAGGCCGAATTGACATCAGGCGCTCAACACGTACGCATGCTCTGTACTTGGCTACTCTTTTGGAATTGTAAAATGAAGTAGGACGAACATCGAAAACCAGCAAAGGAAAATAAGAACACTCCAAACAAAAGCACACAAATACCATCCTCGGAGTGCTACTGAACGTACAATACTTCTAAGAGACCAAGGAGGAAGAGGATTGATCGATATTGGTAAGTAGCTCGATCAACAAATAATAAACTTGCGTTTTTATTTCCACAGGTGAGCGGACTCTACAGTTGAGGGAACGGGATATTGCTTCTCACCACCGAACAGACCAAGAGAAGTTACAAGCCTGGCTACAGAAACCACTTCATGGACGGCATCCAAATGAGGCCATCCGGGACAATGTTGACAACAGCATCGAACTACTGGTTAACTTCAGGACAGATGTTTCCGGTAACGGAGGGCTTCTTCTATTTAGGGCCAGGTTACTCCTATGAAGAACTATTGAAAGTTCATCATCAGCGATCCCTCAATAGAAAATGACCAATGCAAATATGGCTGTAAAAGATTAGAGACAATCCAGCACATAACTGGATGATGCCAAGCATTTGCCGAAACCCAGTATAAGGAAAGACCCGACTCAGCCGCTATTCCACCAAGAGTTAGCAGATAAGTTAAAACTATTGCAGGTAGGGAAAGTGCCTTACTACAAATACAATCTGAAGCCTATTCTTGAAAACAACCAGTTCAAGTAATATTGGGACCGAACTAGTCTCAAAGTTAAATCATTCTCATAAATCTGGCTATAAATATTTTAAACATGTATTTAAAGTAATTCGGGTTCATCACAAACAATAAAAATTGAAAAATGCCAAAATGTGACGACTAAATTTACTAACATTTTCACTAAATATTTACATCCATTTTGGGCTTTTAAATAAAACTGACGTTTTATAATCACAAAATATTATTTGATTAAAATCAGATTGTAGTATATTTTATTTAAAGTGACATTATATTTAAATAATGTATTTTGATACGTCGGGATTAACATAGACATGTATTATTTAGCTCCGTATTATTAACGAAAGAATAATTAAAACAAACATTACTTGTTTTATTTAATAATGATATTAATGGGATTAAAATCAAATATTAACCGCTGAAGTGTATATTGTTTTTGAAAAATAATTATTTACTCACTAAAGAAATTTGACTAAATTTGATCCCATTGTTATGAAAGATACACTGTAAAAAGGAAAGCAATAAGTTTAATATAAATGTGCTAGAAGCAAATTTCATAAAAATTTATTAAATGCATTTAAGGCAGTGCATTAAATTTAATAATTTATTAAATTAATTTAATCCATTAAATTTAATGTAATCATACATAAACTTTAAAGTCTGATCATTACTTTTTAAGGTGACTATGTACAGGGTGAGTCAACGATTGGATGAAGTAGGTTTGTGCCTTTTCGGTGAAATTAAAAAAGAAACTATATTTATTGTTTGATACAGTTTATTTTTAGGCAGATTTTAAAAATATTTAGGACTCTACAGGGTGAGCCAAAAAACTAGGACAGCATAATGTTGTATTTTTTTAAATAGAACGCCCTATATACGAATCGTATTTTCGATTTAGCTTATAATTATAAATCTTTTTTATTAAGGGTTTACTATAACAAAACTTTATAGTTTCTGAGATAATTAAGTTTAAAGAAAAAAAGTCACATTTTCAAGCATCAATTCAATCCTAAATAACGTTTTCAATTTTGTGACAAATATATCCAAATTTGGAATTTAGCAAGGCCAAGGACAAGTTAACATAATTTTTACCTAATATATGCAATAAAAGCTACAGGGTGTTGAACACATCGGCTCAAATTTGAACAAGTTTAAATGAATAAATATCTTTTTTTTTAAATGGTACACCCTGTATATTTTCATGTTATTTAATAGAGTAATAAAAACCCTAAAAGTTTTGTTCGATATATCCTATACCTATTTATAATAGTTTTTGAGATATTTCAGTTTTTCTTATTTTCCATACTTTTTTACAGAAATAGTCTTCATTATCATAGTAGCCATGTAAAATAATAAAAAGAAACTACAGAAACAAACAGAATGTGGTTAAATATGATGAAATACATTATTCGTTATATTAAAACGGCAATAGTTTAATTAAACATAATGTGAAAAAATTAACACAACAATAACGACAAGGCAAATACATATTTACTTTTATACTAAATTGAAACAAAAAAATTACCTATTAAATACTGAGATTAATTATTTCTTTTTAATAAGTGTTCGAATAAACGACCCTCTTGTGCAATGCACAAATTTAGTTTTTTTTGCAAATTTTCTCGGACCCTGGACAAAATTAGTGGCGTTATTGTTCTACAGGTATCCCTAATCCTGTTTCGCATATCTTCCACTGTTGTTGGTGGATTAACATACACCTTATTTTTAATATAACCCCATAGGAAGAAATCTAATGGGGTGATGTCGCAAGATCTTGGTGGCCACTCAATGAAACCCCCACGTCCAATCCATTTTTGCGGATATCGTTGGTCCAAAAACGCACGAACTTCACGATGGTAATGCGGAGGCGCACCATCGTGCTGGAACCACATACTGTCGAGCTCATCCCTATCGAGACCTTGAAGCAGTTGGGGTGGTTCCTCTTGTAGAAAGTTCAGGTAACTATGGCCATTTAGTGGTTCATTAAAAAAGTGGGGTCCAATAATTCGATTATGATGAATACCACACCAAACATTTAATGACCAGTGGTTTTGATGTTGCACCTCTCTAATCCAAAATGGGTTTTCTGTGGCATAATAATGCATGTTGCGTCTATTTACGGCACCGTTACTTCTAAAAGTAGCTTCATCACTAAACATTACCTTGCATAATAAATTTGGATTTAATTGAATTTCCGCATTTATTGTACGACAAAAGTTTACACGACTTTCAAAATCCTGTCCATGCAATTCTTGGTGTAATTCCATGTGATATGGATGATACCTATATTTCTTGGTAGTACGATTAGCGGTGGATTGTGATGTTTCACATAATGCTGCTAACTGACGGCTACCAATATAAGGATTTTCCTGAACATTTAACAATACTTGTAGTTTTTTTTCTTCATTAGTTACTGGTTTGTTGACCACTTTACGTTTTGGATAATCAACAGTACCAGAAGAATCAAATCTTTGTTTTGAAAAGTATGGGTATTAGGCTGGCGTCGATCAGGATACTTCATTTTGTAAATTCTTTGAGCAAGAAGGCAATTTTTTTGAGCCTCTCCTATTGTATAAATCATATCTATTAACTCATTCTTTGGAAAAAAAAAATGGTGTACCATTTAAAAAAAAAGATATTTATTCATTTAAACTTGTTCAAATTTGAGCCGATGTGTTCAACACCCTGTAGCTTTTATTGCAAATATTAGGTAAAAATTATGTTAACTTGTCCTTGGCCTTGCTAAATTCCAAATTTGAATATATTTGTCACAAAATTGAAAACGTTATTTAGGATTGAATTGATGCTTGAAAATGTGACTTTTTTTCTTTAAACTTAATTATCTCAGAAACTATAAAGTTTTGTTATAGTAAACCCTTAATAAAAAAGATTTATAATTATAAGCTAAATCGAAAATACGATTCGTATATAGGGCGTTCTATTTAAAAAAATACAACATTATGCTGTCCTAGTTTTTTGGCTCACCCTGTAGAGTCCTAAATATTTTTAAAATCTGCCTAAAAATAAACTGTATCAAACAATAAATATAGTTTCTTTGTTAATTTCACCGAAAAGGCACAAACCTACTTCATCCAATCGTTGACTCACCCTGTACATTAAATATACAGCCAGTGTTCATTGAATTTGAGATATGTTATCACTTATTTAATGCACCAATATTAATATGAGTTCAAAAAATTCTGAAAATACCAGGAAAAGGTCGATATTTTTCCCAAAAGTAGTGTCCGCAATCTAACCGGTCTCGAAATCATTGGTCCCTATCAGTACGGGGCAGACATGTACACCTCACTATAAGAAGATTGAGTCCTTTAAGTAACTTATATCATACTAAACAAAGAGTTCAATACAAGTTGCGCCATCTACTGGAATCGTATGCAATGTATATTAAATAATAATGTAAATTCCTTGTATATGTGAATTAATTTAGTGTACAGAAGTTGAAAAATCTTTTCAGTTACTTTATTGAAATTTAAGATATCATTTAATCAAATTTAACTGATATTTGAATGAATTGCTTTAAATTCAAAATAATTGTAAATTATTCACGATTTTTGGTACAAAATCATGAAATTAATGGAAATTAAATTTGCATTAACTTAAAGGTTATTTTTAACAGTGTAGTTCTAGTATTAGTTTTGTGGGCTTATAATATTGAGTTAATTTAAATTATATTGCGCATCTTATCTTTACATCGGAGAGGTAATAGTAAAAACCTGCAGAAAAGCAGTAAGAGGAAGAGCTATCACCTAAATATATATATATATATATATATATATATATATATATATATATATATATATATATATATATATATATATATATATAATTTTTCAGTATATCCTATTTGGCAATAAAGAAACGATTTTTTGATATTTGCGTTTTTAAGTTTTAAAACTTAGTTGACTTACAGTTAAACTGGTTAATTTAAACCATATATTGTTATTTTAGATTATGTTAGTAAACAAGGGGCGTAGTCTTTATGCTACTTATCCTATGCATGTTCTCTGCCTGAAATTAAAATTTAGGTTCTCTCAATTTAGAAACTCAATATGCGGATTTCTTTTCAAATATCTTTTGATTGACAATATTTTTATACTTACCTATTCGTTCTAAGTTTATAATATTTTATATTTTGACAAATATTCTTCTCTGGATGCTGCAGGGATTAGAGCTTTTTGAGTGATATTTTCCATAATATCTCAACATGTACTGAGAAGTAAGTATATTTACAATAATTTCACGTATGTCTTCTTGGAGCTCCTGAAATGTGTTCGGTTTGTTGGAGTAAAATTTATTATTAGGAAATCGTGAGAGAAAAAAATTAGGAGCACTAAAATCAGGTAGTCTTGGAGGACACAAGGTAAATATTAAGAAAATATTTGCCTTAACAAGGCCACTGTTGTTATGGGGACCTTGTTTATTAGAACACAAGTCTTGCAGGTTCAGTATTTTCATTTGAAGGAAACGCTTCCAATCACATATTCATATCAAACACCGCGACAAAATTATGACTTGACGAGGATGTAATGGTTGTTACTAGATAAAATAAAGGTTTTTTTGGAAAATAGTCTTCATCATGCATTACCAACTCTTTAAAAAAATTCCCTAATATTACATTGCTATACTCACAACCTTTTTGGTGGTGTATTCTGCTGCTGAGATTTGTATTGTTTTAAATGAAAGTCTATTTTGAATATGGTACGTAAAAATGGTTCGACGATTACGTAACCTTGAGGATGACGTCTGATCAAATGTGTTTCTCTACACTTTTTCGAACTCCCTCGATATTTCCTGCTATGCGATCAATACTGAGCACGACTAGACCTTGGAAAATCTTTGACACCACCAGTTTTTTAAATTTATTCAGTAATCAATTATTGAGCATATTACTGTTATCAAAATCTTTACGAAAAAATCGACGGTAATCGACATGTTATTATCATAAACAGTGTTAACAATATAAATCCGTTGTTGAGTTGTAACATTTTATGACTAATTTATTATATGCATTTTATAACCTGTGAATCGTGTCTTCCGGAAATCCTTAGGAATGGCGGAAAATTTGAATCAGTTAGCTTTATATTGCCTACCTTCTATCGTGTAGAATTTTTTCTTAGGAGTTGAAAGATCGGCGTTTTAAAGATAAAAATATCTGGTTAAAAATTTTTAAATCAGAATCTGTAGCCAACTGTAAATCTGTTTATTGTGATTTCATAAAAAACGAATCAAAGCCGTTTTTTTAGAGCCATTTGCAGACGCGATATCAAGATCTAATAAATTAATAATTGCTTCGCAGTAACGAAAGTTTTTAAACAGGGTTAGGCAATAATATGAAATAAAATATTGCTTCAAATTTTATTGAGCAGTAGGTTTTCATAACTGATGAAGATAAGATAATAAAAGAAACAATTATAAAATGATTTTATAGTCTTTATAAGATGATTTTATGGTTTTGATATCGTAAAGTTAGCAGTATACTGCTTCGCAATTACCATAGAAGTCAAATTTTTAATAGGGCTTAAGTTGCTATAAAAATAAAATTTTTATTTGTTTCCGAAGTTATTATAAATATGAAATTTTTGTAGGGACTTGACTTTTGGTTGTTGGCTAAATAAAATACCAAGTAAGCTAACTTCACTTCCATTTTCGTATTTTATGTCCTCCACATATTTTGACAAAATGGTTAAAATTTTGGTATCTAGTAAAGCAAGACCGTAGTTTCCTGTAGTATACTCTCAGAAACAATTGCGTTTGATTTCTTTCTTTCGAAATTTAACCGCTTTAAAAAGTAGAAAAATCACAACTTTATCGTTTCTTACAACTAGAATATTTCGCCGTGGTCTCCACTATAACACAGAAATAATGTTATCTTCAGGTTAGAACTGGAGTTAGACCTTCTAAAGATCACTGAAACCTACTGACTGTTTTAGTTCTACTGTAGTTTTAACCATGAAAGTGAATATCTAGTTTATCTATACTTTTTCTAAAGGGTGTTTTTTATAGAGGTATAGAACTTTAAGTTGGCAACACTTTTTTAACTGGCGGCCATTTTGTCAGCTTTCAAGTGATTTATGTTTAGTTTGGTTTGGCATTTCAACATGAATAGACTGACGCCTGAACAACGCTTCCAAATTGTGCAAATTTATTTTGAAAATCATGGTTCTGTTCAAAATACGTATCACGCACTACGTTCATTTTACGGTCAACATAATCGTCCATCAGAGCAATTAATTCGATTAACTATGGAACGTTTTCGCACCACGTTTACTCTAAATAATAATACGCATCCACAGAGACGTCGTACAGTGCGTACAGAAGAAGTCATTGCTGCTGTAGAGCATAGCGTAGAGGAAGACCCGAATCAGTCTATCCGCCATCGTGCACAGGAATTGGATATGTGTCCATTCACTTTATGGAAGATTTTGCGGAAAGATCTTGGTTTGCGTGCTTAGAAAACCCAACTCGTGCAAGAACTAAAGTCACACAATCACCTAGCAAGGCGTAGATTCGGTAAATGGGCCCAAAACAAGATTGCCGTTGATCCCGATTTTCATAAGCGAATTTTGTTTAGCGATGAAGCTCACTTTTGTTTGAATGGATACGTCAATAAACAAAACTGCCGTATTTGGAGTGATGATAATCCTCAAGTGTAAGTTGAGACACCGTTACATCCAGAAAAACTGACTGTTTGGTGTGCTTTATGGGCTGGTGGAATCATTGGTCCGTACTTCTTTAAAAACGATGCTGGTCAGAACGTTACAGTCAATGGTGACCGCTATAGAGCCATGATTACTGACTTTTTCGTTCATCAATTGAACAACCATGATGTGCAGGAGCTGTGGTTTCAACAAGACGGCGCAACATGTCATACAGCTCGTGCCATAATTGATTTATTGAAGGAAACGTTTGGTAACCGCATAGTTTCACGTGTCGGACCCGTGAATTGACCTCCAAGATCGTGCGACTTAACGCCGCTAGACTATTTTCTGTGGGATATGTGAAGTCGCTAGTCTACGCCGATTAGCCCGAAACGATTGATCACTTGGAGGACAACATTCGCCACGTTATTGCCGATATACGGCCACAAATGTTGGAAAAAGTCATCGAAAATTGGACCTCCAGATTAGACTACGTCCGAGCCAGCCGTGGCGGTCATATGCCAGAAGTCATATTTAAATTATAATGCCAGAAGGTTATCTTTCGAATAAAGTAAATTTCATGTCAATTTAAAAAATTCATCTTTGTTTTTTTTTTTCATTTAAAAGTTCTATATCTCTATAAAAAACACCCTTTATTAACAATTACCCACTGAATTGTTAAAATAAGTTGAATTGTTTGTGTGTATGCTATTTATGGATTTATGGCAAGACTCGTGTCGTGGTATTCTCAAATAGGCTCAATAAGTGAAATTCGTTGGGATATTGTCACCTTCGAGGCCATCTTCATGAGATTAGCATCATGGATAAAAAGACTGCAGATAGTGTCGAGTAGGATGAAATTGTCCCTATTCTTAGGGGTGCTCAGTACTCAATGGGTTGAGGCAGAGATGTTTGAGAGATACAATATTGTCATCCGTATTCAGGCAAGTTTTAGCTACCACTATTAATCGTTTATTCATTAAAGTGAAATTCGTGTTACGGTTTGACCAGAGTTAGGATTCTATAAAAAAGGAAAGAGACTGTAAAAATAAGGATCTTGTATCTTTGTAGTTTCTCGCATGCGATAAGGAAAAGGAATATCACATAATACATCTACAGCACGATCTGGTAATAAGAATATGTCATAATGCGATGCAGAGACATCGCATTGTGGCACAGCATTAGCAGAAAAGTTTTTTTAAATTATATTGTACTATAATTAATGAAACCAATGTTAAAAAAGTTTTAAAAACTTGCTGTTTTGCAAGACAAATAGCTTCTATTAAAGTTAATTTTATTGAAAATTATTGATTAGAAGTATATTTAGGATTCTGTATTTTCGTAGAATAATTATTTTAATTATTTTTAAAATTCTTTCATAAAAAAAAATCTTTTTTACATTTAACAAGTCATTTAATTAACTGGAACCAGAGATTTCTCGCAGTTATAATATATAAAATCACCTTCTAATAACATTAAAACTACTTATAATCGCATCAACTAAATGTATTTTTATTCTTCTTCTTTGGTAATCTGCAGTTAACTACCAACCTATAAATAAAAGTAAATGGAACCATGCTTCCGCAATTTATGGAGTGTATTATAGTTGTATTGTCCACAGCTTACAATGAACTTGGGTGTATTACACAATGGGTAAGTATTTGTAAAATTTTTACGTGTTAAAGAATATACATGTAGGTATAAAACCCGTTTTAAAACTTGCCGCTTACAATACGTATACATGACAATTGACAATAAAAATGTCGGGTTCTTTTATTTAAATTTACCGAGTTTGGCTTGCCATAGCTTTCTACCTGTTCCCGTAGAGGAACGATAGTCTGTGTTTTGTTATGTAAATTCAAGTTGTAAAAATCATTATAATCAAATTGTTTTTCAAATCAACAATCTCGAAATTTTTAAAAAATTCTAATCTTCATTTTCAATTTTCTTAAAGTGGCCTTATTAAAATGTTTGTAAGAAATTTAACTTTAGAGTTACTGATATCTTCTTATTTTGTATATACCGATCTGTATTTACAACACATGTTGCTGAGGCCGTGTTTCATGCCTTGCTAATTTTTGATGTCTCTATGTTCCAGTACTTGTTTATATCACGTTTTCTACAATACCATGGTAAATCGTTACAATATTCATTAATATTTTAATCTTAAATCTCTACTGTATCTTGAATGTTGTTCTATTTGGTGTAGCCTCTCAACTATATGCTAGATGGCCATATGGCTTTAAATGCTCGTAAAACCAGAGTTTACTATGTAGATACAAAGTTGTTTTCTTCCAATTAATCAATACATTTTTGTATATTATATGGTTTCTGTCTTTTCTTATTGACATAAGCCATCCAGTGTAGCTTTGCGTTCAATGTGATATCCAAATATTATACTCTAAGGACGGAATGTGTTGATGAAGTTGCCGCCATCACTTCGACAAGTTGTTGAATTGGTTGACTGCAGTTTAAATTGATTCACTGTCATTGCATGTTATTAGAAAAATAGTCGTGTCTTCAGTGAAAGTAGTAATATCACTTAAGTGTAAAATAGGTAAAGCCTAGTACACTACCCAGTGGCATTCTCCTTTCAATTTAATTTTTTAATATGAGTCATTGATTTTCCCTTTCATTTAAAACTTTCTCTATGACCATCGTGATTCTGGGAACATGGTTTTGGAGGACTTTCGAGAAATAAACAAAGCGGTACGTTGTCCTTGAAGTTGATTGATGCATTATTTCTGCAATTTATTTCTGTTTAAACAATAAATAAAAATAATTAATTATCCTCGTATAGTTTGTAAGATTCTTCCTACAACCATTAAACTAAATCACTTTTAATCTCTTAAACTGCACCTTTGATGTTTAAAACTCCTACAAAATATTACATTTTTGTTTTGCTGAAAATGCAAGTTTTAAAAGGTCACTTTATTTATGTCTACTTTTAAAAACTTGTGTACTGACCTACTTTTTAATATATGATATTTTATGAAAGTATATGATTTATTTTATGAAGTTTTCCGTTAAAATTTTACTACTACCGCATTAATTTTTACGATGTGAACTGAACCGGTGTTTACTGAAAAGGTGAATTATGCAGATATGATTATTTATGTGAATTTCCTATTTGCAATTAACAGTATTTATAAAATTTATTTAAAAAGGTTTCTGGTAGTATATAGCATGTTAAAAAAGTATTAGCTTTACACTGGTAATAGTTGCCTTTTGATCTAGGTATCGTTGATATTTTCTTTTAAAAGATTAAAATAAGTTGACATAATTTTTTCCCCAAAAGAAAAAGAATATGTGTAGTCCGATTCATTTAATATAAACCGAAAAGTCTTAAATCTAGCATTCATGGTTAAACTTTCCAGTTGTTTTATTAATGAAATTATCTTAATTCGTATATACTTAGATCAAGAAATAAATCGATAAAATTGATAAGAACGATGACTTCTTGAAATTAAATATGAGCTTGAATTTTTAGCGATCAAGAAGTGGGCAAGAAAGGGATATTGTTAATCTTACACTGTATAAACACTAGTTTGCTTATTATTTTGTTATTGACAATTATAAGGGTTTTACTGACTAAATTAGTGTTTGCATTATTCCACGTCCCTTCAATGATTTCCATCAGGAAAAAATGATTTCTGTTCGCCTTCAAAACAGGCTTCAATATTATCTTTTAATTAGTTGTCGACTACAAAATGACATTTCCTAAGATACTTCAGTCTGACAGATCCAAATCTGCAGACTCCTCTTGCACTTGTGAAAGATGGTTTGGACTTTGAGTGCTTGGTGAATTCGTCCATTGTCCTTAAGATGGGGAAAATTCTGGTGACATAAACTAGGACACTGTTGATAAATAGCTGGGCTGACTTTGTTGATACATTAAGGCGCGTTTTTATATAAGCACGAGCGGTAACAAGGCCGAACGAGTACCTCGCCTTTGCTTCGTTTGTGTTTTTTAAATTACGAACAGAATTGGCCAAGGCAACTAACGGAATGGCGATCCAGGAAATTCGGATGATGATGGTTTGATAGTGGCCATATTACACTGAATTTCTTATTTTGACTATCATTAAACAAGAAAAAATAAAACGCTGATGGACAACATCCATTTATCGGAATAGCTTGGTTATCGGAGATTAATCATTTTCAAATAACATTACAGACAAGGAAAAAATGCCTTTTTCGAAATTTTATCAGATTATTTTCTGACTGCAATATATTCTTAAAAAAATATACTTATCGTCTTTGTTAAGAAGGTTATAATAAAGTTTGTTCTCCTTTTTTTTTCATAAAATAAATAGTTTTTCATACTCTTTGATCTTCTTTACTCCGTTATGAATGTACAAATAATAATTGTTACAAGTATTTGTAATGTGAAAAGATAAAATAAAAAAATAAAACTTTGGAAAGAAGTAAGCGAGGTGAGATAGTTGAAAACCCAGAAAAGCCGAACATATCAAAACAAATTGTTCTTTAAAGTACCGACACCCATCGAATGACATTCGAATAGCCTCAGTTGTATCGCCAGAGGCAATTTGTCTCCTATCGATGACAAGTCTTTATACATATGTGTGTTCGTTAGGCCTCGCCTTGCCTCGTTTCTCTTCGTGCTCAGATAAATATGCCCCTAGTAGGGAATTGAAGTTACTGTATTCTTGGTCCTACAATACAAAGGCTATGAGTTTTAGAGTTAAGTGCGAGCTTAGATGGACTTTCAACACCTGTTACTACCTTAGAGAAGAAGCCGGGGCCCGAGTTCAAAGATTCCAAATGCTGTTGAGAAAGCTGTCTAAGCGGTTTTTGTTCGGGAGTGGATACTTTTGGAACTTACCTTTCTGAAATATTACTTATGCCTAATTTATCATGTAGAACTGTTAAGATACTTCTCTCAAATATATTTAAAGCTGAAGCAATATTAGACACTTTTCTGTAAATATTAAGAGTTGTTGAATCTGAAGGCCTTTTATTTCCGGGATTACCGATCCCCATCAAAACTGTTTAAATCAATATTTTACTTTAAAATATGATGAAATATCGTCCCTATATACAATAATCCTAGGTTTGTGAATATTTTTGCGACAATTATGTACGTTTGTGAAAAATATTATTACATCACGATGTTTCAATTTCATACAACTCATTTTTTTCCGCAAAACACTCCATTAAATCCAAAAAAATGAACAGACTGAAATTAAATTTGACAGAAAAGTTGCAAAACAGTGACGTTACTAGGCAACGCACATTTAGTTATTGCTATGAGATATATTTTCTTGTCGTCGTCTCTGTGAACATTTGTCAAAGTTACGGTTTTTCTTTGGAAGTTAAAATTTTTTAAAAGACATATGTACAGTAATCTACCGAATAATAAACAAACTTTTTAAAGTCGTTATAGTTTAACACTGGCCTCTGAAATAGTATTTTAAAAGTTATGGCAGAACTCGGAACCGTTTTATTCTTTAGAAATAAAAGCATTTTGTGAAGCTGATGAAAGTTTTCGAAAGTTTAGAAATCGATTTAGCCGCAGTTCAAAGATGCATGAAAGTTGAGATAGGCATCCGGCGAAAAATTGCTCTCTAGGGAACAATAAGTGTTTATAATTCAGGGAAAATAATTGTTTTATTTAACAGCTTATAAAATTGAACAGATACAATTTTTATTTGGTAAAATATCAGGAAATTCGTAATTTGAGATATAAATAATCACGCATTTTATTAAATGATACTAATGAACTACTTTGAAGTGTTTTCCAAAGCTTATATGTATACAGGATGTCCGAAAAAATGTGGGAAATCTCTCGCATATGAAAAAGATACGTGAAAAGAATACTATGAGTTCATATAAACTTTTTTCGCATTGGCCTTCTTTTCGAAGATGGGCTCCCGAAGAACTGCAATAGAATCAAGTTTTTTACACATAATTATTGAACTACCAGGTATATTTAAATTTTTTAAATATGATGTATATCAGGTAAAGAATCAATGTGTCAGCGATGTGAAAGTTGACAAGTTATATAACCCAAGATATTTATTTCTTTCATACTTAGCAACATTTCCAACAACAGTACTTTGTTTTTAGTGTCGATGAAATATAACGCACATTTTTTGTGAACCTAGGTCGAACTGCAATTCACAAAATTGACGTTTTTAACTAAACTCTAATTATGGATCGAATTTTTTTCATCATAAGGTTGAAGGTTGAACAATTGATAGGATGATGATTGATGTATCTTTTGTCGAAATACATGATGTAAACAAAATGATGCCAAATATATGATGTAAATAAAATGACGTTTTTTTCGAAAACGGTTAGGATTAGTGACATGAATGAAGAGTACTTAACTTTTAGTCAATAGCGAAAAGTATATAAAAAACGTTGTCCAAAATTCTTATCATACAGGGCGTAAAAATGAGGTCATGAATGTCACAGCAAGTCCGTCCCTGCAGCTGTGAGTAATTCACAACACTTTCTTGGATAGTAATTTGAAGGGTCTTACCTGGTATACATCATATTAAAAAAAAATCGAAATATATATGGTAGTTCAATAATTATGTGTAAAAAACTTAATTCTATTGCAGCTCTTTGGGGGCTTATATCTTTGAAGAGGAGGCCTATGAGAAAAAAGTTTATATGCACTTGTAGTATCTCTTTCACGTGTTTTTTTTTTATATCGGGGAGATTTCCCACATTTTTCCCGGACACCCTGTATATATATATACACCATTTAAAATTTTATTTTTCAAGTTGCTAAAGTTTTACTAAAAGTGCGATTTTGAAGCTTTTGGATTGAAATCCAAAGGAATGTAAAAAAAATATTATTTTTAGTGGAAACAGGATATTTACAGTTTTCAACACATTAACAAATAAAATAATAACGTAAAAAATCTTTTAAGAACATTTTTTTTCAATATATGGAATAGGGGTCTTACAGATTAGAGGCAAGAGTAAATATTCAAAATTATAGTAATCTTAATAATTATAAATTTATGTAAACATTATACTTTTGAATTTAACAAATTTTCACCTAATAAAAGGAACAATATCGAATAATTCTTTGTTAGTCTTATTTATGTTGACAGGTGATAAAGATGGTAATATAATTTCTATTTTGGATCATGACCAAATGGATGGGTAACATGTTATATAAGACCAATAAAATAACTGGAAATCAAAACTATGTCAAAGATAAAAAAAACCCTCAACTAACAATATTCTCCTACCTGAATCTCTATCTTTTTGAGTCTAAATTTCTTTTTAACCCGTTTTTTTTTGGAGGCTATGAAAATTACTGCCCTCGATTCAAGAGCTTTAAGCTCAGGTGCATCAAACCCTGAGTAGCTCCGAGCAACACTGAATAAAGCGGTTAAAGTGTTAATTTGCAGGGTAAATAACCTACAAATAATTTTTTTCGGAATTGTTGTTTTTTATGCATAGCAAAACATATTGAGGACAAAAAGGTAAAAATATTACATTCCTTATTAGTTTTGAATTTTGTCTGGTGTCATGGAATTTTCGGCTATAAATATTTCGCAATTCGTTAAAAAAACTATGAACGTAAGTCCGATATCATGTGAAATAATCTTATTTTTTGTCTCCATTTCATGTATAAAGTGTTTTTTACCTAAAAATAGCATCTAAAAATGATAACTCATAGATGCTAGGGCTTTATACACCAAATATTTTATTGGTGCTTGAGGGGCAAGGGGAAAGCAAGGGCTTCTTGCACCTGAGCTGCTCTGCCTGCTCCGGCCCATGAATCGAGGGCAGTAAAGGGCTGCCTTTCAAAATTTAATAAAATTTTTCATTGTTACCGTTTCATGGTAAACTTTACTTTTCTAATTTCGTTTTATGTGATTTTCTAAAATATTTTTACCCATTTAGATCGTTCCAAAGCTGGTATTAATTTAAAAAACGTTTGTTTAATTGGGCGGTAAGAGTCTAACTATTAATAAATTGTTTTCTAATAAAGTTCTTTCAGGTTGCCTCCCGCTGAGCATCTTTTAAAAATTCTCACCTGCAATAAATACTCGGTAATAAAATGTCAACAAGCAACATTTATTACTGCGCCTATCCAGCTACTTAAAATATATTTATAACCCTTTTCTTTATAACTCGAAATATTTTATTAGGTTGTATATTTAGGATGAATATACAATTACTTAAAGTAATATTTATGACGCAGTGGACAAGCCTTCAAATTTCACCTCTTTTATGGCTGGGATAACCTTAAGGCACGCTTTTGTTGAAAAAGTTTTGTTAAATAGAAAAGATTAATACTAGTCGTAAAAACTTCCTACAGAAAAGTTTGTAAATCATATTATATTTACATCAAGTGTCATAAGGAAAGTTATGACATTTACTTTAAACTTTAATTCAGAAATGAATCTAATATCAAAAATTTAAGGGACCCATTGCCTGATTTTGTATGGGTGTTAATTATAATTTTTAACAAGTAAAAGTTAAATGGAAGTCTTCACTGTCCTGCATGAAAATCTTCCCCGCCAAACTTATGTTATTTCTATTATTTCTACCTATGTAACCCTTACACTGACCTGTAAATTGCCGTAACAGGTACCCAATCTAGAGAACATCTACATGTTTTGATTGATTGCAATATACGATACATGAGTTGTCATGGCATATCAGGGTGCAACGTTGCCAAATCTACGCTTTTTCTAAGTATATGGAAATTGTGCAGAATCTAGCAACACCGCATGAGAAGAAGGGCTTCTGGGAATTATTCACCAATTACGAAGTCTCAACTCCCTAGGGCTTAAAATAATGAAGATATCCGTTGGACCCAAAGTAATTCCAAACTTCACCATACCCCGTAGTTGTCGAAGAATTAGTTACTTATTAAAGGGCTCCTGTGTACAGGAATTATTTCGCTGCTTCCGGTACTCTCGTTACCATTGTTTCTAGAAAACACCAGATGTACGAAATGAGTAGTTGTGCTGTATTTTCTACGTGTTTAAATGATGTCGTCGCGATATTGTGTGAACCAACCGAACAGTTTTTGATATATATGTGGTGAAGTGACATTGAAAGTTCAATGAAATACTTTGAGCCCACTTGTAAGAAAAGCCAACGAGTTAAATTTGGTATAGTATACAGGGTGTCCGGGAAGATGTGGGAAATCTTCCGGATATGAAAAAAAAACACTTCACAGGAATACTATAAGTTCATATAAACTGTTTTCTTAAAGACCTCCTCTTTGGAGATATGGATTCCCAAAGAGCTACAATGGAATTAAGTTGTTTACACATAATTATTGAATCACCAGGTATATTTAAATTTTTTTTAATATGATGGATACCAAGTAAGATCCTTCAAATTACATGGATATCATTTTACTGATTTTTGGATTTCGTGGTGAAATTAATTGTAAAATAATTCGAAATATGGAATACACGTTTATTGAGTATGCAGAAATGCATCTGATGTTTGGTCTTGCATCTTGTAATGCTTTGAAAGACAGGAGATTATATCACGACAGATATCCTAATCGTACTTTTCCATATCAGAAAACATTTCAACGAGTTGACCAACGTCTAAGGAAGAATGGTAGGCGATTCCATTTAATAAGGTAACATTATTACATTTCTTCGTAATTTAAGGAAATTTTGAGAAAGAAGTACTGATGCCGATGACACTCCTTCAACGAGCATTCGAATATTATCATCTCAGTTTAATACGTCGCAAACAATAGTACACGAAATTCCTCAAAGACGGCTGTTATATCCATATCATTTGAAAATAGTGCAGGAACTTCTACGGAGAATCACGTTTCTCTGTGATCAAAGGAACAATACTGACTCAATGTGCCGAGTACAGCAATCCTCATTTCGTCGTGCCGGAGACTTCACGGAGTCCATGTAGAACCCTCTTACGAGGTTTTTAACTAGGCAGTTAGTTTAACTTTTTATTGAAACAATGATGACAGGGGAAAATTCCTCTTTTTCATATTCAACACGACAGAAGTTAGGGAACTAACGGTGTAAATAAAATGACGTGTTTTCGAAAACGGTTAGGTTTAGCGATATGAATGAAAAGTACTTAATTTTTAGTCAATAGTTAAAGGTATGTAAAAACGTTGTACCTGGTATACATCATATTAAAAAAAATTGAAATATACCTGGTGGTTCAATAATTATGTGTAAAAAACTGGATTCCATTGCGGCTCTATGGGAACCCATATCTCCGAAGAGGACGCCTATAAGAAAAAAGTTTAAATGAACTTATAGTATTCTTTTGACGTATTTATTTCATATCCAGGAGATTTCCCACATTTTCCAGGACACCCTATATAAACAACGGCTATGTCACATTGCAACAAGTGTGTTTAAAAATTAACTTTTTATGCGTTATAAAAAAAATTGTGGCTTATTTTACTTCCGGATTACCCAATATACTTTCTAAATAATTTAAAATAATTAAATCTAATCCAAAATCACAACATGCCGCCCATAAGGCAATACTTAGATCCATCTCGGTTTGAATAATACTAGAGTTTTTAAACAGTATCACAGTAAATAAACTTTTAACCTTTGACTAAAGGATTTTCGTTCAAAAAGCAAAAATCCATAAAATGTTCCTCTGAAATTTCCAACCTTAAAGTTAGTGCAGCTTAAAATATTTAAAATCTTTAAGCTAAGTAGAAAATGCAGAGGGAAATAAAAAACCACCTTTACAGTTTGAAGTATGTATAGTTTAGTTCCGTGAAGAGGTATTTCTTAGAAACTTTATTAACATTAAAAATAAATGTAAACCCATAAATAAGTGATTTATTGTGTTTTACTGTAGTTGGGTGGCAGTATCATGATTCTAAAGTCGTCTAGTGCTAGGAAAACCCTGCAATTGTCGTTGGCAAAACGGAATAAAATTGTTACTGGAGAATAAATTTATTGAATCGTGGCGAGGAGCTCCTGGAATGAGGTGTGCTCAGGAACATAAAAGTGGACCTGTTGACAAGACATTGTCATCTCTACAAGATTGGTGTCGCAGATGACCCGACGTGTAAATGTTGTCTCTAGGAGGATGAAACTGTTGATCATGTCCTCAGAGATTGCTCGGTACTCAACGGATTGAGACAGATATATTTCGGAGATACAATTTTGTAACCGGAAGTAGATAGGCAAGTTGAATTAACGAGACTGCTTGGAGTCGCGAAGGCGATCGGCCTCGAATGGCCTGCGGATAAGATGGGATGTAAAGGGTTCAACGAGGCCTAAGCATACATGATCAAACATCATCGCCTTTGTTTCATTCATTCATTTAACCTTGTACTATGTTTTCAATTCACTTTTGAACCAACTTCTAAAATAGGATATTCTATATTCAGCACCAATGACCAGTAAATGCATATTCAAAAGAACATGACCTTATCAGTTCCTCTTTTTTCACTTTAATCATAGATAATTTACTCTAAAGAATACAGCCTATGTAACTTTTATTTATGTACGTCGATTATTCCGGACCAGCGATACAGACTTGAATGAAATTTTTTGTATTATGTTTAGGAAATTGCTGCGGTAGTCCCATATTATTTTGACCAAAATTGGTTTAGTAAAATTCAAGATATCGCTGATAATATGGCGGACAGTAAAATTAATTTTGTCTGATTTTCTCCAAAACTGGTGTAGGGGAGTTTTTGTGGATGTAAATTACGAATTTAAAATTATTTTTAAAAAGCTCAATATGGCGGATCTAATATGGCGGACTAAAATTTTAACATCTCTCGATTACGTCCAAGATTCGTATAGAAAGTTTTTTAGGAGTATAAGTTATGAATTTCCACTTATTTTGAAAAATTTCGATATTGCGGAATAAATATTTAATATATTCTGATTTTGTTTTAAATTTGTAGCTGGGTGGTTTCTGTGAGTGTAAAGAATGAATCTAAAATTATTAAAAATAAATTAAATACGGTGGTCTAAATATTATATATTTACAGATTATGTCTCCAAAATTGGTACTGGGAGGTTTTTGGGAGTTTAGATTAAGACCAGATTAGGAGTTTAGAAGTATTTCTTTGAAATTAAATATGACAGATTTAATATGATGGGTTGAAATTTTTACGTTATTCCCACATTTTCAAAATTGGTCTTAGGGAGTTTTCGGAATCTGAAGTAAATTTTTTAGAATTTAATATGGCAGATAGCATATGGGGGAATAAAAATTTAGTCAAGACTGATATTGAGGGGTTCTTCTTTCGTATATTACGGATCTTAAATCAATTTGTTCAAACTCAGTAACCAGGATAAAATATGTTGGACTAAAAAATTTACATGACTCAAGTTCTTTTAATATCGGTATTGGGGGGTGTTGGTGGCCTATGTTATCAATTTAAAATTAATTTCTTAAGGACTTGCTACAGGAAACTAAATATTTGTTTGGTACAATTTCATTTAAAATTGGTGTTTAGGGAATTTCCAGAATCAAATCATTTCTTATTGTTCAATTTGGTGTGATTCTCAACTATGGATAAAATGGGTTCCTTTGCGACCTTAGAAATTCAACTCAATTCAAAACTAAAAATCGAAAAATAAAATTATTTAAGAAAGTTGATCCGACTTTTACAAAAGCACTAAAAATTGAAAAATGACAATATTAACTTTTACATGGAATCGATAATTTTGAAGTTGGGGTCAAATTATTACTAAATGAAACTAAATACTAACACGAGATACATAAAAGCTATGATCAGAAAGGAAATACAAATAAGGTATTTCTCAATTTTAATACGCGAACCACATTTTGTAAGCTATTAAGTTCCAATTTTAATCTTTCCTTTTTGTCATTCATAGATTGCTCTGTGGCTTAACAGATTTTACACCGATATTTTTTACGAAAACAGCCTCGCACAGGAAACTAAAACACTTTTAAAGAGCTTTAAAAGCGTTGCTAAATTTTATTTGCAGCGAAAAACTTGCAATTGACGGAAAATTGTTGAATCGTAAAATTTGAAAATACAAACTATTGTTTACTTTTTATAATTTTACCTCACTAGGTCTCTGTTAGCTCATGGCCAATGCATTTTCCAACATTTTGCATCATCCATAAAATTTAGTTTTTCGTTTTTTGCCGAGAATGTTTTTGTTTAAAAGTTAATCTGTCGGTTGAGTGGCACGTGGAAAAAAGAGAAAATTTTTTGTTTGTTATTTAATTGAATTTAAATTCCATGTTTTGCTTTGTTTCGAATTTAGTATAGAAATCAAAAATATTAACCCATCTTGATACTTTTCTATACTATACAGAGTGTTTTAGAAGATTAGAGGTTATAAAAAAGGCATGGCAGCTTCTATATAGTAAATGCATGAAATTGGAATTAGAACTCTGGACAAATTCTTCAATATATGCACGTCTCCAACAATACCTTATATATACAGTATTAGTAATTAATATTAATATATATTTTTGTTATATTAACTAATACGAAATCCGCTGTTAAAATATGTTAATAATTTCGCTAGTTTTTGCCAAGAATTGATGAGAGATTAGAAACTATGTTTTTTGGACCGGACAAAAGTAGAACAAAATAGTTCAACAATGGTGAACAGTATACTATGCCGAGTAAAAGTGATCAAGTGGAAGATTTAAAATTTGAAAGAGTCGTTTCTTTAAATAAGAGAAGTTCTTCTGAAAATCTTTTTCTGTCATCGTCCTCAAGTAAGACAAAAGCTAACATTGTGGAAATGGGATTGCAGCAGGTGGCTTTCAGGACAAAAGGGCGAAGACTTGTCGAAGTTTATATTGACCATTTTGGTACACCCCTCGTATTTCGGTTATCATTTTAGTTGTCAAAAAGGTAAATATTGACTCAAATAAAACTTGTCACGCAAATTTCAGTGGCGTTATTAGTTTCTTTCTAAGTACTACTGTTTTTTAGATATAGATTAAACTTGTGTTTTTTTAATGGAACACCCGTAGGTATATTCATAGACCGTTGCATTCCGCTTACTAGGGACTTGTCAACGATATATAAGACTTAGTAACAATACCTTGCTAAATATATCATCAATAGGCAAGACATATTGATATTATAGAAAACATTTTCTTATACATTAAATTATTCAATTATGATTAAATTATACATTATAAGAATTAAGAACAACAAGATATTGTTCAAATTGTAAACCATCATGGCTGCGTAAAGGACTGAGTAAAACGAGGAGACGACCCGCTCAATTTCTAAATTCCCTTTCTGTGTCTGATTATATAAATTTTTGTAAAATATTCTGTTTGAATTTTGCAAATATCAGTTACAGAAAACGACTCTTCGTTGTGCATCTCCAAAATACAAACTGTGTACGAGTTTAAATTTAAACGGTTTAAATTTATATTTCTTTAATATTTCGTGATCTTTAGATTTTGGCAAGTCCACTTCATTTTCAAGCCGACGACACAAAATTGAAAGGTTATTTTCTATGCTTGCCAAGACATTTTTTCCTGGATTTCTTATTGTGGCTTATTCTAAACTTTTGGCGCGGCTTAAAGAATGTTTTGAGATTTATTAAATTACCTTAATGCAGTTAAATATCGCTTTATGAGGTTGCCTCTTTTCCAGATACCTATATATAATAATATGAACATAAATATCTAAGAATATAACATTTAATGATACACATACCTATCTAAATACATTTGCGTAGCTTCATCACAATCTTCATCGTATCAAACAACAGAGCATATACTTTTCGCGATTTTCAAAATAAATAATACGTCATAATAAGTTGAAAATTGGCATCAGTAGCAAATGTATATGCAAAAGTCTTATAATAATTTGACAGTCGCATTTTGAGAGTTTCTTTAAATTTTGTTTTCCACGGCCTGCTAAAATAATTAACACATGTAAACTAAAAAGTATAATTTCATTACTTAAGCGAAAAAAGAATTATTAAGTTTTATATATTGTTGAAAAGCCCTTAGAAAGAGGAATGCAACGGTCTATGAATATACGGGGTGTTCCATTACGCCACTGAACTTTACGTAAAAAACTTTTTTTGAGTTAATATTTATCTTTTCGATAACTAAAAAGATTACCGAAATACGAGGGGGTGTGCCAAAATGGTAAATTTTTAAAAAAATAACCTGTATCTAAAAAACTGAGAGTGTTGTGAAAATTCTGTCTGAGGCATCTCTCGTTTTACGCAAAATCCGGACATCCTGTACAGTTTTAGAGGAAACCTGGAAAAATATTGATCTGCCAATTATTGGAAGATTGCTGAATTCGATATCTAAAAGGTACCAACAAGGGTTATGATATTGATTCTGATTTGTTGTAACGAATTATAAAATGTTTTATTTAGAAACTGTTAAAGTGTATTATATTCTGTTCATTAACTTTTGAGCAAACATAAATTATATTTTTATTTTATTATATCAAGAATTAAAACTGGTTTTCATTTTAAATATTTACCAATTATAGATTTAAAATGAATCCAAATTAAGAGTGTCAAAGTATAATTAAGATATATATATATATATATATATATATATATATATATATATATATATATATATATATATATATATATATACATATAAAATATGTTTTTTAAGTTTGTCCATTTACTTAAAGCCAATACTGAACTTCTTAAAGAACTGCTAAATTAACTAAACAAACTTTTAAAAACTAAATTAAATTTTTTGAGCGATCTGATGTCGTAAGCGCTAGCAATCTGTCGTCTACATTTGTTATAGTTTTAAGTGCCTACTTTAGATTTGAAAAGATGAAGTAAGTTGCCTCATTTTCTGAAAGAGGGCAAGAATGGGTGACAAGAAAATATGTGTACAAAAGCAAGCTAAAAAAAAAGACATACTCTTTTTTTTTAGTATTGTGGAATTTTAATCAAACATATATATATATATATATATATATATATATATATATATATATATATATATATATATATATATATATATATATATATAATACAGGGGCTACCTATCATTTATTAAAAAATATTTAATCTGAAGCCTTAACAGTAGTTGACACCACCATGAGGGTAAATTATTTCTTTAAAAAATGTGATGCCCTTGTTCTTATGTCAGACATTTGTTATTTATAACTGCTTTTAAGACCAGATGTTCAATTGTAAAAGCTTATCACATGTGTTACTCAGCGTTTAACAGACACATAATAATTGACATTATTATTTTCTAAATACTGTCATGTTATAAATTATACGAAGCGACCCGAAACCAATAACAATTTTTAAATAAAGAGTGGTTGACATTTTAATTGATATCTACAAATTTATCAAGTGGTTTAGGACTCCAAATGTTTATAGGTAGTTGACATACTGACATGTAGGACATGTTCTTTGCTTTATATTTTTCTGTGTTAAATATTAAATTTATAACTTAATCAACCGTAAAAGTCAACGTACTTATTAATGTAACATAGAATCAAAACAGCATTATTCACTAAGAAGGTTTTAAGACTTAAACCCGATCTATACCTAAAGTCCATAATTTCTGTCAGTGACTCATCCTATGCATATAGAGTATCTCGAGTTGTGCATCGTCAGGGCATCAGTTACAGTGGCGTGTGCATTTCAGAAAATAATAAATGATGAAATTTCGTGGAAATATCAAAATATTTTTCTTAAGTTAAATTTATTTTCTCATATTTTTATCAAATTTTAACAAACTGTGAAAGGTAGTGTCGGATCCTTACTGACTAAAACCCACGAGGGTCCTACTGATTTTCCTTGAGCTGCTGTTAGCCGTGAGTGCTGATAGTCCAAGGTTATTCAGTGAAGCCTCGGGTTTCCAGGCAATTAAGCCTTAACAAACCTTTGGTTTTCATTCAGTGTAGATACACCAGGTGCCGGTGGTACCTATTGCTTGAAGGGTTGTCATTTTAGGATATTTTATATGCACTTTAGGTGTCCTTAAAGTATTTTATGCATATTAATAAAAGTGTGTGCTCCTCTAGGTGGCGTTCAGTGCATTTTCCTTGTTTTTCGTTTCCGACCAGGATGCATCTAGTGTCATCCTCAGGAGTGTGACACAGGTAATATAGGTCACATAGCTCACATTGATTCGTTGGCAGAATTGATGTCAAGAGACATATCTGATTCTGAGGAATTATCAGCGTCAGAAGTGTTTATTAATAGTTCAACCACTACCTCAATGTGAAGGTCTAAGTCCCACATACTTTGTTCTTGTTTTTTTAACATGATCGATACATTTTTTCCAATCACTGGCCGTCACGTTAGTAATTGCTTCTTCCAATAATATTTTGATATCTGCTAATTTGAATGTTTTGTCTTTCCGTGCCACTTCACTCTTTATTTGCGCCCATACTAATTCGATTGGGTTAATTTTACAATGGTATGGCGGCAGTCCCAATGCTGTTATATTTTTTTCCTGAGACGTTTCATTAATAGCATATTTGATATACTTTTGCTTATTTATCCTCACCAAATCTAGCAACTGCACTTTAAGGATTGTTTTGTCAAATGCATGTTTTTTTTTTTTGGAGGAGACATCGACATATTTCCGTCTTTTTAGACGCAGAAGTTGGAATTTTTTCTTGGCATCAACTATGACACGGGGGTATGGTCCATTACAATTCCCGAATCGGGTTCCATAGGGTTTAAAAACGAAAAAACTATCGTTCAAAAACATCGGCGTTTAAGTCTCTATGATTTTAGAGATTCGGAAACGTTAAGGTCGTCATCTAAGAAGCCAGACACACTTTCAATATTAGTTATTATAAGACGACGACCTTTTTCACTAGGATAGTGTAGTGTAATACAATTTTTTTTCTTTATCCAAATATTTTCACCGCCATAAAACAATTTTATTTTTCTCAATTAGTAAGGTTTTTCGATTCCGTTCAAGATATCCAAAATTTATTTTAAAGTTTGTTTTAAAACTCTTAATGATATTTTAGGTAAAGATGTGTCGTTATTAATTTCTGTCTCTGGTATTTCATTTAAAAAAAAATCATGGATTTTGTGATGAATGGCGTATTTTGTGTCATCGTCCAGGGTTATTTTTTTCAGTCCTCTTGTCTGCTTTGCTTATTTATGGTTGCTTTCTTTATAATGATCATTTAAAACTCTGCATATCCTGTGCGAAGGAATTTTCTTTAAAAAGCAATATATTTTTGCAGCATCCAGAGTTAGGGTTTCGTTCCCGAATACCATGGTAAACATTTTTAATTATTATTCGTTCTTTTAACGTCAGTCAATTTTTTTTTGTAAGCGCACCACTAGTTGAAAGTTCGTTAATATCCATAGTTTACCACAAATATATGCACCAGATATATACTATAAAATTTTTTTATACCTCACAATATTTGTGTACAACGAAGTATAGCAATTAGAATGTGAACTCACATAATCTATCCATGAATCAAGAATAAATCAATAAAATATTCAAATAATGCTTATCTTTAAGTCTATTCAAAATGGACATTCCATGTACGTGTGTTGCCACATCCATTATCTTCGCGATAATAAACCAAATACATGTTGGTCGGCATCACCATGCTAGTTTAAAGGCGATCAACGGTCCTTTAAGGTTCGCGAAATATGACAACAATGTGTTTCAAGCCTTTAGTCCTTGTCGTGTTAATAGAGCGGCAAAGTTTTGATCATTTATGATTGCATAAGATGATTATTTCTCCGCTTCGTCGCTTTGGTTACCAATATTAAGCGAGTCACTGACAGACATTATGGACTTTAGGTATAGTTGCCATGGAAGTTAAATCTTCTAGTAGGCCAGTTCTGTTTTGCTCATGATATTGTCATAATTTATATTACATATATCAACAAATAAACGATAGGGATATATCAGAGTGTAAGACAAATAGTTGAATTCCGAAAATAAATGAAATTTTCCATATATGCCGGTTGAGTAATAAAAGAAAATGATTTTTTCATGATTGTATGTTTAAGGTTCAAAACTTGCTTGATTTATTGTTTATCTTGTCACTTTAAACCCTCTGTTGTCAATTTTTGACGGTAAGGTCAAACAATATTAGGGAATTAGGGGGTTAGTAATTTATAATCAACTTAAATCTTTTTATCGGCAGATAGCTTAAGGAATGAGCAATGTTTGCGCAGAATTCACTAAAAACTCTGAATTTTGTAATTGTAAAATTTGAATGGGCAAATCAGTCAGTAGTCTATTTTTTAATGTTTCCAAAATTTGTTACATTATTTGATTCTGCTGTATTTGAGATAAATTAATTTACTAATATCCGTTGATCTACAAAATTCAAAAAGCTTATATTTTGATTAAATTTGTTAAAAGAACTAAGACATAAAAATCGTCGACAGTTCCCTGTAGTATTTTTGCTACTTTTTTATACTTGATCTCTCAACTTTATATATTTAACTTATTTTAACATTTTGTTACATGAATATATTGTGCTGTCTTTACATGCAGCATTTGCTTGTTTTCGCCTTTCATATTTTAAAACTAACGACCGTATCTAGAACATTTTCGAAGTAAAATACCCCGGGGAACAGTTGCAATAAATAAATTTTGTATGCACCAACTACAAACTACAGCAAAATGCTCTTGCTAACACTTTGTCCTCTATATATCTTTTTAACAATTTTTTGAAATTTTTGCTGTGTGGATAAGTATAGTAAAAAGGTTTGCATTCTTTTAATCTTGTTTAAATTGGTCGGATTGTTATGTTTCTAGAAAATTTAGTGAAGTCTGCTCTATTGTAAAATTTTTTCTATCTTCTGATTTTTAAAATTTTTTGAATTTTTCCTGTATTAGGATTCTAATATCTTTTTTAATTTTCTAGTTATTTCTAATTTTAATGGCCTATATATATATATATATATATATATATATATATATATATATATATATATATTTATATATATATATCTTTAGGTTTAGGTTCTCATGTGTTCAATCCGTGAGTTTTGTTGAAATATCTGAGAACTGGTGGACACCACAGGAGAAACAAATGCATTCCTCGTGTAATAAAAAACAAAGATGTTGCTGAACGAGTGACGGAACCACATCTATGGGGGGTTAAAAGATGGATCTTCACTGAAATGGAGACCTAAAAAGTTCTTTCGACTGATATGAATTCATCAGGCGCAAAATCAACATAGATGGCGAAATCTGAAGGAGTTGCGGTCGGATTAAAAATGGATTTTGAGATAAGATATAAGGGGGTTTTAAAGGTTACTGAATGAGAAGATTATTCTCGATTTTTTATCAAAAATCCTTAATATGTTTTTCCTAGTATCGTATCTTACCTATGGAATCAAATTTGTTTATTATCTCTTTCAAATTAACTGAATTTTATTCAGTTCATATAAATAAGACTATCAATACTTAAGACAGAAATATTTGCTGGTGCAAACTATAGTCATTGTAGGTTGACATGCCATAATGAAGACTTCATATTTTTCCGCAGGAGTACTTTTAAAATTTATGAATCTTAGTATCAATTAATACGTGTGTGGCTTGTCAATGTCGCAAAATTTGAGCATTTGTTTCCAAAACAAAATGAAATACCTCAAGTCTCGAAGTAATGGCCATCGTTTGCTATGATTTTTTCCTATTTTTCTGTCAAAGAATCTATCTCGCGCCATATGAACTGTTTTTGGCCATTAATGGCCAGCAAATAGGATAAGACGTTTTATTTAAAGTTTTAAAAATGGTTTTTTACACATGTTACAACGTGAGGCCAAACTTTTCATGTTGAAAAATGACTTTATCTTATCTTTCGGCGTATACTAGCCATTTTTCCTTCAACTGTCGGTGTACTTTTATTAGTTATTATCGATATCGATCACCAGTAATTGTTTCATCAGGTTTTAACAGTTCATAATACAAAGCTCCGTTATCATCAAACCAAATGCCCAGCAAAAAACCTTCTTTTCATGTATATTGCGTACTGGTTGTGATGTTGAAAGTTGGCCTGGATCTCTCCGTGATTTTTTGCTCTTTGGGTTGTCAAAGTAGATCCACTTTTCATTACCTGTCACAATTCGATATAAAAACTCTTTCATTTTTCTCTCTGGTAAGCAGAATTTCATAAGTGATTTTTCGCCTTTCAGTGGATCATGCCAAATGTTTGCAATTGTTCGGAAACAGTGGACTGGGAAACATTTAATGCTGTTGCCAATTGTTTTAACGTTTGAGTTGAGTCTTCATCCAATAATTTTTGCCAATCTGCATCTTCAAACTTTTTTGGCTGACCTGAATGCTCCTTGTGTTTTGCATCTTTCACAAGCTTTCTTCATATAAAGCGTTCTCACCATAAGTTTCAACCAACAATCGATTATTTTCAGTGGCTGTTTTCTTTAAATGAAAGAAAATTATTAAACTTCTTGCAAAACGTTTTTTCCTAGTACAAAGGTCGACATTTTTGAACCTATAAAAAATTCTGGTTTTGCACAATGACAACTGATAACAAACTCGTTTTTAATGCCATATATTTCCTTTTTGAAACGCCATAGATGTCATTAGTATATACCAACAAATGTATTAGTGACTCCATCTCTTAGTAAAATCGATATTATTAACCGAAACATTAATTTATCATTGTGAAAAGTAAAACACATTCTATCTTAAATTTCCACTTGTATTTTTAGCGGTACAACATGTTTCACTGTATACACACAGTACCTGAAGAGGTTACCGTGCAGTGAAATTTGAGTTAGAATGTGTTTTACTTATCCTAATCATAAACTAGTATGGATTTCCACTAAGTAACAAAAATCAAAATTAAAACACCTATTACATGTTTTAATATTTAAAACTTTTTGTAGCCTATAGAATAATATTTATCTTGTAGCTATAATTTAAACTCTTGTACTATTGAAATAAATATTGCACTAACATTAAAGTTTTCTCAACAACTTATAAATGGTGCAGTGCGACATATAAATATCTGTTAATATTCCCCAGGATGCTATCGGACGTATATTTTATTTACATATGAATCGTGAAGCTGAAAAATATTTCCTATTTTTCCAGAATACTAGATTTTATGGATTACGATTGTGTCACTTTGCTTTCTTGACTTCTTATTCGTTTTTGTTTTTTGCATCTTTTATTAAACATGCTTTCTTGAAAGGTTATATGTTTGGAGTATTGGGAAAACGACTTTTTGGAATAATATAGACAGTTAGAGAAAGAAAATGTACGGATTGTTGTGAAAAATATAAATATACACCATCATTTTTTAAGCTGAAAGTGAAATGGCGGTAAGTGATGATGGATGTAAACTTTTGTTTTTCTCCTTAATGTTACGCTTTATGCTTTATGCAGGGATATACGCTCTTTACGGAATAAGATTTTATAAGCTGCTGTTAGAACAGAATATATCTCTAAATTGTGTGGATAATGTGGCTTTAAATCAAATATAAATTAGATTCATGGAACGAATTTTCTATACTCAGCGCCGGTACGTCATCGGCTTATGGTGTATTATACTTGATAGCATTTTATTACGTTGAGCTTCAAGTTTCGAACTTGATATTGTAGTGACATGTTGGTTGAAACTTTAATATGCGTCGTCCGAGCTTATTGTTTTTGGGCGGATTTTCAAAATGGGGAAAAGAGCTACATTAAAATATACCGCCAATGGTGCCAAATACTAATTTTGTAAGTACAGAGTTCCGTGTTCAAATATTGACATTTGGTGATTCTTATGAGTACATCAAAAATGCGGAGACATCCAACATGTTTAAGTTAGTGAACGATAAAAATATATGTTAACATTTTGAAATAAATCCAAAAAAAAGACTAGACGGCATTTGAGGGTAAATGAATTCATGAATTTATGTACGAATAAAACAATGCAAGTGTTTATTTAAAAATCGAAGATCGGTTGATTTGTTTTATTATTCAACTAAGTTTTTTATTCATATAGATAAAAAAATTAATTTCGTTGATTAACTTGTGTTAGAACATCACGGGGTCATAACGATTGCCGTATATGGAAACTAGATTCCATTATATTTTGAAGTAAAATATAGGTCTGAACAGTTTCAGCGTTGTGAATGCACAATAGTGTAGCCGTTTTCGAGGCCAATTGATAGAGTTTTATAGTTGATTCTTATATATTTTGAGCCGCTTCAATATTATAGGTCGTTAGATGGTCAGGAAATTTACTAATTGTTTATACAGCCATAAAATTGTTATTAGATGACGTAGAAAAGTAAAATTTACTGACAAATAGGTCAATGTTTTCAAAATTGAAAAAAGGTAATTAGAAGCTGAGTTATTGCAACATTAGTGTAAAGTTAATGTAAAACATGGCATCCGTGCGCAGCGCTCCAACGCAAATGTAACTCTACTTTTAAATAAAATATTGCATGGGGCAATGGTTCATTTTAAAGATAAAAACTTACTTTAAGATAATATGGTATCAAAAATAATTTTTGAATATTAATAAACTCATTTTTGTATTTTTCTGCCATCTCTCGCTCCGTGTATCTAGTATTATTTCCATAAAAGTAACACTGAAACCGTATTAAAATATCGGACATAACCTACAATATTCAAGATTCGAGAGTAAGTTCATTTATACACACTATTTTTTTAAAATATCGAAAATGTCAGGTTTTCAAAGAAACAGCATATGTGGGAAGCTTTGCTTTTTTGCTTTAATTTAAGAAAAAGTGCTGCTGAAAGTTATCGCTTGTTTTAAGAAGCTTATGGTGAACATGCTCTATTTGAGACAACGTATAGAGATTGGTTTAGGCCAAGAACGTTCAGGATAGCCGAAAAAATTTGAATACGAAAAATTGGTGGCTTTATTGGATAAGGATCGATGTCAGACCCTTAGAGAATTGTCTGATATATTAAACGTTATTTTAATATCGAATGGTGACTGGTGATAAATGGGTTTAATATGAAAATCCTAAACGAAAACATGAGTGCTGGTAGGTCAATCAACGTCTAAACGTTATTTTCCTGCTCAAAACATGATGCTGTGTCTAAGGGGATCAAAAAGGTATGGTATATCACGAGTTGCTGAAACCAGGTAAAACGATCACAGTTGTTCACTATAAACAACACTTGATGAAACTAAAGCATTAACTAAAAAAAGGGGCGTGAGTACGCCAAACGTCATAAAAAGCTACTTTTTTTTCATGACAATGCTAGGCTACATGTCGCAGAAACTGCATAAAAAGGTATATAAAGGACATGAACTGGGAAGCCCTACCTCACCCGCTGTATTCACCAGATATATCACCGTATGATTATCATTTATTTCGAGCGATTCAGAATATTTTTTCATCACAGCATTTCAAGTTTTTGAAGATATAAAAAAATGGATCGATGAATTAATTGTCTCAAAAAGCAACGCTTGCTATTGGCGTGGGATTCATTTATTGCGTTAAAAATGAGAAATTGTCGTAGCTTCTGAAAGACAATACTTCGAATAAAATAGAATGTACCGTAAACTATAAATATTTTTTTTTAACAGTGACAATTAAGTTTAAAACCTAATAACTGTAGTATATCCTAATAGAAGTTTTTAATAAAAATATATTAGTATTTAGCTAGGAATGATGTGGCACTATTTAATTTACGACAACTCCGGTTCTAACCCATATTTTAAAAAAAATCAGAAAGATCCCGAATCTGTAAAAAACGATCTTTTTATATAACTAACTCCAAAAATTAAAAGTTTGCATCATTTCTGTTTATATATTATTATTCAACAACATTCATATGCGATAGCATATTATCTTAGGTTAAGTTTCAAGCTTGAAAATAAGCCATCATACGACGAAAACTCTTAATTAGAAGCGGAGTTATACTTGATCGTGTTTGAGCATTGCGCACGGATGTTTTTTTTTACACTAATTTGGCACTAACGTTGCAAAAACAAAATGGGTGGATTCAAGTTTGATACCTATTTTAATAAAAATTTTATGGTGTTATAAACATATAAATTCTCTAATCATGTGATGGCTTATCATATTGAAGATTTGGATTCAGCAACTCAAACTACTTAAGAATCAATCATAAAACTGGACTTCAGTCTGCCATGAAAATACTTGGGCGCTTACACTATTATGATCTAAAAAGTGACTTGTGAATCAAGGATTTTGACAATTTCACATGATAAACTAGGCATGCTTAAATTTTCAGGAAGATGGGTTTCAAGATTATCGGCTCTCGAATAACAACAGCTTAGGCAGCAAATTTTTCTAGATCATTTCAAATGTTTGGATGTAGATCTTTTCTCCGATATAGTGACAGGCGATGAGATTTGGGGACATCATTGGGATCCGAAAACAAAATTAGAGCCCATGAAATGTCTAGTCCCTACGTAATCTTGAGCTGGAAACATCATCCTAACCAGCTTTTAGAACCAAGCTGAAATTATTCTTGTTGAGCATGTGCCAAAGGGTAATAGAAACTAACAAAATTACGTACGAGTATTGATCACAAACACTCAGGTCTGCGTCTGACGAATGTCGATACGATAATGCGCGAGTTTACAGAGCAACCACAGCTTAATTCAACGGCCGCAATGTCAACTTTCTGAGCTGGACTTCCCACCGTATACTGCAGATTTGGTCTCACTGACTACTTTTTATTCAGATATTTGAAATAATTCGAATCTTCTCTCCTTGCATTGTTATGATAGAAGAAAACTTTTCCAGTATCTCTCTTACCACAGCAATTTAATATCGTTAGGAGCTTTATAAGCGAAAATAAATATTAGTTAGATGTTTTGAACATGACGTGAAGTGCTGTGCTGGCCATTTAATTAGTTGCTAAGTAATATTGCAAATTACGTTAATGTCTGTAGTCAGAAATAACTCAAAGTCTAACTATGATGGAATATTTTAATAATACTGTAATGAAAAATTCGCATAAAAGGCTAAAAATATGATAATTTTAATGTTCAAAAATGAAATTAGAAAATGGCCCATTATTTAGAATTTTTTGGGGAAAATCGTAGGTTTAAATAAATTGTCTTTTCTGGAAAATACATATTCTTGAAAGCAGTTAAATTTTTTTCACCCAGAATACAATTTGGTCAATTATAATTATATTGTATATATTTCTTATTACTTGGTAGTTTAAGGGAGAGTGGAATAATGGTGTGTACTTAGAGAAAAGTTATTATACATAATTTTGACGCAAATTAATGCAGTTTGTCATCATTTTAGTGACAGTTTATGTGGCAATTGAAGACAAATAATATATTTAGCAACATTTTCATAGAATATATACGTAAGGCGAGTTTAATAAATTTGTCTGGCAATATTGTGTCTGAAATTGGTAACCAACATAGTTAAAATCAAATTTTCTGTCATATTCTAATATATCCTCACCGAAAAAAGTATTTTAAATCAAGTCTATTCCTTTTCAGCGATAGCTCGGTGATTCGAGGTGAGTAAATTAAGTAATGAGACTGGCAACGTAGCATTCGATTTGTCAACACTAGAGAAGTTGGATTTGGAGGGGTAGTAGGGAAACATGAGATACATCTTCACCACGAGTTTGAATTTACTAGAGTTATTTGGTTCTTCGTAACGACTTTTTTTGTGAAACAGTTTTTTCTGGTGCGTTCTAAAAATGAGTGACTTTAAATTCGTGCAACAGTGTGCTATCAATTTTTTCTTCTGACTTGGGCAAAGTGCAATGAACCACGAATTGGAGATGAGAAAAATCTGGGCAAAAATGGTTCCTAAAAACCATTTGCAGGACCAAAAGGGTATATGGAGCGAAAAATGCTTTGACTTTTTTGGAATCGATTGAAAATGATCCCCATTTTCTGGAGTATGTCGTCACTGGTGACGAATCTACAGTGTTTGAGTACGACCTGAAAACCAAGCCTTATAACATGGAATGGCACATTTCTACCTCTCCAAGGTCCAAAAAAGCAGGAACGAGCAAGTCGAAGATCAGGTGCATGCTGATTTCCTTTTTATATAGCCAGAAAAGCTTTCACAAAGAATTTTGTGGAAAGATCAATCAACACTTTTACTGAGAAGTTCTTGAAATACCTCGAACAAGGGTCATGCGTATAAGATCAAACGTCATGACCTTGTAAAAATATTTCTGTGGTTTCTCGGTCTCCTTATTCGTCTGATTTAAGTCTTTGTGTCTAATTTCTCGAGACTGAAAAATCACCTTAAGGAACGTCATTTTGGAACACTCGAAAACATTTAAAGGGTTGTAACCGATCAGCTGAAGGCTATTCCAGTATCAAAGTTCCAGCCCTGCTATGAGTTTTGGAAGACTGTTTTCAGCACTGTGTGACTTTTGAAGAAAATTTTGAGGGAGGCAATATTAAATTGTATTTCTATTTAAATAAAAAAATTGAAAGAATCAGTATCGTTATTTAATTTACACATTTAACAATATCGCGTCTTCCTTGAAGTACAAATTTCTTTAAAGGTGTTGCTTGTAAAAAAATATTGATTTTTGAGAATGAATACTGTTATTTCTTGGTGGGTTTATATTCTCTTGAAGTGAAATAGTTGTACTTAATGCAAAAACCAAGATTATAAGACAAGCAATTTTTTTTAAATGTTTGATTCATCAAAGGGATCCAAAAACCAAAATTGGAGTCCACGCCATGGATCCGCACACAATTTTCAGTTGTAAAGCTAAAACAAACACATTTAGGGACCAAACAGAAATTGTTCATGTTGAAGATCACAACAGTAATAGCAGTAAATCTGCAATAAATTAACAAAATTACGTATGATTGTTACCAATGTTTACCAAATAACCAGAGTTCAACCCATTTTCTGCAAGTGTAACTTTTTTGAACTAGAACACCCACCGTATAATCCAGATATTGTTCTGTTTGACTTCTGTAAAAACCGACGTTATAAGAACAAGCAACATTTTTTTAACGTCTGATAAATCACTGGAGTTGAAAAATAAAATTAGAGTCCATGTAATGGACCCGCATACAATTTTCAGTTGTGAAGCTCAAGGCAAACATTTTGGGACCAAGCCGAAATTATTCACGCCGGAGATGACGATAATAATAGCAGTAAATCTGTAATATATTAACAACATTAATTAAAAAAGTCCTCGTTTGAGTCATAAGAATGTTCTTCTTTATCATGACAACGCGCGACTTCATCGGAAAACTAGAGTTCAACCCATCTTCAGTGACTGTAACTTTTTTGAACTGAAACACCCAGCGTATATCTAAATGTGTGTCCATTTGATTCCATTTTTTCTAGAAATTTCAAAACGCACCCTTGAAAATGTTATTTTCTAGACGATGACCAGTTGAAAGAGTGTATTGATGTCTATTTTAAAGGCCTGTATTCTCTTTATTTCACTTTAGTCAAGTTTTTTCCTAATATGTTTTTCTTCATTTTTTCCGATTTTTATGAAGTAATTTTAAGTTCAATTGGCATTCATACTTTTATTCGTGGTTTATAATGAAATTATAACAGAAACGCAAAAATGTCATATACTGCCTTTTACCGCGACAGAGAAAAGAAAAACATGCAATTCTGTTATTATTTAAACGTAGAGAATGAACTAAGGGCATGGCATTATCGACCGCTCTAAATTATCCAACTCTCCCCTACATTAATTTAACAATAAAAAAGTATAAACGTGTGACTCCATGAAAACTGGTACGATTTTCTCCTAATTGTCGCCTGGTGCAAATTTATGACGATAATATAAAATTTGTGAAAGCGTTTTAAAAATCGCAAACAGCGCTTAATTGCTTCGATGGTGCATACCACCATAGCAGAATTGGATATAAATTGGGAATTGAATTTATATGGATAAACCCATGGAAACAATAATTTAAAAATCGAAGATCGATCGGTTTGTTACATTAAACGTAACTAATTGCATTTAAAATTTTAATATGTTGTCCCAGCGCGGTGTTTGTTCATCAGCAGCGTCGCGCATAGCGAATTCTATAGGCTTCAATTATTATTAGTAGCCAGTGGATAGTGTATTTGCAATGAACTGTTAATATTTAATTTCGAGCCAGTTGTATTTCCCAGGGGCTTTAATCACATTTCGTATGCAAATTTCACGTTTTAAAACCCCCGTTTTGATGCGTTATTGCTGGTTAGTATTACGCTGGTCGTTTCCGGAATTTCAGTCACTTCATAGGTGGGTACCTCATAGCCGAGATTAAATCACATATTAGCGAGGCTTATGTGGAATACGCGATATCAAGAGGAGTAATTGCTATTGGACATTTTACTAGCCCACACGTTGGTTTCCTGTTACATGTAAATATGAATTTTGCAGCGAAATGAAAATTAATATGCCCGATAGAGGTAGTAATTTTATAAAAGTACGAGGGATACTACAAAAAAATCTCTACCTAGTCATGATAGAAACAATTGAATATAAGTTGCCTAGTAACGTGCATAGTGACATTCTTTTTCCACTTGTGTGTCAAAATTGTTGTTATTTTATCTTCTATGAGCCGTTTTACACACACGAGAATTATTCCGAAAATTATAACAAAAATTTTCAGCAAATTTTTGCCGAAAATTCTATGGAGATAATTCTTAAAATAAAATACCACTTTGTGTGATACGTACAAGAAATTTGAATATAATTTTGGTGATAATTTTGTCGATGCTCATGCGCATTTTCATAACATGTGACGTTTCAACAGTTAAAAATTTAACTTGCTCTGGGGATAACCTTAAAATGTCATAAATATGAAAGTTTCTAAACATATATAATCAAGAAACCACAAAATAAAGGATATTTTGTGCAAGAAACAATGAGTAAATATTGAGAATAGGTTGATTACCAATCGCGGGCCGTCAATTCACAAATTTTATTCTGCGTCGCTTTTCGAGCACTTTCCGCATTTTAGTCATAAAAATATAGAACACGTTCTATATTTTTGTGCCGAAAATTTTCACCAAAATTTTGACAATAATTCTTTGATGTGTAAAACAGCAAATTAGTTTTATGAAAATTTTCAACGTAATTATTAGATAAATTTTGGCTATAATTCTTGTGTGTAAAACGGCTTTTAGAAGTGTTTTTGCAATAAAAAATAAGTTTTGTGAAATTAAAACCTCTCCCTGTCACCAAATTTTTAACGAAGAAACATAATTGTTTTAAAATATTCACGAACAAATGACTGCCATCAGAGTTGGGTTGATTGATTTTAAAAAAAATCAAAAGAATGGAAGCAAAATTCCTATCCACAATTATTGTAGAGTTGTCTTTCTACCCCAACACGCAACTCGCAAGCATGTTGCAATAGGTTCGTTCCAACCGGCGTCAGAAACAGTTTCTGACCGTCAGGATTCTGCGCATTAACTTAAATATTATGTGAAATACGTTAATGCGCAAAATCCTGACGGTCGGAAACTGTTTATGACGCGGGTTGGAACAAACCTATAGTAAGACCATCGCTAGATCGACTATAGTACAGCTATGCAGGGCCGTACTGTATCACTATAATATCAAGTTTAAGAAAAAAAAACCCTTCGGGACCAGAAAATGTAGAGAGCTGATTTTTTCGTAAAATGTTGAGAAATACCCGACACATTTATCAAAATCGGTGAAAATCCAACTCAAAAAGAAATTAATTCAAAAAAATAACATGCTGAGATCGATTCTTAGGTTCAAAATAAGTCTTTTTTACTTTTGACATTTTTTCGTAAAATGTTGGAAAATTCTCGAAAAAGTAATGGTCATCGGAGAAAATCCAACCCAAAAAAAATTAATTGTAAAAACAAAGTACTGAGATCAATTCCTGGATTCAAGATTTTTTTCGTAAAATGTTGGCAAATACCCCAAAAAAGTTAATCAAAATTAAAAATCTTTTTTCTGGAACAAAACAATTTAAACAAGTCATTTTATGATTTATACTTGGTCACAGTATTAATAATTGATTCTGTCTCAAACTACATCCTCCATCTATTTCCCTCCAAATTATTTGAAGATTTTGACTATATATATATATATATATATATATATATATATATATATATATATATATATATATATATGTTTATGCGGCTTTCACGGATCCCTCCGTGTGAGATGCAATAGCAATGGATATATTCACATTATGCGGTTGTAGTGCTGAAATCACATTCAGCAAACGTACAACTATATGCAGCTCCGCGTATGAATGAAGTAAAATGCGAACAGTTAATGCAAACTTCTCTCCATCATATCCTTTTTGTGTTAGAGGTTGCACAGTGAGAATAAATTGTTATGAAACGCAATTTATCCTATTCCACCACCATCGAGATGATGGCCTACCTGTACCACCATGCCGAAAAGAAAGTCAAAACTTACCCTCCCTGCCACAGTAATACGTACGCCGGATGGCGTATATATGTACGCCATATATACGCCATCCGGCGGGAAGTTGGCGAAGCCGCGTTTAGTATTTGCGTGCTTCCTTCTGATCTGTCCTTTGCACAGCCAGGTGCATGTCGGTACCCTGATGAGTCTAGTAGAGACGAAACATTTACCTCTGCCGTATCACTGTGGCGGGGGGAGTAAGTTTTGACTTTCTTCTCGGTATGGTGGTACAGGTAGGCCATCATTTCGATGGTGGTGGAATAGGATAAATTGCGTTTCATAACAATTTATTCTCACTGTGCAACCTCTAACACAGAAAGGATATGATGGAGAGAAGTTTGTATTTACTGTTCGCATTTTACTTCATATATATATATATATATATATATATATATATATATATATATATATATATATATATATATATATATATATATATATATATATATATATATATATATATATATATATATATATATATATATACAGGGTGATTCAAAAATCGATCACGAAACTTAAGGGGGTGATTCTACTTGACAAAATAAGGGTAGAGCTTCATATAATTTTTTTTCAAAATGTCATTCGTTTTCGAGTTACAAGCCGTCCAAGTTCAAGTTTTTAGTTTTTGTTTTTTGAATTACTCGCTTACAGGAAAACCGATTTGACTAATATTTGAAAGATAGGCTTCTGCGCTTCATCATTTTAGTAACAATTCACATTGATTGTTTGCCGCTAGAGGGCACTTTACCTACATTGAAAATTGTTTTTTTGTCATAATTTTTTAGTGTTGACAGCTACAGTAGTTTTTGGCATAATTTCTGAAAGACTGATGCCAGGCCTTTAAAAAAGGTGCTCTTTATTTACATCGCTAAACCCAAAGGTTTAGACGTAAATCACCCTTAAAAATTAAGTGGTAAATTTACTTTTCTCATTTCATTACCACCAGCTACCAGGTAAATAGCTATCAAAGTATACTAGAGCTGTCAGTTTAACATCAAATAAATTCGCTTTTTAAACTATTTAATTTATAATCTTAAAATAACTAATAATGGCTAATCACCAATATTCAAATATCGAATATTGTGATATCCATTTTTGTTATGGAAAAGCAAATGGTAATGCAGAGTTGGCAAGAAGATATTATATGGAGAGTTATCCGGAAAGAAATATCCCTCATGCTCAAACATTTTCCAGTGTGCACAGGAGGCTTGCGGAATGTGGTTCCTTTAAAAGTTATAATGGAAATAGGGGAAGACCTAGAACTGCTAGAAACGTGCAACAAGAAGAAAGAGTGCTTGAAATTATTGAAGATAATCCAGGTATTAGTACTAGAAAAATTGGGAATGAAGTGCGGCTCTGTCAGGCTAGTTCATGGAGGATACTAAGAGAAGAACAACTCTACCCGTTTCATTCAAAAAAGGTGCAGGCTCTTTATGACGATGATCGGCCGAGACGGTTGGAAATGTGCAATCAGATCCTAGTTAAGTATGAACACGATAATCGATTAATTGGCGTCATATTATTCACTGACGAAGCTGGTTTCACTCGTGATGGCATAACAAATCTACACAACATCCACACATATGCTTACGAGAACCCAAACAATGTGGTAGAAACGAAACATCAGCGTAGATTTTCACTAAATGTGTGGGCAGGGATAATAGGAGATTACCTTATTGGTCCTCATTTCTTTGATGGCCCATTAACTGGTGACGTATACTTAGATTTTATCCAAAATCGTCTCCCATTGTATCTGGAAGATGTGCCATTGGAAGTAAGGGCCAACATGTGGATCCTCCAAGACGGAGCTCCGCCCCACTTTAGTATACGTGTCCGACAGTATTTGAATGCAACGTATCCTGAGCGATGGATAGGACGAAGTGGACCATTGGCATGGGCAGCGAGGTCACCAGACCTTAATCCTATGGATTTTTTCTTTTGGGGTCATTTGAAACAATTGGTGTACGATATTCCAGTAATCAACGTCGAGGATCTTCGCTTCAGGATAATCGAAAAGTGCCAAATTATTAAAGAAACACCAGGAATTTTTCATCGAGTTAGGCGACATTTTTTGAAGAGTGTTAGGAAATGTATGGAAGAAAATGGGGGACATTTTGAGAATCTTTTTTAGTTTGTTTAGTACTGTTTCATTAATTTTTATCAATTAAATGTATATCGCAATAATCCATAATATGAATATTTACTGATTAGCCATTATTAGTTATTTTAAGATTATAAATTAAATAGTTTAAAAAGCGAATTTATTTGATGTTAAACTGACAGCTCTAGTATACTTTGATAGCTATTTACCTGGTAGCTGGTGGTAATGAAATGAGAAAAGTAAATTTACCACTTAATTTTTAAGGGTGATTTACGTCTAAACCGTTGGGTTTAGCGATGTAAATAAAGAGCACCTTTTTTAAAGGCCTGGCATCAGTCTTTCAGAAATTATGCCAAAAACTACTGTAGCAGTCAACACTAAAAAATTATGACAAAAAAACAATTTTCAATGTAGGTAAAGTGCCCTCTAGCGGCAAACAATCAATGTGAATTGTTACTAAAATGATGAAGCGCAGAAGACTTAGCCTATCTTTCAAATATTAGTCAAATCGGTTTTCCTGTAAGCGAGTAATTCAAAAAACAAAAAATAAAAACTTGAACTTGGACAGCTTGTAACTCGAAAACGAATGACATTTTGAAAAAAAATTATATGAAGCTCTACCCTTATTTTGTCAAGTAGAATCACCCCCTTAAGTTTCGTGATCGATTTTTGAATCACCCTGTATATATATATATATATATATATATATATATATATATATATATATATATATATATATATATATATATATATATATATATATATATGAATAGTTTGGTTATTCCGGGTTTCAATCCGTTCGTTCAAAAAATCGTTTTCACGACGTTTCGCCAAAATCTCATTTGGCATTTTCAAGTGCGGTTCGTCTCGTTACTCGCTGAGAACTGATGGTGGCCTCTGATGACTGCCGAGTTTTGTTTAGCTGGCTCGCTTCCTGATTGGATGAGCGATTTCGCAGGCTCCTCCCCTCTGCCGAGTGCGATATATTTTGTTCTTGTATGCTGGTCTCTCGTGTACTAGTTGATTTTTGTTGTTTTCTTTCTTGATTCTTTATTAATGTTTTCCATGTAGTTGGAACATTTATAGCATCGTCTCGTTTATTTAGTTGTCCCGCTTTTTCGATTTCTAGGGCCTCTCTTATGACGCGTCATATATATATATATATATAGGAATTTCTCTATGAAACTATTGATACCTTTGGAAAGTGTCATACTTTGGAATATTTAACGGAACTTTCTTGTGATCGAACTTCTTCATATGAACTAAAATATCAATGTTGACCTCTTCCGTGACAGACAACGAGGCGAACATGGCTGGTATGAGAAAAGAATTAAAAAAGAGCCAGTTATTAAGTTATAATCTATGGTTGTTTGATACATCTTTTGAATTTTCTGTGCAAGGATTCAAAAACATTAAAGAACACAGGGTTCAAATAACCAAATATTTCCGTAACAATCATCTAGCCTAAGCGAAATTCAGCCAAGCAGGAGGAAAGGCATTAGTTGTTCCAAGCGATGTTCTTTGGAATAGCGGTGCTGACTGTTTAGAACTGTATGTCTCTCAGTGGGACATAATATTAAAAATCTGTGAGTGAAACAAAAAGAGATTGATCCCGCCATATACCTAAAAATATCCCATATTGGATTTAAACGCGCAGCAGAAAAATATCTAAAAATTTTGAAACCTATAGTGGCCCTTGATATTTTTCAAAGAATAAATGTACCTATTTTAAACGCTTTAAAGCAATGGAAACACTTACAGCATATTTGTAAAGAGCTAGAGCTGCCTTTACAAAAAAACCAAGCATTCCATCGTCGATATGACCAAGTATTAACACCGTATTATTTTGTAGCTTATGTTAGATCCTCAAAAACAAAATTACCAGTTATCTCCAGAAGAAATAAATTTGACCTTAGAAACTAATGGTAAATTACTTGACGATATAGGATTGCTACCACTATGAATAAAATTGAACGCACCCTAAAGTTCCTTTAAAAAAATAAAGTTTTCAGATAAAATAACAGAAAACATAAATGAAGAGCTTGAAATTGCAAAACATTTACCAGTAATAAAATGACTCTGAAGTTTGCATCGTTGCCGGCAACGAAATTTATTAATTTCCAAAATCATAATTATCTTTCAATTTCACTTTTTCCCAAACAAAAAATGAACAAAAATATGATAGTAATATAAATTTCTAGAGAGTTGAGCTCGCGGTCTCGGATGACATTACCGACGTTGTCTAGTAGTAGCGCTGCACAAATGTTATAAACAAATTATGATAGTCACCTTTGATTCGCTTCTTTATTTTTTATGTCATTCTTTTATCTTCCATGAATCATTTAACATATTTTTTATGTTTCGGTATCGCCTTAGAGCGGGCGTATAGGGTGAGAAATTGTTCCGCGTGCTTTGAGGCTATGGTGCAGTGATCACCGGACACAAATGTTATAAACAAATTATGATAGTCACCTTTGATTCGATTCCTTATTTTTTATGTCATTGTTATATCTTCAATGAATTATTTAGCGGGCCTATAGTGTGAGAAATTGTTCCGCGTGCCTTGACGCTATTGTGCAGTAACCACCCGACATATGTTTTAAACATAAAGAAGCGAATCAAAGGTGACTATCATAATTTGTTTATAACATTTGTGTCCGGTGGTGCGTCAAGGTACGCAGAACAATTTCTCACCCTATAGGTCCGCTCTAAAGCGATACCGAAAAATAAAAAAATATGTTAAATGATTCATTGAAGGTATAACAATGAAATAAAAAATAAAGAAGCGAATCAAAGGTGACTATCATAATTTGTTTATAACATTTGTGTCCGGTGGTGCGTCAAGGTACGCAGAACAATTTCTCACCCTGTAGGTCCGCTCTAAGGCGATATCGAAAAATAAAAAATATGTTAAATGATTTATTGAAGGCACAAGAATGACATAAAAAATAAAGAAGCGAATCAAAGGTGACTATCATAATATGTTTATAACATTTGTGCAGCTCTACCACTGAACAACGTCGGTAATGTCAAGAGGGACCGTGCGCTCAACTCTCTAGAAATTTATAATTCTATTATCTCTTTCTTCATTTTTTTGTTTGGGAAAAAGTGAAATTGAAAGATAGTTATGATTTTGGAAATTAATAAATTTCGTTGCCGGCAACGATGCAAACTTCAGAGTCATGTAATGAAGCAGTTCCTGTGTGCAGTTACATCTTCAGCATCTATAGAATGTGTCTTTAGTACATTCAGTTTTATGCACTACGATTTTAAGAAAGAGATTGAGGATTAAAAAAGCTCGAAAATTGGTATTTCTATTTAAATTTTATGATGACAATGCATATGATAATAAATTATCAGTTTATAACTTAAAGTTGTCCTTTTATATTTATATTTTTAGCAGCTGTAAGTTTTAAATATTTTAGTATTATTTGATTTAAAAGTTTGTGACATTTAGGTAGTTTGAGGTGAAGTTTATCTTTTTTTATGTTCCATTCAAAAATTGTTAAATTATAAACGTTTATATGCTATACAACGCAAATTTTAGACCTCTTTTGTGAAATGTTTTAAAAATTAAACTGATGTACTGGTTTTAGACATATTTCTGATTCATATACACTTAATGTTAATCTCAACTCAATTTAATTTAAAAATACGAATTACGAACTAATCCGCCCGGCCATAAATATACAAATTAACATATTTTAACCATTATTGTAAAAAAAATGTTACCATCAAATTTCCATTTATATGAAATTGTGCAACATGTGCACGACTTTATAGTTTTCTAATAAACGTTATATTGCAAAAATCGTTTTTGGTAACATTTCAAAACTTAATTGGCTATAAAAATATATCGTAAACTTTTAGCACCAATGATACAAAGTTAACTAAAGAAATGTCTTCTTCGTTCCTAATTAAAACATTGTTTTATAAAGTAGGAGTCGTTATGAAGATGAGGTCTGATGCAATTTCTAATTGTGTCCAGATGTTAAGTTTTACTAAAGTAGAACATCTTGGCATGTTTTATTAATTGAAGTAGATATTTCACTTGTAAAGGTACTGTTTAACAGATCCTCCTATTTTTTAACTAGGTAATTATTTTTAAAATGTTAGAGACATAAAGCAAATGATATATTTATGTTGATAATTAACAAATGATCGATCGATACCGATACCGACATAACAGTTATATCGGCTGAATGGATGATTATTGGTATCAGCCGATATACGTAAAGTAAATGGGCTTACAATTTTATGAATTTTGCTTTTAGTCTATTATAATTGAAACTTACTTACTTACTGAGGACTATTACAGCATTGAAGACTTTCACATTAAAAAACTTTAATAAGAAATCGTTGTAGGAATTTTTACTTTACAGACAGCAGTATTTACTGCAAAAATTTTCTGATAACGCTATTGAAAGTGTATAATTCTACATTATATTACTATTGTTTTATAAAAAAATAACTTCGTTTTTATTAGTTCATTAATTTTAATGAAGGGTTTAAGTTTAAGTAAGTATAAAAATAGGTTCAATGAATAGAATTAAATAAATTTTAACTTCATAAAATTTTTATTCCGTAGGAGAGTTTCTGAATTTCAATTAATTTAGAGTTTATATTTTGATTCTTTTATATATTTTGACTTTTCTTATTCGTAAACAGTATTGTTAGCGTTCTTTATAATATATTACTATTTTAACATTTTATGTCTGTGAATCAATATTTTTTTACCTTACTAGTCTGATAAGTTTACAAGCTTTAATTGATGAATGCAGTATTATTAGTATAAAGATTTACAAGCCAAACGGCTTCGCACTGCCTCCAGGGAATATTGACTCACACCAGGTACACAAAGATACCAAAAGTATGAAGCTCTGTGGGAACCCTTTTCATGTTATCGGGTCCTAGGTGACGTGGTCTGCTGTATTTCCTACGAACTTTCGGACGGTTCGCGCGGTTGCTAGGAGAATTGCTTTCTGCATCGGCTTATATAGATGCTCACTAAGCCCCAGTCCCTTGATGTTCTGTAGGAAGTTTTTTGGTATCACTCCAGTTGTTGACAGTATTATGGGAATCATTTGGACGCTGTTCATTGCCCATTGTCTTCGGATTTGCACCTCCAGATCTCTGTATTTGGCGATCTTCTCGTATTTTGGTCTTAGGTTGTTGTTGTTAGGTACAGCAATGTCGATTAGTGTAGTTTGCCTAGAAATTGTATCTATTAGTATAATATCTGGTCTATTATGAGCAACTGTCTGATCCGTCAGAACCGTTCGGTCCCAGTATAACTTCAACTGGTTGTTCTCAAGAGTAGGCTCTGGATTGTATTTGTAATAAGGCACTTTTCCTACCTGTAATAAGTTTAAGTTTTCTGCTAACTCTTGGTGGAGTATCTTAGCGGCTGAGTGTCTTTCCTTATACTCGGTTGCGGCAAACGCTTGGCATCCTCCAGTTATGTGCTGGATTGTCTCTGATGTTCGACAGCCATATCTGCATTGGTCATTTTCTATTGAGGGGTCTCTAATGATGAACTTCCGATAGTTCTTTGTCAGAGTAACCTGGTCTTAGATAGCTAACAAGAAGCCCTCCGTTTCCAGAAACATCTGTCCTGAAATAAACCAGTAGTTCGACGCTGCGTTGTCGACATTGTCCTGATTAACCTCATTTGGATGCCGTCCATGAAGTGGCTTCTGTAGCCAGGTTTGTAACTTTTCTTGGTCTGTTTGGTGGTAAGAAGTAATATCTTGTTCCCTCAACTGTAGCGGCGTTGAGTCGTCTGCCTCGCATATTGCTCGATGTAGTGTGAAAGAGTCCGCTAACTTGTGGAAATGTGAACATAAGTTTATTATTTGTTGGTCGAGTTGCTTACCAATATCCACCAATTCTCTTCCTCCTTGGTGTCTTGGAAGCATTGTACGTTCAATAGCACTCTGAGGGTGATGTTTTTGTGCTTTTGTTATTTTTCTTTGCAGGTTTTGGATCTCCATCCATGTTATTATTATCATGATTTATAAGCCAAACGGCTTCGCACTCCCTCCAAGGATTATTATTATCTCCATAGATTTTGCCAAATGGCATTCGTGCTCCCTTAAGGAGAATATTTATTCATCCCAGAGATACATGGATATCAAAAGGACGAAGGTCTGCGGGGGCCATTTCCATGTTATTGGGCCCTAGATGATGCTACAGTCCTCTACATTTTGCTTGACTCTTAGATTGTTGTTGTTAGGGATGGCGACTTCTATTAGTGTTGCTCATTTGGACGTTTAATCCACTAAATGTTATGTGCAACTGCATGAATAATAAGAACAATTCGATCCCAATACAGCTTGAACTCGTTCTCCAGTATTGGGTCTGGGCTGTATTCATAGTGTGGCATTTTCTGTACCTGCAACAGTTTGAATTTTTCTTCGTCAACTCTTGGTGGATTATCTTTGCGACTGAATTGTGTCTCTCCTTGTACTACGATGCGGCAAATGCAATCCATATCGGCATCGTTTTAAATCGAGGGATCTCTGATTATGTATTTCAGATAGTCTCTAGTAGGAATGATCTAATCTTGAATAGCTAGTAGGAAGCCTTCGGTTTCAAAAAATATTTGCTCTGATGTCAATATTTTCCTGGTTAACGTTATCTGAGTGCCGTTCATGGAGGGGCTTCTGTAGCCAGGTTTGAAGCTTTTCTTGATCTGGTTGATGATGGGAAATCAGTTCATGGTCGCTCAAATGCACCGATGTTGAATCGTCTGCCTTACATATCGCCTGGTGACCAGAAGGTTTTGTTAGCTTCTGAAAATATTAACGTAGGTTTGTTAATTGTTGCTCCAATTGCTTACCAATATTCACCAGTATTATTTGTTCAGTAGCACTACGCGGATGATGGCTCTAGTTTTGATTAAATTATTAGATCATAATAGGTTTATGTCAAATATGAACTGATTCCAACTAGAAATAAATAATTAAAATATGAATTAAAAACAAAACAATTTACACCTATATCTAGAAAACCAGGAGTAAATATAGTAGTTAAATGACTTACTATATTTACTTTATCATATAGAGATGTTGTTTCCGAACAACCTTTATATGTTTTATTCTACACTCGATCTCCGTTAAATTGATAAAAATCTGTCCAAAATTTACACACATTTTACACAGATGCTGATAACTTCGAAATTACAACTCGCAAGAAAACTGAATCGGTTAGAATCGGGTAGAATGCCAAAACTTTACGCCTTTATCTTTATAACTTTCCCAGTTAGAATCGCGCGTTTTCTTTAAATGCTCTTTTATTTTTTTACGTAAAAACCTCATTATACTACGAAGTATAATTTAATTCGTAAATTTTAATGTTTAACACGGAAAAACACAAAATTACCAAAACAAGAATCTCGTAATGTTCTGAACCATTACAATACTCCAAATTTGCGTAATGGGAGTTTTAATGAGTGCCATTGTGACGGGCTCGTAACGCCACCGGTTAAATTTTGAAGATAGGTCAAAGGCGGAGAGTATTTTGCTTTCTAGCAATATAAATAAATATAACTTTATGTATATATATATATATATATATATATATATATATACATATATATATATATATATATATATATATATATATATATATATATATATATATATATATTTATTGTCGTAGAAACGTACATATCGGTACATCTCACCGGTATGTTCCGATCAAAAATAAAAATAAGTACTAATACAAGTTTCAAGTATATAGAAAGTAGACACAGGGGTGTCAAGGGTGTCTGGGTAAGGCGTCGACGGACCCCCTGATGAGTACTACCGTCGACGTCGAGGACGAAACATCCTAATTTTAGTGGTATTATTAGAGCTTATTTCGCGGTGCATAAGCACGGCCCGGCGCGAAATACGACATGGCGACCGTGACAAGACGGTGCACAGCATAGGGTTGCTCGCAGCGTCAGGCAGCTAACGCAGCGCCCGAATCTGGAACCACCCGGGATGTCCGTTCCTACAGTTACTTTCAGTCACCCGATTTCTATATCGAGATTGTGTAATCTCAATATCCAAGAGCGGCTGCCTTAGGGGGGGGGGGGCATGTCGTAGAAACGGACATATCGGTATATCTTACCGGTATGTTTCGATCAAAAATAAAAATAAGTACCAATACAAGTTTTAAGTATATAGAAAGTAGACACAGGGGTGTCAAGGATGTCTGGGTAAGGCGTCGACGGACCCACTGATGAATCCTACCGTCGACGTCGAGGACGAAACATCCTAATTGCTGGTATATTTATTCTACATCTACAAAAATTACAGTTTTTTTTATAATTAAAATATATCACAGTAATACACATTTTTATATTTTTACTTTAATTAAAATTAATAAAAATAAAACTGATTTTAAAATAGTCTTAAAGTTTAAAATTTTTAAAACAATACAACAATTTAAAATAGGTTAAAATAGTGAAAATTATAAAATAGTACATACCTTGAAAGTAGTTTTGTGTGAATGTTAAAAATAAAATTCAGTTATGATACTTGGTATGCAATTGCTATGGATAGATTTCTTTTTATAACTTTAAACTTTAAGACTATTTTAAAATCAGTTTTATTTTTATTAATTTTAATTAAATTAAAAATATAAAAATGTGTATTACTGTGATACGTCGTAGGATATATTGTTTTTAAAGCAATACCATATCAGTTGCGCGTCAAGCCAGCTTGTGGTACCAGTGCAAAATAATCTTCGGCGTTCCCTGTCCCCCAATAAAAGGGATAAAATAAAAGAAAGATCAAAAAAAATTTTCTTAATTGAAATTGGAAATTTGTAATCACATCAAAATTTTTAACTGCTTTTAAACACTTTCGAAAATGTTCGAGCAGAAATATTTGAGAATTATTATTTGATAGAATAAAAGACAGAAACAAAGTTGTCTCTATTTTAAAGTTATATTTAAGCAAGTAAGAGCAAAACTTCAAATTTTGTTTGTTGCTGAAAAATGCACTCTTAAAAAAACATGAAGAACCAAAATTATGAATTTTTTGACAAGGAATCGAAGCGCATTATTAATAAATTAAAAAGTTTTATGAGTACTTCTAGGATTTTCTGATAATATCTTCTGGTATTTACCCTGTTTTTTTTATAATTGGTAACAAAAAAACATGAAAAATTGTCACTAGGCATTTGAAAGTTGAAGTTTCAAGCTTCAAACTGCTGTACTACAAAACTAACTTAACTGCGATAAAAAATGTTTCTGGGGCGGTGGTTTAGTTGACAAAAAATGAGACATTTATTCTGCTACCTGTCATCGTGCAAATAATTTTTACACATTATTTCTTCATCAAATAAGCGCTGCTCCATGTTAAAGACTAACCCATTTCTTTATCACAACCCTGTATAATATAATACAATATAGCATCTAACCAAAAATATGAAATAAGCATTTTTATGTCAAGACTGTTAGTCGTAACAGAAATACGTGGACTTGATCATTGTTGCGATTTACAATAAACTGTAATTTTAAAATGGACTGACATAGTATCCTGCACTGCACTTAAAAATATGAAGAAACCACAGGACTTTCGATCCTGGTATTTTGGTTTCGCTGGTTGGAAAAACGATATATATTCAACTATTAAAAGAGTTATTTTTAAAAGTAATGTTTCGCAAATATTTGTTTTCATGAGTACTAATTTAATATTTTTTTTTTTTTTGATTTTAACATGTTTTTAGAATTCATGTTTTAAAGTTATCACGGTGATTTTCTGGAAGAAAATCAAGCTTCTATATTAATTTGTTTTCGGATACATTGTACATATATTTTGTGTACTACTTGTAACAAACAGCTTTCACGTACAGGTTATAACTTATGTATACAATTTATTATAAAAATAATCAGAATAATTATGAAGGAATACCCTATAATTAATAAATATAATGATTCAACAACCTTATTACTAATGCTATGTAAGTCCTTTGCCATCAATGGCTGTTTAGTTGCAGAATTATTATTATAAGCAGGAACAGGATATCGATTTAATTAATGCCTCTATTGCATTTCGCTATGTAATTAATACGTATTACGCCGTCCATTGAAAATCGATGAAAATATATAAAACTCGCTTAATTTAGTGTAATTAATAAATGAATAACTTTTAGGAAAGAGTCATTTATGTAAGGGGAAGCAAAGGTAAATGAGGACAATTAAAATATTTTACTAATTCCTACTTAGCCAAACAATATTATGCAAGGTGAATTTTGAAACGAGAAAAATTCCTATAAAAAGACTTTGAAATACCAGGGTCCTACGAGACGATATAAGCAGCTTGTATTGTCTCCTTTCGAAAAATCTGCTCTAAGGTCTAAGGCCCAAGGATAGTAAGATATTTAGAATCAGAAAAGAAAATTAGTTAAATATTAGTAAGGGAACACATCTGCCTTAAGACAAACGAAGATATTTATAAATCTATCATCAAAAAATGCGAAAAAGCTTATAAAAGCTCTTAAAGAGATTTCCTACTGAAAACGAGACGAGATGAAAGTGGCGACTTTGTTTTGTCTCGTGAGACACTTTAAATAGTTTTGGTTTGTAGCTATTTGGATGGAATTTCAGCAATGGCGGCTAAAAATAAATTTGTTTTTTTCATGTCAATTATTTGGACATCTGGCAACTTAGCAAGAGTTTAACATGCGTGGATTTTCTAAAATTGCCAATATTGGATTGTGCATTTATTGATACGGTACAGTGGAAAGATGAAGATCCAACGCGGCTTATATGTTGTCAAGAAAGATGGAACTATACATTAATATTTTCCGTATGCAGCTATGTTTATAGGTATATGAAACTTGTACCAGGCACTAAATGACAGGAATGTTACTAAATAAATTGAAAAAAGAACACATCTGTTATCGAGTAACAGGTGATTTAGTTCATGATTGTTTTGTCCTTAGGGATTCTAGAAAAAATATTTAAAATTTGGTTTTAGCTATTTATAGTATATTTACCAAAGTGTTTATCTGAGATCGGAAATAATTTTTTTTAGTAATATTACCGGGTAATATTATCAAATAGAATAGTAAATTATTTCATCAGTTGAAAATTTTAAAAATAATATTATCATTTAATGACCTAATTGGTAATTTTATTGCTACAATTATCAATTAACGAAGTAATTAATAATGCCATTTTTGAGTCTATCATTTGACGAAATAATTGATAATTTTAGAAATAAAATTATTTATTACCAGAGTAATTGAAAATTACCCCTTAGAGGAATAATAAAGAATTTATTTCTCCAAATTATTGTATTATTAATTGGTAATTTACCAGGATTAAATTTAAAAAATATTTTTTATTGAAGCACTCAATCTTTTCAGATAAAGTAATGGAAAGTTAACAGAAGGAAAAATCTGTCAAATTCATTATTTGTTTCTATTGTAAAAATTGTAACAAAAACGTATTTTACATCGCTGAATAATAAATAACAAATGACATTGCTTTTGCCCCTGATGATAGGCGTTAGTCCCGTCAATAGGATTTAAAATTGTCGAAAAAATTTAAATTTATCGATTTAGCTAAAAAATCTCAGTAAAGAAATGAAAAAATGGTCACGAAACATATTGACCATATGCCTAAGAAAGCTTTTCACAAGTTGATGTTTTTTTCACACCTTTTGATTAGATCATTTTGTTCTTGGAGCGATTCATAACAAAAGTATGATTTTTATACATGTTCTGTTCTCCATTGAAGGTAAATGATAATTGTAATTACTCTAGCAGGATAATTAATCACAGTTATGTTGCTATTTTATATGATGTTACATTATTTGTGAAAAAAAAGTGATTTTTCAATTATTCAGAAAAAAATACCAATTAATAATTCAATAATTTTTAATTACTTTAGTAATAGATAATTTTTTTCCTAGAATGACTAATTACTTCGTCAGTTAATAATTTCAAAAATAAAATTATGAGTTAAATCATTAATTGATAATTGTACGAATAAATTTACCAATTACTTTATTACTTGATAATTTTAGGAATGAAATTTTCAATTACCTAATTAATTGATAATTAGAAGAAAAAAATTACTTCTTTAATTGTTGATTTTAGTTTCGAAAATACTAACTGATAGAGAAAATGATAATTTCGATTTGCTGATTAATAGTTTTCCAGTAATTATTTAATTTACATAATATTTATTTTCTGACGTCGATGGATGTCTTGTTTTGTCGCTATGATCATGAACAAAGTTAGTTTCTTAAAGTACTCTTTTAGTGCGCTCTCTTCACAGGAAAAACTTAGGTTAAAATAATCAGGACTGCCACTGCCTGATTTAAAAATTAATAAGTAAAGCAGAAGTGACAAGTTGTCTCAAATTTAATAAATAATCAATATATAGGTATGAGGAAAACAGTTGGTTGTGTAGCTGTGAGGAAACACATGTTTTGAATGTGTGTTCTCTGGAAGTGACGAAACATGACCGAAACAAGGAAGAGATCATAGGTTTCTGACCGTCAGGATTCTGCGCATTAAATTAAAAATAATGTATAATAAGTTAATGCGCAGAAACTGTGGCTGACGCGGGTTGGAACGAACCTCATGAAATATCTAGGTTCATATGAATAACGTTTTCAGCTTTTCTATGCTTGGTTAAAAATAAAGGTTACGTTTTTTATACTGTAAGAGAATTTTTATCTTGCATGTTTCATAATGACCCTATATTTTGGCTCATATAACACTAGATTACGGTAGAGTACTTTGTATTTCTTCTAAAATTTATCAAGCGATTTTGTTTTTAAAGTTCTGTTCAAAGATATTTAAATTAGTGTTTTGATTAAATATCAATCATTTGTATTAGTCTAATTCTGCCGATCGCTTGAAATGGTATATATATACATACATATATATATATATATATATATATATATATATATATATACATATATATATGTTATATTGCCGTTCCCACACGTGTCCAAGTTGACCTCAAGAAACATGATGACAGTGCATTTGCACACCATTCCCGAAACGCAAACGTAATCAGTATTTTCATATCGTAAGATTCTCACGGACGGAAATGCTGATTTTGCAGATAAGACTATTATAAATAGGAAAGTGTACTTAGTTTAAGATACTAGTAATATAATTAATTGTAGCACGTTACTATGTCAGTTAAGAATTTATTTTGTATTTAATTTAAAATATTGAGAAAAGTTGTAAAGTAAATAAATAAAATTTTTTAAAAAGTGAATTTTGAATAAAGTGATATAAAATTGGCGCAGTCGGTAGGATCTGTCAAACGCTATTAGAACAAGAAGAATCTAACTGGTAGCGGCGGATCCTAATCCCTTAACAGAAAAAGGACCAGCAGCATTGAGATTGCTCCCACTTGTCGAGGCTACGGAAGGAACACCTGGTGAAACCCCTGGTAGTTGCAGTCAAGAACACGACGGCTCAAATGCTCCTGCTAGTGTAAGTTAATGAATCATCTCGTTAATTAATTTGATTTTTATTTGATCGATTTAAAAGAAAAGTGTTCGATTATCTATTAATTTTCCCTTTTCTTTCGCATTTCCATTGCACACCAGTTTAAGAAAATATTTTTTATTTTTACCGTTACTGTTTAATATAAAAACAAAATGTCATTGCCAGACAATCAAACGGCAAACAAGGGGCAAGTCAAACCTGAAGAAGGGGAGATAGAACCCTACAAGTTATCGGAAATATTTTCAATTGTACCCGAGTTTGAGGGTGACCAAATCTTTTTGGGAACGTTTTTAAACGCGTGCGAACATGCGTACAATATGTCCACAAGGGATCAAAAAACTCTATTAGTAATTCACATAAAAAACAAGCTTAGAGGCAGAGCAGCCCAACTTATTAGTTCTAGGAATCCTAATTCCTATTTAGAAATAAAACAATTACTAAATTTACATTTTGGCGACTCTAGAGACCTAACGTCCCTTATACAAGACCTACAAAGACTTAAACAACTATCAAACGAATCACCACTTACTTTTTATAACAGATTACAAATATTAAGTGCCAAAATGCACGCTAGTGTACAAAAATCTAATCTCACCACCGACCAAAAGGTAGCTCAAACTTCCCTTATAGACACGATGACATTAAACACCCTATTAACCGGGTTAGAACCCAGATTAGGCCAACTTATTCGGGCCGGTAATCCTACAACTCTTTTGCAAGCCCAATCGCGTATCAAAAGAGAGTTACAACTATCGTACTTTGAAAACCAAAGGATGGTTAAGCCTAACCCTCCAAAGCCAATGCCAATTGTTAGGAGACCACCCCCTCAACCCCTAAAATGTTTCAAATGTGGGCTTAACGGTCATATTTCTAGCCAGTGTCGTTCGCAGCAAGAACGCTATAATCCTCCTTCAAACTCTGGCTTCCAAAGACCACCGAACCAAATCCCTGGAACAAACCATTCACAACCTACCAATGGATTTTCTCCAAGTTATTCCAGACCCCCACAATATAATAATTCACCCCAAAATCGTCCTCAAATGCAGAACCGGAATCCTAACTTCCGAGTTAACCCACAAAGAACGCATCATCTAAATACTAACTATGGGTACGAGAATTATCAGGACCCTTACAATTACTATCATTACGATTGTCAGGAATACGAGAACTCCCAAAACCAACCCTATTATCAACCATACGATGACAATTACAATCAAACTTCACAAGAATACCCAGTCGAACATCTAGATCCGGAAAATTATCAGGATTTTCTGTCACTCCCGATTCCACCAAACCCTCCGGACGAGTCCCATCAGGAAACCGAATTCCTACAGGACATACAAACAAAAATTCGGACGATGAACCTGGACGACATGAACCCAAACCTGAACTTTCCCGAACAGGAATTTCTTTAAAATCTCTTTTAACGGTCAACTCAAAAAACTTGTATTATATAAAGGATGCTTCGCAAAAATTTAAATTACTTATTGACTCCGGTGCAGGAATTTCCATTTTTAAGGAACATACCGCTCAAAATTTCCGCCAAAGATTACCCGAAAGTGTCACAATTCAGGGTATTACGGATCAAAAACTTTCTATAAAAGAGTCAACTCTTGTTCCCTTCACCGCAGGCAATCCGCACAAGGTCTACATTTACAATCTAGATATTGAGTTCGATGGCATTTTAGGTCTAGATTTCTTAGAACATTATGAATGCGTAATCGATCTTAAAAATAAACAATTAGTTACAAATTTTAAAATTCTTCCTTTATACAAAGTAGGAGAAAACGAAAAGGAACAAATTAACACTAATATTTCGGACAATCAAAATCTTAACACAATTTCTATCGAAGCTAGGACTGAACGGGTTTTTAAATTAAAATGCGATCTTTCCGATGTAGATGCCGTACTAATAGCACAGGAAAAAGACAAGGTTAGACTCCCTAACGCTTTAGTAAAAATCAACGAACGCGGCGAATTTTTTACGTCAATAATAAATGCCAACGCAATACCAAAAGTCGTCGAATTTTCAAACATAATCCTAGAACCGATAAACGACACTGCTGAACCTTTTTATAATTTTAAAACATGCAAAGACCAGAAAGATAATCATTACGATAGGGTTTCTATAATAAAAAATCTTTTACGAACCGGTCATCTAAACGAGGAAGAAAAAGAACTTATAACAAATTTATGTTTAGATTTTACTGACATATTTTACCTTGAAGGTGACAGTTTGACATTTACCAACGAAATAAAACATTCGATTGACACAAACGGCGCTCATCCAGTCTTTACTAAATCATATAGGTACCCCCAAATACATAAGGAAGAGGTAAAAACACAAGTTAACAAAATGTTGACAGAAGGTATTATCCGCCCTTCAATTTCACCCTGGTCATCGCCAGTATGGGTAGTTCCGAAAAAACTGGACGCCTCTGGCAAGCAGAAATGGCGTGTTGTAATTGATTATCGTAAGCTAAACGAGCTTAGTGTAGACGATAAGTATCCCTTACCCAACATCTCTGACCTTCTAGACCAACTAGGCAAGTGTGAATATTTTACGACACTTGATCTTGCCTCTGGTTTTCACCAGATAGAAATCGACCCTAAAGACATCCAAAAAACAGCTTTCACTGTTGAAAACGGCCATTACGAATTCGTTCGAATGCCGTTTGGCCTCAAAAATGCCCCGTCCACATTCCAACGTGTCATGGACAACATCCTTCTTGGCATCCAAAACGAACGTTGTCTAGTCTATATGGATGACATTATAGTTTATTCCCCTACCGTTCACGAACACATATCACGTCTAACAGAAGTCTTTAAACGTCTTCGAAAGGCAAATCTAAAAATCCAGCCAGATAAGTGTGAATTCTTAAGGAAAGAAGTCGCATATCTTGGCCATCTTATCACTTCAGATGGCGTAAAGCCCAATCCATCCAAAGTAGATTGCATAACCAATTTCCCAGAGCCAAAAAAGGCTAAAGACATTCAATCCTTCCTAGGGCTAGCTGGCTATTACCGCCGATTTATCCCAAATTTTGCCAAAATATCGAAACCTTTAACTCGTCTCTTAAAAAAGGACACCCCGTTCCACTTTGACGCCGAATGCAAGACATCTTTTGATGAATTAAGGAAAGCTCTTGTCTCTAACCCGATTCTCATATACCCTAACTTTCAAGAACGTTTTGTGCTAACAACTGACGCAAGTGCATTCGCTATTGGCGCTGTTCTCTCCCAAGGCCCAATAGGTAAAGATTTGCCTATTGCTTACGCGTCAAGAACCTTATGTAATGCCGAAACCAGATATTCCACGATGGAACGCGAATTACTCGCCATTGTTTGGGCAGTGAAACACTTTCGACCCTATCTTTATGGCCGAAAATTCACCCTAATTACGGACCATCGTCCACTAACGTGGCTCTTTTCTATCAAAGACCCTGGCAGTAGGTTAGCAAGATGGCGGTTAAAACTGGAAGAGTACGATTATAAAATAGAGTACAAACCGGGAAAAGTAAACAAAAACGCCGACGCGTTATCGCGGATAAAAATAAATCATTTCCAACAATGCGCAGATTTTCAACACAAATATACCATTCACGCAAATAACGAGGATGACGAGAATAATGACGAAACCGAAGACGGAAACGGCGAAGACGAGACCGACCTGCTTGACAAAATGACGACAGATTTCAATACATTCGTTCACCTGTATAAAACTAGATCAATTATTGATTATTCCAAATTTGAAATATCAAATGCCCAACTTTTAGACAAAAATCATAAAAATATCGTTACATTTTTCCACCAAAATAAAATGCAGGATATTCATTTTAAAATTATCGATGATATCTTTGAAGAATCTCCAAATTTCGAACAAGACAAAATAAATACTTTGTCAAGCAAAACAGTTAAAGAACGAAAATATTTTATAATCCCTTTACGATTTGACCCAGAAAATGTGGTAGCAAATCTATTTTTCATTCTTTTTAAATGTCAAAATGAATTTAACGTCACCGATACCTACTGTATCGAAAATAATTTAGACCTACCAATATTAGAAATCTTCTCCTTTATCTTTGCCGATAAGGAAATAAAATTGAAAATCTGTCAAAACATCGTCAAAACTCCGGACGAAGATCAAATCCCAATTATTCTAGACCAATACCATACGGGAAAAAACAATTTACATCGCGGAATCAATGAAACGATAAAACGGATAAAGGAAAAATATAATTGGCCGGGACTTACTAAAGACGTAGAAAAATACGTAAGAAGCTGCGAAATTTGTCAAAAAGTAAAAATATGTAGGAAAAATCTTAGTACCCCTTTGGTTATTACCGAAACACCCAAAACTCCTTTCGAGAGAATTAATATCGACATATTCGAATATCCTACACGAAACCACGCACTAACAATTCGGGACGAATTAACGAAATTTACTCAAGCCTACCCCCTAGAAAATAAAAAGGCCTCTTCAGTAGTTAATACCTTACTGGTATTTTTCCAACACTACGGTACGCCACTCAGAATTCACTGTGACCACGGTCGTGAATTTGACAACGTCCTAATGAAAGACCTCTGCGAACTATACGACATAAAATTGACATTTTCCAGTGTCCACCATCCGCAGTCGAACGGCTCCTTAGAAAGGTTTCACGCAACCCTCACAGAAATGCTAAGAGCTCATACGGCCGAAAACCCTGACGAACACCCTTTTAATATCCTTCCATACGCAGTTATTTGCTACAACAATACCAAAAACAAAACGCACGGTTTTACACCTTACGAACTAATTTTTGGTCACACGTCGAGTAGACCTCCCGAAACCCTTTACAATCAAAAAGAGTTAATATCAAAATATATTAGGGACCTAAGCAATCGGATGGAATACTATTACAAAGTTGCACGCATCAAAACCGAACGACAAAAGGAAAAGGCAAAAATTCGATTCGATAAATCAGTTTCCGAAAATATTCCGCAATATAATCCCGGAGATAAGGTGTATGTAAAAGAATCCCAAATTAAGGATAAAGCCCAAAATAAATTTAATGGCCCTTTCGAAATACAAGAAGTATTCGGAACTTCAGCAACCGTACTAAACCCCGAAACAAAACAAACTTCTAAAATTAATTTTGATAGATTAAAGCCCTACTACGAATAGTCTCCTTCTTTTCAGACTCTTCGGGCTACTATCAGCCACTAACTCACAGTTCACCATTACGCCGATCAATAACACCATAGGAATCTTCTTCCACGAAGAAAGCACGATCAAGGTGTCAAACGACAAATGGACACTCCTGGTATACAAAGAACTACAGCCCCTTAAGGAAACCATATCAAACAATGATAGAATCCTATCCCGTCTAGTTGACATGCTCGAGAATCCTGGACCTAAAATGTTAGCCCTCAAGGCGGAAGTTCAAACACACATAAGCCTTCTAAAGCAAATCGCTGACTCAGTAAATCAAAAATACAAAGATATAATGACGGATACTAAACAATATGCCTTTCGATCAAAACGCGGTTTAGTAAATGGAATAGGGACTATCTGGAAATCTATCACGGGTAACTTAGATTCATCAGACGGTGAATATTTTAATGAATGCATAGAAAAGGTCACTCGCGATGAACACCAGATTGAAAATCTACTAAAAAACCAAATTTCTGTCACCACATCTGTAATTAAAAATTTTAATTCCACAATTCAAAAATTACAAATAGACGAGGAAACGTTTAATAATAATATACAGGAAATTCAAAGCGCAATATCAAACATTTCGAACGTTATGATATTTTTCGAAGGTAGAATAAAAATGGTAAATTTATGTGAATCATTAATGGAAAGTTACGTATTTCTTGAAGATTCTCTGAATGACATCCTAAACGCGATAACTTTTGCACGCCTAAAAATATTGCATAGTTCAATTATAACCCCAAGAGATCTGGTTACCTCCTTACACGAAATTTCACGATCTCTCATAAGGAATAATTTACCTTTACCAACTTACTCTACAAATGTCGCACAATATTTAGACATAATAGAGATAGAAGCCTATCAATCGGACGCAAAGATAATTTTTGTCTTAAAAATACCGTTAACTGATCCTGAAATATATACCCTTTACCACCTCTACCCTATCCCAATATTAGATAATCGAACAGGTCTTCACCATATTCTACCAACAACTCAAAAATATATCGCGCGAGACGATGATTCATTGCTCTATTTGTCACTCCGAAACCTGGAAAAATGCAAGCCACTGGGAATCAACACAAAAATTTGCTCCGATGTCCTTCCTTACCCCATCGATACCGATGCCATCTGCGAGGTCCAACTGTTAAAGCCACTAAGAGAGCTACCGAAAACTTGCCAACCTGCACTTTTGCTAGCTAAGGAATACAATGTCCAAGAAATTAGCCAAAACTACTGGTTAATCACGGTCTCCGATCCTCTACCTGTTACAGTCAAATGCGGTAGCAAGGAAATAATTACGAGACTAATAAACACTAACTCTTTACTTCAGTTACAACCCGAATGCAACGCCTTCGTTGGAAGTACCAGAGTACACGCTAAGTATCCTGTGGACAAGTATCAAACCATAACATACACGAGTCATACAGTGGAGATACCTTTCGAATGTTGTGGTCATCTTCCCGAAAAAATTCACATTCCAGACCTCAAGCCGTTGAAGCTAAGTAAGATTGATGTCGAAGATCTGAATATCGCCCAACACAAACTTGGCCAATATTCCGATGATTTGGATAAACTTATTAATGAGCCATTTGTGACCAAACACCTTCATTGGTTCACAATCTTCACCATCACCTTGATTGCTGCCCTACTAGTCATTTATGTCTTCTGCAAGTGTAAACGAAGAAGAAGCCCAAGAATTGGACTGGCAATCACCAATGACGCCGATCCACCACCACCTCCTCCAGTGCCCAAATCCAGGGATACATTCCATCCCGTCCACCAAAGGTTGCGAGACCTATTACCTAAGAGAAGACCTAGCACCCGTTCTACCAGCGATGCTCTTCACGAAGAAGAAGAAATGGAACTTCAGTTCAGCCAGGAACATTAAAAGTTGCTGCGAAGCACCAACTTTTCTTTAAAAAGGGGAGCTGTTATATTGCCGTTCCCACACGTGTCCAAGTTGACCTCAAGAAACATGATGACAGTGCATTTGCACACCATTCCCGAAACGCAAACGTAATCAGTATTTTCATATCGTAAGATTCTCACGGACGGAAATGCTGATTTTGCAGATAAGACTATTATAAATAGGAAAGTGTACTTAGTTTAAGATACTAGTAATATAATTAATTGTAGCACGTTACTATGTCAGTTAAGAATTTATTTTGTATTTAATTTAAAATATTGAGAAAAGTTGTAAAGTAAATAAATAAAATTTTTTAAAAAGTGAATTTTGAATAAAGTGATATAAAATATATATATACATATATATATATATATATATATATATATATATATATATATATATATATATATATATATATATATATATATATATGAAAATGTTGTCGTAATAAAGGTACCACAAAGTGAGTTTATGCGTATGGGTAAAAAAGATAAATCTTCCTGAGAGAAATTTCTAGTACACCATTTGATTCAACACAATTATACTAGCTTTCAAAATACTATATTTGTGTTAACCACTGGATCTGGAAGATCATATATATTTTCTTCTCGATCCCACCTTTCCACTCACTTTTCTATGAAAGATATAGATACTTTTACATATTTTTGAGCCTTTTTTGTATCTATACACAAAATTGCTTCGAATCTTTTATGATATCCCTAACTTATTATGAATATGTCTGACACACTTCAAAAATATAAAGCAACTAACTACTAATGCATAGCACAGAATAATTTAGAGCCTCGTGTTGGACATGCCAAGTAAAAATGTCCAAACAAGTATCATATTCAAATATGCAGCAATAAGTTTTTATGAAACCAATTGAATTCTCCAATTAAAAGTTCGAAGTGTGTTTTACTTAAATGAGATCGTAATTATTATAGGTGTTTTGGAAATAGGGTAAGGATAGTGTATTTTTAGGTAATAATTTAATATCAGTGAACTTAAAGCATTCCTTATTATTACTGGCTCGAATTTCCCCTATATCTTTGAAAACTAGCACAATTTGGTATAATTCTAAATGAGCAATTATCTGTTGCATGTAAAGTAATAATTGCTTTAGAGTATATAATTCACCATAATGACTCTATTATCTGATACCGTAATAGGAGAATTTTTTGCATTAAGCTAAGTTACGAAGGGGAATACTGATTCTTTAAAATCCAGAATAAAGGAAGTTCCAATTACTAATTATAATGGGAAAGGGACTTAGTAGGTGACTTGACGAAATACAATGCAAATTAATTAAAAAAAGTGAAATAAATGGTACCATTTCGAATTTCTAATTAGAGTTTTTGGGCTTTAGGGGACAAATAAAGAAAAAATCTGAATAATTAGTATAACAAGATACCAAAAATATTAAAATGTAGCAAAAATTATTCATATTTCAGTAATAATAAAAAAGTGAAATTATCAATTTCCGATGTACTGGAAAAAATTATTCAAAAATTTGTATTTATAGTCCAAACGGTGTATATCTTTAAAAATTTAATAATTATAACGGTTTTTAGTTGCCATACATCCGAAAAAAATGTCCCTCGTAAATATAATTAAGGTTGTTCATTTCGATTTTCTGTCTTCCTCTCGGAGTACAGCAAAATAATTTATTTTTAAAATTAAGCCAACATTAATATTTGTTTTAAAATTCTTAGCATGTCTTGTCATCTAAAATTTAATAATTCTACAAAATATCCCGTTTATATTTTTATAAAATTATGAAGGTTAACACGCTTATCTACTCCAGATACAGTAGGTGTAGTAAAGTACTAAAACATTTAGTGATTTTGTCTCCTTATATTTATCCATAATATTGAAAGAGAAAAATTGCCTCGTAACAAAGAAGAAACACAAAGAACAGCTGTTTTCTTTGAGAACAATTTTAATACATAACCTTACCTCAGACCAATAGCGTCTTTACCTTGTCGCTCTATAGTAATGGCTATAAAATATTATTAAACACATTTTATGTACTTTGTCAACAATGTTGACAATAATTCAGAAACTTTGTACCGCTATTTAATTTTGTAGTTTAAGTGTTTGTAACCTTAAATTCTTGATACCCTGTAGGTTTTAGACTATTGTTATTATATTGTAATAAAAACATTGTATAGTGCTTGTTTTTCTACTCCACTTGTATTTTGAAAAGTTCTAGTTCAGTTCTGGCAAAGTACTGTACTGTGTTTTGAAGGCACAAATTTTCATCATCAGCGTTAAAATATCTAAATTACAGAGAGATGAAACAAAGTTTTAGGGCAGAAAAAAAAAACACTAAAGTAATAAATGAACAAGAAACGCAGGCAAATCGAATTAGTGGTTTTCGAACCTTATAAAATGTAGGGATAAATTAATTAAACATTTTATAACCTGTTCAATAAAAATATTAATTACCCGTTGGTCCTTTTTCTTATATATATATATATATATATATATATATATATATATATATATATATATATATATATAATGAATTAGAAAAAAATCATTATTTTTGGTCATGTCAGTTTTACTTCATGTTTTGTTTGGTTTTTGTGAATATTTTAATCCGCTATTAATATCTCTCATTTCATATTTAAAATTTCACTTAAAATACCGAACCCATAATAAGCATTTAAATTCCTCATTAAATAACCCTGTACAAACGGGATATAAAATTATCGATATGAATATACAGAAGAAAGAACTTCGATTTTAAAATTTTTTTTGTCATTTTTCTTTCTTAAGAATATTTAGTTTGTAAAACTTCCTAATAAGTAATTAAGAAAATAGTAGATGGGGTCACTCCGATCCTGTTACAGTTGCAAATAAAAAATGTCAGTAGTTTTATGCATTTGACAAATTTTGACGTGAAAATATATATCGCTTGGACTATAGATGTTTAAAAGAAAATATAGGAAAAAGCAAAATTTCTTCGAGAAAATTCGTTATCCTTTGTAATTTTTTTAACCTATATTTTTTTAACGAGTTATAAGCAACAATAGTCATAAGAAAGCTAAATTGTATTTTGTATGTTAAACACAATTAAAAATATATTACAAATATTTAAACGCATTATAAAAGAACAGGCTGAATTCAACGTCTTTGTTACGACAAAAAGAACCATTGCACCGTAACGAATATGCCTCGAGATTGCAAAAAGGGTTCTGTTGTAATTTACCAATACAAGTTTAAGTAAAGTCATCTTACCGGAAGTGCGTCACACGTCTCGATGGTCAGCGGGTCATCGGTGCAGAACATGGAATCCGCTGGTTGCAGCGAAGGGGGTCGGGGAGGCGGTGGTAACAGGAATTCCGGGGGTGGACCGGGACATTCACAGTCGGCGGCGGCGTCGATAACATCCCACATTGTGGCGTCCTCTGGACTTGGGGGATCGTCGCCGTAGACCGCCGCTGCAGGTCTTTCCATAGACCTCGCTTTACAACTGAAAAATTAAATGATAATTAATTTTAGAGTGTTTTCGATTTTAGTTAAAGTTAAGGAAGTTTTATATATATATATATATATATATATATATATATATATATATATATATATATATATATATATATAATTTATAAAAGAGTTTTTACACTATATGTGTATAATTGTCTAAGGTGATGGTTTTTTATTTATCCTAAACATGACTCAGAAACCAATAGTCAAATACACTAAAGAGCTTAGACTTTTAGATATGGTCTAGTTGCCAAGGCAGTTAGACTCTTTAGTTATTCAGTTTTATTTTGCTTATAATATTGTTGTAATATATATTTTGTTTGTCAACAAACAAATCTTATATAAGAAAATAAAGTATAAAACCCTAGAAATATAATCCTGGATGGCTAAGAGCAGTAGTTGTCTTTCGAAAATAGACCAATATCAATTTTTGCCCGGGCATCCCGTGTATGTGCCGAGTCCCTTTCAGAACTGTAAGGCAGCTGACGTTTCGGTGAAATCTCATTCGCCATTTTCAAAGCTCACTGTATGGCTTCTACGAGCGAACAGTTCGCACGCAATAAATAAATATACAAACAAATAAATAGCGCCGCCATGGGCTCAACACTATCTTCAGTTGTTGCAATTCTTTTCATGATTTATTCTTCTCTTCTTTAAGAATTCCCCCTTAAACCCAACGTTCCGGAGAATTTTGTCTGGGACTTGAAGAAAACAATCAGGTCTTGTTTTTGTCCGTCCTAGTAATAAAGAGAATGGAAGGAAACCCGCCATATATAGTATATCGACAATCAACCCACACTGATAGATACCTTGATATCGATTCATCCCCCCCCCCCGTCCCATCATGAATAATACAGGGCATAGCCAATACCATAACCTGAAAATGAGTTCGTCTAATCGACAATCAAGGAAAAGACAAACCAATCTAAAGAATCTCTCGAATAAAGTGCCTACAAACCATCAAATAGAAATAAATCACTAAAACTACCACAAAAGTCCACGAAAGCTATAAAACCACTTATCAATAATAGATAAATTACACACTACAGTCCATCTGTAAGAAATCTAAAGGACAAAATCGATCTGGAAGATCAAGTAGTGTACAAGATTGCTTGCGACACCTAAAGTAAAACATTTGATAAACCAATAGAAGAATATCGCAGGGCTAGAAGAACCTAAACTAAAAATAAGAAATAAACAGAAGAATTACCCCTATGTTGAAAGTGCATTAAAAGAATTTCGATAACTGATCTGCATAAGTCATCCGTCTAAATTCTTACAGAAATTCGCGAACATATCAACACAACATAACAGCTCGAACTGTGAGAAGCCGTCTTTGTGAAGTTGGATTGTTTGAAAGAGTTGCTGTCAAAAACCTTTACTCTCCAAAAAAGATCGACCAGACTTCAGTTTGCTCAAAGGCATTTAAACTGGACACGTCAAAATTGTGATACGGTGCTTTGAAGTCACGAAAGTATACTTAAAGTATTTGGTTCAGATGGAAGGCAGTTTGTTCGAAGGCCTGTAGGAAAAAAATGTGATATTAAGTATCAAAAACCTGCTGTGGCGCAGTTGTCTAGGAATTCCTTTCCGGGTCTGGGACGGGTCCGATAGTGAAAATAACTGGGAAAATGGATCGGTTTATGTACCGCGACATATTACAGAATACAATGTCGCCCTATGCCGAAGAAGAAATGCCGCTTTTGTAGAGATATTAACAAAATAATGATCCTAAACACTCATTCCGCTTAGTAAAAAATTGGTTTTTCATGAAAAGTGTTGACTTATTGGAGTGGCCTTCTCAAACGCCGGACCAAAATCCGATTGGGAACACTTGAAGGAAAAAATAAAGGAAAGAATGAAAATCATATATAGCTAGTTTTACAAGATGAATGGAGAAAGATTCCAGTTGGTGTATTTTAAAATCTTTTCGATTCAATTTCAAGAAGATGAAGGGAACTCATTAAGGCAAAGAAGTTTTCAACAAAAATTGAACTTTGTTTCTTTAATTTGTACAGATTAAATTATTTTTTGTAGGAACAACATTCTTTCCAAAGTGTTTTTTTATTTATCATAGGAGAATTTTTGTTTTGTATATTCATTTGTTGAATCAAAAGTTATCAGTTAGTTTTAGATAACTGAATATTAAGGATATAAGGAGAAAACAAATTTTTCCATACTTTTGTTCATGACTGTATAGTTAACTCTTAAGACGATTGCAAATTATAATATTATATAATTTAAAGAAATCATTTTAGATTCCCACCTTTTTGTATTTTAAACCATTTGCTACATGGTGGGGCCAATCAAGTAAAAACTTGGTTATTAATGGTCTTTCCAACTTTTTATTATTTTCTATTTAATTAATCTATTCACACAAAAGGGTACCTAAGGTATTTGAATCTCCATATAAATTGAATGTTAATGAAGTAAATTACCCAAGATTTGAGTTCAAAGTTTGTTGTTATTTGCCGAAGACCCGAAGTTATTTCTTGGTAAGAATTTTCGGGGACATTTAAGTTTAATTTTTATGGGGATTTCTGCTATGGACTTAGTACCTATACTCAATACAAGGGACACTAAAAATTCCGAAATGAACATATTTGTTTAAGAAAACCATAATTTAAGTAACAAAAATGTAGAAAATTAATTTTCTCTTATATAACAATGATGTTTAAATATAAAGTTTAAAAAGAGAAATGTCGTTCTAAATTACAAACATTTGTATTAATAAAAGGGAAAAAATTATACTAATAAAAGAGAAAAATTTTACTAATAAGAGGGAAAAGATGGAATATATAGTTGTTAATATAACTTAACTCAAAGAAGTTACACTTGCGGAGAATAAAGTTGCTCTAGGTAGCTGTTGTTATAATGTCATGAGCTAAGAGCCTTTGAGCTGAAAATTTTGTACAGGACTTTTTGGATATGGAGAATACTACAGGGTGTGCCTTTAACAATTCCGAATAATTTAAAGAAACTTCCTGCCATAAAGTTTAGATATATTTAATCCTTCAGCAATATGAGACTGTTTCAAAGGACGATCTTCGAGAACCACTCTTTCCACTTTCCAGAAAGTATCAGGATTGGTTATTTTGCCTCTGGAGGCCTTTCATTTCTTGGATCATCTGCAATAGATTAACGACCTCAGCAGATTTATAATAATATATACCTGTAATAATTTAATATTATTAATATAAATCTATCCACGAAAATTAAAATACTGAGAGAAAATAATTATGATAAGAAACTGATCTTTCTGGCTCCACTGTGCGTCGTTACCAAGTTTCAATAGATCTCTAAATATATGTAGTTATATTCTTACAAACAACTACAACATTCCATACAAACAAATAGGATTTGACGTAATCCGAAATAAATGACCACCGGAAGCAGACAGAAGCAACCAAGAAATCCCTCTGACCTGGTTGTCATCATAGTGTCCCTTTTTATGTAAACAGTTTTTACGTAATAGTCTATTTTCCCGGATATTTTAACAACTGTATCAAATTTCTGGGTGAATCTGAGAAATGTGTCAAAAGTGGGTGTGATTAATAATGGACACGGACAGTAGCGTAGCTTAAGGTATTAAATTGTTATGTCAGCAATACTTTAATCTTGAAGTTTAAAACAGAAAGATTCACACTGATAAGGTGTATCGGTAATGTTTTTATTATAACATAATAATATTAAATATAATTCCTTTTTAGTTCTAAAAAAATATTATTAAATCTTATCAACACACATTGTATACCAATTGCGTAACGTAATTTTTGACAGTCCAGCAGGAATTATTTATTATTCATAGGCTGGCAAAAGGAGACTTCTTCAGGTAATTGTCAATTTATTGTAACTTCCGGTTTCACAGAAAAAAACTAAATATTTGATTTTTAAATATGTTACCCAACAATTTTTTTTTCGGAATCCACATATTATTTTGCTGGCAGTAATATTTCCTACGGGTTGTCCAAATTTGAAATTTTATTGCAATTTTATTTTTAAATCTAAAATGGTTAACAACTATGGAAAAATGTGTTGACATTTCATTTGAAATTACTTCGTTTTTTTTTTAAATCTGCAAAAGAAGTAATTTTGATTAATGTTACAGGAGAATAGTGCAAAATAATTTTTTTAATTAAGCTTAAAATTAAATCAATCGTTTAAAAATATATTATATCGTTATTTATGCTATCAAAAAGTCAATTATATCTAAAATCTTAAAAAAAACATAAATATGAATAAAATTTTGATAATTTTTCACGAAACTTGCAAAGAAAAGAGAGTGTTTTTTTGGTAACTTATGATATAACTAGTTTCATTAAAATCAGTCGAAAAATTTTCAAAAATGACTATCGGAAAGTAATTTTTTTAATGCCCAATATATTAATCTCAGCTTCGACAAATATTAGCTTAATAGAAATTTGAAATTTTTAACAGTGAATAAACTGGTCAAAAAGTATTTTAGATATGATATGAAAGAAAAGAAAAGAATGTTCTTTTACCAATACCGTTAAAAGTTTAATGGCTGTAACTTGGAAGAAGAACTGAAACAAAATTTATAAAAAAATATTTTATTGGTTTTGAAGAAGTATAAAACTTTTTATTTAATAATAAAAGAAGTTTTCTCACTATTTTTCAACATCAAAAAAAGGACTTCAGGTGTTATTTAGTTCGCGTTTGTTGAGAGTATTCCTTTCAGACCTAAAAATAAATTCAGCCAATTTTTGATCTCTGGATATTTTGGGCTCATTTTTTTAAATTTATAAATTCATTTACTACTATATAGTATATATATATATATATATATATATATATATATATATACTATATAGTAGTAAATATTGTCCAAAATTTGATGCAATGTAGAGAGTTCTATGTGGGCTCATTTTAAAACTATACTTATGTAATTTTTTTTTAAGCCGTGGCCCTTTTGGGAAAACAAAGATGGCAGAACCAATATAATGCTTCCAAAGAACAACCTTTTGAAACTGCAGGAATAAACAATTCATAGATTATTTGTGACTGCAAAATGTTTCATTTTAGGGCTCAGTTCGTTGTATTTGGGTGCGTTGATCACGAATCTGGCGTCAGAATATCGAAATTCAAAATGGCGGATCCAATAACTCACAAAATGCATATTATGGTTATAAAGAAGGATAAAACCTACTTGAAAGTTCAGTTACAGGTGTTTATGACATCGTCGATTACGAATCTTGCATCACAATATCGAAATTTAAAATGACGTATCCAATATGGCGGCTAATAACTCCCGAAACGCATATTATGGCTATAAAAAAGAGCACAAACTTCTTGAAAGTTCGGTTACGGGGGTTAATGACATCACAATATCGAAATTTAAAATGGCGTATGCAATATGGCGGCCTATAACCCCTAATATACATATTATGGCTATAAAGGAGGGCACAACCCACTTGAAAGTTCGGTTATGGGGATTATGACATCGCTGATTACGAATCTTGCATCAAAATAACGAAATTTAAAATGGCATATCCAATATGGCGGCCATAGAACACCAAAATGTTTATTATGGCTATAAAGAAAGGTTAAATCGAGAAAAAAGTGTTTTCATATGTAGCACCGGGTTGTTTTACTTAGATCATTTTTGTACAATTAATTTAAGAAAAAGACAAATAATTGTTCAAATAAAATTTTTATAAAAAAAAATGAACCGACTTCTAAAAGTGCGCTAAAAAGTGAAAAATAACTATACATTTTTATATGAAATTAAAATTCTTGAAGTCGGCGCCAAACTAATATTTGACAAAATGTGATTCGCATAAACAGATTAAAAATAGTTTATTTGTAATTTCATTTAGAAATAATTTGGCGCCTACTTCAAAAATTTCAATTTTATATAAAAATTTATAGTTATTTTTCATTTTTTATCGCACTTTTAGAAATCAGTTCAATTTTTTTTTATAAAAATTTTATTATTCGATTTTTAGTTTTGAATTCATTGAAATTGTTTGAACTAAGAACTAATCGAGATTAGTGTAACTCACAATGACTCCAAGGTGGCAAAAAAGTACCCGTTTTATCCAAAGTTGTAAATCACCCTACTAAAATGAATCACAAAAAATTCCTTGGTTCTTAGAGTTCTCCAAAACCAGTGAAATTATGTCAAACAAATATTTCGTTTGTCAAAGTAAATCCACTATCTTAAATTTCAAATTTAGATTGGTATATAATATTGGCCAAATTGGTATACAATGTTGGCCTCAAAATCTTCCAATATCGATATTTAAAGAATTTTGAGACGTAAATTTCTTAGCCCGATATATTTTATACCGCATATTGAGTTTGTATACTCCCTAGGAACGCCGCAATATCAATTTTAGACAAAAAAGGCAAATGTAACATTTTCAGTCCCTCATATTGTATCTTATCAACCTAATAGTTCAAAAAAATAATTTTAACGTCTTAATCTAATCTAAATCTAAATCCTTCAAAACCCCCTTACCAATTTTGGATGAAATCCGGATATTTAGAATACTATATGTATTCATATTAGATTTTCTTAAAATAATTTTATATTCGCTATTTACATCCTCAAAAACGATTCAGGTGGGACACCTTTAAACAAAATCGTAAAATTTTTAATCCGCTATATTGGATTCGCCATTATGAATCCTCAAAAAATACTTTTAAATTCATAGTTTATACCCTCAAGAACCCAATATATTAGTTTTGGAGAAAATCGAAAAATGTAAAATTTTAGGACGCCATATTGAATCCGCCAGATTGAGTTTTTCATAAAATATTTTAAATTCGTAATTAACACTAACAAAAATCCCCCAATATGGGTTTTAGACAAAATCGAGAGATGTAGAATCTTTAATCCGCCATCTTGAATCTGCCATATTAAATTTTTTTTAAATAATTTTAGATCCGTAATGGGCGATCCCAAAAACTCCCCTATACTAATTTTGAAGAAAATCGGACAAAATTAATTTTTATCCCCCATACTGAATTTTTCAAAAAATAATTTTAGATTCGTTATGTGCGACCCCAAAAACTCCCCTATACCAATTTTGGAGAAACTCGGACAAAATTGTTTTTTTCGTTCGCTATATTGGATCCGCCATATTGAATTTTTTAAAAATAATTTTAGATTCGTTGTGTGCAACCCCGAAAACTCCCTTATATCAATTTTGGGAGAAAATCGGACAAAATTAAATTCTTTTGTCGGCCATATGGATCCGACATATTGAATTTTTTAAAAATATTTTAGATTCGTTGTGTACGACCCCGAAAATTCCCATATACCAATTTTGGAGAAAATCGGACTAAATTATTTTTTTTGTCCGCCATATTGTCAGCGCTATCTTGGATTTTACGGCACCAATTTCGTCCAAAAAAATATAGGACCACTACAGCATCATTCTGAATATGACGTAAAAAATTTCATTCAAATTGGTGCCGCCGTTCCGGAGTAATCGATGTACATACATAAAAAAATATGTATATAGTCGACGAATTGAGAATCTCCTTCTTTTAGAAGCTGGTTAAAAGTGATTGTGATGTTAAAATTTTGGAAACCGGTATCTGTATCTCAGCTACCAGCCTTGAAATAATTAACGAACTAGCGACGACTAACCGGAGAAGAAAAATTTAACGACTACTTTTAATTGTGGAAATGAGGATAAAAAACATTTTATATTCACTGTAATAACTCCGAAGTACGACCCAACATCTATAATACATCGAAAATGAAAGAACTATGACCAACTCAAAAAATATCGTATGGGGACGATTATATAAAATTTTATTGATTTTTTTTGACAATCCTGCAAAAAAAGTGTTAACCTTTCATACAGTTGGTTTAGAAGCAGAAAAAATCCTACTATTCTGAGAACTCCTTTTGGAAAAACGATAATGGAAAATATATAATTGATTAAAGTTTATTCTTCGTTTAAAAAATGAGTTTTATTTTATACTACAAAAGCGATATATATTAATTAATAAATTAGACACGTGCTTTTCAATTTAGATCAATTTATTCTAATCTTTTAACTAAGTAGTAATTTACTTTATAACTTTTTGTCCATCAACTTGGCTAATATAATTAAATATTTCATTTACATCACTTAATTAAAGTTGTTTAAATAGCATTAACGACTAAACTTAACGATATTAAAATTAAGAGGATATGCTATCACTCCATGGAACTTTAAACAAATTTTGTAAACATCATCTACGTCACTTTTAGTATCAAAGCCGGAATATTTTTCCTTTCAAAACGCCAAGCTGTTTCGACGGAAATAGACGCAAATTTACTATCGAGTGAAAAGAATGTTGTTTATCTCTTGGTAAAAATAGTGAGTAACTATCGAAGCACCTTAACCTAAAAATAATTAAGATATGAGTAGGTGAAAGATAGAATGAGCAAACCTTTTTTTCTAGGTCATTACTTAACATAAATGGTCCTTAAAATATCCAGTTAAATTCGGAGGTTTTTTTGTTATAAGGCCAAATTCCAGAACTTTTTCGTTGGAGCTTTTATACAAGATGTTCTGATTTTAGTTAACTAAACCATGTGAACAGAATTTTCTTTATTAATTATGAGATTTAAGGGAACTATATTTCAATATGCACATCTTAAAAGAATAAAATTTATTACCCAGTATATTTTTTAAACTGCTAAAAATTTTGGACTTCCGGTTGAATTAGAAGTTTAAATTATTGGGCAGACCATAAATAAACTAAGATAATAAGATGCAAGGTATTTTCTTTTAAGCCATATAGTGGAGGCAAAGTATTAATTTAAATAATACTGATCGACGTCAGTAATGAGTTTTCTGCATTTATAAGAATACAGTTTCAATATAAAGGGACCCACATACGTTAAAGGCAACGTCTCTGACTAGAATGCATAGGAACGACTGTGTAGAATGGCAGGGATCTCAATATATATATATATATATATATATATATATATATATATATATATATATATATATATATATATATATATATATATACTGTCGCAGATGGCGGCACACTCAGAATCTGGTTTATAGGTTCCGACGCAGAAAGGTTTAAATATGAGTATGCAGATGTAGAAAGTGTACCAAAGGTGTCTGGGGAAAGCTCCGACGGACCCACTGATGAGCCCACCGTCGGTAGCTAGGACGAAACACCTCTTTTAGGGTCAAAAAATTAGATTGTGACGATCCGATCGCTTCGACACGGGTGCGGTCTCGTTTACAATATGGCGACCGTGACAGGACCTAAGGCAGCAAGGGTTGCTTGGATTGCTGGTTTATAGCAATGGATCTGTAAAAGACTCTAAAAGCGTCCGCATCTGCAGTTTCATCAGGAAACACTTTCTATACATGCGGGATCTAACGATCTTGTCTGCATGCAAATTATTTGCCTTGGCGGGGTGATGTCGCTGATGGCGGCACACTCAGAATCTGGTTTATAGGTTTCGACGCAGAAAGGTTTAAATATGAGTATGCAGATGTAGAAAGTGTACCAAAGGTGTCTGGGGAAAGCTCCGACGGACCCACTGATGAGCCCATCGTCGGTAGCTAGGACGAAACACCTCTTTTAGGATCAAAAAATTAGATTGTGACGAATCGATCGCTTCGACACGGGTGCGGTCTCGTTTACAATATGGCGACCGTGACAGGACCTAAGGCAGCAAGGGTTGCCTGGATTGATGGTTTATAGCAATGGGTCTGTAAAAGACCCTAAAAGCGTCCGCATCTGTAGTTTCATCAGGAAACACTTTCTATACATGCGGGATCTAACGATCTCGTCTGCATACAAAGTATTTGCCTTGGCGGGGTGATGTCGCTGATGGCGGCACACTCAGAATCTGGTTTATAGGTTCCGACGCAGAAAGGTTTAAATATGAGTATGCAGATGTAGAAAGTGTACCAAAGGTGTCTGGGGAAAGCTCCGACGGACCCACTGATGAGCCCACTGTCGGTAGCTAGGACGAAACACCTCTTTTAGGGTCAAAAAATGAGATTGTGACGAACCGATCGTTTCGACACGGGTGCGGTCTCGTTTACAATAATACATACGTCCCGATCAACTGAAGTGTCATTCAAAACAAAATATAACATCGTAAATAGTCTTCGAGTATCACCGTTAAGTCATTAACTTCGATTGAATAATGATTCGATGATATTATAAGCACAGTTGCTCTAGCAAATATTTTAAACAATGTCAACCAGAAAAAATGACACAGTATTTTACGAGAATTGGTTGAAAAAAAGGAATAAATTCTTTTCATGTTAATTTTTTAAAGAAATTCGCACCATTAGTTTGATATAATAAGGATTGAAACTAGTCGCAAAAAAATATGCGGTAGTAACAGATTCTATCTCGGTGATCGAGGAATTGTGGAAGCAGTCGCATGCCCCATAAATGCAGATTTGGCTCCGGCCAAGGTTTTTAATCATACCATCAGATAAATTTGTCTATTTACTTGGGTTGCCTATGCAAGATCATCTGCACAATTCTACTTTCCTACTGCACATCCGGCATGCACAGTTATACCTGTGCAGGTCAATCGGAGAGGATGTTGTCAACATATGTTGGACACTTAACTTTAATTGTTGAAAATATCTGGGTAAAGGAGAGTCACAAAAATTAATTAATTATTGGGACAAAAAGTCTTCGATTAACTGATATACAGACGCATGAGTGATTCTATGATGATTTCGTTTTATGCTATGGAACCTTAGTTGAGTGTTTCTTAAGGTCTAAAAAGACAAGCCTTCTGAAGCTCAAGTGGTGCGGCACTGTATTATTGTACGATATTATTTTTGAAATAAACAAATATATTTTTCAATTAGTCTCGCTTATTTGAATTCTTTTAAAATTAATAATAAACGAATTAAAAACAGAATAAATATAAATATTATTACATTATATTAAAAACCGCAAACCTGTGATTGTTATATAATACAGTTACTAAAAATTAATGAAATTTTATAAAACATAATATGTATCAGCAGGGTTTTTAATATTAAACTCAAATCAAACAATATTGTGGAAATTATTATTTGAAAATGACTGTAGTCTTTTAATTATGTAATATGCATTTATATTTATATACCGGAACTTATAAAAAAAGGAGAAGAAAAAGTAATTAAATGGCTGAAAGTCCTGCATTTCTTCCAAAGGGCTAGTACGAATTAATAATCATATTCTTATTTAAAACAGGAAACCCACACAATCTTGCAACCCTAAGACAAGTACTTACTTTTCATAACTGTAACACTCACAAAGAACTGTCGAGCAGGCCGGTTTTAGATGAGGATTCAACCCAACAAATCATCCGAAAATTTTAGTAGTGCAAACAAATGAATATATCGCTTTCGTCGACTACGAGAAGGTCTTCTATAACATTGTATTCTGGGTAGTACAAGAAGGAAAACAAACTGTAGAATTGATCACCGACATAACACCTTATGAAAAACATATAAATACACAACAGTGATCATATCGATAGACGTAAGTTTAGCCAATGCAATATAAGTGATTAGAGGACTAAGAGAGAGGGATGGAATCACCCAAAGTTTTTTATATTGTCTACTAGCGACCCGCCCCGGCTTCGCACATTAGAAACCTCAAAAATAACAGTATTTCTCCACTATTTAATGGATGTTATTATACACATAAACCTTCCTCTTGAATCACTCTATCTATTGAAAAAAACCGTATCAAAATCCGGTGCGTAGTTTTAAAGATTTAAGCATACAAAGGGACATAGGGACAGAGAAAGCGACTTTGTTTTATACTATGTAGTGATGTAGAATTATATTCATGCAAATAGACTAGGACAACTTGGAAATAAACATTAATGGAAACAAAATTATGATGAACATTGAAGATAACAGCCATTTTATGATCGAGGATATTCTTCTAGATTCGGTGGGAGAATATAAATATCTAGAGCAACCCAATAAAGAAAATTGAAGGACCCAAGTATACTTATCGAAGAACCCCGTTAGTTTGGGGACCATTGGAAGACTGTTATTTGTGTTCAAAAATTAGGAAATCCTCATGAAATTTAGAATCAAAATATTAATTACTACGTGCTCCCAGTCTTAACCAACACCGCCAAGAGAAAGAGGAAGAGTCCATATGTAGATGGGTGGATAAATTTAAAAAATAAGCAGATTTAACTTGGAGGTTTAAATAAGAAATAGGGAAACTTGGAGAAAACTAGAAGAAATTCGCATGAAAATAGGTAGAAGAAGAAGAAATTAACCTGACATTTATTATTAAATGAAGTACAACAAAAATCCACAACAAAATTTATGAACATATAAATCATCAATAATTTTTTTAAAAATGCCTGCAATTTATTTTGCTTGACAGTATAAGATTGAGTATTTTAATTTATTTCTTTAGCAATCGAAACTTACAAAAAGTAGACATTGATTGCTGCAATCAATTACTTCTAAGTTGCACGAAGCAAATTCCAAAAATTTTTAAAATTGATAATAACGTGTTTAGCATTCCATTTCAATAAAATATATTTAAAGATCGCTTATGATGCGAATGATGGCACTGACTGATATCACAAATAAAATACTCTTTTTAATAATTCAGGAAATATGGGGATTAAGTTTTTAAATTTTTATTCAGCGAAAGAATATAGCGGCATTAAAGTTACGAGGGTAGACGTTTATATTTCGGGTGTCATCTGATATATCCATTGTAAAGTTGGGCATTTTAAACAGTATGCATATTCAGAACATTTTGAATTATGAACGCTATATTTGCTTTTATAACTTCACAATTTCATCTTGTCCAAAAAATGGAATTAACTCCTAAATATTTTCGTGCGATTATTTCCAACGTCTTTTATTTCAACAAGAATGCACCGATGAATTTGATTCTTTATATGGTGATGAAGCACCTGCACAAACCACTGTAGCACAATCAATCGTGGGTATCGCTCGCTCGTAGACGAGTCACGTGAAGGTCGTCCAAAATCGGTTGTAGTGCAAGAAAATATCTATGCTGTGTTTGAACATTTGTTTGCTGGGAGTTTTAGGTAAAAACGAACCGGATACCATAGACCATTCCCCACCATGACAATGCGGGCTCTCACACATCGGCACTTGGAACATGGAACTGATAGGTCATCCGCGGTACAGCCCTGATTAAGCACTCAATGATTTCGTTTGCTTCGATATATGAAATACAAACTGCGTAGTGAATGATTTTTTACGATAAATGAATAAAGAATATTTTGAAAAATAATAAAACCATTTTCAATGATAAATATTTGTTTTTGTTCTTTATTTCTCACTTTTAGCTATACTGTGGTAAGACTATGTTATAGTTTTGGTATTAAACTTGTATTCTTGTTCAATTATTTTGATAACTGAATAAACCTAAACTTAGTTCATTTTGATGGGATAATTATTTTAGAAGGTAAGAACATCTTGCATCGAAAGTTTAATCAACTTTGATTTTCATTTAAATTTATATACTCATAACTATGCTAACCTGAACTAAATTCTACTAAGTAATAATAGAATATTATATGTAATAACACTATTAAGGTTATAAATTATGTATGGTGTAATATTTTCATTCTCAGTGCACCTTACTTGAATCATAAATTACGTTGGTTGGTCATATTTTCTTTACTACAACTGTGGATTATTAATGTTCCTTATATTGTCTAAAAAGACAGGCCTTCTGAAGCTCCCGTGGTGCGCCACTGTATTATTGTACGATATTATTTTTGAAATAAACAAATATATTTTTCAATTAGTCTCGCTTATTTGAATTCTTTTAAAATTAATAATAAACGAATTAAACACAGAATAAATATAAATATTATTACATTATATTAAAAACCGCAAACCTGTGATTGTTATATAATACAGTTACTAAAAATTAATGAAATTTTATAAAACATAATATGTATCAGCAGGGTTTTTAATATTAAACTCAAATCAAGCAAAATTGTGGAAATTATTATTTGAAAATGACTGTAGCTTTTTAATTTTGTAATATGCATTTATATTAACAGACATACCGGAACTTATAAAAAGGAGAAGAAAAAGTAATTAAGTGCCTCAAAGTCCTGCATTTCTTCCAAAGAGCTAGCACGAATTAATAATCATATTCTTATTTAAAACAAGAAACCCACACAATCTTGTAACCCTAAGCCAAGTACACTCTTTTCATAATTGTAACACTGACAAAGGACTGTCGAGCAGACCGGTTTTAGATGAGGATTCAACCCAACAGACCATCCGAAAATTTTAGTCGTACAAGCAAATGAATACATCGCTTTCGTCGACTACGAGAAGCCTATCTATAACATTGTGTTTTGGGTAGTACAAGAAGGAAAACAAATGTAGAATTGATCACCGACATAACACCCTATAAAAAACATATAAATGCGCGACAGTGATCATACCGATAGACGCAAATTTAGCAAATGAATCAATATAAGTGATTAGAGGAGTAAGAGATGGATATCACCTAAAGTTTTTTTTATTGACTATGTCAGATTATATTTAAGCAAATCGACTAGGACAACTTGGGAATAAGCATTAATGGAGACGAAACTATAATGAACATAGAGGATAACAGCCAGTTCATGATTGATTATATTCTTCTAGATTCAGTGGGAGAATATATCTAAGGCAATCCATCAAATTCAATAAAGAAAATTGAAAGACCTAAGTATACATATAGAACAATCCCTTTAGCTTGGGGGACATTGGATGACTTATTTGAGTTCAAAAACTAGGAAATCTCCATGAAATTTAGAACTAAAATATTAATTACTTCGTGCTTTCAGTTTTAACTAACACCGCCAAGAGAAAGAGGAAAAGCCCATGTGTAGGTGGGTCGATGAATTTAAACAACAAGCAGATTGAGCTTGGAGGTTTAAATAAGGAATAGGGAAACTTGGAGAAAACTAGAAGAAATTCGCATGAAAAAAGGTAGAAGAAGAAGAAATTAACCTGACATTTATTATTAAATGAAGTACAACAAAAATCCACAACAAAATTTATGAACATATAAATCATCAATAATTTTTTTAAAAATGCCTGCAATTTATTTTGCTTGACAGTATAAGATTGAGTATTTTAATTTATTTCTTTAGCAATCGAAACTTACAAAAAGTAGACATTGATTGCTGCAATCAATTACTTCTAAGTTGCACGAAGCAAATTCCAAAAATTTTTAAAATTGATAATAACGTGTTTAGCATTCCATTTCAATAAGAGATATTTAAAGATCGCTTATGATGCGAATGATGGCACTGACTGATATCACAAATAAAATACTCTTTTTAATAATTGAGGAAATATGGGGATTATTTTTTAAAATTTTTATTTAGCGAAAGAATATCGTGGTATTATAGTTACGAGGGTAGACGTTTATATTTCGGGTGTCATCTGACATATCCTTTGTAAAGTTGGGCATTTTAGACAGTATACATATTCAGAACATTTTGAATTATGAACGCTATATTTGTTTTTTACAACAATTCCACAATTTCATCTTGGTCAAAAAAATGGAATTAACTCCTAAATATTTTCGTGCGATTATTTCCAACGTGGTTTATTTCAACAGATGAACTTGATTCTTTATATGGTGATGAAGCACCTGCACAAACCACTGTATATAGTACAATCAGTCGTGGGTATCGTTCGCTCGTAGACGAGTCACTTGAAGGTCGTCCAAAATCGGTTGTAGTGCAAGAAAATATATATGCTGTGTTTGAACATTTGTTTGCCGGGAGTTTTAGGTAAAAACAAACCGGATACCATAGACCATTCCCCACCATGACAATGCGGGCTCTCACACATCGGCACTTGGAACATGGAACTGATAGGTCATCCGCGGTACAGCCCTGATTAAGCACTCAATGATTTCGTTTGCTTCGATATATGAAGAACAAACTGCGTAGTGAATGATTTTTTACGATAAATAAATAAAGAATATTTTTAAAAATAATAAAATCATTTTCAATGATAAATATTTGTTTTTGTTCTTTATTTTTCACTTTTAGCTATACTGTGGTAAGACTATGTTATAGTTTTGGTATTAAACTTGTGTTCTTATTCAATATATTTTGATAACTGAATAAACCTAAACTTGGTTCATTTTCATGAGATAATTATTTTAGAAGGTAAAAACATCTTGCATCGAAAGTTTAGTCAACTTTGATTTTCATTTAAATTTATGTACTCATAACTATGCGAACCTGAACTAAATTCTGCTAAGTAATAATAGAATATTATATGTAATAACACTATTAAGGTTATAAATTATGTATGGTGTAATATTTTCATTCTCAGTGCACCTTACTTGAATCATAAATTACGTCGGTTGGTCATATTTTCTTTACTACAACTGTGGATTATTAATGTTCCTTATATTGCTCATTTATTTCTCGACTTCCAGTAAGGTATATATTATTGAGATACTGTAGCAAATGAAATATGTATTGTATTCTTATATTATGTTCTTGCTAAGTACTATATGGTAAAATTTATGTTTTTTTAACTATTATTACCAGAGGCTAGCTTCGGCATTGCATAAATACGATTCCAAATGAGAGTTATATAATAATAATATTTTTGTTTATATATATATATATATATATATATATATATATATATATATATATATATATATATATATATATCCCTGAAAGTATGTAGATGATGTGCAAGTATGTTAAATAACTGTGTTCGAAGTTCTCGAATTTTCTTTATTAAAATTTTCAAACGACTTATATTTACGGCCTATCTTAAAAGATGGATCTATGTTGTAGCGAACTTCTTTGTAAATTGTTTCATATTTAATATGAGAAACACAAATATATTTTTCTTGCATAAAACCATATTTCTGTTAAAAAATAGAATAATTATGTCCTTTTAATCGAATTCTAAAAGAAGGAGGTTTTACATTCAAATCAGTCAAACCATATATTTCCTTCGACATTGGTGTTGGAAAAAGCCAAAAGTTTCGAGGAAAAACTCATCAAGAGCGTCCCAAGACAAGTATTGATCGAGAGTGATCCCTAAAAACTTTGTTGTTTTCTTTTCAATAATTCTATCAGAATTACATTTAACTTGTATATCGTAAAAATAAAAAAATTAGATTTTATTATACCAGTCCGTTCCTTTCTGACCAGGTTGATATTTGCCTTACAGATTCAATCGCAGCTTCATTCAAAACATCCTCGTCATGACTTTCAACTATCACAGATGTGTCATCTGCAAAAAGATTTTATTACTGAACACTGAAAGATCATCAATATAGATAAGAAACAAAATGGGAACCAAAATACTGCCGTGAGGCACGCCAGTGTTAACCACAATCTTTCTGGATTCAATTTTATTTGTTTCTCCGCCCAAGACTGCTGATTCGAGTCTGTTTTCAAGAAAGGGTTTGATACAGCTTAACGGTAGTCCTTTAATTCCGCAATTACTCAGTTTATCCAACAGCAATGAATGGTTTAGAGTGTCGAAAGCCTTCTTAAAGTCAAAAAATATATCAACAGTTTTAAGTTTGGCTTCAATGTTACCTAATACCTTCTGACAGAAAGCAGATACATCCAAAAAAACATTTTTTATGTATGAACGTTGATTCTTGGGAATGGAGGCACCGATTTGAATGAAATTTCTTGCATTGTATTGAGCTGCTGCGGTGGTCTGATATTATTTTGGCCGAAATTGGTTCAGTAACATTTAAGATGGCATCAGAAAAATAATTTTGCCCAATTTTTTCCAGAATTAGTATGGGGAAATTTTCGCGATTGTACATTACGAATCTAAAATTATATTTACAAAATTCAATATGGCGGATTAAAAATTTCACACTTCTTGATTTTGTCCAAAGTTGGTATAACCCTCATATAATATAATAAAAATTCACTATGGTGTTATTTAATATGGAGTAAGTATTTTAATCCCTCTATTTTGTTGAAAATTATTATAGGGTGGGGTTTAACGGTGTAAATTACGAAATTAAAATTATAAAAAAAATTCTATATGGCGGGCTAAAAATTAAAAATCTCTCGATTTTGTCCAAAATTGGTATAGGGCGATTTTTGAGGGTGTAAATTATGAATTTTAAATTATTTTTAAATGGACTAAAAATTTAACATCTCTTGAAATTTGTTGCTGGGAGTTTTTTGAGAGTCCAAATAACGAATTTAAAATTGTTTTTAAAAAATTCAATGATACAGATGTAATATGGCGGACTAAAAATTTTAAATTTCCGGATTATGTCCAAAATTTGTACTGGGCGGTTTAAACTTAAAAAAATCAGTATGGTGGACCCATTATGAAGATTGGAAATTTTACGTTATTTACATTTTTTCTAAATTGCTATTGTATAGGTTACGCATCTGACGTTAATTTTTTACACTTTAATATGGCAGACACAATATAGGGACCTACAAATTTTACATTTTCTGATTTTGTCCAGACTAATATTGGGGTGTTTTTGCGGCGTATATTACGGAACCTCGTTTAATTTCTTCAGATTCAATATGCGGGATAAAATATGCCAGATTAAAAAATTTACATGTCTCAAGTTCTTTCAATAATGATATTGGGGGTTTTGGGGGCCTAAGTTAAAATATCGAAAATTCATTTCTTAAAACTGTCGATAGTGTATTTACTTTAGCAGACAAAATATGCGTTTGGTACAATTTCATTCAAAATTGGTATTTGGAAAATTCGCAGAATAAAGGAATTTTTTGTTTTCCATTTAGTGTGGTCTCCAACTATAAATAAAAATGGATACTTTTTTGCGACCTTAGAAATTCAACTCAATTCAAAACTGAAATTTGAAAAATAGAATTTTTATTGAACAGACTTCTAAAAAAACGCTAAACATAAAAAAATAACAATATAAATTTCTATATGAAATTAAAATTTTTGAAGTCGGTTACTAAATGAAACAAATACCTACTAACACAAGATACATGGAAGCTACGGTAAGAAAGCAATTAGATATAAAGTATTTCCCAATCTTTTTATGTGAATCACATTTTGTCAGGTATTAATTTGGCGCCGACTTTAAAAAGTTTAATTTTACATAAAAATTTATATTGTTTTTTTTTTCGGTTCAATTTTTTTTTTAAATTTTATAAAACGAAATATTTGTTTGAGAACTCACTTTTAGAGATACAATAATAAACATATTTTTCCTTAAACATCGCGTTATTAATCTTCATATAAATTTCTATATGAAGTTTTCCTGTATTCTGATGAAAAATGATATTTCAGGTCATTACAAATTTCCCATTGATATTTTAGTGAATAGCACGAATGATTTGATAGATTGTTATAACGTTAGTTTTTTGTTATTCACGGATTAATGCTAGAAACCACTTTTTAAAGGAAAGAAAAAATAAAAAAGTTTTTCATATGGTGAAGAATGTTTCGCGAAATCTGCATAATTGATAAATTAGTGCAATTTAATCACCTACATATGTTCAATTACGTACAATTGATAGATAAATTATATATGTAAATTAAAAAAAAATAGAAAATGATAAATGATTATCTAGATTTCTTGAAGAAAAAAAATGTATATATATATATATATATATATATATATATATATATATATATATATATATATATATATATATATATATATATCCGGTTTCATAGCGTTCTACGCCTTCCGGTTCCCAGTCTCTATTGTTTTCGGTCTTCCCAATCCCCTGGAAGTAAGTTCCTTTCGGACATGGCTCGGTTAATGCCCTTAATCCAGGTAACTTTTGGTTTTCCTCTTTTTATTTTTTCATTTGATGTCCATTTTAGGATTTGCTTTGGTAGACGTTCGTCCGTCATTCTCTCCACATGTCCATACCATACCAGCTGACGTTGTTCGATTTCATCGAGAATAGTTTTCTTTACGCCATAATCTCTCTAATTCCCTTGATGGTTATCCATTCGATCCTTGACTTTCCGGCAGATCTTCGCCAAAAGTCCATTTCAAGAGTCAGCAGTTTACGTTGTAAAGTTTTATTTATCTGCCATGTTTCACATCCATACAATACAACGCTTTTAAATATTGGATTGTATAAAAGACGTTTTCTTTCCTTGGAGATGTTTGTTGACCATAATAGTGAGGTTAGGCATCCAATAGCTTTTTTCCCTTTAATTATTCGCTCCATTATTTCTTCTTCAGTTCGTCCACTTTGACTGATCTTTGTTCCAAGGTAGGTATAATCAGAACAACATTTAACTCTGATAATGTCATCCACTTCCAAATCTGTTTCTTCTTCACCGCTACACATATATTTAGTTTTACTGCAGTTGACCGTTAATCCCCACTTTGCGTATTCTTTAAATAGTTTCCTAGTCATAAATTCGTCTTCTTTATCTTGGGTCACTACCACTTGGTCATCTGCAAAATGAAGCGTATATAAATGTGTGTCATTATTTAATTCTATTCCCATTCTACTGCATGATCTTCTCCAATTCTTTAAAGCTTCATTGAGGTAGATTTTAAAGAGAGTTGGTGATAGACAGCATCCCTGGTGAAGGCCTTTGGTCACATGAAAGCTTTCTGATAAGTTATTGCCAATCTTAATTCTGGAGAATGCTTGGTCGTAAAGCTGTTTGATGGCTTGGGTCGCTGTATTGTTAATTGGAGACTTCTCCATCACGTGCCATAATTTTTGGATTGGCACCGTATCCTATGCTTTTGTGAGGTCAACGAAAAGCAGATGGACCTCTCTATTTCTTGCCACCTTCTTTTCATTAAGTTGGGTTAAACTAAATATATGATCTACGCACGATCGGCCAGCTCTAAAACCTGCTTGTTCTTCAATTCCTTGGGGGCCATATTCTTTTTCCACGATGTTTCTAAGCAGTTTTCCGTATACTCTACTCATTGTGCTGATTACAGTTATACATCTATAGTTTGAGCATTCGTTGCGTCGTCCTTTTTTGTGGATTGGTGTTATCCAGCCTTCTTTCCATATAGTTGGGATAGGATCATCATTATTTAGGAGTCAATTAAATAGTTCTTGAAGAAAGGACGTTAGTTTATTAGTACCGTTCTTTAACAGTTCAGCAGGTATTCCTTCCGGAAAATAACATATCCAAATTACATTAACAAAATCTGGTATAGAGAAGAAGTAATTTTTGTCCATTTCAAGAAAAAAGACGTCAATTAAATCAGCACTTCGGACAGGCTGGTTTCAACGAAGACATTTTTTAGTTTGAAAAAAATTTTACCCTTTTGAATAGGCGTTTTGTTTCGATACATTATTTTAATGTACATTGTAGTGAAATGCAGTTGACTTCTTGATTTAATGAGATTCTAACTTCGATAAAAAAAAAGTAGGTCATTACATTAAAAAAAAAATTAAGTGTCACTTTTTTGGGACATCCTGTATAAACTAAACTATCTTCAAAATGTACTCCTTTTAACCCCATTAATATTCCGCCTATCAAATTTTTCACAAATTTAACGATATAGCCGGAAGTAAATACTTGAGTACCGAATAGACATCCTACATAATACAAATTATAACAATAAGAGAGATATAAGCAAAGCAAATCCAGCTATTTAAAAGATCTGTTTTTCGTGACAACCATATTCGGTTTAAAACTTTAATCCTGTTCTAAATTTTCTTTTTGATTTTATGTCATTCTTTTCGGAGAAAATTGTTTTGTCAGTTCATGCAAAACTAATATCTTTATAATATTTTCAAAAATACTACACTATATCGCGTAATTCTTTGATTATAAATTAACGACAAAATCAGGCATGCAAAAATATCGTGCTCATTCCATGATTGATTATCATAAATATTTAAAAAAACAGCCAAGTCGAATTATTTATACATTTAAAAAAGTTTGTGTAATAACTTGAGGATTAAAACCACCATTAAATGACCTTACGACCTTTTACATAATTGAAAATGAAAGCTTGATTTATAAGTAAGGAACTCAGTAAGGCGCTTTCCTTTTTCATAGTCAAAAACGAGGTAAAAATGCCACTCCTCATAAAATGTCACTCTAGTTTACCCTTGTCTCATAAAAATAGAACCGACAAGTAAATACTTTTCTCTAAAGTCGGCCTCCACGTTTTAACGTTATTGTTAGATATGACAAACTTTTTTGTGTTATATAAAAATACAGAGTTTAGTTGAATCACTGTTCTGTCAGATTTGAACTTACACATTCTAAAAAGAGCGCAAAAAAGAGAAGGAAAAAGGATATTAAAATTAAAATTTTTGTTTATAAAGGAGATTTTCGAAGAATGTAATACCTGATCTTTAGTTTTATATACACAGTGCTATATAATTGCATGTTAAACTTAAGAGGGTGGGTGATTTTAAGAAAAAAAGTTTATTACATCAATGACACAGGATATTAAATTTTTTCTTTGAAACCGATTTGTTCTCAATATTTCTGAGATTATTCAAAATATTTTGTTGCATTATGAGAGGTACTATTCATGCATAAAAATATATCTTTTTGAGTAAAAGGATTTTTGTACTTCTATCAATGGGTCCGTGTAAGCAATCTTCTTAACAAAAGAGTGATGACGGCACTGCCTCTTTCCCATATAAATATTATTTTCATAATTGTCTTGATTTCTTTTGTTAGAATATCTTCGACGAACAGTTTTTGATTAAATAAAATTTGAAGTTTCTTCAAAAAAGAGCTGAAAAGCTTTATATATAATTGACATTTTAGAAGTCCGCGTCGAAAATATTAATATAAAAAGCTATATACAGTTTTCTAATAGTATATCAATAAATATACCAAAATAAACTTCAGTAATGATCTTATCACTGATTTTATTTGTGACCGCTTCCTTACTTCATACAAGTATATATATATATATATATATATATATATATATATATATATATATATATATATATGTATATATATATAATAAGGGGAAGAGTAGTTCTTGACCCACTAGTTAGAAAGGAAAAATTCTAAGTCTTGAGATAGCGGTCCTAGGGCTGAATGAAATGGAAATGTTTTTTTTAAAACGCCAAGCTTTCGGAAGTTTATTATTTCCTTCTTCAGGGCTACAATACAGAACAGTTCTGTTAATTATAATTTTAAATTTTACAATGTATGATATTTAATAATAAAAAGAAAATGATTCTAAATGCAAAGACTTATGTGCAAATTGAGTCCATTTATGGCTTTTAGAAATTGAAACGGAAAATTCATGTAGAAACTGCTGATTTTGGCATAATTATTACATTTTATTATTAAAATAGTTTTTTAAAAACACTAATATATAATTTTATCTTGTGGGTAATTTTAATTGTACTGAATGTAGATTTATCTGATAAGAAAATCCTTGAAACACTCTTTTTTTGGTAGATGGGATATGTCAGAAATGTCTAATTTTATTTTAGCGGTAATTTTGAATGTGGAATCATTATGTTTTATAAGAAATGTTAATTTTAATTTAATAATATTATTTTTCCTTGTATTTATATTGATGAGATTTATGTTTATTTAATGAGTAGTTAAGTTCTTATGAGTATTGTTGCGTTTAAAAATTGTAATAATTGTAAGAAGGTAATAGGAAATGATTAATGAACATTATTTATATTGAACAAAGAAGGTTCTCTCTCGCCTTCTCAATATTCAAAATTTCAAAATATCTACTAGCAATGTAGTTGTTATAGGGAAGTGACAAAAATGCACTTACGTAATTTGTAGAAAACTATGGAGAAACTGTGAAGTCAAGAGGCTGGGAGACTTGTTGTCTTGTATTTTTATTATTTAAGGTGGACAAAAGATGAGAGTAGATTACACTGAGATTTTCAATATCTTTTCTTTTGTTGATACAGTTATCATCTAAATAAATTTCTACCATCTCCAGAAAATGCCTTTTATTATTATTTTGTTCTTTGTTGATCACCGCAACACTGACAAAATCAAACCTGTGATCCTCATCGATTACATGTTCCAACAAGGTGCATGTCCTCTTTTGCAATCTAAACTCACTCCTGTGTCTGGTGATTCTATCTTTCAAAACAGTTGATATTTGACCTATGTAATGTTTGTCACAGTCTATACATTTTAAACGGTATACTACCCCTGATTTGTTAGGGTTGCTATCCGTGTCTTTCAGTATGGAGAAGATTTGGCAACTGTTAATATGTGTTTACCACATATTTTTATATTATTATGCATAGAAAGAATTTTATTCAATTTTTGTGTGACTTGGTTGATATAAGGAAATGAAAAATAATATGTGGGTTGGTTTTCTTCTAAGAAAGCTGAAATTTCAGGTGAAAAGTCAGTGGTGTTTTGATTGGTATTACTCTCTATGTGTGAATGTGTTGGTGTTATGAAGGCAGATATCTCTGGTGAGACATTAAAATTTTGTGGAATAGATCTGCGTTATGTGGGGTACATATATATATATATATATATATATATATATATATATATATATATAGTGTGATCAGTAAACCCCGCATCATATGGGATTTTTTTTATTAATAGCTTTATTCGAAATTTGAGTTTGGCATTAATTTCTGCTTGGATTCAGATGAAAATTAACCAAAAAAAATAGTAGTCACATGATTAGCATTATCTGTTAAATTTTAATTTTTTCCAACAATTTAAATATCTCAAAATATCGAAAAAAGTTTTTCTAAATGTAATTTTTAGCCCATATGTAAAATTTCAGCTGTATAAGATAATTCAGATTTTTTTTTGTAAATTGCACCACTGTTACAAAATAAGACTTAACGCAACCTACATAAAATTTCTTAGTTTTGACAATACTTCATCCCAGATATATTTTATTTAAAGTAGCGCCATATTAAATGTGTGTTTTTCTACAAAATCCAAATAGGGTTATTAAAATTTGGTCACATGTGATGTAAAGCTTATCTGTTTTGACCCTCTATAGTTTGTGTCTAAAATAATACACATTATAATTAAGACAAACAAGTACACAGGGTCATCAGTTTGTTATCAATTAAAAACATGGAATTTTAAATGCGTTTAATTTTTATATTATAATTTTTTTATTAGAAAATTTGAGTTTTTCATTTAAATACATTCTAGTTCTGGTCAGCCCTTTCACGTGAAACGTTTGATATATATATATATATATATATATATATATATATATATATAATATATCCCATGAGCTGATGTTTTATCCTATAGTACCAGTTATATTAGCAATGTACAGAAATCAAAAAAAGGTAAATAAACATCGACGAGGATATCCGAAACGACAGGAAGTTAAATAACCGATAACAGTAATAATAAGCCAAATCCAAGAAACACTTATTTTATTAAATGGCTATTCGGTCATTAAAATCTAAATCAAGTGGACGGAGTACGCGCTAACGATACCAATATGCTCTTTGCAGATTTGAATATATCGGTCAATTCTAGATTGAACCTAACCTTATTGTTTATACTTCACTCTGTCAGGTAGTCTTATATTTGTATTTACTGCCAATTTTATGTTTTGTGTTTGAAATTGTCATATTATAGGGAATATTTCTGCTTAAAAATGGCATAACGAACTTCTTGCGCCTGTTATTACCGCACGTCGAAAAGTAGAGGTAATATGACTTCTTTTAAATTTTCTAATAATCCGTTTGTTATCAGAAATAATAAGGATATAAAAAAAAGTGATGTGATGGTGATCAAAAACCGTTTAGTATTTTTTTTATCAGTAAAACAAGGTATTCTCCGTAATTTTAACATTTTTTCTCCGTGAAATATACAAGGTCGTGAGGCAAGCAAAGTCACGAAAATTAGACTACATTATTTTGTTGATTCTGAAAATATATGAACTGTCAATTTTGGGAGAAATTGAACCAAAACTAAAATTGATTTCACCATAGTAAATTTGCTATACTGAATTGTCAGAAAGTAATTTTAGTTTTGTAATATAGTTCTCCAAATACCAATTTTGGGAGAATTTGGGAAAAACTTCTTTTTTTAGACAACCATATTTTATTGGCGATATTACATTTTAAACCCCATAATACCAGTTTTGAAGGAATTAGGAAAATGTAAAAATCTCCACCCTTCAGAAAATCAAACAATATTAATTTTTTTGTTGGTGATGTTATAAGCGCCATTTAAGATTGTGGTGAACCAATTTCGGCTAAAATGATAATATACTACCGTAGGAACTTCCTGGATATAATGTGATACATTTCATTTAAATCGAAGAAATCCTTCCTAAGTAAAGGGTAATCAATATAAAAAAAACATATGTAGCAGTCGAATTAAGAACCTCGTCGTTTTTTGAATTTGATTAAAAAATACAAAGCATTTATTTTTCTATGCGATTCGCGTACATAGCTTATCACGGGGTCCAATATTGGATTAGCGGTACACAGAATCAATGCTATGAAATATAAATTTTACAAAACAATCTCAAAATATTTTATCTTCTTCAAAATGGCAAAAAAAAATAAAACTTTTCACACAAGATGATTCCTATTTAAACTTAATCTACCCAGAATTGTAAATAATTAATGACGTAATTAAACGATTATCCTTAGTTAGAGATATATCAGAAGATTGCAGTTATATTACATAATTTATATTCATCACATTTGGATGTAACCTTTTGAAACAAAAATAAAATGACAATTTTTCATATAATTGAAAAATAGCGCTCTTCTTCAGAATTAATACTGTCCCTCTTTATGAAACGTCACTCTACTTAACCCTTGTCTCTTAAAAATAGAACCGACAAGTAAATGCTTGAGCCTAAAGCCGACCGCCATCGCCAGCTTATATATATTAATGTTAAAAATGACAAATTTTTTTCTATATTTTATTTTCAAAAAGGTAGAGTTTAGTTCAATATTTATATTCCCTTTATCAGATTTCAAATTTTCTCAAAAGGTCTAACTTTAAATTGAAAATACTCAGACGTTACAGTAAACATTTTTTTTTATTTATTTGTATGAAATATCATGAGTTCCTTTTTATAATGACACAAATCGAAAGTTAAAGCTGTCAATATCAACGATGAAGCATTAAGGGCCTATTAGACTATCCGATTTTCAGTCATTATAACTGAGTTAGAAATTCAATTCAGTGTGGTATAACAGCATTTAGGGCAATTAGGAATCTGATTAGAGCTGCTGTCAATGCTGATCTTGTTTACTCAGTTAGAACGCTAGTTAGGAAACGAATTAGTGTGGTCTTCAAGCATTTAGGGTACTTAGTCGATGTGCAGCCAGCGACATGGGCATATCTGGAGATCAATTAAACGTACGAAATAATGAAAACACTTTAACGTTACTTTCTTTTAACCCTCTTTTCAACATAGTCAGTAGTCTACTAGCTAATTTCAGATTATTTCTTTCTATTCTATTAACTACAACAGCATGGCCCATGACTATAGTTACCGGTGAAATTAATTTAACTTGCATTTTATTTACGGAAAAACCAAAATATGTTAATGAAGGTATAAAATAAATGTAGAAATAAATCTTGCCAAGCGATATACCAGAAACTAAATATTTATACGTTTGCGATAAGCAATCGCTATTTTTGTAGGGCAAATTAAAAATAGCTTTATTTTAATGGGAAAATAAAAGCAGCTATAATATTTCGATCTGATATGGTTAAAAGGAGCCATGTTAAATGCAAATTTTATGACTTAATTATTTGTGATTATCTATCAAACCTTCACATCTAAACATAATATCTCGGTAACAAAATAATAATTACCTATTACTTAGATTGAATTAGTTATCTTAAATATATCGCTGTTCATACAGGGTGTCTGGAGGCAGATTTATGTTTTCAAAATGAAATACTAAACATAACTTCTTAATAAATGCTTTTAAACAGACTAGAGATGCGGATTTCATTTTTTAAAGATAATGTCGTTCAAAAACCTTCCGTCGAGTTGCACATATTGTTCGAAACTGGCCTCGCTTGCGCGCTACATTCTACAATACGCTCGACTGAATGCTGCGGATTTCTTGGTGAATATTTTCTTTTAAGGCCGCAACACACAAAGTTAAATCAGGCGAACTCGGTGGCCACGGGATGTCCCCAAATAGACTTATCAGCTTTTGAGGAAAAGCTTTCCGAAGCAGTCATTGAAACTTTGGCCGTATGTGGGGTGGTTCCATGCTGTTGAAATCAGGTGTGTGATAAGAACGACGGATGAGCTAAAATTTGGCCAAAAAAATCCATAATCGTCCTCCCATAATTGTCACCATTCACATTCGTCGCTTGACCTCGGGCATTTAAAAAAAAGGATTCAATAATTCCATTCGTAGACAAAGCTCCCCAGACAGTTACCCTGGGGCAATGACGGGGGGGGGGGGTTGAAGTTTGAGTTGTAGATTATGGGTGCTTGGGGACTAGTATCGGCCGTTTGGTTTAAACTGTTCGGCACCTCTCTAACGTCATTTCACAAAACTGTTTGCATAAAATGAAGTAATTTTCTTTTAATTTTTGGAAAATCTGAATTTTGAAAGGATGGAACCTTAAATCTTTTTTCAAAATTTCTGAGATGGGTATCCTTGGAAGTCCCAATGAATCTGCTCTTTCCCGAACCGAAAGTAGTGTATTTTCTCGTAAACTTCTTTTAACGAGTTTGATATTTGAGAGGGTCTTTGAATACCAACTAGGCTCTGGGTGTGGGCTGTTCATAGCCGAAGCTGTAGCGCGGAACCTCTCTATCCAAGAACGAATTAAATTCACACTGGGTGCATCACTAAATCATCGGATATTGAACTTCGAATAAAATTGTCGACAAGCGATCACGTAAATTTCTCCACAGTGAACACGCGTTGCTCTCCCGACCATTGCGGCATCGTGATTGACAAGTCCGCAGGAGTCGTGAGTCGAATGAAGCATCGCATTCAAAAACATACATCTGCCACCAGACACCCTGTATACGGAGTATCCGGAAAAAGATCAATCATATATTCTTTGGATCAGTAAAACAGAATCAAGTAGTTAGAGAAATGATTAATTTATTATAAAATGTATTATAAAATAATAGGAGTCAGAAAAATCAGGAATTAAAGGTTACAAGAACCTCCAATTTTTCAATTATTTGAAGATATGAAACCACAACTGTTTATCACAGCCCTTTTTCTTAAAGACCGTTTGACATCAAAACATGAGCAAATCTGGTACTTGAAATTACTTTTCGTAGTTCTGTTATGTGGACCATTATTTAAGGGAACGAATTGTAAAGACTTTAAACTAATTTTATGTTAAATAATTTTAGAGTTATGGCTGAAAATGTCAGAAAAACTGGCGTCGCTATTTCGGAAATTAGTAAATCGAAACTTCCTAGAAATACTGGTACTACTGTTGTATCTAAAATTTACATAAATTAATAATGTTTGTAGTTTTCGAGATATTTAAATTATTTGAAAGTCCTAACTAACATTAAACTGTTAATTTCTATCAATATCTTAAGTAGAATGTTGTCTAACCAATACAATCTATATTTTTTCCACTATAGAAGATTTGATATTAAAATAGAGACCGTCAAACGTATTCCAAACCATACAATTATTTACTGCCAAAATTATTATGAGTACGTTAAGAAAAAACTATACCGCTTTATGCGGTACAACAAAGTCAGGTACTCAACTTTTCTTTTCTTTAATATTCGTACTACACATATTTATTTATTTACTCTTGCAAAGTACACAGTTTTTATTATATAGTATGTTTTTTAAGGAAACGTAAATAAAACACTCAAAGGCTGCGTATGATCAGTTGAATGAGGAGGGAGGCAGATTACAGATACACCATTGTCACGTGTAATGTCTATCAGATCCAAATTTCTTGTATGACTGTAATACCTATTTAATACCTATAAAACAGGGGCTTCTATAAATGGGTTTACTATTATCATTTAGTGCGGCTGGATCCAACAGGATGAATGGCATTCACCAATGGTGCCTGGAGGTGCTTCATCGAGTAGTTCAGCTCTCATGTTTTTTCTTCAAAAGATCATCAATGGAGGAATAAACTGACCAGTAACTAACATACAAATAACAATAGTTACTAATGCTCCCATTTCATAAGGTGACAATTTTTGAATTGCTGTTTTAGAAAAACAAAACCAAAAACAACCGATAAGAAAGAATATGTTGACAAAGTTTCATGTGGATGTGGAGATAGAATCAGCTTACATTAAAAATAATAATGGAATCTTCAGTAAACCCAGTGTTAAAATACCTAATTTTTAGCAACCATTACTTTGTAACGTCAAATCATTGAGGTGTGTAAAGTGATGCGAAACTTGGCGCTTCAATCGACACAGTCCCGATGTAAGCTCGTAGCTCTAAGACATAACATTCAGTTTATATTTGATAACGATTAGAGATACAACCGAATCGAAACGTAGTAAAAACAAACAAAAAATAAAGACAATGCAAGTCCGATAATTACATTTTAGCCAAATTTCCTGCTATCATGTCCATTTTTTTCTCAAAATTTTGATTTGCTAATAAGTAATTTTAACAAAATAGGATACGGTAATGCGATTTTCGGTTATCATCTTAACCAGCTGTTTTTCACTCCATCCAATAGACTATAAAAGACGCTTTATAGCTACTCGCCCACCTAAATTCATCACGCTATATAGTTATTCGAGTATTTTTCTAAGACATTTTTTTTGTATTAACCTTTCTGTTAATTTATGTACAGTTTCTTTCTCAAAACGTGCTTTCGCTAATACATAATTTTGCCAAAACAGGATACGGTAATGCTATTTTCAGTTATTGTTTTAACCATTTACTACCAAGCTAAATTAAACAGTTATATTTGCCGTATCTTAGCGTGACGTTGTTTGTGCTAACAAAAGCAAAACCGACGGAAAGTCAATCTACAGAGACATCAAGCTCCGCGTAATGCACTATTTATTTACACAAGTTCGGGATAATTATCGTGTCAGATTACAAAGGCAATAAATACACCCAGTTAATTTAAAGTTTTTATCTGAAATTCAATCATTAATTACTCTGCTCTCGCGGTTAGAGCTTTGCAAAAATTATATTACCCTTTGTTGAAAAGTCGGCAGAGGAGGAAGGCGTGAATAAAATGAAATATTCATTTAGTGCCAGTTTATGGGTTATTTGGCAGTTTGTAATAAAAATAAGTTTCTTCCTATAGATAGTATTGCCAGATTAGTTATCAAGATTATTTCAAGTGGGTTACAATTTCATTATTTCAATAGGCTTTTATGGAAAATTAGATTCCATTAACTCGATTTATGCATCCCGTACATAATTTTAAAGTAACTAAAAAAAAACATTTTTCCAGTATATTCCCTCAAATATTTCAAAATCATAAGTTAATGGGCCAATTCTGACCTCGAATTTGGATCCTATGCAGCAAATGACTTTAAAAATGACTCTCAGCTGCCTAACAACAGAACTTTGTACATCTGCGATATGATTTAACTTCATTGTCACATACGGCTTCTGTTGCAAAACACTTCATAAAACACAAAACAATGAACGAACTGAAACCAAATTTGACCTACATGTAGAAAAGAGTAGGCACTATTATACGTTATCAAGAAACACGCAGTCAGTTGTTTTTTCTATCACACCTAATTAGATTTTTCTTCTAATAACCCTCGAAGCTGCCGAATTTCAAGATTGTAGGTGGGAAATATATAGTTTTTGATGAGTAAATAAATCACAGTCAGTGCTTTATTTGGTTATTTTTGGCTACTACTATTTGTTAAACCCTTTGATGTAAAAACTGCCAAAATAAATGTTGAGCATAAAGAATTTGAGTAAGCAACTTAGCAGAAAGAGTTGTTACAAGGTTGTAAAAAGGCATATACAATTTCCTAACATTTATTGATTTTATTTTTCTTAATCAAAAAGCCTTAAATTGTGTACAGTTAGTTTGTGAGCCATAGGAGTGAACATTATGGAGTCCAGTTTTTTTTTCCTCTCGGGAGAACATAAATACCTTCGATCATACCCTAGATTTAAACAACAATAGATTTGTTTGAAGGCTGTTTATGGTTGGTGGGGGAGACGCTTTTTTGATGTTTGACAGACTTAAACATATTTACTTATCGTGTCTTTAAGTTTAATTAGTTGTCGTGATTTTTTTCGGTGTTTTTAAGTTTTAGAAATTACTATAAATGCGATGTTTACAATTAATGTTAACAAAAAGAGGATTTGAAAACTTATTTTTATCGGTTAATATTGTTAGATATTGTGTACCTATTGAAAATAACAATAATAATAATTTAGGCAATCATATATTCATACTTTGTTTTCGGAATTGTTAGATATTGTTTACATATTGAAAATAACAATAATAATAATTTAGGCAACCACATATTTATACTTTGTTTTCAGAATTGACGTTCCGATGATACTCGTTTAAATAATGCAATTAGAAAAGGATAGCATAAAATCGGTATGTCTGTACCAATAAATTAAATATCTACTGTTTATCAACACTTTTTCAAATATAAATAAAAATATTATTACGTTATTTAGCGTTCAAACAACCGGACCCTAGTTCTGACGTTATGCTACTTCTACAGGGGTATGTTCGAAGATAAATACAATGATCTGTTTCATGACGAGATGATGAAGGTATATAACTTTTTAAAACATCAACTGTACTGAAGTAAGTCCGCGAAAGTGGTTAAGATATGGTTAAAAAAATATTTTCTCTCCTTGTCTGTTACAGTTTTCAAGTATATACAAGTTATATGTAGTATGCTTTTGATATTTTTAAAATGGTTTTTGTAACCGGAACCTAATATTATAATTAATTAATTCTGTACCTGACAGTAAGTACTTTTTAACACTTTTTTGGTATCTTCCAGAAATATGTTTTATTTCCGTAGTAACTGAAGTAGAGTGAGATGAATTATAGTTTTTGAAAATTGCATCCACTGTCATTCTCTAAATTTTAGTAGTAGTCTTCAAAAGTTTAATTTTATTTTAGCAGATATTGCACATGCCTTATTTACTTCTAGTATGAATAAAAATTTTAGGCATATTCGTACTTTTTTTTAGAAATGTCATAAATGTGTTAACATTTTGATAGCTAAAAGTTGAAACTAATCAAAATTAAATGAATAGTTTCTATAGTGGAACAGGTAAAGAGATTTTTTTATCTTTAGATATTAAACAAGATTTATTATATTTGTTGCTCTGGAAGCAAAAACATATATTTTTGTAATCTTCTTGCCTAGTTAAAAAACTTGGTTTGGTATTATATTTCTCAATATAAATCATTAACTGCCCAATTAGACATTAAGTTAGTAAATCCTATGATTAATATTCTATGATTCTACCATACGTAATTAAAATAAGTACATATGTACAAATACGTATACAATTTTACCTCTATGTACGAGGTTTGCCCCAATAGTATCGAGTCTGCATTCATATCTCCACGTCAAAACTTCCGAGTGACCTCTGTGTAGCATGGGCGTCAACAGTAAGTCTTCATGAACTTGTTGGTGCGCGCAGTTACCGACTGGACGTGTTAGTTCGTGAACGTGTGCGTTTTTCGTTCGTCGCATTTTGTTATTGTAAAAAATGACGGAAAAATTAGTTCAACGAATTTGCATCAAGTTTTGCTTTAATCTCGGAAAAACTTGCTCGGAAACAATTAATATGATGAATAAGGCATTTAGAGAAACAAAGCAACAGTCTTCACAGTGGAAGGATTCTGAATCACCAAGACCAAAAAAAGCATGTCAAAGTCGGAGCAAAGTGAAGAAGACAATGTTGACTGTTTTCTTTGATTATGAAGGTGTTGTGGCACCACGAATATGCTTCGATAGGTCACACACGATCACTAAAGGATACTACGTTGAAGTATTGAAAAGATTACGTGACGCAGTCAGAAAAAAACGGCCACGGCTTTGGACAAGCGGTGATTGGCTGCTTCATCAGGACAATGCGCCAGCGCATTCATCGAACCTTGTGCAGCAATATTTAACAAAGTACCAAGTCGTATAGCTTCGCCAGCCTCCGACGTAGCTCCCTGCGACTTTTGGCTCTTTCCCAGATTAAAAATGCAGCTGAAAGGACACCGCTTCGATGACAAGGAGACGATTGAAACTAATGCAATGAATGCACTGAAGGCAATTCCGAAAACTGACTTCCAGGACTGCTTCAGGAAGTGGAAACACCGCTGGGAACGTGTTATTCAATTAAATGGGGACTACTTTGAAGGATGTCACTCACTGGATGATAAAGAATAACACCAATTCGGAAATATGAAGGTAGGCTCGATACTTTTGGGACAAACCTCGTATGTGTGAAAGATAATTACAATCGAAGTCTAAAAAAAACTAATTATGGTTAAAACTTTATTTTTGTACTTGGTCCCACTACGTGCTGTGCATCTAGATAAAGAAAATATATACAGGGTCCTGCAAGAGTGCATCCAGGTTCTATAATCAGAAAAAATTTCACTCAAATACTTGTATTTTAGATAGAGGTGTATTTTAAAAAATATTTTAACTTTACAGGATGTTTTCTAAATATCTGAATATTTTTGAATTAAAATCTGAAGAAACTTTGTATGAAGTACTTTATTTATTTAGTTTTCGAAATACTGACATCTAAATTATCTCTCTTTTACAGTTCAACAGGTTTTGTGTTTCTTAAATGGTTCGTCTTAGATTAAAATGTCTTACATACTTCTTATTTTTTTGTTTTGTCTTTTAACAGGAAATTTTGAATTTTTTACTTGTGGAAGTAGACAGTAAGTAGTTAAAACAAAAACTAAGAAATAAGCCGTTATGCATCTTTTAAAATAGCTATACTTTATCAAAATATGAAAAAATGGCTGGGGATGCTAATATCCCAAAAAGAATTGAATGTAAAAAATAGTAATATGGTGTTCCATTAATAAAATGTAACACTCGTATGTGAAAATATTTCTGACGTATCCCGCATTAATAATTTTTTTAGAAATAAACAATGATGAAAAAATAAAATTTTTGCATATACTGAATTTTTAAACGTAAAAGTTAAATTATAACTAAAACAATTTATACAAAGTAATTACATGTGATGAGGCCTTTTTGCAAACATCAGTTATAAAAGAAAACAGAGATATTCACTTAAAAAAAAACTGTTTTACTTTGATGTATCCATTTTTTTTTCGCCTCTATAAAGTAGATAAGATAAAAGACAATCAGAGTGAAACAACACGATCTTTCTAAAAAGTTACAAGCGCTTTATTGAGTTAACGGAAACTTAAGGTTAAGTACTATCTCGTAAAACAATCATTGCTATCGTAACTGTTTGTACTGGCTTTTCTTTGAGAAATAAATCACCTATTTTAAAAGGTTTTTTATTGCCTGAAGAAATTACTTAAAACCAAGGTAAAATAAAGTATTTTCATATCATAAGGTAAAATTTAAAGTTGATCTTGCAGCTTGACATAACTAATCTGAATTAATCTTGAACTAATTTTGATAAGTTTGAAATCTGTCATCAAATTAGGAAACAAAAAACACTGGTTTAAAGCCAGCGTAGTCTGGTGGAAATTCGAAAATTTTTTATTTCAGAAATTGTTTTGAAAAATATAATTTTTGAGAATTTTAAGAAAGGTGAATGCGCCAGAAAGTTTCTTTGTAAACTAAATGTGGGTTAAAAACATTTTAGTGGTATTTCCGTAGGAAGAAACAATCTACAATCTGCTTAGCACAACAATTTTCTTTGGCGTTTAATAATAGCATATAAATGAAATATGTGAAGATTCAAAACTGCACAATGTGTGTAATTTGAAAATATTTTATTCTAATGGAAGACTAGAATTACGGCACAGAGTATTTTTAATTCTTCATGTATTTCGTAATAAAGCTGACTAGTTAAATCTTGAAAAAGTTGATTTCTTTAATATGATCAAATTAATTAAAAGATTAAATGTAATATTTTTTGGGCGTAATTACGTCATAAAATATATTACACGAATAGTTGGGACGACGTTTATTAATATTCGAAGCTTTCAGTGAACTAAGATTATATATTTTGTGTAGGTGTAGTTTAGTTTATTTTTTTTAGTTGTATCGAGCATTTAAATTTGAATAAAATCATTCTTTAAAATTATATGATATTTTATCCGTATACAATACAAGTATACCCATACGGTCTCTACATTCCCAACCAACTGAAAAAACGTTAAACTAGAGGGGAAGGCGTACTCTGTTCTAACATGGTTAGAGACAAAGTATTATCTCAGATTGTAAGGAAATGCCAGAAAAGGGTGGAGGCTTCTCCCATCACAGTGCACCGCCACCTACAGACTGGTCTTAAATTCATTGGGTCTCATGAATACAGGGTAGGCAAGTGCACCTAAACATAACAAAGTAAATACTTTAAGCAACTTACATCAGACAAACTATGAAGTGTAATACAAGCAGCGCCTTCTCACACTATTCCTTGCAATCTCAATATTTAATCTCGCAGAGATCGATATACAATTTACTTGTAGTTGTGTGTATGAATACAATTGTATTAAAGAAACTATTTTAGTTCTCAACTAACTGAAAAAATCTTATATTATAATTACATACGTACTAATACAGTTAGATACAAAGCAGTTTCTTAGATTGCAAGGAAATACCAGGCAAGGGTAGAAGCTTAGTGATTGTCGTCAGTTGATGTTGATGGTCGTCCAAGAAACGGATCATCTTCGACGCCTTCACAGCCCTTAATGAATGCTTTATCTCACTCAAAAACTCTTGTATACTACATAAAGTCCTCCGGATATATCTTAATACAAATTCTTTACTCAATTAACTTCACTCTATTAAAAATTGCCACGAAGTATGAATATTTTTCACCCCAAACTACTGCAATTCATTTTTTAGTGAGTGCAGCATTGTGATTTTCACCTACAGTTATACCAACTTCAAAAACACACATGCAATTCTACATACGCGCGGTTTAAATTTAAAGTTCCGTTTATTTTCGGACAATATTGATTCTTCATGAAAACTCTTGTTTGTCGGCGCCAAATATTTAAATTATGGATAAAAATTTTTTTGCAAGTGTTTGAATCTTTATGGAATTCTGTAATTTGATATGTTGATCACCGTCACTTCTATTAATAACTTCTCTTTGTATTCTTAAAAATACAGGTATATGTATTTTTTTCTCTTTTCAAAGATTTCTAACATCCGAACACCTCGTATATGGATTTTCCACAATTTTACAGTTAAGTTTGTTTTAAGTCAAGCAAGAGTTTTTATGAGAAAATGGTAAAATCAACTGTGATACAATTGAGGCGCACACGAGGGGAACTATGTATGTTTTGCGATTTGTATTTGCTAGTGGTTCAAAATGACGAGTATGTGTAATTGTATTGTAACCTCCTCCGGCATGTAACCTTTGTGGTTTTATTTTTCCAACTATAATAGTAAGGTTTGCTTGTTTTAAAAGCATAAATCGTTATTTTTTTTATAATAAATATGATTTATTCATAAATATAATAAGGTAAAAACCTCTCTCTTTCTCTTACTTGTTTCATTATACATGCATACGTCATAATAAATACATATAAATACATTATTTTATCAAAAAAAAAAAAAAAATTAGCTAAGAGGTGTGGCTATAAAATAACGAGACTGATGATTCTACAGAAAAAGTACATATGCGCAGAAGGCAAGCGATCAACACCTGTGTAGCGTCAAGTTTTTGAGTGGTTTAAGCGTTTCTAAGATTACCGAGAAGACATTGAAAATGATTCACTTCTTGATCGCATTTCTACGTCAAAAACGGATGAAAATATTCAAAAAGTCGATAACCTGATTCAATCTGACCGTCGGATAACTATTTGTGCAATTGCTGAAAATACAGAAATTGTAAAGTATGCATAAGGAAAATTTTATATAATAATTTTAACATGCAAAAAATGTGTGCGAAAATGGTGCCTAAAATTCTCACAATCAAACAAAAAGAAGCTTTTAATATCATTGAAAATGACACGAACTTCTTGGAAAGATCAAAACATGTGACAAATCTTGGTATTTCACTTATAATCCAAAAACTAAGCCTCAATCCATGCACTGGAAGGACTCAACTTCACCGAGAGCTAAAATAACTCGAATGAGCAAATTAAGATTGAAAGCAATGGTGATTATTTTTTTTTAATATTCATGTGATTGTGTACCTCCACTGGGTTCCTGAAGGTGGCAGAATTCATTAAGATAACGACTTTGAGGTTCTAGCTCATCTCCGTGAAAGAATAAGTCTTGTTATTTTATAGCCACACCTCAAATTAATAACACAAGTTACTTTTATTTAATTCCTTTACTTAAATCTTTTACTAAAAAAATGTTAATGTGGGACATTATCTAAAAAATTATTGTTTTTTTCCCGTTTAACATAAATAAACTCTATCACTACAAAATTTGGAAATCAACCATTAAATCTGCTGTATCGCTGAAGCTTCAACTAAGCTTGAACTCATGTTGACTATTCTAATTTTACCTTATCTCATATCAGATATATCCTTAACAATTTTTCCTTATAAGGGCAAATAAAACAGGAATGTTTAGATTGTGAAATTAACTAAAACTATGCTAGAAATCGAAAAGAATTTTGCATTTAACATAATTTTAAAATTGTTAAAATGGCAGAATTAAGGATATTCTGTCGTGAATTACACATCACGACGTGAAATTTGTACATTTAATAAGAATAGTAGATTTATGGTTGCTGAATCCGAATTCTGCCTCAGAAGTGCTCTATCACATCAGGTTTTCTGAATATACTAACCTAAAAAAACAAAAAAACGCGATTTTGCCTATATTTGATATATATATATAATATATATATATATATATATATATATATATATATATATATATATATATATATATATATATATATATATATATATATATATATACCATGGATGTTTTAAGACTATCCAAGCATCGCTCAATCTAAATTTATCAGTAGTTTTGCAAAATAAATTTGTTTAAACAAATTATTGCAAAATTCATAATTTTTAAATAAACGCTTCCATTGCATTTAACAAAAATAAATACATTTAAGGGAGTTGTCATTGGTATTACGATATATTTTGTTGTAAATAAAATAATAAACAATTAATTTTGCAATATAAAAAACCTTCAAACAATCATTAGAAAATAGTTCGAAATATATATCCCGAATTCACAAGGCCATATTCTACAAATACAAAGACTACAAATGCGTATTGTTAAAAAGTTTATATTTAAATTGTAAAATGTGTTACTTAATACTTTATTTATAACAAAATATACCGTAATAACAATAATGGAAGCATTTATTTATGAAATAATGAATTTTACAATAATTTATTTATACAAATTTATTTTGCAATTTGAACTGAACAATGCTTGATAGCCTTAAAATATCTATTGTTTATCAGAATTGTCGCTTAAGGCGAAGGTTTTCAAAACTTGAGAAATTCAAGCAATTTAAAATTTTCAAAATTGAATAACTCGAACAAAAAGAAAGATATGGGAGCACACTCAGCGGCATTTGAAAGCGTAAGACTTATATCTTAAAATTTTATATATAGTTTTTTGAGAAAAAAATGTTGCGATGATACATAACCTCAAATATAGAATAAAATCGCGTTTTTGCACTTTTAGGTTAAGAGATTTGAAAAACATGATGTTATCAAGCAATTTTGATCAAGCCGGATCCGAATTCGGCCACCCAAAATCTCTAAGAAATTTTTTATTCAATGTACAAATTTCACGTTGTGCTATGTTATAATATACATTTAGAGTACAAATAGGACTTACCATAAAGCTGAAATACATGCCCACCACAAAATAAGCCCCACCACAAAATAAGCCTTGCCATGTATTAAATATTATTAATCTTGCTATTGATTCCTGATAAGTAGGTATCTGTTAGTAAATGATATCACACCTTTTTGTGGGAACTAATTAAATGTTTAGTTAACAGCTTATCAATAACTTTATCATGTCATTGAACCTAAGTTTTCTTACTCGCAGTACAATAAAATGCATATGTATGCTTTTGGCAATTGGAGTTATGTTGCTTACTACAATAATGAGGCCCATGTTGTTTTAATTGAATTTTTTCACATTTACATATTTCATAATTCCCTTTGTGTGTCAAAAAGGAAACATCTCTTTTGCTTTATTAACCCCGTAATGTAAACGTTTAGAAAATACATTATGAGTCTAATCTTACCACCCCGTACAAATATAAAATTCTGAATACCTCACTTCTTATCGTAAGAAGTCGATTTGCCTCCTCGCCTAAAAATAAATTACATATATATTTATGTCGTGCAGGTCCCTTATCAAAAGACCCTCTTGTACTTCGGTAAATAACTTTTTAAATTTCTTTATTGGGTATACCCCAGAAGACTGCCCGTGTTGGGTAGAATACAAATATCAAATTAAATATACATTTATATTTGCAATATCCAGGTTTTATTCTCCGGTGTTCTGATTATTATCTGGAATTTCATTTTTCTACAGGAACCATTCGAAAAAGAAAAATAGAAAAATATTTATAAAGTAATATTAGAGGTAAAAAATCACAGATTAAGTACATACACTATAAAACGGAAACTTTTACTTTAAGAATAGAAATTGTCTTCGCACTACTTTAAAAATCATATGTTTTAAATTCCGTTTCAAATTTCGTTCCAAAAAGTCAATACTTGTCACTTGACTACTGTGACATTACATGTTGCCAAAGACTGGTAAAGTGACCAAGAGATATAAAGTTTTTTCGTAATTTTTGCAATAAAAGATGAGTTTTAGGTTTTATAAATATTGTACGATGCTTCAGTGTACAAGTACTACAATTAAAACACCTGAAAAGTTATTTATTCACGTTCGGAAAATAGTAGGAAAATGTGTTTTCTGTTAGCCCGCAGGGATCCAACACTTGTGTCAACACAATCTAAAAGGTATTTTTGTGAAGATCATTTTGATAATATTTGTTTATCTTTCTTATATTAAAAATTATTATTTTTCAAGTTTTCAAGATGATAATTGGAATTTTGAGGTTAGAAATAAAGTAATCAAAGTTGGTAACAATTTTTGTACTGGTTTGATTTTAACTTTGAGCTTATAAACACTTACAATTTCTATTATGTATTCATTATCAGTTGCGGAAATAACAGTTTTTTGTATATTACTTACATGAAGGTCTTCACATTTCTAAATTCAGCAGAGCAAAAGTTTGTTTCGAAGAAATTGGCCACCGTAAAATAATCAATTGTCGGCGCTATTTGCCTTAATAAATCCACTTGCCATCATGAAACAATTTCTTAGAATCAATTTCAAATAGAACAGTAAGCAAATTTCGAAGAAATTGCACGGAAATCACTATAAAATAAATTAACCAAGCAACGTAACCCTTAACACGTGATTTAATAGTAATTTAATTACATTTTGATTATTAAATAAAAATTAAATTCCTTAAACATAAAGAAAAATATTGTGTTTTTTAGGATTTCTATTGTGGAAATTACCGCTTCGCGGTGAAATTATATTTTTATTTGATACAGCCAACATATCTATTCATGTAAACAGTTTTTAAAGGAACCTTGAGACACTGTTTAAAAATAGTCCCTTCATACGTAGAGGCATGTTTATAACGACATGTAATATTACTTAAAACAATCCATTTTACAGCCACGAGGATATTATCCAAAACTGATTTCAAATTTTTAAGGAATTTTTGCAAAAAAATTTCGTAAAAATTTAGACATAAAAATATGGAATTTATTTTAACAGTGTGGGAGAATCGGCGCACTACAGAATTTGCAAATTGACGCCATTAAGATGACGGTAACAAGATAATATATATTTTATTATAATTTCTCTTGGTTTTTAGACTTTTAGGTTGTTTGTTTTTTAAAATATTAAGTTTCATTTGGAGCCTTAACCGCTTATATTACATTTAAATTGCCATGGAGTAAAAAGGAAGTAACCCTGATTAAAATCCTTTTGTTTTTGAAATAAACATTTATAAATTATTATAAAAATTGTATTAACATTTTGATGTGTATCAAATAAAATATTTTAATAATATAGTCAAATTGCATGCAAGGGTACCATTGAGGTAGACACAAGGGGAGAGAACATGATGTGAGTAAGATGGTTTTAAGTCAGCCATATTGTTCCTACTTTTCTATCATTTCTGTTCTATTCGTTTAGTGAATCATAAGTTTTCTGTGATTTATTTGTACTGTTTTGTAAGGATTGTGTTATTTAAAAAAAAACTTGGTTAGTTGTGCTGTATGCAGTTGTTGGAGTGGAGGCGGAATGAATGAAAATAAATCAACAGGATATATTTCTTAGGTTAGTATGAACAACAAACAGGTCTGCATTCAAAATTAATAGCTTGTCTAGTATTTCTTAATGTTTTTTCTTGTTTTAAAATGAACTAATTGTTACAATAAATGAAAATTTATAATTCCTAAAGGTTCTGCATGTCCTGAAGGTTGGGTGGGATTTGTAAAGCGTAAAGTTTGGCATTCCACAAAACCAAATTTTATTAAGAAAGTAGTCGGCATATGTACAACAGGGTTTTCTAATGTCTCACCAATAACCCTAATCTTTATATTAGTCTCTTTGATAAGCCCTAGTTGTAGTGTTGAGGTAACTCCTCATAAAAATAAAAGTATTGGGTACTCTTAATCTCACCAAAGTTGTAACTGGAGTAATAATAAACAAGATTTTTTTTTATACTATTTAATTAAATTGAAGACAAAAATGGTACAAAATCCATCAAAAAGATGTTATTTTAATTTGTTTAAAGTGTGAAAAGCTTTTAAAAAATTAAATCGATTTTTCTAGATTTAATTTAATTACAATTTACGCTATAAAAAACTTAATTTTAAAAGAATTTCTTTATTCAGAGGTATTTTCGAACTTAGTTGTACATAGTTTACACCAGTTTGTGCTCGATAATCATAAAACTCCACTAATTAAAAGTACTATTGAAGATTCGAATGATTTGTTTCAGTAAAAATAAAATGAATCGAAATAAGGCCTGCAGTATTAGACATCATAGTGAAGAACACAAGTTTGTCTATGTGTGTTATTAAATATATGCCTTTGATCGTTGTATTTCGCCACAAAATTTTGGTTATGTATTGTTTATTTAGTATATACCTATATTAATATTATTTGGTCAAATGAAAAATTAATGTATCGCCTTGTTTGGTTCTGAATGATTCGTGGTAGAAATTTAATTTAATAAAACACTGTTTTATTAGGGAATTTTTAATTATTTTCGTATCTTACAAAAACGCGTCAACATTAACAAATTCGTTATTGAATTGCGTTTAATTTTCAGTAACATTTTTTTCTGTACTATATACTTATATGTATTTAAATAAAAAAATTAATATTTTTAGATTTTATTTTCTTTGCTCTTCTAATCACTACCTATACATATAAGATGATGGTTCGATAAGTTCTCGGCCTGATAAAGGAAACAAAAGATTTTTGAAAATGTTTTTATTTATTTTTCAACATAGTCCCCTTGCACTTCAATACATTTAGACCAACGATATTCTAACATTTTAATACCCGTAGTATAATGCGATTTGTCCAACTCTGCAAAATAAGCGGTTGTCGCTGCTCTGACCTCGTTATTTGAAGGGAATTTTCGTCCAGCAAGCCATTTTTTCAAGTTTGGGAAGAGAAAGTAATCGCTGGGAGCCAGATCCGGTGAATATGGCGCATGTGGAAGCACTTCGAAACGTAAGTCATGGAGCTTTGCAGCAACAACCATAGATTTGTATGCAGTTGTGTTATCCTGATGAAAGAGCACTCTTTTTGGCAAGATGGGGACGTTTAGCCTTAATCACATGCTGCAAACGGTCCAGTAGTGAAGCGTAATACTCCCCGGTGATGGTCTTGCCTTGTTTTAAATAGTCTATAAGCACCACGCCATGTAAATCTCAAAAAACTGTTGCCATGACTTTTCCTGCAGACGGAGCCGTTGTTTTTCTTTTTTTTTGGCGCACTTTCAACTGCTCCCACCCACAGTTTACACTGCTGCTTTGTCTCTGGTGTGTAATGGTGAATCTGTGTTTCATCTATAGTTATAAAATGTCTAAGAAACTCAGCAGGATTGCTCCTGAAGTCTAAACACTTTTGCAAAGTGTTCATTCGAAGGTGTTTTTGGTCGATTGTTAACAAATGCGGCACTCATCGTACAGAAAGCTTTTTCATTCAAGAACATCGTGTAAAATATAGTGGACACGATCTATCGAGATGTTTGCTATACCCGCAAGCTTTCGTACTTTCAGTCGGCGGCCATGAAGTATGACATTGTGAATTTATGTGAAAATGTCGTCAGTTGTAGCGGTTTTTGGGCATCCCGAGTGCTCATCATCTTGAATTGATGTACGACCACGATTAAATTCAGCAGCTCATTTTTTTGCTGGTGAAAACGAAGGAGAAGAATCCTTTAAAGTAGACTCTAACTCATTTTTAATATCCGAAGGAGTTACCCCCTTTAAAACAAAGTACTTTATAACCGCTCGAACTTCAATTTTATTCATCTTTCACAAAATATCGAACCTTATGTGTTCACTCGATCGCCACAAACAAGCAACTGAACGCAAACATCTGAAACTTTGCAGGGCGTCATCTCAAGGTTAATGCTTACAAAATATTATAGTTATTTAATTCTACTAGCGCCCTCTCTGTTTCAGGCAAAGAACTTATCGAACCATCCTCGTATATGGATGTAAGTAAAAGCAAAGATCAAATTGGCACCATTATAAATCATTAGTATATTAATTTATAACTTTCTATAAATTTATAAGTAAATAACTCAAATCATAACTTTTTCAATAATTAGTAAAATTTAAGATTTTTCAAAGGACACTGTTAAAATCGCTAAGCTCAACGAATGAATTGTACAAACCCTTTTAGCTAATTATCCGTTTTATATGTAACATATTTGAAATCTTATTGAAAAAAAAAAAAACGTTTAACATAAAATATAATAAGTTAATTAAGTAAATGACATATAGCCTTTGTTGTAGCGATGTAATTAAAAAAAATAAAATTTTTCCGTTTAGGTCACATTAATTTAATACAATCTTGCAATATATGACAACCATACTATTGACTTATGGTAGCCCGGACGTTATATAGCTGGAGCAATGTGAAACGCCGAGACAGACAATTTTTCCCGTTTTCTGAAATATTTTTACTACTTTTAATATGATTAGGTTAGACCATGCAAATAAAAAAGTGTTATAATCGGTAGATTCTTCCTTGACAGAAACATCTTTGTTTGACATTCTTTGATGGGTAAAAACAACACACCAGCTTTATGTTTTCATAACAAAGAATTTCGCTTAGCTCGGCATAAAGATTTTAAATTCTTTTTCACGTGAGGATATAACAACTCAAACATTTAACTCTAAATTGTTAAGTGTAAATACATATGAAAACAAGTTTTTATTAAATATTAAATTAAAACCGACTGTTTAATAAATAGTATTGAAGTGGTAGTTCATACTAAAACTTATATATTTTTTATGTATCTTTAAATTTTGACTATTTAACCTTTTCAGCTTCAAACGTCACTAGAAAATGTAGTAATGTGGGGCTCTAGTCTATTATGAATAGCTAGATATAGAAAAAGAAGATGTGAATATTTCTGTTTCACGTTTTATATAAAATGTTTTTCGCTATGTGGAAGGTAAAAACCAATAATTTGATAGTCTGCCAAAGTATTACTAAGACGATTTGAAAGAGTAAATTGTTCAAATTTGCAAAAAAATCGATGTCATCTTGGTTACAGTACCACAGCTAAATATTTTTTCTAATTATAATAGGCTTAGCTAAAAATGGAAAGAGGAAGCCGCCTGTCAAAACAATTTTGACATAGTTTGTTCTCGGTATTAAGAAATTTTAGTAGAGAGATATAAACTTAGTTTGATAAAATTGTTTTTTACAATGTACACCCTCTTCGGCTGGTTGTTAATAGAAAACTATGAATTTGTTTACATTGTTCGAATATGTATGTATATGAATTTAAATATAAAATATTATTTTCATATAACGACCTCCATCTACCTCGGAAAAAATAAAGTTTCATTTTATTTTATATTATAAAACACAAGCTTCTCTTGGGAAAAATGGGAATATCGAAATAAATGTATTCCAAAATATATAGTCATATTTGAAATATTCTGGTTTTATTTTCCGCTCTTTCGATTATTCGTCAGAGTTTATTTGACTCGAAGGACCAACAGAAGTGTAAATAAAATATACCAGTAGATTTTCAAAAATGTATTATAAAGCTGGATGATGGAAGGAAAATTGTTTTATGCATAAATCAAACTGATTAGGTCAAAACATTTTTGACACCCTATTAAGTTTGTGTTTTTTTTTTAATGAAAAATCGTTGCTTTTGAAAAGTGAAAGTTCAATTAATTATATTAAAATGAAATTAATTGGATCGAAAACCGAACATAATTTCGATTATTAATCACAGTATTAACAAATTGAATTAGTCCAATATAAATATAAAATATAATATCAGTGTCTATTCACAAATATATTACAAAACTATGTTTAATTTATATTTCAATTTACTCAGAATCGAGTCTGAAAAAGTAAGATTTTTCAGCCTTTATTTTAAATTAGTTTTTAAACTATAAATACAATTATTGCTGGCCACTGCCTCAGCGGAATTATTATACAGGGTGTCCGGGAAAATGTGGGAAATCTCTCGAATGTGAAAAAAATACATGAAAGGAATACTGCAAGTTCATATAACCTTTTTTCGTATAGGCCTCCTCTTCGGAAATATAGGATCAAGTTTTTTACACCCCAGGTATATTTCAATTTTTTTTAATATGTTGTGTACCACGTAAGACCCTTACTATCCAAGAAAGTGTTGTGAATTACTGCAGGGATGGACTAGCTGTGACACTCATGACCCCATTTCTTTTTACGCCCTGTATGATAAAAATTGTGGACAACGTTTTTTATATATATTTAACGATTTACTAAAAATTAAGTGCTCTTCATTCATGTCGCTAATCCTAACCGTTTTCGAGAAAACGTCATTTTATTTACACTGTTAGTCCCCTAACATCTGTCGGATTGAATACGAAACAGAGGAATATCACCATAGTTTCAATAAAAAGTTAAATTAAATGCTTAGTTAAAAACTTAGTAAGAGGGTTCAACATGGGCTCCGTGAAGTCGCGGGCACGACAAATTGAGGACTGCTGAACCCGTCACATTAACTCAGTATTATTCCTCTTCATTCATGTGTCTAATCCTAATAGTTTTCGAAACAACGTCATTTTATTTACATCATGTATTTGGCGTATTTTAATAGAAGATAAATCTTTGTTCCTATGAAATGTTCAACCTTCAACCTTATCATACAAAAAAACCGATCCAAAAGTAGAGTTTACCTCTTTGGTTAAAAACATCTAATTTTGTCTCTGAATTGCAGTTCGACCTGGGATCGCCAAGAATATGTGTTTTATTTGGACGCCACCAAAAACAATGTATTGTTGTTACAAACGTTGCTAGGTACGGAAGAAATAAATATCCTGCATATTAGAACTTGTCCAAGTTGATCAACGTCTAAAGGAGAATGATAGGCGATTCCATCTAATAAGGTTATATTATTAAATTTCTACATAATTTTAGGAAATTTTGGGAAAAGAAGTACTGATACTGGTCGAGGAAGAAGAGTACGTACACCGCAATTAGAGGAAAATATTTTGAATGCTGTAGATGACTCTCCTTCAACGAACACTCGAAAATTATCAACGCAGTTTAATACGTCGAAAACAATAGTATATGAAGTTCTTCAACAACAGCGGTTATAACCATACCATTTGATAAAAGTGCATGAACTCATTCCTGAAGATTTTCCCCGTAGAATGTAATTTGCAAACTGGATATTGGATCAGCAACAGAATAATGTAAACTTCATTAGCATTATTCATTTCACGGGTGAAGCAGGGTTTACTAAAAATGGCATTATAAATTTAAACAACTCACATTTATGGACTGATGAAAATCCTCATATAACTGTTGTTTTGCATCATCAACATCAGTTCCAATCAAATAATACCTGGGCAGGAAGCATTGGCAATTTTTGTTGCTTGTACCATTCGTCTTGCTAGCACGTCTGAATGGAGAACTTTATTTGGAGTAACTCCAGAACGCTCTTCATGCTTTAGTAGAGTATTTACCACGTGAAATTTGTCGAAACATGTACTACATGCACGATGGGGCACCACCTCATTTCAGCGTTGCAGCTGTGCGGAAGTACCTGAATAACGTCTATCGAAACCGTTGGATAGGTAGAGGAGGACCTATTGCTTGGCCTCCTCGATCTCCCAAATTAATTTTTACCTATGGGAACACCTCAAAACCTTGGTGCATTCCACTTCGGTCGATAGTAGGGAGGAACTTCTACAGAGATTCACGTTTCATTGTGATCAAATAAGGAACAATGCTGAGTTAATGTGGTGGACACAGCAGTCCTCAATTCGTCGTGTCTGCGAAGGTATCAGACTTCACAAAGCCCATGTTGAACTCTCTTACGAAGTTTTTAACTAAGGAGTTAGTTTAACTGTGATGACAGGGGAAAATTCCACTTTTTCATATTCAACCCGACAGAAAGAAATTAGGGAATTAACAGTGTAAATAAAATGACGTTTCTCCGAAAACGGTTAAGATTACCGACATGAATGAAGAGTACTTAATTTTTTGTGAATAGTTAAAGCTATGTAAAAAACGTTGTCCAAAGTTCTTATCATACAGGGCGTAAAAAAATGGAGATATAGGTGTTACAGCTGGTCCGTCCCTGCAGCTGTGAGTAATGCACTTTCTTGGATGGTAATTTGAATTTACCTGGTATTCATTATATTTAAAAAAATTGAAATATACCTGGTGGTTCAATAATTATATGTAAAAAACTTGATTCCATTGCAACTCTTTGGGAGCTCTACCTCCGAAGAAGAGGCCTTTACGAAAAAAGTTTATATGAACTTGTAGTATTCTTTTCACGAGTTTCTTGCATATCCGGGAGATTTCCTGGATTTTCCAGGCCACCCTATAGAATATTTTGGAATATACGATTTTATTAAACATTGTTTTGATGAACTTCAAAATGTTGAGTCATCACAAGCTAAAAAAGCGCCTGTATCCGACTTAATTTGAGACAATCGGTATTGTTCGGCTATCTTATATTATATTATCCACATATTAATATAGACCAAAATCTTTCTCGTGAATGGGTTTATTTTTATTTAATGATGAAAACCGGATCAAAATTCATTTCGCAGTTTTCTAAATTAGTCCAAAGCGAAGCGGCCCGAGAATATTATTTTATACAATGTGATGGTATTGATTCGACTGATCGAATACGACTTTAGAAGCTTTGGTGATTTTGTCAAAAGACAAAATAATTTTTATGCGAATTGTTCACAAAAACTTGATTTCTATAAAAATCATTGTTTGCGAATTTCGGTTGCGTAATTAAATTTTTTAAATGAAATAAATTGGTCCGAAAGCCGCGTAAGATTTCAATATAAAGTTATAATTGTATAAAATGATATTGTCATTGCCTTTTAGGAAATATACGCTAAAATTGAAAGGGAAAAAACGTATTTTATTTACACGCTTTTTAACCTGTTATCAATTCAAGGAACTTTTATTTGATTTTCTTTTAAATTTGATTAGAAAATGTGTTTGTACAAGTACGTTCATTTTTATGAGATTAGCTAATTAAATTTCGTTTTGCGAGTTGTTTGCAAAGTATGACAACGTAATTTACTCTTTTAAAAAATACGTTACATGGAAAGTAGCATATATTTTAATAGACAGTAATAATTAATAGTGTTATGCGGAGTCCAACTCGGCACAGAATAAATGACAAATAAATACATTTTATGCAAGTACTGTATTTAATCTTAAATGCTAAGTTTTTATATTCGCAGAAAATATCAACTTATGAGATTTATACCAAGATAATTTTAAATCAGGATTCATTTAATTTATTTTTGTAAAGATAAATATTTACTTCAGCGTAATTCATTGTAAAATTCATTTTACTACCAGTGGTGTGTAAAAATAATTCATAATTTTGCATTTCAAATTGTAGTCGTATTTATAAGATAAGAAAAATCACTGAATTCAGAAATTAAAATTATTTTAAAGGCATTATACATAAATATCACAAGAAAAAAAGTAATAAAACTTTTGGATCTTATAAAGTAAGAAGAGATATAAGTTTTTTATGTTTGTGGGTATCATGAATGGTCCATGTAAATACCAAATCATAATTTTCTAAATAATTTTTTTGAAATATATAAATGAAAACATTCTTTATTTTAGTAGCACCAACAGGATAAAAAAATACCCATTTATTTATATAACCTGAACAAAAATGTATTCAAGAAAGTTATTATTTTCATTTTTAAGATCCGTTTTCAAAAAAATTATTATAGTCGTTTTTCATCCTTTAAGAAATTACCGTTTTTCTCTTTTAAATCGAAGACTTTTCCCGGGTATTATTCAGAGAACTTTTACGAATTCTATAAAGAATCATGTTTGATTTTAATTAGTTACCTTCATAACTGCAAGTGGAATATTTTAATAAAACTTTGGAAGTCGTTTTTGAACGCAGTAATTTAGTAGTTTAGATATAAGTTAAAGTATTACCAAGCCGCAACTTTCCGTTAATTAAAAAAGTTGCTATTTGTTTTCTATAGTTAAAACTACGATAATAAATGCTAATAAAACCTTGCGGTAAAGAAATCGAAAATATTTAATTTATATTATAAAATTTTGATAAAGTTAAGTTCAAGAGTGAAAATTTCAGTGAACACTTAACGTGTTTTGCTGATATTTATCAGCTTCTTATTGTAAATTAAAATATATTATAAAATTATTAATAAGTTCCATGATGTAACAGTTTTATTTCATTAATAAAAATCAAAAATTCTCTTATTTCAGTTCTCTTCAATTAATTAGTAAAATTTTTAAAATAGGTCTTGAGTCCGTGAACTTAAATACGATGTGAAATCAGCAAGATTTTAACGGCAATACTATATGTATAAAATATTATAAACTTTACATTGTTAACTGATATTAAGTAAGTACTAAATGTAAACATTTAACTTAATCCATCTAAAACAGATTCACTAATTTATCAAAAAAAAAATTTTACCCTTCGCCAGAGCCGCATTTAAAATAGGAAAATAATAACATAACTACAAATTCTGAATCAGATATTTATGAAATTACACACCTTCATAAAAATAGTAGGTATTATCCTTAGTTGTTCACAACACATTTACAAACATGATCATGTATATAATCCAAAAAAGTGCACAATATAATTTTCACTATTTCAAATCTATCGTTAATTAACGTCATCACTTCAATTACACTAATTATAAAATTTCTAATTAACCTTAAGTCACTAAAAATTTCGTCGTCTTAACTAGCCGCGATATTTCGTTCGAGTGCCGGACGTACGTACGAAGAGAAGACCGCAAAAAGACTCGTCGTCAACGTACGGCAACTAAAGCCAGACTTGATTCAGACTGGAGTCAGACAGCTGCATGCCTGAATGCCTGCTCCCACTACCAAGTCGTGGCCAATGGAATACGGAATGGTGTTAGGGGGGATAATAATGTCATTATTTTCCATTTTACAGTTGGCCATAATGTTTACGGCAGGTAAGCAACAAGGTTGACCAGGTATTCAAGTGTGTTGTGGTTGGATTATAACGTGTTATAGGTTCTTCTGAAACCGGAAACCGCTTTTACTTTCGTTTGTGTTGTGATATAACTTGGAGTCAAAGATAAGAGGATTATTTTTGGAAAGAAAATAGGACAGAAAATGCTAAATAATTACTTGACAGAAATGTTGCTGCTACTACCCAGAATGATTTGATTTAAATTTTTACATTTATTACACAATCTATATTTTTTGAATTCAAAAAATAAATGTATATTTTTCATTAATATCATGTAATTCATTATATTTCGGGAATAACAAACAAAAACAAATATTTAGTATGAAAATGGTCTCATTGTCTTTTAAATTTTCTCCATAATAATCGATACACTTTTTGCTGCTGTGAAGATATGATTTTTTGAACGCATCAATCGGCTCTTCAGGTGTAGAAAATCGATGAAAATGCAGCATGTCCGGGAACAAAAAAATTATTGGGTACTAAATCAGGGCTGTATGACGGATGACCCATCAATTTCACATTTCGAGTGCTTAAAAAGTCACTTGGATGAGGGCTCGCATTGTTATGGTGGAGAATGATCGGTTTGTTTCCATTAATTCACCGAAGACTCCTGGGTACCTATTCTCGTTCTTGAGAGAACGATCACTTGATGGAAAGTGGGCGTGGTTCTCACGAAGAAGTATGAAACCGTATTCTGGGTAAAAAAACAAGCTACCATTTGCTTCAAATTGTCCCGTGCGTGAGTAAAATTTATTCATTTTGGTAATCATGGAACACCCATACGGTCCACTGCTGTTTACTTTTGGTTCATAAGGATAAATTTAAGACTCGTCACCCAAGGGTGCTTGAATCTCACGATATGTCACATGATGAACTTGTATTATCTTTTCACGCATCGATATTTTTTGCAATACAATTGATTTTGGATGATCTTTTCATAACTTGCCTTTGAGTGAACGACAGCTTCGATTGAATCTACTAAACCAGAGATAAACAGTAGTTTTTGTAGTTGCTTCATAGCCACATAACCACATCAAAAGCTGTGAAAAATAATCGCATGAAAATATTCCAGACTTTATTTCGTTTTTTGGTCCAGATGTCACAGAGCGTCATATATATCAAAACCTTTTGGGTGTATGTACTGTTTATAATGTCAAACTTCATAATGGATATGTCAGATGGCACTTAGCAACGCCAGTATTGCCAGTTCCCGAAAAAAAACTACTACACTCGTAGTAAAAAATTTATAATTAATCACATTACCAACCAAAAAAAATTAACTTTAAACTCCATTATATAGAATATAATCCTGGTAGTCGGTCAGTTTTGTTTTATTATGATATTTTTATAATTTGCTTTAATAAGAAAACCTTGAACAGCAAAATTAAGCATAAAAATCTATAGATAAAGTTAAGATAAGGGGATAATTTTCTTATGAAAATAAAGAAAATATTCTTTTTAAGCTAATTTGATAGAAAAGGAAAAGTTGTATTTTTAAGGCTTAAACCTTAATTATTGTTGCATTTGTCAATTTAAACCATTCAATATCATTTTTTAGAGATGTTGCAAACTTATGTGATAATCACAAGTACGGATACAGGGAGTAATCGGTGTAATTTGCTTCCTCCTCAGTCAAGCACAACCAAAAAAACTTTATAATGACTAATTCCAAAATTTTCAAATTGTCATAAACACGTCATTACCTATTTACAGTTTACAAAAATTATTAATTCATAACTTTTTAAATATTTAAGAATTAATTCGTTGAAATATTTTCGATATTCTTTTAAAATTTTAAAAGTATTTCTATGTCCGCAAAAAAAAGGATTGCAAATTGTCTCCTTGGTCTTGCTCTTATGCACATTTATATATGATTATTTAGTAGTCTCTAGTTTATAAATATAATTATCGCCCTTTTGTTATTAAACTATAAAGATATATAACTAAAAGTTTTATCCTGCCCTCTTTGTAATCGTTTTGGGGAAAAGTAAGTCTAATGTAAGTATTGTTGATTTACAGCAAATTGAAATCGTTTGATAAAAAAGTTCTAACTGTCAGATGAATGTAATTTCATTATCTGTCAATGATTATTTATTTATCAGAAAATCATTCTTTATTGTTATTGTTCAGGTAACTGTCAAAATATTAGTTGTTTCTTATTGTTCCTAGTGGACATATATTATAACTATAGGTATTGTCCTCACTCTCAGCTTTCGAAATAATAATTATTTTTGACGAGAATAAATAATCATTTTTCGATGATTGAATGTCCATCTATTCTTTAACTTTTTATGCTTTTGTAATTCACAGCCTTGTAAGAAAGTTTTTATTAATGTTATGTCATGGCGCCCAACTGAGGGTTCACAAGGAAGAATTTAGATATCAACTTTCTTAGCTACTTCTTATATTGTAGTTGTTTATTTGTTTACATATATAAGTAGCATTCTGTTAACATTATGTTTAAAAAGATTATCCACAAATTCCTCTTTTTTTAACATTGAAAATGAATCTTAATATTGCTTCTGGATCAGGAGGACGCCACAGTATGATACGATAATGCAGAATGGACCATCGCGTAATATATCTGGAGAAGTATGTGTCGCTCTCTCTAAATCATACCGAAACTGCAACAATGACAATAAACCTTATTAAATTCAAGATTTACCTAATCATTTCTAGCCATTCCCTAGTCCATTACCAACCCTGAAAATCTCACCTCGTCACCATTTACCAAGACTACGTCGCAAGGAAGTTATCTACCTAATATTGCTATTTGGGTATAATTAGAGTTTAAAATTAACCTGTTCTTTGAACACCAGACATTATAGTCCCCACATACCAACCAAATAGTATCATGTAGCTCATCAAAAGTTGACTCTGAGAGATGTGAATATATTATTCGTATAGTTAATTAGCCAACCTTTAGATATTTGTTGTGGTAAATCATTTAGAAAAAAAAATACCGAGAATCGACCCCAAAATCAACATTTTGTTCATAAAAGGTACAGTTATTAACAAGTATAGCGATCTATAAGAAAAGAAACAATCTAATACTTTATAGCGCCACGAATACCTATGTTAAAAACGAATTTTCAACAAGATCAACATTAATAGAATCCAAGGCTTCTGAAATATCAAAGGCGGTAAGACCTACCTTCATTCATTTTCCAGAAATAAAATTCACATACTCCATTGCCGCAGTTTCCCTTGATCTACTATCTCTAAAGTCATGCTGGTTATTACTAAGAACATTGTAATAATCCAAAAATGCGCAAATCCTAATATACGTATGTCGTTCTAATATTTTTAAGAAGCAACTCGACACACATGAAGGTCGGTAGTTACTAGAAGGGACTCGAGGGGGGAAGGGCATATATATATATATATATATATATATATATATATATATATATATATATGTATATATATATATACATATCTATATATATATATATATACATATCTATATATATATATATATATATATATATATATATATATATATATATATATATATATATATATATATATATATATATATATATATATGTGCGCGTTAAAAAAGTAATTACGAGATTTGCAAACACCGATCGTAAAAAGAGATGGGAGTTTAATATTTAAAAAAACGTATTATGTACTAACTTAGTTCCAATTAATTTATTTTTCATTCTCTATATTGGTTATAACGAATTTTCAGAATGATAGAAAAATCGAACAGAAATTCCCCCTTCCCCCCTCGATTCCGTCTAGTAACTACCGACCTTCATGTGTGTCGAGTTGCTCCTTAAAAATATTAGAACGACATACGTATATTAGGATTTGCGCATTTTTGGATTATTACAATGTTCTTAGTAATAACCAGCATGGCTTTAGAGATATTAGATCAAGGGAAACTGCGGCAATGGAGTATGTGAATTTTATTTCTGGAAAATGAATGAGGGTAGGTCTACCGCCTTTGATATTTCAGAAGCCTTGGATTCTATTAATGTTGATCTTGTCGAAAATTCGTTTTTAACGTAGGTATTCGTGGCACTGTAAAGTATTGGATTGTTTCTTTTCTTATAGATCGCTAATTATCTATACTTGTTAATAACTGTACCTTTCATGAGCAAAATGTTGATTTTGGGGTCGATTCTCGGTCTTTTTTTTTATAAATGATTTACCATAACAAATATCTAAGGGTTGGCTAATTAACTATACGAATAATATATTCACATCTCTCAGAGTCAACTTTTGATGAGCTACATGATACTATTTAGTTGGAATGTGGGGACTATAATGTCTGGTGTTCAAAGAACAGGTTAATTTTAAACTCTAATTATACCCAAATAGCAATATTAGGTAGATAACTTCCTTGCGACGTAGTTTTGGTAAATGGTGACGAGGTGAGATTTTCAGGGTTGGTAATGGACTAGGGAATGGCTTGAAATGATTCGGTAAATCATGAATTTAATAAGGTTTACTGTCATTGTTGCAGCTTCTGTATGATTTAGAGAGAGCGACACATACTTCTCCAGGTATATTACGCAATGGTCCATTCTGCATTATCGTATCATACTGTGGAGTCCTCTTGATCCAGAAGCAATATTAAGATTCATTTTCAATGTTAAAAAAAGAGGAATTTATAGATCAACTTTTATGTAATGGCATCTTAATTTTAATCGGTGTCTTTCAGACACCATTATGTCCTTTGATCGTATAGATAAGTAAATGTTATTTTATCTTTTTTTTTTTTATTAACTTAGCAAGTTTTAGAGTTAAACCATGTTAGTGATAATGGGGGCAGAGTTTAACAAAAAATATTAATTAATTCCCAATATTTTACTCGTATTTGGATATTTTTGATCATTTTGTTCATAATCTTTTTAAACATAATGTTAACAGAATGCTACTTATATATGTAAGCAAATAAACAATTACAATATCAGAGGTAGCCAAGAAAGTTGATATCTTAATTCTTCCTAGTGAACCCTCAGTTGGGCGCCATGATATAACATTAATAAAAAATTTCTTACAAGGCTGTGAATTACAAGAGCAGAAAAAAATTAAAGAATGGATGAACATTCAATCATCGAAAAATGATTATTTATTCTCGTCAAAAATAATTATTATTTTGAAAGCGGAGAGTGAGGACAATACCTATAGTTATAATATATGTCCTCTAGGAAAAATAAGAAACACAACTAATATTTTGACAGTTACCTGAACAATAACAATAAAGGATGGTTTTCTGATAAATAAATAAACATTGACGGATAATGAAATTACATTCATCTGACAGTTAGAACTTTTTTATTAAACGATTTCACTTTGCTGTAAATAAACAATACTTACATTAGACTTACCTTTCCCCAAAACGATTACAAACAGGGCAGGATTAAACTTTTAGTTATATATCTTTATAGTTTAATAACAAAAGGGCGATAATTATATTTATAAACTAGAGACTACTAAATAATCAGGAACCATTAAATGAAATATAAAACAAAACTGGTATAATAATGTAATTTTTCCATTTAACTGTTGGCCATAACATTTAAGAAAGGTAAACAACAAAGTTATTGAAGTGTTGTGGTGGGATTATAACATATTATAGGTTGTTCTGAAACCGAAAGGAGTTTTTACTTTTAAATACCTTTTAATATAATTTTAGGTCCAAGATAAGAGGATCAGTTTTGACGAAAAGGTAATGCGGACAATACAAAATAATAATTCTATACAGGAATATTGCTAAGCCGATAATAACTCAGGCTAGACTTTTTGTTCCCATAGAAATTATATAAGTGTTAACAGGATATTAATAATTTCATGAAAGGAATACAACAAAACATTTATGTTAGTATGATGAAGTGTTAAATAAAAATTGATTAGGATTAAATACGATAATCAAATAATTACTATTTAATAGTAAACTGTTCAACAAGACCCTAGCGGATGTGGAGGAAAGGGGAGAACGCCCCCTCATTATAATCCTTTTAACCACGCAAAATCATATTTAGAGATCTTTTGCCGAAGATATCTTGATGAGGTTGTCTCCAACATTTAATATATTTAGTTTCTCGCTAAAAATTGGCGGCTCAGTTCCAGTGTCTCCCCAAAAATATCACAACATGAATGCACTGCACTGGGGGTTAGAAGTTTTGTGTTCGGTGTCAGTGTTTTAAGATGGTTTAAAATTATTGATACCCAAATCTCATATGTTACAGTTCGCAAGTTACAAGTTGGTTGTTACCGATAGTTATGTAATTGTAACTAATGAAGATTCATTTGACCAATTTAAAATAAACTTTCTGAAAACTATAATGCGAAAAAGTCAATACCTTAAATTCTTCCATTTTAATAAATTCTTAGAGTGAGTTATAAGAACTTGGAAGTAAAATTGGTTTTTATGAAGTGCACGAAAAACCTATAATATAAAAATAAGATTTAAATTGTATTAGATAGGAGGAAATAGTTTTTTCTCTTATCTAATATTTTTTTCTTAGAATTTAAACAACCACTTCGTTTCCAATAAAAAATTGTTGTGCTATTTGTTTCAATTTCCCGGTGTTAGTTTCTTATGTTTAAAATTTTTGAGGTTTTTCGCTGACTTATGAATTATCTATATATATATATATATATATATATATATATATATATATATATATATATATATATATATATATATATATATATATATATATATATATATATATATATATATATATATTGAATGGACACGATAAACTTGTATATTCTTCCACTTCAAGACAAAAATATTGATAAGGGTGCCAAAATCGTCTCGCTCTCTAAATCAATCATGTCCCTGCGGCCTTACTGTTCAGATATTGTGTTTCTAAAATATTTAGTGGTCTTAACCAATAATCTTCCGCCGTTATGTTTGCGTGGAACAATAAATCCTATCCTGTAAAGATTCAAATAAAGTTCTGCAAAATGCCATTACTAAATAGATAACAATCTGATTATAATGTTCTTGTCAAGTCCCAGGTTGAGCGCCATGTTATGTTTCCTTTTGTAATTAATTAATTCGGTACTGAAGTAGGCGGAATTATTTTTTCTCAAGATTATTAGTAGTCGGTCAACAATATTAAGGTAAAGCCACGTCAGAAATTATTTAAAAGAGATACCTTAGGTTTATTAGAATTAAATTTATTTGTTGAATAAAATGATAGTGAAAATGCACAAATATTTATATATAAATAATAAATTACAGGTATAAATTGCTGAACTATGTTCTTGACAAAAACCTGTTATTCCTGGTAGTGATGAGATCTAATAATAAAAAACAAAGTTATAACAAGTATTATTATAGCTAACGCTATATTATAATCTTCGGTAATAGGTAATATATTTTACGAGTTCAGCCATAAAACAGGTGTGATGTAAGTCGATTTTAAGAGTTTAAGAATATACAGGATATCCAGGAAAATGTGGGAAATCTCCCGAATATGAAAAAGAGAACACTTGAAAGGAATATTATTAATTCATATAAACTTTTTTCATATAGGCCTCGTCTTCGGAGATATGGACTCCCAAAGATCAGCATGGAATCAAGTTTTTTACACATAATTATTGAACCACCAGGAATATTTCCTTTTTATCTTAATATGATGTATACCATGTAAGACCCTTCAAATTACTATCCAAGAAAGTATTGTGAATAACTCACAACTGCAGGGACGGACTAGCTGTGGTACTCGTGATCCTTTTTTTTTACGCCCTGTATGATAGAACTTCAAACAACGTTTTTTACATACCTTTAATTATAGATTAGAAATTAAGTACTCTTCATTCATGTCGCTAATCCTAGCCGTTTTCGAAGAAACGTCATTTAATTTACATAATGTATTGGCGTACTTCTATAAAAGATACATTTTTTATCCTAGCAAATGTTCAACCTTCAACTTCGAAAAAAATCGATCCAAAATTATGGTTTACCTCTTTAGTTAAAAATGCCTAATTCTTTGAATTGCAGTTCGACCTAGGTTCGCAAAAATGTGCATTTTATTTTATGGACACCAAAAAGAAAGTATCGTTGTTGCAAAAGTTGCTAGGTACGAAAGAAATAAATATCCTGCATTTTAGAACTTGTCATCTTTCACATCGTTGACACATTGATTCTTTACTTGGATATTAATTTAATGATTTTTGGATTTTGTGGTGAAATTAATTGTGAAATAATTTGAAATAGGGAATATACCTTTATTGAGTATGCAGATATGCATCTGATGTATGTTTTTGTATCATACAATGCTTTGAAAGCCAGATATCCTAATCGTACTCTTCCACAACAGAAAATATTTCAACGAGTTCACCAACGTCTAGGGCAGAACGATAGGCGATTCCATTCAATAAGGTAATATTATTAAATTTCTTCCTAATTTTAGGAAATTTTGGGAAAAGAAGTACTGATACTAATCGGGGAAGAACAATACGTACGCCGCAATTACAGGAATATATTTTAAATGCTGTAGTTGACACTCCCTCAATGAGCACTAGAAAATTATCAGCACAGTTTAATACGTCGAAAACAATAGTACATGAATTTCTTCAAGAACATTCTGTTAAATCCATATTATTTGAAAAAAGTTCATGAACTGATTCCTGAAGATTGTCCCTGTAGAACACAGTTTGCAAACTGGTTATTGGATCAGCAACGAATAATGTAAACTTTATTAGCATTATTATCTTCACAGATGAAGCAGGGTTTACCAAAAATGATATCATAAATTTATAAAACTCACATGTATGGGTTGATGAACATCTTCATGTAACTATTGTTTCGCATTATTAACATCAGCTCTAATCAATTAATGCCTGGACAGGAATTATTGGCAATTTTTTGATTGGACCATTCGTGTTGCCGTCACGACTGAATGAAGAACTTTATTTGGAGTTGCTCCAGAATGCTTTCTCGATTTAGTAGAGCACTTACCACTTGAAACCCGCCGGAATATGTACTACATGCACGATGGAGCACCACCTACCTCTATTCAGAGTTGATGCGCACCAGAATAACGTCTATCCAAACCATTCGATAGGTAGATAAGGACCTATTGCCTAGCTTCCTCAATCTCCCAACTTAACGCCGTTAGATTTTTACCTGCGGGGAAACCTCAAAAACCTTGCTGTATTCCACTCTGGTCGATAGTAGGAAGGAAATTCTACGGAAAATCACGTTTCATTGTGATTAAATAAGGAAGAATGTTGAGTTAATGTGGCGAGTACTGCAGTCCTCAATTCGTAGTACTCGCGAGTGTATCAGACTCCAGTATTGAACTAAGCAGTTAGTATAACTTTTCATTGAAAACATGGTGACAGAGGAAAATTTCTCTTTGTCATATTCAACCCTACAGAAGTTAGGGGACTAACAGTGTAAATGAAATGACTTTTCCTCGAAAATGGTTAGGATTAGCGACATGAATAGAGAATACTTAATTTTTAATCAATAGTTAAAGATATTTAAAAAACGTTGTCCAAGGTTCTTATCATACAGGGCGAAAAAAATGGGATCATGAGTGTCACAGCTAGTCCATCCCTGCAGCTGTGAATAATCCACAACACTTTCTTCAATAATAATTTAAAGGGTCTTACCTGGTATACATCATATTAACAAAAAATTAAATATACCTGGTGGTTCAATAAATATATGTAAAAAATTTGATTCCAATGCAGCTCTTTGGGGGTCCATATCTCTGAAGAGAAGGCCTATACGAAAAAGTTTATTTGAATTTATAATATTCCGTTCCCGTGTTTTTTTCATATCCGGGAGATTTCCCACATTTTCCCAGACACCCTGTATACACTTTATATTATTCTCGATATATTTTAAAATTATACAAATTATTGTTTTGGATGTTTTTGTAATATTTGGAATTATGGATAAGTAAGATTTTATTTTGGGTTGATTCAGATTTTAATTTAGTTAAAATATTACTCGCCAAAGCGTATACTTCTCCACTCGAAGACAAAAAATTTTATAGGGATGCCAAAATCATTTTGCTTCCTAAATCAATCATGTCGTTGCGGTTTATCTTTTCTGATAAATATTTCTGAAAAATTTTTTATTTTAGTAATCCAACGCTGTAAACTTAAAATAGATGGTTAATTAATTAAACATTTTAACACTATACTGAAATCAGTCTTCATCCATTAACGTAAATATGCAATAATTTATTTTATTATGTAAACTTTTTGGATTAATTTTTTACTTTTAATATGTGAATTTTTTGCTGAACTACAATAAATAAATATTCTAATTATGTTGGATAAATCCATATAGAAGGTTTATTATACTACGTTTTAAAAATGTTCAACTTGTCATTAGTTGTGTTAACCAATTCCTTTTTCTTTTATAGAATTCTTTTATTACGGTTCTAGTTTTTACTAGAATTTAAAATTAATTATGCATTATACAAACTTGTGATGATACTAAAATATAATATATTGAGTTGAGTTTAATTCTTTAAAAATCATTTATTCTGTGGCGCTATGTTTTTGTCAACCGTTAAAACGGTATCCTGTAACGATTCAAACAAAATTTTGCATAATATCATTAATAAATAATTAACAATAATAATGTTTTCGTCCAGTCCAGTCCCAAGTTGGGCGCCATTTTATGATTCCTTTTGTACAAAAAAATTCGGTACTGAAGTACCAAGTAATCAAGTTAATTAGTTGGTTAACACCAAGATAATGCTACGTTAAAAACTCTAAATTTTTCTATAATTATTTTTATATATTAAATAACAGTAAAAACATTCAGGTATCTGTGTACAAATCGGAAATCACAGACATAAATTCCCGAATGATGTTCTTGTCTAGTAAATAAGTAATAAATAAATAGTGTTTTATTGCTGGTAGTGATGGGACCAAATAATAGATAATATCTATTATACCACAAAAAGGTGTGTTGTAGTCAGCACGAAAAATATTTTACGAATATTTTTACCTAAATTTATTTTTAATATATTTTGAGGTTATACAAATCACTGTTTTGAATGTTTTTTCTAATATTTGGAATTGTGGATAGGCATTGTTTTACTTTGGATTGATTTAGATTTTAATTTAGCTAAAATTTTACTTCTTATGTATAATCGATGACTTGCGGTGATACTAAAATTTAATATATTGTGTCGAACTTAATTCTTTTAAAAACCATTTACGGCGCTACGTTTTTGTGAACCGATAAAATTGATTTAAACTAAATTTTGCAAAACACTATTAGTAAATAATTAATAATCATAATGTTCTGGTCAAGTCCTAGGTTGGGCGCCATGCTACGATTCCTTTTGTTCAAAAAAATTCAGTACCGAAGTAGGCGGAATTAATTTTTAATTAAGATAATTAGTCGGCTAGTAACAAGGTAATGCTATAAACACTATATAAAATGATCTGATGCTACGGAAATATATATGAAACCGAACATGAAAAAAAAAAAGAAAATTTATAGAAGAAGCTTACATTAAAAATAATAATGGAATCTTCAGTAAACCCAGTGTTGAGCTACCTAACCTTTGACAATCACTACTTTGTAATATCAAATCATTGAGGTGTGTACAGTGAAGAGAAACTTTGCTTTTCAATGGATACAGTCCCTCTATAAGCTGGTAGCCTCACGACAAAACATTCGATTTATACTTGATAACGATTAGAGATACAACCTAATCGAAAAGTCTTAAAAATAAGCAAAAATAAAGACAAAACAAGTCCGACAACCACATTTTAGTAAATCTTTAACATTGTCTACAATCTTTAAACAAACTAGGGTAATGCTACGTCAAAAATTCTTAAAAATATAGGACATCTAAATTTTGTTACAATTATTTTTATATATTGAACAGTAAAAGTATTTAGATATCTGTGTATAAATAAGAAATCACAGACATTGACTTCTGAATTATATTGTTGACGAATAAATAAGTAATAAATAAATAGCGTTTTATTGCTGTTAGTGATCCAAAATACCAAATAATGGATAATATCTATTATAATGACAAAAAGGTGTGTTGCAGTCAGCACGAGGAATATTTTAGGAATATTTTTACCTAATTTTATTTTTAATATATTTCAAAGTTATACAAATCACTATTTTGAATATTTTTATAGTATTTGGTATTGTGGATAGGTATGATTTTATTTTGGATTGATTCAGATTTTAATTTTTGCGGTGATACTAAAATTGAATATATTGAGTTGAGCAGGCGCGGATCCAAGGGGTGGGGGCAGTGGGGGCGATCGCCCTCCCCAAGAGCTTTGAGTTTAAGAAAATGGACACGACTTTTCCTCTTATAATACAGTTTATTTAAGAACTAGAGAGAGTAATAAATCATTTTTTACCCTTTTTCTCCCAGTCTATAATAATTGACTAAAACGTAGCCTTATTCTCTCAAAAAATTTAAATAAATACTTACAAAATATCCATTCTCAAAAATACAAAAAGTTAAACATATATAAAAAAATAAATTCGTCCATATAACATTAAAATATTTTTGAGGCTATTTTATTATTAATTAAAAACATTTTTGGGGTATCTGACGTTTCAGTTTATTTATTTCTTAAACCATCCGCAGAATTACAATTAAACACTAAAAAAGGATTCAAATTTAATTACTTTTTTATATTGTAATTAAAATTAGACCCACTTATTTTTATTTCTATTGTACTGATATCTTAGTTTAATTTAATTTATTATATGGAAATACGCTAGCCCCAAAAAATGAGATAAACATATTAATTCTACACACTTAAGAAAAAGACAAATACAATAATAAAATAATAAAAAACCTACGTCTAATTAGAATTAAATATATATAAAATTAAAGAGTGGGGCACACTAAAATAAAAATATACAAATAAATAAAAAAACATATAAACAAGATTAAACATTAAATACAACAAAAACAAAAATTTAAATAATAAATTGTGTTTACACTAGTAAACATTACGTATCTAATTCCTAATCAAAGTCAGTGAAACTATCTTCGCTCAAATTAATTATAATTGGTTCCTCTATCTCACTGATCATGAGATCGAGTTCTCACATTTTGTTTTATTCTTTTATTATTTGGATTTTCCCCAATTTTTCGCAGTAACTTTATTCAAAAAAATATTTCAAAAGTTTAGTTAAATTACTAATTTTGTCAATTGTGTTATTTCTAGCAACTCTACCTTTTACTTGAGAGAGATATTTCCTTCTCCAACGGACAGTTTTCGGACGATCTATAGGAACAGATTTTCTATCTGGTTTTTCCCAGCAAAAATTAAGTTCTCTGAGCAATTTCCAGAGATCAGTTCTTTTAATTTCAGGTAAATCGCGATCTTCATTAGTTTTAGTTAGAATTTTGTAGACGGTTGGGATCTGCTTCTCATAATAAAATGTATATACAATCCCTTTAATTGCAGTTTTCTTCTCTTTTTCCAACGAGGTTTTTCGCCTGCCTGTGATCGAATGTAGCTTGGGAGTACTAACAATTCCAGTCGTTTTTTCTTCTTCAGTACATAGTAGATTTTCCAACTCCTGTAATGTTGGAACACATCTCAACACAGCTTTTAACATTATTATCTAGATATTGATATCTAATTAAAGCATCATAATTCATCATAATAAGTTTTTCGTTGAGGAAAAAATGCCCTGGTTCAACGATTTTGGAATAAGTATAGAGATGAAAGCCATATCTTTTGGGTATTTCACCAATCTCAAATAATATATAAAAACAAGCGCAAACAAGATAAATCATTATGAACAAACTGTAAAGTGTACTTTGCTCACTGACAGAAATTAAATTAAACTATCAGAAATTTTATGTTGCAGTAGATTTATAAAATATATTTAAATATAATGAAATATAATTAGATTTACGGCAGTTCTCAGTTACCTGCGGCACTGGAGCAGGTACGTTGGAGGTTTTGGTAAGTTTTATTACTCTCTCTAGTCCTTGAATAGAGTATAAGAATGTGTACGCTTGCGATCGTCTCCCCTCTCTCCCAAGAGCTTTGAGTTCAGGAAAATAGAACCCATTCTGCCTTTTATATTAGGAATGAGTATGCTGCTTGCACTCCCCCCCCCCCCCCGTTGACAACTTGCTTTCGCTTGCCATACTGTACTTTTGTGATATCATCGCCCCCCCCCAAAGAGAGAGGCTGGATCCGCCCCTGGAGTTGAGCTTAATTCTTTAAAAACCATTTATCTTGCGGCGCTACATTTCTGTCAACCGATAAAATGGTATTCTGCAACGATTCAGACAAAATTTTGTGAAATATTTACTAAATAATTAACAAAAATGTTCTTGTCAAGTCCCAGGTTGGGCGCCATACTATGATTCCTTTTGTATAAAAAAAAATCGGTACTAAAGTAAGCAGAATTAATTTTATTGAAGATAATTAGTCGGTTAACAACAAGGTAAAGTTTTACAAATCACTATTATGAATGTTTTTGTAATATTGTGAACAGATATGATTTTAAATTGAATTGATTCAGATTTTAATTTAGTTAAAATTGCACTTCTTGTGTATAATCGATGACATGCGGTAATACTAAAATTTAATATATTGAGTTGAACTTAATTCTTTAAAAACCAAAATCTGGCTATGTTTTTGTTTCCTGATACAACCGTATTCTGCAAAAATTCAAACAAAATTTTGCAGAATACCATTATTAAATAAATAACGATTATAACGTTCTTGTCAAGGTCCAGGTTGGGTGCCATGGTATGGATCCTTTTGAGAAAAAATTCGTTAATGAATTAGAGGGAATTATTTTTTATCAAGATTATTAGTCTATTAACAACAACATAATGCTACATCAGAAACTCTTTAAAATATAGGCACAGGTAAATTTTGTTGCAATTATTCTTATTTATCCAATAACAGTAAAAATATTCAGCTATCTGTGTATAAATAAGAAATCACAGGCATAAATTGCTGAATTATGTTCTTGACGAATAAATAAGTAATAAATAAATAGCGTTTTATTGTTGGTAGTGATGGGATCCAATAATAAACAACCAAATAAGAGATAATATCTATTATAACCACAAAGAGGTGTGTTGTAGTGAGCGCGAGAAATATTTTACGAATATTTACACCTAATTTTATATTCAATATGTTTTTAAGTTATACAACTCACTGTTTTGAATGTTTTGTTATATTTGGATTTATTGATAAATATAGAATGATTTCTGAGGTGGTTCAAAATTTACTTTTATAAATATTTCAGGTTTCATCTATAATTAACGAGGATGGTATGCAAGTTTCAGATATAAAACGACCTGCTTGGCAAATTTTCATTTGGATATACCTGCTTTTGTTCTAGAGGTCAGTCTGATTTAACGATGTGTGTCATTTATCTGCACTACGGAGTGAATTTTGAATTATTTTTAATAATTAGCTAGTATACGTTATGCATTTGTTTGTTAAATTCGAAAACCGAGAGCTCTTGTATTAGATTTCTGCTCACTATTTTGTACCATCGTGGGTTAGTGCGAAATTCCTTCACTATTTGTGGTAAAAAATTATTGTACAATAACATTGGACAACAGCCAAAATAAATTTAAAATAAAATCGACTAAATATTATCATTTTTGTAGTACGCCGAAACTAAACTTATCTTTTTAATTTAGTTCAAGTTTTAGAGATACGTGATGTCATGTTTACCTATATATTAACAATGTAACTGCAAACGTGCACTTGGTAATTTGTATTGTTATAAAAACAGAGGAGTACGACGTTGCCAAATATAGGTTTTCCCCTAGTTAAGGAAATTTTGCACAACTTGACATCTCCAAGAATGACCCCCATATACAGTCCCAACCCCCCAGAGCTTAAAATAATGGTGCCTTTTAAACCGACTTTTGTGTCTGCTTTGTATTAAACAGCCCCTGTATACCAAAATGACAAAAGAATAATTTGGATTTGAATAGAAAATTCTCGGACATTCTCTAAAAATATAGAAACCGTATTTGGATATATAAGCAGCTACAAGCGAACAGGTTAGTCAGTCGAAGTTCGTGAGTCAAATCGAATAATTGAGATTGTAAGATGTTTGGAAAGATCATTTCTGTTTGTGTTGAGGTAACTTTTGCGTCTCAGAAGCGGTCTATTACTTCATTGATAAAAAAGGCATATCAGCTTTATTTCGGTTGCAGTATTGGGGATCAAGACAAACAATGGGCGCCACATATCTGCTGTAGTGCATGCGCTTCAAGTCTGAAAAACTGGCTAAATAGTTAAAAACGATCTATGCGGTTTGCTGTCCCAATGATCTGAGAGAGCCTTCAAATCATGGTAATGATTGCTATTTCTGCATCATACCTCGTATTGGGCAAGGCACATCTGCCATGAGACCTGAACCCCATAGTGAAGAATTTCCTATTCCAGAATTGCCAGAATCAGATAATAACGATACAACGATTTCTCAAGAAGAAGATATGCCAACCGCACAAAATAACCATATCAGAATTAAATGATCTTGTGAGAGACTTAGAACTTCCAAAAAGTGAAGCAGGGTTACAAGGATCAAAATTGCACCCGTGGAACTTATTAGAAGTCGATGTTTCAGTATGTGTTTTTCGTAAACGCCATAGAGGTCTAACACCATTTTTTAATACGGAAAAGAACGTGGTTTTCTGCAGTAACATTAGTGGTTTATTGGCGGCTTTAAATATAAACTACAAGCCAAAGCAATGGAGATTGTTTATAGACAGTTCAATATTGAGTTTAAAAGCTGTACTATTGCATAGGGTAAATATTTTACCGTCTATCTCTGTTGGATATGCAGTTCACATGAAAGAATGATACGACAATATGAAGTAACTATTGAAAAGTATAAAATACGATGAGCACCAATCTGTGGCGACTTAAAGGTGATTGCACTATTAGTTGGGTTGCAGCTAGGCTACACCAAGTTTTGCTGTTTTTTGTGTGAATGGGACAGTCGGGCAAAGGCACTTCATTACAAGGGAAAAGACTGCTCCGTTCGACAATCATTAGAGACAGGTGAATAGAATGTACGACATATGCTATTGGTAGACCACAAAAAGATTGTGTTGCCACTACTGCATATCAAATTGGGTCTAATGAAAAACTTTATTAAGACACTGAATATAGATGGACAGCTTTTCAGTCCCTACGTTGGAATTTTCCAAGGCTAAGTGAAGCAAAAATTAAATAAGATATTTTTGTTGGACCACAGATTTGAAATATTCTGAAAGACAAACAATTTGACAGCAGTCTATCAGATATTGAAAAAAAAACTTGGAATGACTTTCACCTCGTGATCACTAATTTCTTCGGAAATAAAAAAGCTGACAATTACGTTACTCTTATTAAAATTATGCTGCCATCGTATCAAAAAATGGGTTGCAATATGTCTCTAAAGATTCATTTCCTACACTCGCATCTGGACTTTTTTTCTGACAATTGCGGAGCTTTAAGTGATTTGTACGGCGAATATTTCCATCAGAATATATTAGCAATGGAGAAAAGGTATCAGGGAAAGTGGAATGCTTCCATGCTTGCCTGCTGTTGGAGAGATGCTCCAGAAACAATTCACAAAAGAAAAGCAAAAAGACAGAATATTTAGTGCCTCTTCAAGGGTAAAGGTATGTATTTTTTGTTATATTGTTAAAAACAAAGTTCTTGAAAATTGCAATTATGTTTTAAAATTCCATTATCATTTTTGTGATTAGCGCCCCAAAATTAACAAAAAATGCATTTTTGTACAAGATACAACAAACTAAACTTTGTTGCGTAGTGTAATTAATATCTAAAGTACAAGTAATGTTAAGATTTCTGGATAATGTCACTAGGCTTTAATTATGCTGTCCTTGTAATAATTATAAAAATAAAACATTTATTTATGGCATCATTTAAAGGTCATTTTGGATGACTGAATGTCAAGACCTACTTAAAAAGGTGTCGGGGTTTGAAACCCTAAATATTTTTACCTGGCTCCGCTTTATGTGGAGGTTTACAAGTAAATCAATAGATTTCGTTAGAGGTATTTGTTTTAGGAAATATTTTTATATACATGTATGTCATAAAATGGGGGATAAAATGATTTAAAATGTTTTACAGGTTAAGCCGCGTCCTCATTGCACTGATATATGCCAAGTGGCAAGGCCAAATGGCAAAGGCAGTTGCTGCTCTCACACAAATGCACTGCGTCCACATTCACTAGCAAAATGTATACCGACAAGGACTTGTTTGTTGCTGCTGCAACCGTAATATTAATTGATCAAACGAGTCATAAACCACGGAATCGATAATTTTGGGTATGTCCGAGCCTTGGTAGAGCTAGATAGAGAGGGAGTGAACTGATTTAATTTTGGACGATATGAATGAGTTAAATCTCGAATACAGAAGTGGACGTGGTTTCCGGAACATGAATGCATTGAAGGTGGTGGAAGCTGTGACTAAATGTGTGCTACAGGAGATGGCTTTGAGGAGGTGATAGACGGACAGCCGTATTTTTCCAACTCAGCGTCAAACAAAACAGTACCAATTATTTGCTTCTCCACTTTTCTAGCATTAAGTGATGGGAAGTCATGTATTTGCATCCCTATTTGCTCTCCCAAAACAATATATTGGTCTCTAAAGATTTCTTTGCTTATATATCTTTCACGATAGCAGCTTCTTCTATTGCAGCAAACTTGGGTTTAGATATTATTTGTTAGGATTTTAATAATCGTTTCTTTCCTCCGAGAGTGGATGTTGGATTGGGTTGATGCTTCCAGCACTTTTTGTGTCACATTTTTTTGATCTTTTTCGTTCCGAAGAGCTTCGTCTGGTTGCTGAGGAGTTTTCCGGTCCAGTGGATCCTTAAGAAAACACTTGCGTTAATTGAGAATAGAAGGAAATCTATTTGTATTTTATTTCAGACACCTAAAAAGGATTTTAATGACAAATGAAATTTTCCAAATTGTGTTGGAACGTTTGACGGAAAGCATATAGCTTTGCAAGCATTAATTGACAGTGGAACTAAGTACTTTAATTACAGGAGTTTCTTTAGAATCGTTCTATTTGATGTGTAGACGAAAACTACAATTCTATGTATACGAATGTCAGTTGTCAAACAAGAATATCAGACGGGGTATATTTAGTGAAACGAAATTCAAAAAGAGTCTAGAAGATAACACAATGAACTTTTCCAACCCGTCCGCGCTTCCTGGAAGAAATAATGCAGCACCGTTCGTTTTCGTTGCCGGTGATGCATTCCCTCTCTCACATAATATTATGAAGCCCTATGCTTTCAATATCGCCTAAGTAAAGCACGTAGAGTTTCTGAGAACACTTTCGGGATAATATCTTTGAGTTTTAGCATACCTAGACAACTAATTTTATTGGAATCGAAAACGGCTAAAAAAGTTGTACTGGCCACACTTTATTTACACAATTTGTAAACTTATTTAGTATGAAAGACAAAGCTTAGACTGTCTCGGATATAAAAATAAATAGTAAAAACACAACGTTGCCAAATCACCCACTAGATACGACCAGCTGACTTAAATGAATCCAATAAAGTTCCTTATTTAATTATTATAGATGGGAATATTGAGTGCGATGAGGACTGCTCCCACCAGGGCTCTGGAAATCCTGGTGAACCTGCATCCTCTTCGCTTATACATAGAAAACGAGGCCCTGAAGACTGTTTATCGTTTCAGTTGCCTGGGATTGGAACTGGCGGCTACTCAGGTATCTGGGAAAGCGCGGTGGAGAGGTGTCTATCACTTCCCATGCGGACAGATTACATGACGCCGTTTTTAAAACCCAACCTCTCCCTGGAGATATTTCTGCCAAGTAAAGATGATTGGGAGGGAGAACAAAATCTTTCGAAAAATGGATCTTGGTGGTATACTGATGGATCTCAACAAGATGGAAAAGCTGGAGCCGGAGTATTCGGCAGGAGTCCGGGAGTCAGAGAGTACTACCCTCTTGGACAATGTGCGACATTTTTATAGCGGAAATTTATGCTATTCTACAGTGTGCCCATCTTTGTGAGAGGGACATAGACAGGAATAGAGTAATAAATATATGCTCAGATAGTACGGCTGCGATATTGGCACTGAAGTCTAGTGTCGTGACTTCGCGACTGGTGTCTGATTGCAAGGATGTACTAAATACTATGACAGGGAAAGGCTGCACAGTCAGACTCGTATGGGTCCCGGGTCACTTGGGCATACGCGGGAATGAGGAAGCAGACCGTCTGGCAAAGTTGGGTTCGGCGACTGAACCGTATGGACCCCAACCAATATTATCTGTCCCAATTGCTGTTGGCAAAAGGGAATTAAAATCGTTGCTAGAAAGCATATTTATTGAATCTTGGAGGGGAGCTCCTGGAATGAGGTGTGCTAAGGAACATATAACGGCCTAGTGCACGGCGTGCTAAGGAGCTTCTCTCCTTGGGAAGAAAAGAGCTGCGAATTGTAGTGGGATTGTTGACAGGATATTGTTACCTCAGGGGCCATCTTCATAGAATCGGTGTCGAAGACGACCCGACATGCAGATGGTGTTTGGAGGAGGATGAAACTGTTGACCATATCCTCAGAGAGTGCTCAGCCCTCAACGAACTAAGACAGATATATTTCAGAGATACAATTTTGTTACCGGAAGAAGTTAGGCAAGTTCAACTAAGGAGGCTGCTTGGATTCGCAAAGGCGATCGGCCTCGAATCACCTGCAGCTATGGTGATACGTAAAGGGCCCAATGGAGGCCTAGGCGTCGATGATCTAGCACCACCCCTTTTTCATTCATTCATTCATTCATTCAAGCCCATCAAATATTGAATTGTCAATTTATTTTCTGCTTTTTAGTGCCATTTTTTAATGTTGAGTTAGTTTTCATTGAAAAAATAATTAATTTATTTAAATCTTATTAACAGGGTTCACCAAACTAAAAAAAACTGTCCCGCCTTGTATAATCAACGAATTTTTAAAGTTAAAAGTTTGAAAAACATTGTTAAATCATTTCGGCACTGTATATTCACGCGCTTATTAAAAAATGCACAATCAAATATTCATTATTTCTAGGTAACTATTTAAAATCAGTGTGATTGTTCTATTAAATAAACATGCTCCGAAATTTGAATAATAAACTATTGGATATGACGAAATAAATAATGAATAATAATATAGTAATTATTTTGCATTAACAGAGAGCTAGAAATTGTTTTTTGTCATTAGTTTAAATATTGAAATGGTAAAATTAAAAGCTGTTGTCGAAATTTAACGTATTATTGTTAACAATATTAATGAATAAATTAACTTCTTGATATAGGCTAAAAAATATGCCAAATGCGTAACGGTATGCATTTCATTAGGGCTCTGTAAAACTTGTTTTTTCTTCTAATCAACCCTACCTTTTCTGAAGCATCACCTCATTTACAAGAAAAAATGTATCTTCATAGTAGCTGTTCCTTATATTAAAATATCCTATTAAAATGATTAAATTATTTACTAAGAATTAGAAAATTGAGACACAAAAATCAACAATAAAAAAAAATTAATGAGATGGTTGAAGCTGGTAGAGCCCTGTAGAACTTTAACAATTTTTTTAGAATCCGGTTCCAATTTTGATAACGAAAATGGCAAATTTGTAGTCTGTTTTTTTTTTTGGGAAAAGTTAATTTTTGATCGCACTGAACCCACATGATGAACGGAATGCAATTAAAAATTTTTGGATTGTTTCACTTAATCCAGGGTAGAGTCCTAGTGATTTTTAAGAGCAGAATTCTTGATATCCATTTCTGAATTTTTACTTTAAGTTCTTTGTTAGTTATGAATTCTACCACTTCTTCTAAGTTTGATGATTTTGCTGTACCAACATTTGAGAGGATCAAAAACCCAAATCGGTATGTTCATGTTTAGAATAACCTAGAACCTTTCCGTGAAATCAGGATTAAGAAAGTCCAAGTGTTGGCTGTAAGTACTAAATCCTCCCATTTTGCAGACACTGATGATAATGTTGGAAAGGGGCTGTATTAATCTTTATCGAGATTTCGTTTAAACAGAAGTTCGTTGCTCATAACCTTGCAACTGTAAGTTTACTTCATAAAATATATTTGATTTTACTTTATTACGAATTATTTAAAAAAAAAATAGATTATGAGAAAAAAAGGGAAAAGTTACTAATTAGTTTTCTTTTGTTCAGGTGATTTTATCATTAGGATCTCTATCCTTTAGGGCGTTAATCCGGTTATCTCCAAAAGGGGCCGGGAGTGGTCGGGGTAAAAGCGCCATCTGTTTTGGGCTCTAATAGTTAGAGTAGAGATCGTTTTTCTCTAGAAAACAGGAAACGAACTCATTAATAAAAAAACATCTGATGTATTTAGTAAATAATCTAGCATATATATATATCTACTCCATAGAGTGGCTCGAGACCGTGATATTTATACTTTAGCTTCAAAAGAACGTGCTTGGTTAGCTTGTCAAATTATTTAAGATTATATTTCATGGTAAATATGCAAGTAGAAATTTTCTTTAAAATCATAGGTTTACGACCAGGCTTTGTATCTTATAAATGAAAAGAAAATTTGTTAATAATTTTATAAATCTGTATTCATTTTAAAAGAGCAAATAGATATATTTACTGAAGTTTATAAATGTCAGTATTCAACAAAGAAATCACTAAATGCGGTTTACATGAAATGGTAATAGTACCACATCAAGTAAGAAAATAACCAAGTTTTTGTAATGTGAGACTCTTTGTCTAATATTTGCTATAATAACCAAAAATCTATTGACGTCAGATTTTAAATACTTCCGGTGCAGTGCGGTAAAGTAAGCGTTTCTGAATACACAATAAAACGCATGGAACAGATAAAAATTGAGATCCTGTAGGTCCGGGAGTCACAGAAGCTTCAATCCTGGCAGTAGAATAGATTTGGGTACTCGAAGACCAAGTTGTGGCTTGCGGTTAGATTTGAACGTGATGCGTAACGGGACAAGTACAGTAACGCACCAAGAACAGATAAAACAGAATGAAGGGGGAGAAGGAAAAGAAAAGGCATGTAATAAAAAAAGAAGGTTTAGAAACGATGTAATTTTTGGCCCATGAATGAAGTAAGTACCGTCAATTTTTTTAAACAAATTAATAATTCTAGAACTCTAAATAAATAAATTAAAGTTAGGATTTACCAAGGGTATTGTGTAGCCTTTTACGATAAAAGAAGAAACTAGAAATCTGGTATATCCCCAGCGGTAACCAAAGTCTAAATTGCTCCGAGCAAATTAGGTACAAACGAATTATATCACCTAACTTGAATTGGAACTAGAAATTTTCACAATTTAAAAAGAACAAAATTACCAGAAAAACTTTCTTCTATGCAGTTCTTTAAAAGAATGTTGCTTCTTATGAATTTTTTCTCTTAAAAAGCCGTATATCGCACTGGCGGGAAAATTGTAGGGATCTTTATTTGACATGGCATGTGATAAGCCTCAAAAATAAACAAAAAAATACTAATGTTTTAAGTTATTTAAATAATATCTTACTCATTAAATAAATTCAGGAATGTGTTAAAAGCTACATGGTTTGAAAAGGGTTGTATTAAAATAACTTTCCTGCACAAAATTATCTAGGTTCTAACCATAAAATTTGTTATTGTTTTTTTAACTGATAATGCAAGATTTGTGTTTTCAGAATGATAAGAATCAAAATAGTCATTGTTTTTCTGCCTACTCCAGGAATCCAGGAAAAGCTAATAACATAATATTTAATAGCGATGGGGTTGGGGAAAGTGGTAAAGAAACATGTAAATGAAGACTTTCTTCCTCAATATTATATATGTTGCTATTCTATACAAAACTAATATTTTCTTTCATTTTAGGTACTGAGGGAAGGCTTATAAGCCATCATAAAAAAATAGGAATCATATAAAAATATTGCTCATACAATAAATCACAAATATACAGTTAATCCTTTTAATAAATAATAAAAATGTTGGAAACTTCTGTTTTAACTAACTATCGCAAAAATAACATAGAGAGGAGGAAGAGGTAAGTGGAGAGCAATTATTCTAATTTAAATTTTGCATGGATTTTAAATGAGAAAACTAAAACCGTAACAATGTAAACAAGATATATAGTATTGAGTCAAACAGACTATAAAAGAGATTCAGACAAATATTTTTAGAGAACCAACACACTTCTTTGTGTCTAGTCGACTTTAATAACGCAACGGAGTGACATACACACAGTTCATTCAAAAGTTCAGGGACTAATTTTTTTATGAATGAAAACAAGAGTTTAGAAAAAAGATTGTATTTAGTTTTCAACATAATTCCCTCCTCGTTCTATGTAAATTTTGCTGCTGTCTTATAGCCGCTGGAACGACCTGGAAAACTCCTCGTCATTTTCAATTTAGGAAATAAAAAAAGTCTGCTGGAGCCAGATCTAGTGAGTAGAGCGGATGATGAATCATGGAGACCAACTTTTGAGCCAAAAATTCTGTGATGAGGCTGGCGTAGTGTCGTGCAACAGAAACCAGTCACTGGTGCGGTACAATTCCGGTCTCACTCGACGAATCAGTTTTAAAAGTTGATCCAGGACACTTTTGTAGACATGTGCGTTCACTGTTTGGCCAGGGGCACGAATTTCCTATTGATCATCCGGCGAGAAACGAAATTAGCACCGTTTTGATTTTCGACCTAGCCTCTCGAATTTTGGTGGTCGCTCTTTTCCCTTGCCTCGCCACTCAACGGTTTCGCGTTTGATCGATGGATCGTATTGAAAACTTTATGACTTGTCGACGTTTAGAATTTTATTCCAAAAATTTTTGTGTGTCTACTCATTTAACCAAATCGCACGAAGCTTTCCCACGGTGCTTTTTCAGCTATTCCGTTAACAAGTGCGGAACGAACTTTTTTTCCCGAGAACGTCGTGCAAAATGTGGTGCACGCTTCTTACACTGATGTTGAGTTCCTCTGACAACACAGGTAGTGCGACGCGCACACGTTCGACATTCTCGTCGGTAGTCGAGGTTAAAGGACGTCCCTAACGTGGATTGTCTTTCAGCGACCGTTCTTGAACTGTGCATACTACTTGAAACTCTTGCTGCAGCTTAAACAATCCTCATCATACGCAGTTTTCAATAATTGGAATATTTCCGAACCACTTTTTCCAAATTTGAAACAAAATTTGATTGCGCCTCGTTGCTCCATAGCAAAAATTGTGACGCAGTGGCAAAAACAAATCTACTTAAAACGAACACAGCTGGCCAATAAATGAAGTTGCAGCGCTCACATCTCCACTGTGGGTAAATAAGGCATGATATTACATAGTTCTGCTGTCGGGTAACAGATGGCGCTAGTTGTAAATTTTATACAAAATTAGTCCCGGAACTTTTTAAATGAACTGCGTATGTAAGCGTTTATTCAAATTATTCGCAAATAAATCATGATGATGAATAACGGAATATAAAGCGTGTATATTTCGTATTGCTTGTGTCAGATGTGCTATGAAACGCTTGTATCGTCCTGTTATTGATAGTATCTGATGACTAAATATTTGAAATAAGAAGTTCTCTCTCTTGAAGAGAAAATATTCTTCTTCTTCTTCAGAACCAAGTTCTGTTATCTATACAATGCCTCATCGATCCTCATTTGAGGTCGAAATCCAGCTGTCTCTCCATCTTTTGGGGGGCCGTCCAGGCGGCCGTTTGGTGTTTGGTTTCTCGCTCACCATGGTTTTTGCTAGTCTGTCATCGTCCATTCGTTCCACGTGATCTCTCCACTGCCTACGACGGTTTCGAACCCACTTCACAACATTCCCCGCTCCGCTGTCCTCGCGAATTTTTGCGTTTCTTATTCTATCTCTTAAACTTGTTCCTGTGATCATTCTCAGCGTTTTCATTTCTGTGGTTCTCATAATTTGTTTTGTCTTTGTGGTTTCATTTCTTGTTTCTGCGCCGTAGGTGAGTATCGGCCTTGTAAATTCTTGCTTTGCTCTCAACCGTCATATGTTTATTGTTCCAGATTATGTCTCTTAGTTAGCCTGATATCATGGCCGCTTTGTTGACCTGTGTGCGTACTTCTTCCGTTACTGTCCTGTTACTTGTTATTTGTGCTCCTAGGTATTTAAACTTCCCAACCTGTTCGATACGTTTGTCATCAACCATTAGTTTGCATCTTACCGGTTCTTTTGCTATTACCATTGCTTTGGTTTTCTCCATAGATATCTTCATATTATACTGTTTGGCTGTTCGATTGAGATGGAAAAGCATTCTTTGTAAGTTGTCCTCGCTATCTGCTGTCAAAGCAACATCGTCTGCTAAGCATATAATCTGAACGGTGTTGTGTCCCATTGGGTACCCAATATTTGTGCTTTTTACCTCATCAATGATTTCGTCCATGATTACATTGAAAAGTATTGGACCTAGGCTAAAAAAAATATTATTAGTATTAAATATCGATTCTCTTCCCTTTGTACCGGTTTCCAAATTTATAGCAAATATTAATTTTTGACAATTTTTTTCTGCTCTTTTAAATCGTACTTATGATAAGAGTAGAGCTCCGTGAGTTGATAGAGTTGACTCATCAAGTTGAATTGAAAATTGGCAGTCTTTAAGTAATCGCCTAATGACATTTCAAAGTCGTTAGCCATTTCATCAATTCTTCTTTTTTTTTTCTAATTATGTCTTAAGATGAAACAGTGTTATACTGCCATCTAGATTTAATATGGTTGGCTGTATTTCTTTCTCCCTGTCGCTTTTAAGATCGGGCGTTATTCGGTTACACCAATGACAACTGATTTACAGAAAGGAAAGTTGATAGAAATTAGGAATAAAATCGATCTTTTTTCTTATTTTTGTCTTAGAATTTCGGCAAAAATATCCTTAGAATGCCTTTTTTGTTTCATACTTGTACTTTATCTTGTAAATTTGTAAACTGCCAATAATGAGCATTGAGGAATTCTAGCATATGTTTGTTGATTCAATTTTTATAACGTTTTTAAAAAATATAAATTAAAAAGAATTTGTGTTACAATATTTTTAAGCATTTTTTTTTCTAAAGGGACTGTGGGACTATTAGGATCAAACGTAACTGTTCATGTAATTTATAATTACCTCATATAAAAAATGAGCCACAGTGAAGACAAAGGAAACAATTGTTTATCAGAAAGAGCAAAAAGGATAAGAAATGTGGATAGTTGATGTAAGGTTTTTGTAGATACCGTTTTTCAAACGACCCAGTCAACTACACATAGTCTTGAATCGTTAGATAATAATAAAGAATTGAAAGAGTTATGCTCACTGGCAACATTGCATAGTATTATAATTCATTAATTCAGAAAAGCAACGTTAGGCGACTCATACCAATCATAATCCCAACATATCATTCCATAATATCATTAATATATACAATTAAAGTTTACATATTATGACATTTTTAAAGAAAATATAACGAGGAATCCACATTTTGAAAATGAATAGTTTAAACTAAGTATGTTTAGTCAGATTAATTTAATTAAAAGTTCATCAAAATTACATCAATAATATTCTCTGTAGATCAGGCTAATAAAACAATTCGTTTGATTTATCGCCTTATACATATATACAGAGAACAAAAACTGATAAAAACAATAAAAAATTAACATGCAATTTTAAAATTATTTTTATATTGCTATTGTAACAATCATATTCCGCTATATATTTTGTACCTTTGCACCAAACGTTTTATTAAAAATTTAAAATAAAATATAAATATTCCCCGACTGGCTCACTGTTTGAAATCGGAATCATTGTTTTAATAATGAACAGTTTAAACATTTAATATATTATTACATCCTGATAATAATACAGTATGTAAATTAAAATATTAAATTGTTATTTATTAAAAAAAAAATGTTTTCGTGTCATTACTTTTAATACAAAATTAATTATTTTAAAACATTTTTTTAATCAATAATAGCATATGTACGAGGGCGGTCCGATAAGTAATTAGCCTACATAAGAAAACCGAAAATTGTGGAAAAGTGGCGATTTATTTCTCAACATAGTCTCCTTTTAGCTCGATACACTTGACCCAGCGATGCTCCAACTTCTTAAACCCGTCTGAAAAGTACGTTTTCTGGAAGTCTGCAAAGTAGGCCTCCATGGCGGCGATAACCTCCTCATTCGACTCAAATTTCTACCCAGCGAGTGACTGGAACCAAAAAGAAGTCGCACGGGGCCAAATCTGGAGAATACGGTGGATGGGGCAGCAGTTCGTAGCCCAATTCAACCAGTTTTGCCGTGGCTATGGCGGAGATGTGAGCCGGTGGGTTGTCATGGTGGAAGAGCACTTTTTTCTTCGCCAAATGGGGCCGTTTTTTCTGCAATTCAGCGTCGATGTAGATCACACCTTATGAATCCCAGAAAACGGTGGCCATCACCTTTCCGGCCGATAGAACAGTCTTCGCCTTCTTCGGAGCACGTTCGCCGGGTGAGATCCTCTATTTCGACTGTTCCTTGGTATCTGGTGTGTATCAGTGGATCCATGTTGCGTCGACGGTCACAAAACGACGCAGATTGCGCTTAAATAGCGTTAAACAGTGCTCTGAAGTGATCTCACGGTTGAGCTTGTGGTCCGGAGTGAGCAAACGCGGCACCCATCGCGCCGACAGCTTTCTCATGCCCAAAATTTCATAAAGGATATGACCTACGCGGTCTTTTGAGATGCCTACTGTCTCCCATTTTTGACGGTCGCCATCGAAGAAGAAGGGTCACCGTACCACATCCAGCTCTTTGATTTTGCTGCGCGATTTTCTTTCCAAAAACAAGAATTGAATCACCGACCGATATTGTTCTTTTTTCATTTTTCTAAAATCCGCGGACACGCTCGCTTCCACACGCGGTCAAAACAAAACTGAGAGTTCGATTCGGCTGAAATTTTGATAGTAGCCGTCTACGAGAATATACTACATGACAGTAAATTTCTCTTGCCATAGTGGCACCATTGGGCGGCGAGGCTAAGTACTTATCGGACCGCCCTCGTAAGTGATAAAAACAAATTTAAATTAAGTGAGAGAAAGTCTCAAAAATCCTCAAAATTCTTACTTACTACTCTATGAGAAATCCAAAACAATAGGCAACTGCAAGCCAAAAATACCAAGACATGTTTCGCCCTTATTGACATTCATCACTTGGTAGCAGATTGTAGATGGTGTGAATCTCGGTCGCAAAACATTCTTTAACTGGCCATTTTGACAGAAACCAGAACAACAGTACCAAAGGCTAAATCTTTCAATATATAACAATTAAGTTATTCAAAAATTTCTAAAAAAGGCGCGGTCATTGGTCTTGAGGTTGCTGAACTTTTTGCTAAATATTTCAGCAGTGTACATTGATGTAACAGTGAAGTGCCCGGTGGCTGTCTCAGCTGATATAAATATCTCCAACTTCGCCCTATCTAGTTCTGACATTTACGCTGAGCTGAATGATCTTGACCCCTATAAGAGTACTGATCCTGATGGCGTTCATCCAATGCTGCTGAAAAACTCCTAGTTCGTTCTAGTTCGCCCACTTCATCACATTTTCAATGAACCTCTTGTGTGAGGTATTTTTCCTCAATTTTGGAAAACGAGTTTTGTGGTTCCTATTCACAAGGCCGGCAGCAGGGCTGACATTCGGAACTATAGACCTATCAGCATAATTAATACTACTCCCAAAATCTTCGAAAAGCTGGTTAATGTCTTTCTCACCTCTATTTTTAAGTCTGCCATCATTGAGGAGCAGTTTGGTTTTTGTGCTTGCAGGTACACTGAGGTGAATCTGGTCTCCTATGTGGGTGTGACTTCTCCGCTGATCTCCGTGGATTCTGTGCGGGATCTGAGAGTCCTCTTAGATTCCTCCCTTCACATCGCTGATATTGTTAGTTCAGTTAGTAAGTCCCTCAGAATGTTAAGTTTTATTAAAAGTCATGCTAAGGAGCTTTCCACAGTGAAGTCCCTTAAAATACTCTATTGCTCATTGGTTCGAATACACCTTGAGTATATTTCTTGTGTTTGGAACCCCCACTATGAATCACATGTGTACCGACTCGAACAGGTACAGAGAAGGTTTCTTAGATTTATTAACGTGAAATTCAACGGGGGTGCTGAGCTTAATAATGCTGCTATGAGTTGAATTTGCTCCCCCTTGTTAGTAGAAGAAAGAGTAGAGACTTACAACTTCTCTTTAAAATTATAAACAGTATCATCGATTATCCGCGCCTGTTATCGAATGTTGGTCTGAGGGTCTCTCCTACTTCCGCTATATTTCACCACCCTTTTCACAGAACAAATTATGCAACCATTCTTTTATACCAAGAGTGGCTGGATATGCCAATGGGCTGGGTGACTGGAATTTCTTTGACACGTCCTTAAATCATTTTAAACGAATGCTGTTGGAATTGATTGTCGATTGATGTTTTATGTTTTTGCTGTTACAGATTGACAGGTGTACACTTTTCTTTTTTTTTCCTTTGTAAACACTCTTTTGTTACACTATTATTGATACCACATTATTATGTTTCACTCTAGCCCTGTTATTAATTACCGTAAAATGGACAGTGTTTTCCGTCGACCAACAAACAAATAAATAAATAAAATGACTATTATTGGAAATATCGTGATGTCTTATAGTTTCTTTCAACTGATACTTTGGGTTTCCTTCTACATAAAGATCAGAATCCTGAGGTGATATTTCAATAACATGGAACATTAAACGCTTCCAGTGTTTATTTTTTTTGGCCATATGCTTCTCTCAACTCCAATTTTCCAGCGCCATATGCCTATTTTGATGCAGAGTGCGGTCAATAAATTCCCTGATCCTTTAGTCGAGTCAAATCATCACAGAGCGTTCCTCGTGCTTTACAGTAGCCCAAAAATTATTTATCGTTAACTTCTCTTTACTCCATACTGTTCATCTGAAGAGAAAATGTTGAATTTACTTTCACCGTCTGAACGAAAAACTTTACTCTTCTGAAAACTTGAAACATTTTTGTGTATTTACCTTTACCGATCAAAAGTTTCGGCTAGTTTTCGTGCTAAAATTTCAAAAAATTTTTCCACTCCGCTTAGGCTTTTTCTACCTTTGTTCCTAGTTCTATATTATGTTCGTTTTTATATCGGTCGACCCAGTGACATAACTAAGAGTATGTGCGCCTCCCTCCCGCAGATTATTGAATGCGCCCTACTATTTTACACACACCTTGATCCTTTCTATCTATTCATTTTCATCTAGGGACTTGAGGGCGCCTCTGGATCGGTTGCGCCCCCCCGCACAGCGGAGCCTTCGGTGTCGTTATTTACGCTACTGGATAGACCACATTCTGAGTAATTGAGTGACAACTCTTTATTATTTTTCTTATCTGGTGATAAATCTTTCCGTTCTTAAAGTGGTAAATTATTAGGTCTCCTTCAACGATGCTGGTTTACCCAGGTTGATGGCCTGTAGTAAAAAAAGCTTAGCAAACTACAAAATTAGTGATAGCGCAATAAAATTCTTCTTGTGTATAGTGTAAAAATAAAATAGATGTTTTACTATAACGTTAAAAATCATTTAAAAATATACGGATATTTTGCATGTTATAATCTTTTTTTAAAACAAAAATGGATAATATACTTGCAGTTGGGTGTATAAAAACACAATTATATATGAGAAACTTAGCTCTTAACCAACTGAACAAACCTTATACTATAAGGACAAATGTGCTCTATTCTAACACAGTTAGAGACAAAGCACTATCTCATATTGCAAGAATACCAGGAAAGGATGGAAGCCTTTCCAATGGTAGTGCACCGCCATCTGTAGACCGGTTTCGAACTTATTAGTTATCAGTACAGAATAGGCTAGCGCACTTTAGCATCGGAAAAGTTGTCACAATTAGCAATTCCCCTGGTGGTAGGGACATGTAGCTAGCGATCTATTTTCGACCACCGTAGTAAATGTATGGATGTTTCGTCCCGATACCGGTGGTGGACTCATCAGTGGGATCCACCGGTATCTTTCCCAGACGTCCTTGTACTTTCCACAAACTTGAACCTCTATTTAAGTCCAGTTTTGCCGGAAAGCCGTGGTGAGATGTTATGTTCCACAACAAAGTAAATCCTTTAAGCATCTTATATTAGACAAAATATGAAATCTAATACAAGCGGCGCCATCTCCCAGCATTCCACGCAATCTGAATATAAAATCTCGTACAGATCTATATATATAAACCAAAAATGGATAATATACTTGCAGTTGGGCGTATAAAAACACAATAATATAAGAGAAACTTAGCTCTCAAGCAACTGAAAAAACCTTAAATTATAAGAACAAACGTGATATGGTTTAACACAGAGACAAAGCACTATCTCAGATTGCAAGAATACCAGGAAAGGGTGGAAGCCTTTCCTATGGTAGTGCACCGCCATCTTTAGACCGGTATTCTTGCAATCTGAGATAGTGCTTTGTCTCTAACTCTGTTAGAACAGAGCACGTTTGTCCCTATAGTATAAGGTTTTTTCAGTTGGTTGAGAGCTAAGTTTCTCTTAAATAACTGTATAATCTTTTTTATTGTTCATATTTCAATAACTAATAAATAGTAGTTTTCAACTAAGTTTTCTTTGGATTTTTTCCATGAAGAGCTGAATAAACGATGATTTTTGTACGACTGCCATTTTAACTGACCCGTATCTCTAACTTGCAGTAATGGATATTAATTCCTGATTTAAAAACTTTTTATTCATTTCATAAATTCCATACTTTTGATTAACCATTACTATGCAATAATTAAACTTTATTAGGAATACGAAATTCTCAACTAAATAACCATATTTCCTCTTTTTTACTAAAGGAAAATTCAATGAGTTAATAATCCCGATTGCAGCATCATTTGCATTTAATTTGTTTTTTTGTGGTAACAGACGGGGTGAAAACGGGCATTTTTGGCCCCTTAATTGGCCATTTCGCGTCGTTTCTACCGATCTGTTTAATTATTGGATGGAACATTTTAAACACGTTCAATTGCATGCCAATTGGGTATGACTTCATAAAGTATTTAGTCTATACAAGATATAAATTTAAAGTATTATAATTTAGATATGACAATATATCATTGTATTGGATAAGATGGAACGAAAGGATGATTTATACGAGGGTTATTTGATAATTAACTTGATTCGCATGCTAGCGTCATCCTTATAGGTAGTTAAAGTTTTTGGCAATAATTCTTTGATGAAAGGTTGTAGACAATGTTGAAGATTGACTTGGTAACGATTAGAGGTACAACCTAATCGAAACGTTGTTAAAAATAAACAAAAAATAAAGACAATGCAAATTCGACAACCACATTTTAGTAATTCTTTGTTTAATAGTTTCTTGAAAAATGGACAAAATTGGAATTTGTAGTGTGATTACATTTTTCTTTCTGGAAGGGAAAACAGCGAAAGAAATTTAGGACTGTAGCACTAATACACCGTATTTCTCGGAAAATATTGATTTTGATATTCACGTTGATGTTATTTATACATATTTTTCTAAAGCAATTAATCGACTTGATTATGGTGTTCTACTTTCTAACTTGTCGGATTTTGATTTTAATCACAATCTTAATAGATTTTTTTAGAGCTACTAATTAAACTGCTCTAAATGTGGAATACAGCGGCTGTAGATAGAATAATTTTGTAGTTATGTTGGGTGTTCCCCATTTTAGGGTCCTTATTTTTTAACGTTTCTATTGATGATGTCATTGCTGAATAACAGCTGTTTTGAATTATACACATGATTTAAAGATTTTTCGGTACATACGGGGGCCTGGCGATTGGTTGAACCTTGATTTTGATCTCGTGAAACTAAATGCTTGATGCTTAAAAAACAAACTTCCTTCGAAGTTAAGTGTAAGGTTATGTCACTTTCAAGAAGTAAAACAACAATGCCGCATGATTTTTGGGTCAATGTTGTATATTTGTCTATCATATTAATGACATAGTATCAAAATCTTAGAGAACACTGGGTTTTCTGGTCAGATCTGGTCAAGAGTCTAAGTGGCTCTATGGGTTCCTTTTATGATCGTCTGAGAGACAAATTTGATATGTTGTAATATCTATATTACGTATGTAATGTAGGAGATTCAATTAACATTGTTCTGTCTCCTCACATCATTATTAGAGACTTTGATTCTGTAGGGCAGTGTAAATAAATAAATAAATAAATTATAATTGGAGTTATCAAAAATTTCTTTGTGATTTTAACCTAAGCAGAAACAGTACCGAAAATGATTTTATTGTGAAACCATAAATGTGACAAATTTTTAAACTATATTGCAACAAAAGTAAATAATATAAAAAATGTCTCACTTGAGATTTTTTTCTACCTTAGCGGAACTATTTTGCAATATGTCCATCGAGGAAACATAAAATTCATTATTTGGCATCTTCAGTGCTTGCTGGTTGAAAATCATCAGTACTATTCGTATAATCAACTTCTTAAATATAACGATATATGAAAATTCAACTTCAAAAAGAGAGAAGTAACAATAAGCATAATATTTTTTATTAAATGAATCATACTTTTTACAAGGAGCAACAGAGAACTTTTCTTCTTGACAATCAAGCAAACGTTTTGTTACATAATCTTTTTTGGGAACTGCTGGTATTCTGCAATGAACATAACGAAAACTCAGATTTTGATTATAGTTTTTAGAATTGTTAAGTAACTTCGAAAAATCAAGAACAATAAATCTGAAATTATTTTTTTTCGGTAGAAAACTAACTAATTAACGGTTTTTGAGAAGCTCAATAAAAACGTTTTCTCTTAAAATAAAACACAGGTTTGTGGTTCTTTGGATAATTTTATATTTTGACATATTTTGCCTTAATTACAACGCACAGTTGTTAATTAATTTTTTACTTCCTAGTGCCATTTTTTTAAGTTGGCTTAGTTGTTTTTAGATAATTTATTATTCTATGTTGTTACTTTCAATTTTAAGTAATCAAATTAGTAAATTATCTTTTACCAACGTGTTTTTACAGAAATTTAAAATTTTCAATTTTGGCTTTTTCAAAAATAGTCCGTATTTTGCAATTTTAATACGTTTTTATCAAAACAACCATTACGACAGATCGTATAATAAAAAGTGTTACCCAAAAAAAAAAAATAGAAATACTTCAAAATTCTTCAAGATAAACCTTACATTATCTTGTTTTGTGGGTGAATGGGGCTAAAAACGTGCTATCGTGGCAAAAATTAATACGAATTACATTAATTGTTTAAAAAATGACATAACATAAGTTTTGTTAAACGATACAGAAAATTTAAATTCCAAGAAGTTTTTTTCATTTTGACGTATAATGTACACTCGATTCTTTTTTCGCGTCAAAATTCTTTTATCTTGTAACATCGTTTAAAACTTTCAACCGGTTAAAGAGCTAATAAGTTAAAAACCAGGTAGTCAACACAATAGAGAGATGTACCTAAAAAGGATCTGATCTTGTTAAAAGAAGAATTAAAACTGGATGAATAGTCGACCTTATTTTACGAGGTTAAATGCCTCGTAAAATACCCTAATAATAAAAAAACTGATCTAGTGAAAGTATTATTTTATGAATTCGTACCAGTTATTGGCGATGCTAGTTTTCTTTGCAATTTCGTTGCATGCCTTTCTTTGAAATATATATATATATATATATATATATATATATATATATAATCGAAGGTTTTCGGGTATCCTGTGTACGTGTCCCTCTCAGGATTACAAGACAGCTGACGTTTCGGTGAAATCTCATTCACCATTTTCAAAGCTCACTGTACGGCGTCACTCGTAGACAGGAGGAAGTACCCTAATTTTTTTTTCCAATTTCATCTTAGAACGGTTCATAGGTTAATAAAAATCATGTGCTACAAATTTCATTAAAAATATTAAAGGCTGAAAAAGTTATAAGGCAAGAGACAAGAAAACGGATGCCCAGATGTAACGAAAGTATAACGGTTCCTAGCTGGTTATGGAACCCTAAAAACTAATTTGACTTTATAAAAGTTTTAATCTAATATGACATTTCTTCAGTCCGTTGCTCAAAAGCAAATTAAATAGATAGTTAAACCCCGAAATAAATTTATGAATCATTGCTCAAACATTCTAAAAATATACAGGGTGTCCAAGATAAGGATCCTAAGCATGGGGATCTCGGAAACAGTTGGAGATACGAGGTCGGTTAAATTAGAGAAAAGTTGCGCAATTTAGTGCTAAATTAAACGCAGTTAAAAAAATTTAAAAATTTCAAACACTTCCGGAGATTTCCGGAAAAAAAACGAAATTTGGCAAAATCGTTTTTAATTTTTGCAGGCTTTATTTAAAGAGATATCAGAAAATAAAAGGTAGATTCTCATTGCCACTTTTTATTTTTTATAATATGGTCTAAACAAAATTTAAATCCGACGTTTCGTTTCTGAGATACCATCATGAACTTTCATTTTTTATATGGAACAAAAAAAAGTATCCCATGTATTTGATAGCATTTTTTATTACAAATTCAACGATGTATCACCCTTGCATATCGAATACGTAGTTCAAGTACTTTCCATAAGAGCTCCATGAGAGCGAGAGAGAAAGGTATATCAGTTTTATAAAAGCCAATGAACTACACACTTGATATGCAAAATTCGGTTTTTTCCGGAAATCTCCGGAAGTATTTTGAATTTTTAAAATTTTTAAATTGCGTTTAATTTAGCACTAAATTGCGCAACTTTTCTCTAATTTAACCGACCTCGTATCTCCAACTGTTTCCGAGATCCCCATGGTTAGGATCCTTATCTTGGACACCCTGTATATTACTTAAAATGAATTACTTTATGAAAGGCAACTATAGAATAACCAAGGTGGCAATTTTATTTTAAAATTAAATATATTGTTTTTAGTCTTATATGAAATGAAATAAAAAAGTTCATATAAGACGTGAAGATTACGACCTATTAAAAAAATAATTTTTTTCCAGTAAACTGAACCACAAGTATGTCCTCTTGCCAGTATTACCTCCTGATATTGACTTGGCATTCTGTTGATTTTTGAAAAAAAAAATATTTGCCATTTACTGTAAGTCTGCATTGCTGTTGGCCGTAAGCTGTTGGTTGGCTAATCCATAACCGATATATGATTTTCTTCAAGAAATATTCGAACTTCTTTTTCGAGATAAATCGGAACATTATACTGTTGAAAAATTAATTCTTCGCCATAATTAATTTTGAACATAAATCAATATATGAAGTTGTATAATATTCATAAGGTATCGACTATTTATCAAATTTCCATCCAGAACTAAAAGCAGCTCTGTTTTTCAAATTATTAACAATTTTCTTCTTTATAAAAAATTACCTCAACATTTTTCGGAATCCACCTTGAATATTCCTAATCAGGGCGTCAAAATACATATAAAAACTTTGGTGAAGCCATGTTTCTTCATCGGCTATAAAATCCCACTGGGCTCCCGGATTAGTTGGGGAACGCCATTTCTGATAAGTGTGAAAACCTCAGATGCCGAACAAGTATTCAGAAACCTTCGTTGTATCCTCCTCTCTCGACTCTTTAATAATAACTCCTCAAAATTTGTTCTTTGTTTACTTTTGGCAGTAAAAATAAGCCTGAGCCAAAAACTTTATTTAGCAGTGGCAAATAGATTTTTACTGGATTTGATTTTGGCAGTGGCGATCTAAAGCAAAATATCAAAAGTTTAAGGTAATCCTTAATTCATTTTGCGCAGTATTATAGTATATTAACTATAGATATGTATTTTTTGCAGCAAAATTACGAAATTTATATGAGAAAGTGAAGGGTTTACCTCATAAAAGGTGCTTATAGATATTTTAGGACATAATTTCATCTAGGTTTTTTTTTTTTATTAAAAAAAATACCTACAAAATACCTTATTGGGGTTTTAGAGGGCTTATGTGAGCTTTTTACTTAACCAGATTACAAAAGGATAAGTGCTATATAAATTTCCGAAATATTTTCTAACATCCTTCGTTAGGGATAGTCAATATATCATCGATATCTAAAAATATAAAAATGAATAGCCACTTGTTACAACGAACACAAAGGCAAGATAAGAAATCAAACTTATTAAAGTGAATTTAGGAAGGCAATTCTTTTTAACAAGGGCCAAAGAAAACCCACAATTAATCAACAATACGAAGAAAAAGCAGTTAGAAGTCTTTCTATAAAGATTAAAGATTGAAGCCAATTTGGAGACGTCAGTCTGTTCATAGCTGAGTTCATCCTTGATCGAAAAGGCAGGTATATATATAGAAAAGTAAATTCGAAAAGCGATTAACCACAGGGCTGGGTGGAAGCAAATGCGATTTTAATGCATTTCGAGCCATTTTATTATTTGAACAAGAATAAAGGAAAAATTATTTTCAGATCGGAAATAATGAATTACATTTTGCGTCATTAGGAGATTTATCGATTATTAAGTTTTGAACGAATCATGTGACAAATCATTTACATAGGTGATAATATTGATACAGTATGGAAATTTTGTAAGGACATTCAAGCAATTTTTTTTTCAGTTGACAGAAAAAATTAAAAATTATGAATTACTGATATAAAAAATATAAAAATAATCAGATAAAAAAAATTTAGTGGGAAGAAAAACCGGTCATAAAGAAAAAAAATCCTTTTTCAGTAGTTGTTCACCTGTTTAAAGAATACAGATCATTAAATGAACGAAAATGTTTCTAAGGAAATATATAAGATGCGTTTTGTATATATACATTGCCACACAAAATTTCCTCATTGTACGGAATTTATTTCTATTAATTAATTTACGTCTGTAAGTAACTACGAGACTGTTAAAACTATCAGAAACTTCGATTATACTAGTGGATTTAAAAAAAAAACAAATTTGTTTACTCATTTTCTATAGTTGGTGCGAAAGCGGCATTTTATTACGTTTGACAGACACACATATTTTTATTTAATTTTGCTTTGAGTTTTTTTGCTTGTCGTGACTTTTTTGAGTATTACTACACCAAATTAGACAATTATTATTAATATCCACAAAAGAGAATTTAAAATGTTATTCTTATGGGTAAATATTGTTAGGTATTATTTACATATTGAAAAGAACATAACAATTTAGTCAATAAGAAATTATAACTTTTATTTTTTTGCTCGATTTCTTTATTCTATACACTGTTAAAAAATTACTGTCCATTCTATATTAAATTTAATGATTTTGTGCTTTAAATAAATAAAATTAATTTACATTTATTTTAAATTTAAAGCAATTCATTGAAATATCAGTTTGTTGTACTTTAAATTTGATTAAAAGGTATCTTAAATTTCAGTAGAGTAACTGAAAAGATATCTCAACTTCTGTAGAATAAAATTAATTCACACATACCCTAATACTAAAAGAATTTACATTATTATTCAATATAAATTGCACTAAATTTCAGGAGATGATGCAACTTGTATTGAACTTTTTGTTTAGTATGTTATAAGTTGCTTAAAGGACTCAATTTTTGTTTTGTGAAGTGTACTTGTCTGCCCCATACTGACGGGAACCAATGAGTTCAAAATCCGTCTAGATGGCGGACACTAACTATGAGAAAAATGTCCACCTCTTCCTGGTGGTTTCAGAATTGTTTGAGGTCATATTAATGTTGGTGCATTAAATATGTGAAAGCATATCTCAAATTCAATGAACACTGGCTGTGTTGTTGTAAACAAGACCGCACCCGTGTTGAAGCGATCGGTTCGTCATAATCTAATTTTAGATCCTAAAAGAGGTATTTCGTCCTAGCTACCGACGGTGGACTCATCAGTGGGTCCGTCGGAGCTTTCCCGAGACACCTTTGATACACTTTCTACATCTGTATACTCATATTTAAACCTTTCTGCGTCGGAACTTTTAAACCGGATTCTGAGTGTGCCGCCATCTGCGACAGTATATTTAATCTACATAGTCACCTTAAAAAGTAATAATGAAACTTTAAATTTATGGATGATTATATTAAAGTTAATGGAATAAATTAATTTCGATTAATGTAAATTTTTAAATTTAATGCATTACATTAAATATAATTAATAAACGTTTGTGAAATTTGCTTTCAACACATTTACATTAATTAGTCTACACTGTAAAAATGAAATGCATTAAATTTAATGTAAATGTGCAAATTTCACAAACGTATATTATATGTATTTAATGAAATGCATTAAAATTTACATTAATTTAAATTAATTTATTGCATTAAATTTAATGTAATCGTACATAAATTTGAAGTTTCATCATTACTTTTTAAGGTAACTATGTACATTAAATAGATAGCTAGTGTTCTGTTCATTGAATTTGAGATATCTTTTCACATATTTTATGTACCAATATTAATATGAGTTCAAAAAATTCTGAAACTACCAGGAAGAGGTGGACATTTTTCCCATAGGTAGTATTCGCTAGCTAGACCGGTTTCCAACTCATTGATTCCCGTGAGCACGGGGCACACATGTACACTTCACCATAAGAAAATTGAGTCCTTTAAACAACTTATATCGTACTAAACAAAAAGTTCAATACAAGTTGCGCCATCTCCCGGAATCTCATGCAATATATATATATATATATATATATATATATATATATATATATATATATATATATATATATGTATGTATATAGATACAACGACCTGATATTTCAATGAATTGTTTTAAATTCAAAGTAAATGTATATTATTCACGATTTTTGGTATAAAAATCATTAAATTTAATATAGAATGAACATTGAGTTTGAGGATATTTTTACCAGTGTAAGTTTCATTCAGTTCGGTGAGTAACAGAGAGATAAATTGGGCTAAATTCTCATATTTTGGCTTCAAAAATTTGCGTTAGTATTTTTTACAGATTTTTTTAAGACACTCTGTATATGTGTATTGCGTCGCTTAATGTAAATGATTCTATAATAAAAATAAGACAGTTAAAACACACGCAACTAACACCTGACTCCTATTTTGATTCTATTTATTTCTGATTTTCAGGTAGAATACCCAAATCACAAGATAACATCTTCAACTTCGAAACATATGGTATTAACTCGTTAGTAAAAACAAAAACCGAAAATCACAGGCACAACTAAATCGTTTCGTGCAACAGATGGGCCAATAAAAATGAACGACATCTTAACTTAAATGGTATGAGAGCCTTTAAGAAGTCGTAACACTAATGCCCTTTCCTTTGTTCCGATTATAATAAAGATCTAGACCAACTGTTCCCTCGGTCAGGTTATCGTTACTTGATTCTGTTGCTAATTTTCTAATAGGTAACTAAACAACTGCTTCAAGACGTCGCACATGTTAGGAAAATGGCGACCACCTAATGGAGTTGTCAGGTTATAGACATGCGATTGTCTAATAAACTGAAGTAGTTATAAACATCCGATTTTTATTGCCAACTTTTAGTTGATAATGTTTTAAATATACAGGATGATTCAGAAAAGGTGAGCGCGTGAAAAAAAACATGTTCATATAAGATGGTCCAGTGAGAGAATACGCATGCGTCATCAATCTAATAAAAGGACTGGAAACAAAACTCTTCTAATCCAAGCTATATGTTGTAAAAAAATCTAACATGGTTAAAGCAAGATAGAAGGAAACAACAAAAATAAACCTGCCATTTCGTTGTTTGTTGTTTCTTCAGTCAAAACATTATTTTACTGACAATCATCCTTTGAAGTTTTATTTATTTTGGTTATTAAGGTAAATTTAAATCAGAAGATTATTTTATATAAATGTTATTGATTATTGTTTTATAATTTATTACCGGTAAGTTCGTATTATTTTATTAAAAATCTTTACTTAGACGCATAAACATTTCTAACCTTCAAATATGTCGCAGTTCTCTAAATGACTGATAATTTAAAACATTTTCGCACAATTTTAATCAATTGTAATAGTCAGACCCCAGGTATACCACTATCATACAGAACATATATAAAAACGCAACTATACAGGTTAAAATCGACGAAGACACAAAAACCGAAAAAATTAACGCTATGAGAGGTGTGCGTCAAGGAGACGTCATCTCTCCGAAACTATTTATGCTAGCTTTGGAAGATGTCTTTAAAAAACTAAATTGGGATGAGAAAGGTTTGAGAGTCGACGGTTCTTATCTTAGTCATCTTCGTTTCGCCGACGATGTTGTTGTCATGTCTAGCAACCCAGAAGAGCTAAAAGAAATGCTTCAAGATTTCAATGAAGAGGCGAGAAAAGTGGGACTTAGGATGAACTTGGGGAAAAATAAGTTAATGAGCCCTGACGCAAATGTACAAATAGAGATTCAAAATGAAATCATAGAGAATGTCCAAGAGTACATCTATTTAGGCCACGTCATGAAACTGTGCAAAGAAAATCAAACGGCGGAAATAACAAGAAGAATAGGGCTGACATGGGCTGCCTTTGGAAAGTTCCAGTACATATTAAGAGATAGAAACATACCAATCAACCTTAAACGGAAAGTGTATAACACGTGTGTCTTGCCTGTTGCTACTTACAGCATGGAAACGATAACACTAACCAAAAAAAAGGCAAATAGGCTCCGAGTCACTCAACGCTCCATGGAGAGACAAATGTTAGGAATCTCGTTACGGGATAAAATACGAAATCAAGTAATAAAAGCAGGAACCAAAGTAGTTGACGTCATTGAACGCATATCACGACTAAAGTGGCAATGGGCGGCGCACATAGCTAGACAACAGCCCGATAGGTGGAAGAGTAAATTGCTGCAATGACAACCGCGAGAAAAGAACCGAAATCGTGGCAGACCACAACGCAGATGGGTAGATGATGTAAGACAGTTTGCTGGAAAAGACTGGCTGCAGAAAGCCAGAGACAGATCCCAGTGGTGGACCATCGGAGAGGCTTATGTACAGGAGTGGAAGTTAATGGGCTGAGAAAGAAGAAGAAGAAGAAGAAATAGTCAGTCATTTAAAATTAGGATTGAAATGAGATTTGATTTGTTATTTTAGATAATGGCAAAACTCTTAAGAGGCAAGGACAAGAGCTTGCGTTTAATTTGCATGAGTATTTAGAGTTGGAAAAGAGAAGTGGTGATCTTCTGGAATCTGCTTCATTCATACAAGGGGTAGAAAAAATAATTTTGTTTTTGGAAATAAATATTTTCGGTTAGACATCATTATTTTTAGAGGTTAACCACTACTCTTAAAATTACAAGCAAACTCCATATGCCATTGACAAAAATAAATAAAACAATCTAATTATTTCCTCTTCTGGAAAAAATAGACCTCGTAGAAAAGAACGAACCACAGGTCTTCCCGAAGAAACCAAAATGGAATTTCGAAATACACTCCACAATATGTCCCAAAAAAAAAAGTTTAATCTCTGTTATAATATAAGCTAATCTTAATATATTGAAAAATTTTAGTATTTATTATTTACGTTATACATAAATTTTGATTAATAAAACATGTAAATTTTTCAGCGTTTCCTGATTTTTCCCGGTAATGAAAATTAGCCAGTTGTTTATATTTCGTCAAGTTACCCCAGTTAAAAAAAAAACGACTGCCTTGCGTTGAATCCCAAGATACTGTTAAATTTTGCAACGCATTCGAATTTAAACGAAAGGTTCTTAGAATGATATTTGGTCCCCAAAGAGATGAAACAACAGGAAATTGGAGAAGACGCCACAATGCTGAATTGGCGATACTGTATGGCAGTCCGTTGTATAAAAGCCAATAGAATAAGATGGGCATGCCATGTGGTAAGATCAGGGGGCCACAGATTATTGAAAACAGTAATCTTTGAGAGACCAGATGGTAGAAGATCAATAAGCCATCCCAGGAAAAGATGGAAAGATGCCGCCGAAGCTGATTTATATAGGATTGGAGTCCAACAGTGGGAAATGGAAGCACAAGACCGTAGGAGATGGAGGGCGATAGTGAATGCGGCTAAAACTCACCCAGAGTTGTAAGACCAGGAAAGAAGAAGAAGAAGAATTCGAATTTGAAGTGTCTATATCATAGTAAAGCCGCGCGAAAATGGAGCTCCGAGCTGCTTCCCCCACCACCAGTTCATTTCTGCAAGTACATTCATTTTAAAGGGCTATCACTTCATGCACAATGCATAAATTGTGACAATTTCGACTCTTACAGCCGGATTCACTAACGTGATTTAATTTTGACGAGAGCAGCAATATGTGAATCAGGTTTTAAACCCTAAAAATACAAGCATAAAAAAGTACTCTGTTTTATTACTGGAAAATTTTATTTATATTCGTTATACAACTATATCTCTTACACATTTTAAGGCTTTATCTCAAGGTTTTTGTCTGTAATACCCCTATATGAGCGTTTATTTGTTGACATATGTAATATAAATTATGACAATATCATAAGCAAAACAAAACTGGCGGACTAGAAGATTTAAATTTCATGGTATTTATATAGGGTTTAACTCTTAGATCTTCTTAGTGAATCTAGCTGTTAATGTTTATGAGAATGGAAATATGTCTATGTAATCTCCTATTAGTCGTGGAGGGTTTTTTTTCTAAAATTCAGGGATTTTAACCACCTTTACAGTCCACCTAAAAACAAAGTTATTCTAATTGTTTTTAAGTAAAAAAAAAACACCTCTTATTTAGCCTACTTTTTTAACAACAATTTTTGAATAAATATATTGTTTTTTTAACTTTCCCTATAGTTTGAACTTTCATGAAACCGTTTCACTTTTAAAAATGTCTCTAGAAGCATTATCTTCGGAGCAACAATTGTTTAAATTTTTACAGCTGGATTCACTAACATAGTTTAATTTTAAAACCATCCTAAATTGACAGCAGAGGGCTTAAAGTACAAGAGTAACAATAAGTCAATCAAGTTTTAAACACTAAAAATACAAGTCTAATAAATCATTTTATTTTATTAATAAATCACCAAAAATGAAGAATTTTATTTATTTTCAGTACACAACAATTAGTCTTACATATTTTAACGCATTATTGAAAGGTCCTTATCATTAATATCTCTATATAAGCGTATATTTGTTGAGCTATGTAATACAAATGATGACAATATTATAAGCACAACCGAACTGGCCGACTAGAAGATCTTAATTTCATGACAACTAGATCGGGTTTGACTCTTAAATCTTTTTCGTGAATCTGGCTGTTAGTGTTTTTAATAAACAATTGGCATTCAATAAAAACTATTCAATCGATCTGGCTAACTTTTGTATACTTATAAAGACCTATAATGGCCTGATCGTCAAGTTGCTATATGTCACTTTAGTGCAAAAAATGGGGTTTTTCGCCATTATCTCGATAAATTGTTTATCGATTTTGATGCATAGAACACGAAATTAAAGGTCTTTTTAATATCTGCCACTTCTATTATTACAACTTTTCCCCAAAATGTCTTTGGAAAATTCTACGTGCAGAAAACAGAGCCGATCTTTACTTATTTATCATATATCATTTACTAGGCCCTCCCTATAATTTAAAACCTTCAAATATCTGTAGTACATTTTTTCGCCTGTTTTCACAGACTAGAGTATTTGTCAAATGCTAGAAGGCTCTATGTTTAATGTTTTCCTAACAGGAGAATACTGAACTTAAAAACTTTTGAATGAGTTGATAGGCGTCTTCTAATTGTAAAATAAACCGGATAAAAATAATCAAGTTATCTGTACGAATGTGTCCTTGCTTATATTTAAGCCAACTTTAATCAAATACTGCTAAATCTGGAGTACACACACTAAAAGTAAGTTCAAAATAAAAATGATTTTCCTAGAAGCAACCTAACCTAATATATACTAAATGATTTTAATTTGCACTGCTGATAGTAAAGTAACACGCATTTCTAACATCTAGCTCAAAAATGGTTCATTTTTTGAAACCAAAATATATTTTATTCTAAGAAAGGAATAAATATTTAAAGAGTTTATTTTAGAAATGTTATAATTTAGTGAAAAAATGATCACACGTACAGCCCCCCGAGGCTTACCTGACACATAATAAAAAAAATCTGATATAAAATTTTACTATACCTCTTTTAGTTCTCTAAGGGCATATCACTGCCCTCTGAGAAACTCAAAAAAATGGGCGAAACTGAAGACCAGATTTGTCGAGTTGTCGGCTGTGCAGTGAAAATAGTGGAAAACCTGCTATACGAATATATGGCAGTGTTTCGCAAGGCTTCATCTTGATACCCGAAGAAATAATAGATCCCAGAAAATAATAAACTCAATGAAAAGTCTTGTATTAGATAAAGGTAATTTAAAAACGATTTTACAAGTCGAGGTGCTATAAAGGGGCAAGGAAAGCCTCAATGGTCCACTCACAACTTACAATCTATTAGAAATGACCTGGTAGTTGTCTATTTTTCATATTGTTAGCTCTAGTTTTAACATTTTCCACTGTTACTTTCAGTACTAAACGTTTCTCATTTCCTATTATTTCCTAATGTGGTCCCTCTTTAAACTGTGGTCTATTTTCCGTTAATAAAGTGTTATAGTGTTGGACTTGTTCTTCCAACTTGACGAATTCAATTATTAAAATATTATCCCACAAGGTTCGGCAGAGGAGGCACGTCTATGGTGTAATAGTAATTCACGTTCAAATTTATTGGTTACAACACCTACCAAGGTCACAGAAACTTGGCCACTTTATGAGTGCATTTTTTTACGTCTTATTTACGATATACTCTGGTACTGTTTTATTTGAGAAAAAGTAAAATTTATTTTCGTATTTTATTCATTGACCAGTGGTGTAGTTTTTCATTATTATTTAAATACAACGGAGGGTGTCCCTTTTTATTAATAGTAATAATTAAAATATAAAATAGGAAACATAGTGTTAATTTGCTTTGAAATGTTTGAGAATAATAAAATAAATTTGGCCCAAAAACATAACATGTTTTGGGAAGGAAATTCGCAATTTTAATTTGGTGAAAAGTAAGTTATGAACCTATAATGTTCAACCCGTTCTGTACAAAAACTTTAAAAGGCGGTTAGAAAATGTAGGAATTCATGTAACTACTTCAACCCTTATAACAAGTATAATTACTTGGGTTTTCGTTAAAATATTCAGGTCAAAGTGGTAGGGCAAACATTTGCAGACCTCGATTTAGAACGTTAACGTTTATTTTAAAGCTGGAAATTGTCTAATGAATTTTCCAAGAGCCACTACAGATAAAAAGGTTTGGCTTATTGAATTTATTACAATTTAATTGCTTTCTTAATTAAACTGGATACAGCTGCGAGTAGAATTTTTCCGCTTATTTATTCAATGTACCTAAGAGTGAGGAAAATTCTAGTCCTCAGTTTGGTCCTCGAGCATTTTATTAAATTTTTATATGAGAGCTCGGAATTAAAATAAATTATGCAGAATAAAATCTTGAAACACAATTAAAATATTACGGAGGGTGTTGCTCTAAACCTCGGAAATTAAAAATTTGCGAATACGGTGAGTTTTTTTATCGTTTGCTTTATGCTTTAAATTATTTTATTGTTGGAGAATTTGCATAAAAATATCAAATGGATATTTATTATTCAAATGGAACGAACGTAGTTTTAATTGGTATAACTCAAAATTTAGTTTTTCGAGATTGTTAGATGTTCCAAGTTAATTTATCGCGTTAACGAATTATCACGAAAGTTAATTATAGTTTTGAATTTCAGTTTGCAAGCTTATTATATAATTTTTATATAAGACCTTTAAATTATCAAATTAAAAGATATTGTGTAGAGAGTGATTTAATAAAACGATCAAATAAGTTTAAAATGTGTAAAAATTAGTAATATATGAAACAAAAAATAATAAGATGATTTGCTAGATTTGGTAAATTGGGTTGTTGAAATGGCTTTAGAGATCCAACAAATGGGTCAGTTTGACCAAGTGCAAGATCATTGTGTCATCGACAGGCTTAATACTGAAGACTCTGGAGGGTAGCGTTGATAAATAGGGCCTGCATAAAAACACCTTGATTGACTTCCAGAAGACAGTTTTTCTAAATACTTGCTACTTGGAGAGAAAATTTTTATATTAAAGGTTTTAGCTTAAGCCTTTATTTTAAATACGTTGATCTTGAGCCACCTATTCCACTGATGTTGTATATCCGGGAGAGGTGTAAACATTCAATATTCTGTTGTTCTTAGTGAAATATCTCACCGAAAAATAATAATAATAATAAATGCTTTATTTGCATTTGTATCGACAATTATTTAAAGTTATAAAGAAAACAGAGAATTAATACTATCAAGTTTTAATTACTCCCAACTACTATAAATTAGCAAATTCTATTGCCAGATCATCTTTACCTACACTGTAAAAAATAACCTTAAATTTAATGCAAATTTAGTGTCCACTCTACATTAAATTTAATGATTTTGCGTCTAAAATCTTAAATAATTTACATTTACTTTAAATCTAATGCAATTCATCAGTTCGTTGTACATTAAATTTGATCAAATGATATTTTAAATTTCAATTAAGTAATTGAAAAAATACTTCAACTTTCTGTACATTAAAATTAATTCACATTTACCTTAATATTAAAGGAATTTATATTAATATTCATGGTATATTGCATGAGTTTCTGGGAGATGGCGCAACTTGTATTGAACTTTTTATTTAATATGATATAAGTTGCTTAAATGACTCCGATACTGACGGAAACCAATGAGTTCAAAACCGGTCTACAGGTGACGATACACTACCTATGGGAAAAATTTCCACCTTTCCTTGGTAGCAGATATTTTTGACCTCATATAAATGTTGGTGCATTAAATATGTGATAATATATTTTAAATTCAGTGAACACTGGCTGTATATTTAATGTACATAGTCAGCTTAAAAAGTAATAATCAAAATTTTAAATTTAATATACTATTACGTTAGATTTAATGCAATCAATTAATTTAGATCAACATGAATTATTAAAATTAATACATTAAATTAAATACATTTAATAAACGTTTATGAAATTTCCTTTCAGCACATTTACCTAAAATATAATGCATTTCCTTTTCATACTGTACTTATCAACTACACTGTTAAAAATAACCCTAAATTTGATATACATTCATTAATTCAATTTAATGATTTTGTATCTTAAATCGTGAATAAGTTATACATGACTTTAAAATTAAAGCATTGTAAATTAAATTTAATTTAATGTTACCTTAAATTTCAATAAAGTCACTGACAATATACCAAATTTAAGGTATAATTTCATTAGATTTAATGTAAAAAATTATTAAATTTAATGCATTAACATTAAATGCGTTTAATAAACGGTTTATGAAATTTTCTACCAGCACATTACCTTATAATTAACGTGTTAATTTTTTTTACAGTGTACTACTAGATGTTAGTGATCACGTCTCCATAGCCTACTCGATCTGCTACCGTTTGAACTAAATCTCAGATATGTTCGGACCTGTTCATTATCTTATATTTTAATTATGCGTTTGATTTCCTCGCTGTTGTCCCAATCATCGAGTACCTTCCAACACTGTAAAAAAACTTCACATTAATTTTAAGCAAATTTCATAAACCGTTTATTAAATTCCTTTAATTTTAATGCATTAAATTTAATAATTTTTACAACAAATCTAATGTAATGATAAATTAAATTTGGTATGTTATCCGTTACTTTATTGAAATTAAGGCAACATTCAATGAAATTTAATGTACAAAGCTTTAATTTCAAAGTACATGTAACTTATTCATGGTTTAAAGTACAAAATCATACAATTTGATTAAGGAACGTACATTAAATTTAAAGTTATTTTTAACGGTGCAGATATTTATAACATGTTACTCGCTCTAACACTACAGCCGTGCGCTCTCATGTCTGCTAGCTATCATCGTTAAATTTTTTAATTTTTAAATATAATAATTTCTTATCACTTTGGGCTACACTTGGATGTTCCCTTGTACTGTCGATCAAGTTCTACTGGTAATATCCTGCCTACATTTTACGAAATGGGGATTTTAAGTAGATAATCGTTTTCTGTGCATTTTCGAGGTGATCATTACTTAATAAAGATCCATATTACGAATATAATATGAACAGAAAGCAACTGTTTCATATCTTATCATAATAACTGAGATTAATAAAATAAATTATTCAATTCAAACAATACCAAATTTTATACATGGCTCTGAACGCAAACTTGGCGCTAAAAATAAAAATATTTTATAAACTTGGCTCATATTATAGACCAAACAGTCCCACAAAAACCAAAAAAATAAATTCTAGCCATTGCAGACTTGCGTTAACAGGAGTAGCAAATGAATATTAATTTTTCTGTCTGGCCGTATTATTTTTAAATATAAATAATATAAATAGCAACAATGTTAAAAAACAATGATAAATAAGTTTCCTGATTACATAGCCTGGAAAAAAGGTGTTTTTTAATCATAACTATATTTGTTGTGTGTACATATTAAAAAATTTATCACGAATATATATATATATATATATATATATATATATATATATATATATATATATATATAATAAATAACATGTAATAAACTTACAAAGGTGCCCGTAAATTTGTTGAGCGCCAGGTAAAAAATAATTATAATAAATTATAACTATTTTTTACCAATTTGAAGTATTTTCAACTTTCAAATTTTCTATATAGATATAGATGTTTTCCTACGTGTAAATTGACTCATTCTCAGGTGAGTTCAGTAGTTTTTAAGATATCAATCAGACAATCAATACACAGAATGATTAAAACACAAAATATGAATTTTATCTAACAATAAAAAAATGGCACAATATTATTTATTGTTACTAGATGGAATTTAATGGTCAATACTTTTATCCTTCATCCAACACTATTTCTAATCAATATTACTTATTAGTTACTTTTATCTAGTATGCATACTATAACTTTTAACAACCTGGATTTCAAATTGACAACGTTTAATTTCGTAATCGTCTGTTAGATTGCAATAGTGCAGTTTTATATGAAAAGAGTTGTGTATTTCTTAGATATGAGTTGTTTATTTCTTAGATATAATATTATTTTAAACAAATTATCGTGTGCTGTGTTGTGATACAAGTAGTTAATATAGTTTCACACCTAATATTTATGATGATAAATATTATTATATTCTAACAGATTAGTATCGCAAACTATAATTTAATATTTTTAAGAAAGTTAGGTTAATACTGGATGCTAATCTTCAATGTCTACGAAAAATTAAAACTTTCTACTTCCTTATCTAATATAAATACCTTGTTATGTTTTCTTTTATTTGGTCTCAATATATTTATACACAATTCCAGTAATTTTATTTATTTTCTTCTTTAAAAATCCTCCAAATCTCCAAAAATATTTTAGTAAGGAATTGAGAAAAATTATCCAAAGTCTCGTTCAGCTATGTTCTTCTTAGTTCAATTCAAATAATTTTTTTCTGTATTCTTCTTATCACAATATCGTATTTGTTATTGTCTGGGAGCTGCACAATTATTTTACAGGATAAAACTTATAAACTGTTACTAATTATTTTAAATAAATCATTAAATTCTTTTTACTTGACAACAACAAAAAAACCTAACCTCTTTTAAAACTCTTTTATTTAGCAAAATTTTCTTAATATATTAGTGCCAAAATTGCTTAAAATAAGTTTAAATTTACCTTATAAACTAATTAAATCTAAATTACATTCTACAGTTTTATATAAAATATGGTTTTAATTTATACATAATTTCTTTAATAACTCTTAAAACTAAAACATTTTTCTTATATTTCATACATTAATGTTTATTTATGGTATTTTTGGTCGGCATTTTGCACTAATTTTTCCACTTCACGCACTTTTGTGTCTTATGAGTGGTTGTTTTAATGGGACAAACGATTATGTATAACACTCCATTATTAGCTTTTTAAAAGCATCCACACTATTTTTATTCATTTAAATATATATATTTGTTTGTATTAACCCTTCCTCTAACTAGTACAATACTTTTTACGTAGTTTTTTTAATTAACTTTAGTTTTTATAGAATGAAATATGTCATATTTTTTTAAAAAATATAACAATTCTCAATTATTTTACTTATTCAAGAATTCTGGATTTTATTGTCTTTTTCTTAAGAATTTATCTGTTTATTTACACTACGATTTAAACAATTACTAATTTTACATATACAATACAATTTACTAATAAATCTAATTTTATCCTATTCTGAATCAAATCTACCGGCATATTAACCATAAAAATACATCATTTAACATTTCTGTGTCTGATTTCTTATCTTTTTATCTCAAATAAAACTGAGTCTGATCACTTATTTATACAATGCCCAAATATGAACGTTTTAATTTTTTTAGTTCTTATATATATATATATATATATATATATATATATATATATATATATATATATATATATATATATATTCGTGATAAATTTTTTAATATGTAACATACACTCGCGCATGGGAAACTAGGAATCGAACCAAGGACCTCGGTAATGAGGATATATTTACTTTGCAATCGGTCCCCTAAGCAAAGATTATTAAAGATTTCCCAAGTATCCGTAAGAAGTGTCCCTAGGATGAAGAAATATAACTTATTTGTAAACTTCACCACAAAAGCAAGTAACTATAAAATACTTAGCTCACAAATAAATAATAATATGAAAACACATATTATAATAATTAATTAATTATAAACTAAAGAAACTCTTTTCGTTTCTTGCTTTATATCTTCATTTATTGATTTGTCTAAATGTTTACCACAAAATTATCATTAATCACGTATCAACAATAATAATTCGAGATTATTCATTAAGAACGATGACTTGTATTACTGTCGTTTATTTCCCTTATTGAAAATATCTATATCCTATAACTGAACATTGCAACTTTTTTAAATATTTTTAATTGAAACTACTTAGTGAGGTCATTTTAGAAAAAACCATTGAGTAAAAAAAGTTAGATTTTCCTTTGGTCTCTTCATTAGATCTTTTTAATTTAAGAATAAAAATCTTCTGAAATAGTCAAGTCAAATCTAAAATAGTATGAAGATATAAGAAGCCTTATCCAGAATTTGAATACCATGACACACAATAATGAAAAATAATCCTCAGACCTTCTAGTTAAGATAGGTGCCACTGGAAACTTTGTTGGACAAGGATCGATTCTAAACGAAGCCCGTGCCGCTGCTAAACAGGTTAGAGGACAAAATGCTCCAACACTAGCTAGATTTACTGGTCCTGATACATTCGAATCCAAATCCTATTCTATGAAACAACAGATCATTGGTAGACTTTTAGAGCACAACAGGGCTCAGTTAAAGGCTCTAGTTGGATTGTTCATCGGACACGCCATACTGAGACATCACGTGCACAAAACTGGTCTAATGGCAAGCACCGCTTGGATGTAGATTAATTATGGAGGATGACGATCTACTTTGTTAAGAAAATATGTTTGTTTGATTCAATATAAATAGGTGCGAGGTACGATAGACTGTACTGTCGTGGAGGAGGTTCAGACAAAGGGCCGACTTATTTTTTAACGTAAGCTAACGATCAAGAAAAAGTTACAAAAAAACACACAAAATACACCGAATAAAAGTTGCCATTTGAAGGTTTCTTATAAGTAAAAATACTTTAAAAACCATGCGATATTTATTAACGTTATGTTTTATTATTCTAATAGAATTAGCCAGGTGTATGGCCGGTAAATTCGACAAGAAAATTTTCTGAACGCTCTGTATATTTTTCAAAACTTTTTGCTTGATGATGTAATACACACAATTGTTTGAATACTTAATATTAACGTTCGTATTGACCATTAATCATAAATTAACAATATTAAGCGATTACTCATTATCGGCAATGACTTGTACCAATATTGTTGGCGTGTGTGATTTCGAAATGTTTTGCTATACAGAATGTTGGAAATTTAAGTTTCTTTAAATACATAATGAGTCATTTGATTTAAAGGGTGGGTATGTCCTGAGAATTTTATTTTTAGATCAGCCTTCTTATCGTAGCAGTGTACAGATTGAAAATTTATTACTAAATTTACTTTTTATTTTTTTAATTAAGTTCGCAGTTTATAAAATATTGATTTGGAATTGCGATAGAACAAATAGACAGTCGTGCTTTTCTGTAATTATAGAGATAATACACAATTCGACTTGATATGGCCAGCATGGTAAAAAATTATCGTTATGAGATAATAAAACTAATATGATGCAGAAAAATTAGGACTTTCAAGAAATCTTTTATTGAATCACAATGAAAATATGTACAAGGTGTCTAATTTTCGATGGTTTACAAGTTTTTCTCCGTGTTTAGTAAAAATAGAAGGTTACTGCTTTCGTGACACTTTGCTACTTTCTCAAGAAATGAAATGCCGCTAATAGAATTTTTATAACCTCCTCGTTTTGGAGGGACAGAGCGATTTTCAAATTATGCATTTGACGGCACTCCATATATCTCGGTTATCTTGCAACTTCTCGCAAAGTTAAAAATAGAACTATTGGAGTTTTTCATGTAGAGTTCAGTAGCGTAGTAATTTTTTTTATAGGTTCAACTGTTTCAGAGAGATAAACCACACTTGTTTTTTTTTTAAATGGGGCACCTTATATATTTTTGAATATTGTGATTTAGTTGCTTCCAAACTTTTCAAAAATATATGACACTATATATTTATTTTTAGTATTCAGTCTTAAATTTAAGTAAAAATAGTCAGATCATGTTAATCGGCCGTGGCCGGTATTTAAAGAAACAAAACATCAAAATCATGTCCTCTGGGAATTCTGTCACAATATTTAGATATTCGTCATATTTTTGTACTGAAATTTTCAAATAATCAGTTTCTTCTTAATATGAAGTATGACAATTAAGTTCCGGAAATTTATTAATAAAAAATAAGCAAATTAAGTTTCGGGCAAAATTTTATTATCGACCTTCACAAGAGTCGCCCTCTAACTCTACACAATGATTCAAACGTTGCTCCCACGATTGGAAGCACCCTTGGTAATCCTCCCAACTTAAGTCAGCATCACGGTTACAGCTTCTTTAACCTCCTATACGCTGCCATGATGAGTTGCCTTGAGGTGCGACTTCATTTTGGGGAATAAAAAAAAACTCGCATCGGGACTATAGGGTGGGTGCGGCAACGTTGGAATGCCTTTTTTCACCAAAACTCTTACACAGTGAAAGAGGAATGGGCCGGCGCATTGTCCTGGTGCAAGATCCAGACGTTTTCGTTCGAGCTCCAGGGTGTCAACATAGAACTGTCCAGTCACTGCCTGACCGGTAGGAACATATTCACGATGAATGATGCCGCGAGTATCGAAAAAAACGATAAACATTGCTTTCAGTCGCGACTTGGACATCCTCGCTTTCATTCGGCGCTCCCCAGCCTTTTCCACCCACTGCTTAATTTGTTAACGGGTATCGAGGTCATATTGAACTATCCAAATGTCACCTCCAGTGAATTCATCGTCTGATCCAGTCCCTGCTGTCGCTCCGAATGCGGGACAACAAATCCTCGTAGATCGATTTTCGCATTTGTTTCTGTTCATGGGTGAGAACTTTTGCACCGTCTTTGCGCAAATCTTTCGCATGTATAAATTTTCGTGTATCATCTTGCGAACAGTTTCTTTGTTCATGTTTATCTCGTCAGATAATCTTCGAATGCTTAGGCGCCGGTGAGACGTGATTAGCGCGCGCAAAGCGTCGACATTCGCGTCGGTACGAGAGGTGACGAGAGCTTCTTCAAGTGGATTGTCTTCTACCGCTTCGCCCATTCAAACACGCGCATTTTCGACATGTACTCGTCGCCGTACATCACTTGTAATTTTTGGAGGATTTTCGAGGATTTTTCGCCAGATTTCACTAAAAATTGAATTACAATATGTTGCCTGTAATGATTCATTCATTTCCACGACGCCACTAAAAAAGCTACTTTTGAAAAATGCTCATAAAATACAAACCAAACGTGCTATCGACTTCAACCTTAAACTGAAACTGAAAGGAAGGTTCCCCCTCTCTAAACAGATATTGAAAAACGACGCAGTGTTACCAGTTCTGGAATTATAACAAAATTCCCGGAACTTGTCACATCTCGTAATAATAGGTTTTGTAAACTTTGGGAACAAATCCGACTTCATGAAGATGAAGCGCTAGAAGTGTATGTCAACAGGTTTGAGAATTTTTGTATTTCATTCAATTTGAAATTTTTAAATACCTGAAATTCTCATGTTCAGAGAGAAGACAGCCAGATAAGTGTTTAATAGAATAAAATCAAATTTAGTTCAACACTGTTATTTTTCAAAACCACGGTCTAAAATCTACAAGGAAAACCATGAGAATGATGAAATCAGTGTAATAGCTGCTATTGAGGCAACTTCAAGTAGTTTTTGCATAATAGTAGGAGGTTCTGTAGGAGCTAATAAGTGAATGGTCTAAACAATCTTAAAAAAACACAAGTTTAAACCATATAAATATCATCTGGTGCAAACTTGACACCCGGTACCAGTTATTTGACGGAGAAGACATGTCATACAACGTATATATGCTTTTTATTGCCTATCAGCTGATTTTTTACAGTTAATGTTTGTACAATCAATTGATCGTACTGCCAGCAAATTTAGTGTGCTAATTCTCCAGTTCGATGCTCCGAAATTGTCAATTCGAAAACGCAATGTATACGAGAATTTCCGGAAATACAAAAGTTCTCGGACTAATCAAAGTGAAACCTCTTATAAAATTTTAGAAGAGTGGTAAACATTGTTGCCTATTATAAAGGGTATTTTTAGAGGTTTGGTTTTTAAATTGACAGCACTATTTCTAATGACTGTAAATTTGACAGTTGATAGTTGATTTGTAGTCAGTACGTTTTGCCATTTCACAATGAATAGACTTACGTGCACTTATCGTGTACTACGTCCATTTTACAGTCGACATATTCGTCTACCTGAGTAAGTTATTCGCAAACCATTGATGGTTTTTGCACTACGTACATTCTGGTTGATAATATGCATCTACATAGACGCCGTACAGTGCGCACAGAAGAAGTTGTTGGTGCTTTGAAACGTAGTGTTGAGGAGGACTCAAATGAACCGATTCGCCATCATGCACAACAATTGGAGCTGTGCCAATCCACTTTGTGGAAGAAGTTGTGGAAAGATCTTGGATTACGAGCTTACATGCGTCAGCTTGTGCAAGAGTTGAAACCGTTTGATCCTCTTTTTCAACGCAAAATTTTGTTCAGCAATTAAACTCATTTTTAGTTGAATGGCTACGTTAATAGATAGAATTGCCGAATTTGGAGAGGAGAAAACCCAGCAGCCTTTATTGAGATGCCTTTATATCTATCAAAAGTCACTGTTTGGCGTGCTTTATGGGCAGATGGAATGATTGGCCCATATTTCTTTAAAGATGATTCCGACCAGAATGTTATTGTCAATGGAGAGCGTTATAGAGCCATGATTGCTGACTTCTTCTTTCCTCAATTGCATGGTGTTGATATGACAGAGTTTTGGTTTCAACAAGATGGCGCAACATGCTACACAGCGCGACGCCATCAATTTATTGCAGAAAAAATTCAATGAGCGCATAATTTCGCGTAACGGACCTGCGAATTGGCCTTCACGATCGTGTGATCTCACACCTAAGGATTACTTTCTTTGGAGATATGAAAAGTCATTAGTATACGCCGATAAACAACAAACGTTGGACCACTTGGAAGTCAACATACATTCGGCGTGTAATTGCTGATATACGGCCCCAGTTGTTCGATAAAATGGTCGAAATTTGAACTTTCCGATTGCGCTTGCTCATATGCCTGAAATCATATCTAAACACTAATGGGATGTATTATTTCATTTTAAATTTGTTTACCTCTAAAAAACACCCTTTATTCTTCTATATATATATATATATATATATATATATATATATATATATATATATATATATATATATATATATATATATATAGAAACAGTTTTCTTCCTGCAAATGCAACTCTGGTCTTATCTTCATACGCGTTTCGACTACCTTATGATCTCGTCAGTGGAGCTGTATCGAATTGAGAGCAAGATTCGCAGGAAACACTGCAATATAAAATATAAATTCCTAGGTATGTCGGCAGGATATTAAAAACCTGCCGACTTCGATGTCAGATTGAAAAATTTCGCCAGTCAACGACATCTATACATTTATCGGAGTTGCGTGAAATTTTAAAAATTAAAATTTCACTTAGAAATACAATAAATCTAGCTGCCATGTTTAAGTAGTAAACAGATTATTTCCTGCAAATACTAGATTTATTTTATTTCTAAGTGAAATTTTGACTTTTAAAATATGTATAATTATGCTGAAATAGGGGTCACGCCATATAGATTACTAGTTTCCTCGATAATGAAAAGACTATTACCACTAATGTTAGAGAAAAGTTAGATAGATTATCAAAACTTATTTGGATAAATACTTACTATCCAAATTTTCAATATTTTCGAAACAGTTGAATATATCCTTCGGGTATGCTATATAAAAATATTCTAAATTTGTTGGAGATTTAAAATAAATGATAACATGTAGAATGTTTCATTTGAAAAATTCATAAGTGATATTATCATTAAGCAGTTGTTGACATTACTGGCAAATGGAATGCACAATGAAACAGGAAGTCCTGATGCCGATTCTTAGTACGTTTGCATAAACTATTTATGACATAATTTCCTAATGTTAACTGACACAAGTTTTGGGTCTTGCGTCAAGACTTTAGTCACAATCATAATGAAAATATTTTTTTTAGGTATGTAGTTTGTTGAATTGATACGTAGAAACTGATGTGGGCTTAAACACAACAAAGAACGGCTTGCTGCATAATGTGTACTGTCATTGTTGGTTCTTCAAGATAAATATTAGGAAACGTAACAAAAATGCAATGAATTTATAAGTGTTCAATGATGATACACACATTACAAACAGGGGATGAGTTATCAAAAGAATTAATATTTACTTAGTACTATTTACTTAAAGGTTCAACAGACTTTAATAATATTCCCAACAATATATATTTTTCTCTAGTAAATTAAACAAAAATTCTGTCATTGAACTTTTATCAGATTAAAAACGTGTTGCTAAATGAATTTAGTCGTTTTCCTTGGAAACATACAGGGTTAAAACTTTATTTTGGAATAGCTTATTTAACTGTAAATATTTGCTATTTAATACCACCCAAAAAAGGGTTAATGGCATAAAAATGTTTCATTTCGGTTGTTAACGGTGCATCATGATTGCTTATGAATATGTGCGTAAAATAAATAATAAATAAATAAATAAATAAATAAATAAAGGCTTTATTACGGTTAAACCAATTTAAAAATTTACAGCATTTTATAACTTACAAACAAGCCTCTAGACAGATCAAAACTACCAAACAATAAACAAACAAATTCAAAGTATCCATTTAACTATAGTACGCTCACAATCTAAGATCACACGAAGAACAGTGAGAAGTTAAAATTTATACTATATATATATATATATATATATATATATATATATATATATATATATATATATATATATATATATATATATATCGCTTTTAAATCTTTTGAATCTTCGTAAGGACATGTTAAATATGTCCAGATCAACATGATTACGGAATAACCTGTTAACCAAAATGCACATTATATTTAGTGGGGCATAAGTGGAGTAGGGTTCCATGAGTTGCTACAGAGAACACTTCAACTCATCGATTATTTCTTTGATGTAAATTGAAGCCAACATGCTTTAGTAATTCTGGAGAATCTACTATACTATTAACGATGCAATACACATTTTTAAGACAGATGATATCGTTGAAGTCAGAAAGATTCCGTATAACAAATTCTAATTTCTTTCTCTTATTTGCGTTATTATGTACATGTTCTTTAAAAGTTAACTGACTATCTAATATTAGTTTGAAGGTTGTAGACAATGTTGAAGATTGACTAAAATATGGTTGTCGGACATTGTCTTTATTTTTATATATTTTTACGACGTTTCGAATAGATTGTATTTCTAATCGTTATCAAGTATAAACTAAATGTTTTGTTTTAAGACTACGAGTTTATATAGGGACTGTGTCCATTGAAGCGCAAAGTTTCGCTTCACTGTACACACCTCAATGATTTGATGTTACAAAGTAGTGGTTGCCAAAGATTAGGTATCTCAATACTCGGTTTACTGAAGATTCCCTTATTGTTTTTAATGTAAGCTGCTTCTATAATTTTTCTTTTTTTCATATTGGGTTCCATATATATTGCCGCAGCCTCAGACCATTTTATATGGTGTTGTTTATCCCAAGCGTGGTCTCCTATACCTGATCTCGACGTTTTCCCTTTTTGTGTATGAATTTTAGGTTCCTTAATTCTAACTTCAAGTGATCGTTTCGTTTTTTCAATATACATTTCACCACACTCACATGGAACTTTGTAAACAAATTCTTTTTTATTGGTAGTTTCAGGTTCCAATCCAATATTATACCAACATCAGATATAAAATTGGTCAACTCCACAGACATGCCGTCAATCTTATAATCGTACTTGATTAAAGTCTTTTTTTTTTTGCAAACCGCACTGCCTTGCATTTTCTGATGTTAACGAACATATTGTTAGTTTTGCACTTATACTAAATGCATCCAAATCAGACTGCATATTGATGCAATCCTGTTGAAATCTAACGCATTTAATAAATTTAAAATCGTCAGCAAAAAGTAGTGCCGTTCCATGTGAAAAAGACTCGCCATCATTCAAAAACAAGTTGAACAGAAGAGAGGCCAAATGCGCTTCCTAAAAAACTCCAGATTGCACCCTAAATTCACGTGACATGTAGTTCTTATATCGTATAATTTGTATTCTCTCTGTAAGATAGCTTCGCATCCATGAGAGTAGCGGATATTGAATACCAATAGATTTCAATTTAGTTAAGACAGAAATATGATTCACCCTGGAAAAATCAGTATATATAGCATCAACCTGGAAACGATCCTCCAAAGCACACAACAATAAGTCATCAAATCAAAAGATTTGTGACTATTGACTACCCCTTACAGAAACCATGTTGTTCCGGAACTATATGATTTATAAAAACATGTGTTAATCTATCAGTTAAAAGAGAATCGAATATTTTTGAAAATATGGAACATTTGTAAATTGATCTATAATTTTCTATATGTGCTCTATTTGAATTCTTATCAATAAAACATACATATCTTCTCTTCCACTCATCAGAAAAAATCCTAGTTTGAAGGGACAAATTAAATAATGTGCTCAGTATCAATGAAAAGATACATTGGCATTGTTTTATAAAGAACAGTGTTATATTATCAGGACCAAAGCCCAAGTTATCCTTTAATGTATTTATCTTGTTAAAATATCGGTGAGTGAAAATGTACAAATTGAAAAATTTATAATAAAATCACAATGAATTTAAAAGCTGCCCCAGGATGTGATCATATGTATATGAAGATGAAAAATGATCGGTAAATAAGTTCACTATTGAATTTGGATCGTCACTAGTTGTATCATTGTAGGACATTGTACCCGGAAGACCGTCACCACCCTTCTTTTCTACATACTTCCAAAACTCTTTTTTATTACTACCAGAAATTTATTCTTTATAATTCAACCTAGATACGACCTTACACTCAGACCTTAAGTTTGAGAACAATACATAATCAGTTTTAGAATCAGTAGACTTAAATCATTTATGAACGATCATTTTATCAAACATCAATTTTTTAAGCTCAGAACTAAACCAATTAGGAAACTTAGGATTTTTTGATCGCAATCTTAGAACAAAATATTAAATAGCATAATTTACATACTGATAAAAAATCGTCTACCCCAATATTTATATCTAAGTCTTGAAATAATAGATCCCAGGAAATCCAAAAAAAATATTAATATCATGATAATATGCATAGTAAAAACTAACATAGTCTAATAAAGCTTGTCCACCGTCATAATTCACTATAAAACATAAGGCGTTAGTGATAACTACCCCAAGGCACCAGAGGGTCTGGTACTAACTGAACTATAGTATTACAGGCATTAAAAATTAAATCAAGAAAATTGTCCTTAAAGTTGGCGATTCTATTTATTTGATAAAGGTTATAAAGAGCAGTCAAGTCACTCAAGACCTGAGCACGATTAGTAGTATCATGCAGACACTTAGTTTCATAGTCTTCATTCATCCACACTGTGTTTGGTACGTTAAAATCACCTCAGATTATCACACGATCATAAGTAGTTTTAGTTAAAATTGTCTCAACAGATGGACAAAATTCTTCGAATGAATCAAGAAAACAGTTTGGTGATAAACAAGAGACCACGACAATCAGTTTAAGGTTGTCCTGGTTAACTGTAAAATGAAATGTTCAGTACGTTAAACTGTATTTGAAAATTCCACAGCTGAATATTAATTACGAATAGTAATAAGAACACCTCCGTTTCTTACAATTACTTGCCAGTTCAGACCGATCATTACGAAATACCTGGTAATCATTCAATTCTAATTCCCTATTTGATATTTTTTCTGTATGCCAAGTTTCTGCAAGTATAAGTATATCTTAGGTATCACGGTTAAGGTTTATTATTAGATTCTTTACTTTGTCACGTGATCTGATACTACGAACATTCTGGTAATAGACTGTTAGTGACCTCACCCATTCTGGACCTGTCTCTCCCTCATGGCTACGACCATTATTAAGTACCCTCACCGGCGATACCGAGGTTGATGGTTCTGATTTCTCTTGTTGGGTTTTCGCAAGGAAAATCTTTTAACAATAATGCCATTCGGATGCAGTCTTTTTATCGTAAAGATCATCAATAAGGTCAATATCCGCACCAATCTTAAAGGCCAAGCTCAAAGCTTCAGGTCTCTTTGGTTGCAATTCAATCGTAAATAAGTGACCTGCAAACCTTCTTTCAAGATAATGTTTAATATCATCCTCTATGGTGATAAGAGCGACCTTACTGACTGAAAGCCATACACGCCTGGTAGCAGAGGCGAAAGAATTAGAAGAACTGGTGCCAATCTTTTAATAACCGGTCTGACGGGGGTTCTCTCAGGCCTTTTGTTTAAATGATGAACAATTAGGTGGGTAATTTGATTGTCATTATCACCCTCTTTACCTTGTTTGATAACAGGTATACGGATGGAAAGATCTCCTTAACTTTGAATATTTGGGGGTTTGTTCTGTAAACCACTGGATGTGATGTTGTCAAGTGGAATAAGCTAATTTCTAGATGGTTTCGTGCTACCAAATAAAGCTATGCTCTACATAGGGATTAAATTTCCAAATGAAAGCATATGAATAACTTCTTCATTGATAGTAGAAATATTACTGATTTCTATCTATAATGAGTTCACAGATTCAACTACATCAGGCAATGTTGTCAAATACCTTCATAAAATCAGATTCAGAGATTCAATTCGATCACCAAGTTTTTCAGGTAGAGTAGGATTCGTGCAGCTATCACAAAAGAGTCTTAATATTTTTTTACCTATTAACTGCATAACTTTAATTTCAGAAACAGTTAGACCAATGTAATCTTGAAAAAAAGAGACTTTATAGTAATCACAAATAATTTTTGCCTTTATGGCATTAGATATTAGGTGCTGCTTACAACGAGAACAGGCAGGCATTCTACTAAATATAAATAAAGATACCACTACTAGAATATCTCAGGTGCTCCAATTTTTATTACCTCTATGAATTTCGACAAATTTGTGGAACTTGATATTTACATTTTTGTAGTAAGAGTGTTTTAAACACCAAGGGAGCACGACCAAACAAAACAAATCAATCAGGCAACGAATAATTAAAGGATTTTTAGCGAGAGCTATATATATATATATATATATATATATATATATATATATATATATTTATATATTATGTTTATGTGGATTTCACGGATTCCTCCGTGTGAGATGCAATAGCAGTGGATCTATCCACATTATGCCGTTGTAGTGCTGAAATCACATTCAGCAAACGTACAACTATATACAGCTCCGCGTATGAATGAAGTAAAATGCGAACAGTAAATGCAAACTTCTCTCCATCATATCCTTTCTGTGTTAGAGGTTGCACAGTTAGAACAAATTGGTATAAAACGCAATTTATCCTATTCCACCATCGAGATGACGGCCTACCGGGGAGGGTAAGTTTTGACTTTCTTCTCGGTATGGTGGTACAGGTAGGCCGTCATCTCGATGGTGGAATAGGATAAATTGCATTTTATACCAATTTGTTCTAACTGTGCAACCTCTAACACAGAAAGGATATGATGGAGAGAAGTTTGCATTTACTGTTCGCATTTTACTTCATATATATATATATATATATATATATATATATATATATATATATATATATATATATATATATGTATATGTATATATATATATATATATATATATATATATATATATATGTATATATATATATATATATATATATATATATATATATATATATATATATATATATATATATATAATGCACTTGCCGTGAAAAAATCAGGTTTTAATTGGCGAATTTTCCACTGAGAATTTGACTTTTATTCAAGAACGACCTTATTACACTTCTGTGTTATTGCTGTATAAAATAATATTACACACGATTTGTAACTAATAAATGTTATCATCAAATCGAAAGGGAATGAGTTATACATTTACTATTAATTAGCTGTAGAACAATATATTTATTTTAGCTAATACATAAATGGTGTAAAAATATAGCTCTTGGAAGATTATTCAGCTGCTTCTAATTTAACTCCTATGAACTTTCTATATTTGAATTCATATTGCAATAAAATTTATTATCGATTTGTTTTATTTTCAGATTCTCTGTTTCAAATTGTCCATAATAAAAAGCATAAAACTTAATTTGGAAATCCATTTCAAATTTAGAAAATTGGAAATTTAATAAGAGTTTAATTCTGTTCTCCTGCTTTGTCCTGTTTTCGATCGAAAACAATTACTTAAATGGAAGTTTTATCACTAAACCCATAAAAAAGTCAATTTGAAATAAAGCAGTAGTTTAAGCGATAAAATAGATACACTTAAAATTAATTTTTCATCGTATTATTACTTAATTTGATATTAAATTGATGACCACATGGGGACGATAAGTTTCTTTTATAAAGATTTGAGACATGTTGAACAAAATAATAAAATTAACAATTTCTGTTAATGGTTGATTCTATTATAAATACTAACATATCCTTTTACTAAGAAAATTTGTATATTAAGTAAAAGTTAAATATTTATTCATTTAGAGAAACACTGTCCTTACAAAAAAAAAATTAAAAAATCAGTATGTTGAAAATACCTAAATAATAACTTATATTGACGCAAATTCTTATGCCATCTATATAGAGTGTCCGGTAAGTACCTTCTACTTTCTTGGAAGCATACAGAGGAGGTCAAAATAACCCTACTTTGTCATAGAAATTTTTTTTTAAAGTACCCTTTATCGGAGATACAGAGCCCTAAAGGGGTACCCAGCGATTTACCTTATCGGCTCTTGAACCGATTGAATAATTTAATGAAATTTTAATATTTTATGATAAAGAATCATTTAACTATACTACAGTAGATGTTTTAGATCATCAGAGAATTTCATTTTTGACAGATGTCATTTTACAGAGCTGAAAACTGCTTTTTCTACATACTCTTTAAAAAAAGTACTCTTAATTTATTTCGATAAAATTGGAGGTTTTTGAGATAAATCGGTTTTTACGCGAAATAATCAAAAGTTACTAAGACTAAACACAAACAGGTAACAGGTTGTCATTGTTAATATCTACATAATGTATTGATGGAACTTGTCAAAACCGCCTTCAATTAAAAATAGTTTTAAAAAAATGGAAGAATATTCTTATGCAGAGTATGCTGATTGACTCATTTAATTTATAGTGAAGTACTGTCAAATTCTTCGAAGGCAAGAAGACCTTGTGCTGAAAGATTTCCAACTCGAACTTTACCAAGTCTAAAAGCCTTCCAAAGGCTTGATCGAAGCCTAAGGGAAACAGCTAAAAGATGATTAGAAAGTAATTATTAGAGCAAACGATTTAATTTTTTAAATGTTTTATTCAGGGTCATTTTTGTCGCGATATGGCGATGAGGGCCCTCCCAGGAGAGCATGAGATCCTTACGTAGAGGAACAAAGTGCGCAAGATATTGCTGATAACCCTTCAAATAGCATAAGAAAGCTCGCGACACAAAATAATGGATTGTACATGAGACTCTAACACAACAGTTACTTGACCCGTACCACGTTGAAAAAGTATATGCTATGTCTCCGGATGATTAGCCCGCAATACCTCCAAATGGTTTTTACAATAACATCACCTATATCTAAATTTTTCTAGCCTTAATTTGTTTACCGATAAGGACGGTTTTATAAGAGATGGCATAATACACTCACATAATTCACATTTTTGGGCTGATGAAAACCCGCATGCTACAAAACAGACACCAATAAAGGTTTATTATAAGTGTATGGGCTGACATCGTCGGAAATAACCTTATAGGTCCATTTGTTTTGGAAGGAAAGTCAATGGTGAGATTTATTTACAATTTTTGCTGCAAAATTTTAATAATTTATTGGAAGATTATTCAACACCAGTAAATACTAGAAAAGAACTATCAACGAGAATAGCACAGCATTCTAACAAAGTCCGTAATAATACCTGGATATTATTTGCAGTGCAGCGGGAAAATATTCGAAGTATAAGAAAATGTATTGGAGTATGTGGAGCTCATATTAAACATTTATCAAAATAATATTTAAACGTTTTCACTATTTTTGCATTTGAATACCATTGTAAGTTAATTGAGCCCGATCGACCCTTTGAAAGGTGTTTGGACTTGTCATTGTCTGAGCCGGAAATCATTCAGCATAACATTTTCTTGCACACACACACACATCAGCACACCCTGCGTATTTTATTTTTACCTGATTGTGTTTAGCATTAGTAAGCTTTGAGTTTTTCGCATAAAAATCGATTTATCTCGAAAACCGTCAGTTTTATCTAAATAAGTTGAGAGTATCTTTTGTGAAGAGGAATGACCAAAGTATTTAAAAAATCACTTTAGGAATTTTTTTTCTATGACAAAATAGAGTTATTTTGACCTTCCCTGTATGCTCCCGAAAAATTAGGAGGTACTTACTGGACATCCTGTATTTGAAGATATAGGGCATAAAGTTTATAGATTAAAAAGTTCCATTTACATAACTTAGCTTTTAATGTAATTTCTTGAATATTTTTTGACACATACCTTGTAACTGACTATTGTATAATCATTTTAGGACTTTGATATAAAGTGTCGACTTTGATGTATTTCTGAATTCCTTGAAATCGAGAAAAAAATAAACATAGCATATTTAGTTGTAATTTTGCCAATTTACAGTTCAGCTTTAAAACTTTACTGTCTACAGTCGCCGCAACTGACCGCCTCATTTTGATTTCACTTGTAGTGGTGGATAACATTTTGTTCGACCGTGTTTCTTCTGACTTCATAAAAGATGAACATTTATTATTTATTTTACATATTTCTGAAAAAAATGTTAATTTGTTTTACTCTTATTTGATAAACCTCTTTCGACAAGTAATATATAACAAGGATGTTTTCAGTTTAAAGCCTATACTGTTTGGGATGTTTCAAGGATCAGTATGGGGGCCGCATGATTGGAAGAATGCTCCTTAGTTATCGGCGATTGTGGATGGCACCAGTTCTATGGTTAATACATTATTTAGCTTCGAAAATAATCCAGGGTGTGTTCGATTCCCTGGAATGTATTAGGATCAAAAACAAACTTGTCATTGACATATTGACTGAGTATAAAAAAACCAGCAACAAACATATATTTATTACGAAATATTGAAAGCGCTGTTTCGAAAAGAGTTCTTATGATTTTTCATGCGGTTACTCAGTCTATCATATATCATGCTCATAAATGTTTTCAAATTCAGATATACAGTGCCCGCTACGTGCTTTGGCCCACCCCACGCAATAACCAGTAGAGTTTCAAAGTTTTATATTTCAATAAGGAATAATCACATGACAATTTTTGAAAACACACTTTAAAGCTCTTTCCAAGCACTTTCAGTAAAATGCGAGTAAAATTTTTTATTTTTAAGGATTTTATTTGAGAATAAAGAGATGAAAAAAAAGGTTCTTTTTTTGGTTATGCTAATATCAATACAGGTTCGCGGGAAATACTCGTAGAAAAATTCTAAATAGAAAGTTTTTTGGCTTTTCCGAGAGCTCTAACATGCTTTTCTTAATTTTGTTCTAAGTGCATTTTTGACCAAAATACGACCTTTTTAACGAAAAAAATGATTTTTTTTTCAATGCTCGATATACCTGTAACTATATGAGCTAAAAAAAACTTCAAATAAAAGAAAATTTTTATTCTTATACGTAGAACTATCTTAGATTGTTCCGGAAATTTTTCCACACTTCTGGGTTTTTTCGATCTTTTCATTTTTTTAAATTTTTCAAAAACATAATAATATGGTTATGAGTGTATCTGAAAACAGAATTGAAACAACTTAGGGTCATGGTGTGACTTTTTTTTACAAAATTACGGTTTCTTTTATGAGAAAAAAAAACATTTTTTAATTAGCCCATATGTATGAGCTCATATGAATGATCTTTTAAAAAAATGTTTTTCATAACATAAACCAAAATTCTGTAAAAAAATCCCACTAGAACCCACAGTTATTCTAATTCTGTTTTCAGATACGTGCCTAACCATGTAACAGTGGTTTTAAAAAAATTTTAAAAATGTAAATAATAAAAAAGTCGAAAAAGCGCGGAAAAAATTCCAGAATAAACTAAGATCATTTTATGAGTAAAATGAAACATTTTTTCTATTTGAAGTTTTTTTCTGTCTCTTGCAGTGACAGAAATATGGAGCATTGAAATATTTTTTCGTATTTTAGTAAAAAATGCACTAGAACAAAATTTAAAAAAGCTTTTTAAAGATTTTGGAAAAACCCAAAAAAACTGTCTATTCAGAATTTTCCTGCGAAACTACATTGACATTAGCAAAACCAAGAGGTTTTTTTATTTTTTATTCTCAAAAAAACTTTTCAAAAGTTAGAAATTTAACTCGCACTTTATTTTAGCTGAAACTATCTTGAATGAGCTTTAAAATGTTTTTTGAAAATTCTCATACGATTATTCCTTACTGAAATATAAAACTTCGAAGCTCTACTGGTATTCGTGTGGGGTGGGCGAAAGCATGTAGCGAGCACTCTGTGCTCCAGTGGAAGTCAGGTAGATAATAACAGAAACAGGAAATTTGTTTAAAGTGTGGTTCTTAATCTATTGAATAACCAGATCAAAATATAATTTTGTTAATTCAAACTTTTCTGTACGTGGTATTTGTTCAAACAATTTTTATGTATATATATATATATATATATATATATATATATATATATATATATATATATATATATATAGGCTTAAGCTCTACGAATTTAAGTCTGGTTCTCTCTCCATAGTAGTTTTAACCATGGTTTTATCAGTGGAAATATAACAAACAAGGAGCGAAATTCACCAAAAGAAACTATCTATTTGAGATCTCCATTCCATAATGTGATAATGTGTCGGAGGGATATTACCCGCAAAACTTGATGTCGGCCCGTAAATCATCAAAAGTTAAAACAAATAAATAATTTCAAAAGTTTGTCCGCAGTCTTTTATGTTAATTCGGTTAAAAAATGCGCGGGTCTGCATTTTACTAGAAATGGCGAAATTTGAAAGTGGAGGTTGGAAAACACGATTTACATTTGTGAAAGTGGACACTTATTTTTTGGAAAAACGGTTTACAATTGCCAAAAAAAAACTTCGGATTCGTATTCTGTGTTGCAAAGAATCATTGAGAAATTGGATGTTTACAGTATTCCGAATAATTACTGTATTTATTTCATCTAATCCTTGAGCGATCCTAAATTTTATAATACCCTAAAATATTTTTTCAAATTATGACTCACAACCGTTAAAAAATATCTGGAACATAATAATTATTTTCAACCCTCAAATGAAAACTCGTAGACCAGTTATAAACCCTTACCTTTAAAAGCGATCCCTTTTATATAAATAACCCAATTTACTAATAAACCCTTGACCATAAAGGCTTTCTATATTTTATTGGGTTTTGCCAATATTTGTATCTGCAAGTTCGTGATTTAAAAAAAAAGGTTTTGCTTTTTTACCTACTAAAAATTTTATTGAACATTTCGCACGAAAAACCATTTATAAAGCCGCTTTAAAAAGTTAAAAGCATCAATAAAAAATCAAGGGCTTATAAAACGTAGATATTGACTGTTGTCAGAAGTCATGAAATAGGGTTTAATAAAATATATTTATGGTGCCACTAAAAATAGTCACATAAATTTTAGATGGCTTGATGTTATCCATATTGTACTAGAAAACACTTCCACCAAAATAAAATTTTCGAACAAATAAATTATTAAAAAAAATATACAAAAAAATAATAAATTTGCAAATAATTTAAAAATAATACCATTACTTTTTGAAATCGACTTTATAAGGGTAATTTTTAAATTAATTTAAAATGATTTGGTTCTTTCTATATATTATACAGTGTGTCTTATGACGATAAGGACAATTCAAGTTAAGTATTTCCCGATTCTATCGGAAGTTGATGCCTTCTTGCTTATTTTAAATGGAATACCTTATACGTTATTTCGTTTTTACATTCCATAATGTCCCATACCTAAGTAAAACTCTTTTGGACATATTTTAAATTTTATGTCAACAATGGCATTTGCAGGTCTAAATATAACTAGCAATTTCTCCTATATTATATAATCTTCTAGAAGGGGATCTATTTTAGTGCACTGTATTGAAATTTTGATAATAAATAAATACAGGGTGATCAAAAACTGACATTAAATAATAACTTGAAAAAATCGTTAAATGCAAATGCCATTTTTGATATATAATGTAAAATATGCTAAAAACAGGTAGATTTAGGTATAGGATTTTATACATAAAATGTGTCTATAATTAAATGTGGAATCTAAAAATTAAATAAGATATAGAGTGTTCTTTTTAAAATGAGCAAGAAGGCATCAACTTCCGATATAATCACAAGTGCCAACATATTGAGAATATTTTAGCCGAATTTCCATCGACTTTAGTAAACTGACAAATTTTAAAAATTTTTCAGTCTATTTTTCAAGAAATCGATCGCGGCCTTTCGTCATGGGACACACTGTATTAAGTTCACAGTTTTTCATTTGCGTTTTATTTATTTTTGACTTAGTTAAGAATGGCTTTGTGAAGTTGCAAGTATATTTTCCAAATTTGAAATTTCTCGCCGACGTCAAAAAAGTGTTAAAAAAGCAAAAAATTAATTAACTCCTGTTTTATATTGTAGATTATGGCTTACCTTGCCCCTCTACAGTAGAGTGAGTAGATTATAGCCTACCTAGTTCCTCTACAGCACCTCGATCTGTAAGATAAATACCCTTCTTAGCGTTTATATTCAGCTTCGTCGGAACAGAATTGAATTGCATCTATTCCTGCTTGGAAGATGGTGGAGGTATTTCTTAGGGATAAGCAAACTTGAAATCTGTGCCTGATACTCCCAAGTCCCCTTTTTCCATCAGTAAACTAATTGATTATATACGTCTAATCTTACAGACATAAAATCTATCAGTTTTGATATGGATTGTCTTGGAATGGTCTCCAGAATCATCATATGCCCAACAAAATTTCCAAGATTGAAGTTTTTTTTAGAACAAATTAAGAGCATTTGTTGCCATGGATCTCATCACACCTCCGTATCTTTTGCAACTTTCTTTGAGCTGCTGCTGACTGTGTCTTTAGGAGTCTAAGTCAAGGGAGACATATGTAACCATGGGATTGGTTATGGTTTCATATGGTCATACGATCATTTTCGGTCTCAAACCCTAAGTTGTTTAGCTTGCAACTATTGCGTCTTTGAAAATCTTTACAATGTGGCTATTCCAGGTTGTTTTTTGGTCTACTGTCACTTCTAGATATTTAACTTCTTTCGAAAAGCTTAGTATCGTTTTATTTAAAGTTGGAGCGTTCATGCGTAGGTTCAAGGACCGTTTTGTTAGAATTAACATGCAGCGAGATTCTCTTCAGTCTTGCCTCTGATAGTGACAACTAAATCATCAGGATAAGCTTGTGTTATAAATCCTGAGTCTTGGTTGGCTCAGCAAGCTATCTACAACCAGGGACCATAACAGAGGCGATAACACTCCCGTTAGGGGACACCTTCTGTCTGCGCTCATTATAGTCGCTTCATTGCTGATAGATGCAGATTCTGTTTCATACTGCAATTCATTTAATAATTATAGATATACTTACGTGATGTTCACGCCGTAGTTGTTGTTGGAGTTTTTCTTAAATTAATTCTTGATGTATTGATGACATAACGTTTGATTTATGTTCCATTTTCCATGTTCCATTTCTTTTTGCGTTAGTTACGGATGTATTATGGTAGGAAATTTATATAAATTTAAAATTTGGCGCTGACTCTAAAAACGTGCTAATATGCCAAGCCAAATTTAACCATTTTCAAAAAATACACATTTTGGGTATCTCTTTTTTAGCTTGCGAATGCTGTATTTGCCATTTTCTTCTTTTATAATTACATGTGTTTCGCTAAAATCATAAAGAGAAACGTATTGTTTTTAAGTCAGATTAGAAATTAGAGACGTTAAATAACCACCATCTAAAAAATGTATTTTTTTTTTAATTTGCAGGTAGAACTGTTTCTAACGCCATTTTATGTAAATAAGAATTCGATTTTTTTAAACTTTACTAATTGGAATTGGGACTACAAAACAATGAAATTAAATTGATATGTCAAGAGATTTTGACGTGTCATTAATGTTACCCGCAAATCAATTGTTTCATGATTTAAAATGAGGTTTGTAGGTCAAATGTATAATATATTTATACTACTAATTGTTTATTATTGTTTATTTGTTATCTCACTCCTATTAAAGTTCTACATGAACCAACGTTAACAAAAAATAAATATACACGTTGAGTTGATAAACTCCTTTTTATGAAGCCCGTTATAAATTGTAAAGTCTATTAAAATTAACGTCGTGATATACATGAAAAGAACCCTACATTCTAAAGTACTAATTGACATATTATTATTGGCGCCAGCCATGAGGGCCCTTAAAAGTACATTAAACTCTTAAATTATTAGCTTAATGTCTTGTTAGGAGAATAAAATGTAACATTGTATTTCTTTAACACTGGTTTACGTTAAAATAGAAAAAAAAATGTCATAATCTTGCAGAATAGAATGAACTAGATTTTTCCTGCAGCTGTTCGACTAAGTTCCATAGCTTATCATTTTATACACAAAAACTTTCGTCAAGATATCTTTAACACTGATAATTGCATGAAAATCCGTCTCGAACTAGATATAAATAGTCTGGGAGCTTAGTGAGTTTTCGTAGCCTATGAAGAGACATGGCTTCATCAAAGTTTTTTATATATATTTTAACACTCTGACTATAAATATCGAAGGAATATGCCTGAAAAATTGTTAGGTAATTTGTTATAAATAAATTGTTACTATTTAAAAAAAAAAATTTGTAAAATAAAAAATATCTTCGTATTTTTCAACCGATTTTAAGCAAAAAATATATCTTGTGATTTTTCTGTACGATGCATAGTTTTTGAGTTAAAAAGCATTAAAGCGGTAAAAATTAAATAAATATTTTCTAATTCTTCGTCCAGTAATTGATAGTTCAAGTCGAGAACTGCAAGCATGGATTAATTGCAATGCGAAAATGTAATGTTTTTTATGGTATTTTAATCCTATTAACAAAGAGCGTTTCATCATTTCTTTTTAAAGATAATTAAGTCAAATTTGGAACAAATAACACTCTTTACAGTTCTTATAAAGAAAATTATTATTTTGTCAAATAAATACAGAGTGGTACTTTTTTCCGGGCCTGCAAAATTTTACACCATCTGTCTCCCTAACATATCCAGCGAGTACAGGCGCTTTTACCTCGAAACTTTTTGGATTGGTTATTACTTTACCCAGAGGGTGGACGCCGATCTTCTGAGGTCAAATTGATTCCTTCGTTGACCCGTGCAAACTGCTCAAAATTCCTGCCCCCAGGTTTATCCCGATAAAAAAACCATAACCGCCAATCTAGCAAAAGATACGGTACGCGAAAACTCAACAAAATTACCGGGATAATTTTCGACTTTCCATGTCACAATCCCAAAAATTTGGCAAATATAAATTAGATGGAAGTCTGCAGCTGCTTCGGCTGAATCAAACCAGGAAAAAGTAAAAAATCAAAGCAAAACGGCCTCCATTTATAACCATAGCCTTGCTTGCACACTAATCGACTTCCGTTAGGCGCGTTCAATTATCATGTGTGATGGAAATGACAGTTCAAAAGAAAGACACCGGGCAACAACAGTCGGCTAAAAGGCATTCGTTAGTCAAGCCAATTCGTTAATCATTAGCATTTTCCAGTTAAAACAAAGATAATAAATGTTATAAGTATCCCAGCAGTTATTTTTAAATTCAAGAAATATATATTAATACATCAATAGAAATTTCCTGATTTCTGCAGCCCAACATACATACAATCCCATCGAATGTAAATATAAATGGTAGGAAAAAAAACAAGATCTATCTGAATACACAAAAAAATGGAGCAGTAAATCTGATATTGATTAGAAAACTGTATTTAATGAAATGCTTGTTTTCAAAGAATCCCTGGGAAATACTTAAGGGAAATGATACTGTGTTGCACATAACGACAGTATTTGCAAAATAAGGTTAAATTAAATAAATTAGCCATAGTGAGCTTAAGCGCAAAATTGAACCGTGATCTCGTATTTCTTCACAATAATAACATTTTGGCTGAAGAAAATCCGCATGCATTTCTCGAAGCTCATTAACATCAGTTTTCATTAAATGTATAGTTTGGTGTCATGGGCGATTATCTAATTGATCCATGTTGTCTTCCATTAATATTCAATATCTTGCTCTTGTGGTAAAGTGTATGTAGGTGAAACAGAACGGTCTATATCCACTAGGCTTAAGGAACATAAAAGATGTATAAAAAAAATTTGTACAATCTGCAGTAGCTGAATACCAGCATTGCTCAGGTGGCATTTTCAATGAAAAAAAACTAAGGTGCTAGCATCAGTGTCTGCAAATATCAAAATAATATTAATAGAGATATAGGTTACACTCTACATTACACGTGAAAATCGACTGTAACGCTGGATCACGGTTCGCTGAGCACCAGTCGATATAAATACCAGGCTGTTGCCCCTTGATAGTCATTCAGCGTTCTAATCTCGTAGAATAAAGATCCCTGAAGATACATCGTAGTAGTGGATATATGAGAGAAGGAAAGAGGAGGAGGAGGAGTAAGAGTAAATCATCAACACTTTTCATCCTCCTCCTCTTTTCTTCTCTCATTATACTTTTCAAATCTCTCATTATACTTATTAAAAAACCTCGTATCATCAACACTTTTCATCCTCCTCCTCTTTTGTTTTCTCATTCGAATTATCTCGTATACATTCGAGTTACTTCGTATACATTCGAGTTACTTCGTATACATGTTAACATGACCTTGTATCCCTTCTTTAAATTTTGATTATAAAAGCAACACTTTACCAGCTTAAAACATACTAAAATGAAATATGTCTTCTGCTTCTAACGAAAGTGAATTAAATTTATTAATTCAAAAATTTTATAAAAAATGTAAAAGTTCTGCTTTTGAGTTCGAACATTATGCAGTTGATAGTGGTCCATCTTGGTTTCAATATTATTTGGATATATCTAAAAACCATATAGAGGCTGTGAAATTGTGCGAACGTTATTTTCAAAACAAAGATATTGTACAGTTTATACGTGAATTAGTGAAGTTAAGTTGGTTTCATGATGAAGTTCGTCATTTAAACCAATATATTAGAGATCCTGTTGTATTACAAGAACTAATCAAATCGCGTGGTGAAGATGATGCCTAAAATTGAAAATTTTGTGAGGGACCTTTATGAAGGGTTCATTATGAACGAAGCATGTTCCAGATATTTATCTTGTTTAGTTGAAGAAGAAAGTGAGGGTCAAGATTTATTGTTATATATAAAATATGTTGATCATGCAAATTGTTGTAAAAAAGCAGCAGAATTTTGTAGTGAATTTTTGAAGACTAAAAATGTGTTAAAATTCTTTGATGAACTTAAAAAAATTGGACTCAATAAAGAAATAAATTTATGTATTGATTTATTGGTTAATTAAAGTTGGTGTGAAATAAACTATTTAAATTTGTATAGTTGTTTTATTATTGTGTAACGGCTGTTATGTTTAAATATTTGATTATGTAAAGATAGGAAAATATAATTTTCTGTTAGTAATGTGGGGATGTGGATAAATAAAAAAATATTATTACATTCATTGTTAATTTATTCATTCATAAAAAAATTTTTATACATAAAGAATACATTAGAAAGGGCACACATTGAAGGTGATTGAGAATGATAAAAACATTTAGGAGATGATTTATTTAAAACAGGTTGTTCGTCCAATTCAATTATTGGCTTAGTACAATATTTTCTAATAAAATTAGCTTTCTCTTCTCCTTTAATATAAATGAATTCTCCTTTTTCTGTTAAGTTTTTTACTATAGATGAAAAATTATGAAGAGGAATATATCCTGTATTCCAATTGATGCAGTGATGAAATTTCATTAACCATTCTGCTTGCTTGTATGTTTCTGGTGGAAGCATTTGTAGTGGATACGGTGGTTTAAAAATATAATGACTCATTTTATGTCCATCAAACATTGCAAGTTCTTTAGGAATAAACTTGTTGTGTTCATCCTTAAATCCTTGAACATCCATAACTATTCTCATTTTTTATTTAGCAAATTTTTAAAGTACTAAATTTTTTTATTACAAATTGTTTTTTCGAATAGTCTTCAATAAGATTTTTTAGATGTTTAATTTTTTTTAAAAATAGTTCTATTTTTTCTTTTTGTATTTTGTACATTCCATTTGATGTGCAACAAACTATGGTATAGAAACAACTGATCTTATTCGATATATTTTCATTTTAATAATGATATTTGATGTGGTGGGAGAAGTTAAAGTTGTTTAACAATTTTTGTTAATGGATTATAGCTAAATACTTTATCATGTATTATAACACAATACGCAGCTGTTTTTCCCGATATTTTTTCTTTTGTCTCAAATTCAATTCTCATGGTTACTGGGCCGGATTGTAATAAATCTCTCTGATGAGAGCAATTAATGTAAGCAATAGGTGCATTATCTTTAAATTCTTTGGGATTAAATATTGGTTCTATTGGAAAGTTATAATATACTTGACGAAATTCAGAAAACATTTCATACAGGGTAGCAAACTTATTATTTTTAAAATCAAGCTGGAGATCCTGGTAAGGATATCTTTCTGAATTTAAAAACACATTTATATTCCTTAGGTCACAATGATCAAATTTACTCATATCTGATTTTAAATTACCACGTCTATCCTTTTGAAAAGCAATTAGTACATGTCTTGGTGTTTCAATTTTTGTGGAGGTTTTGACAGGCCAATTATGTCTTGTATTTTCTAATAACTCTGGATATTCAATTAATTCCCAACTTCGGAAAGTAAGAAGAATATCATTGTTTTTATCAATAATTTTCGTTAGTGCCAATTCTTGGGGAATGGCCACAGTAAGATGTGGAACTCGCCAACAAAGTTTGGTTATTTTAATTTTCGGTTTTTCATCATCACTTGTGGTTACTAAAGCATTAGTGTCATCATTGCTTCTTATTAGTATTAGTTCTTGTTGTGAATTTAAAATTATTTTGTTATAATCTTCAAAAAATCCCGAGTACATTTTTAATGGGACGCATAGGGAAACGTTTCCTTTTTCATCAGTCATAATTTTTTCTTTAGGTTTCGTTTTTGGATACCATCCAGCATTTTCCAATTTAGCACTTTCGTTTTGATTAAATGATATGTATCCTTTAAGAGTTGAAGTAATTCCTACATCTCGAACTGAATCAATTGTAACACCATTTAAAATATAACGTAATTCTTTAAACAAGAATGCTGGAGCATTGTTGATTAATACCGTATTAGCCAATGGAGTATCATCTTCTTTGGTAACTTGAAGTTCTAAATATAATTCACTTTTGCAAGGTAAAGGATATTTTCCTGTTTGTTGTAGAGCAATTCTAATTTCATCATTTAATCCAAGTTTTGTAGGATTGAAAGGTTCAAATGATAGTATTTCCCAGCTTAATATTGATTCATCTACAAGAATATTTTCTTTTACATTTAAATATTCCATTTTATTTTAGTTTGAAACCTAAACTTATCAGAAATTTTTTATTAGAAGGTGTTAACCTTTGAGAGTTTAATTTATTACTAGTTAAATGTCGTTTAGTATCTTTCTTATTAATGTTTTTAGAGTAAAATTTTTTTGAAAAATTATAATTTGAGACTTTTTTATTATATAAAATAACCATTATTCATCTATTTTTTTAAGATGTAGTCTTACTGTTACCGTTTCTCCTCTGAAATTGATGAGATCACCGTCTTGATCTACTATTTTAATGTTTATATTGTCTATTACCTTTACAGTAACAGGAAAGTAAAGGACATTTTGTGGTGATTCTATTATTTTAAAACCAGGAGCTACACTAGGAAAAAATTGATGTATTATATGAACAGGTTTTCCATTTAAATATGATCCTTCGGCAATATTACAATCGATGTTTATGGCGTTTACTTTAATAATTTCCGCTGGAAAATCTGAAATGTGCTCCTTAAGACCTTCTAATTCCTTATTTTTAAAACCTAATATTTTTCCTATAGTTCCATCACGAAACGAGATAGGAATATCTGTTTTAATATGTGTTCGTAAAGTATTATTATTGGCATAAATATGAAGAAAAGTACGATTGTCCAAAAATTTTTGAATAAAATTATTTAAATCATCTATTTCATAACTACCTGGTGGTATTCTTATTTCTTTATTTGAGTCATAAATGAAAAGATTATTAGTCTCATCAATATTTGGAATAGCATTAAAAGTTTCAAAATTTACAAGTCCAATGGAATATTCAAAATTTTCATCTAAATATATTGGAGGATGAATATTAACAGAAAGCGTGGGGGAATTACCACTAATGACAAAACTGTACGACATATCTCTTTAAAAATTTTTAACAAAATGAATTAATATTGTTTTTCAACCATTATTATAAAGAAATTTAAGACAGAGCTCACCACAATTTGTTTTGTTAATTGATTGATAATGATCGTAGTTATATTTCACAATATTTTTCTTTTTATCGCTGAAAAAATATTTTGTTAATTCGGTAGATGGTCGCAAATTGCCATAACTATCAAAATATAAAATATTTTTCCCTTTTTTTATGTATGCAGTCCAATGAGTTCCATCACCACTATTCTTATCGAGATTAACAATACCACTTTCATTTTTATTAATTTTTTTTGGTAATTTATCTCTCATGAATATACCTCGAAAGTTGGGAATTTTAAGTAGATTAATATATTTACTTAAATCATAATTTGTAAGTGGTTTTCGAGGTATTTGTTTTAACAGTTTTTTGAATAAGGTTTCAGATATAATCCACATCCAGTTTTATATGGTTTTAAATAAAGACCACTTCCTTGTTTTCCTACTGCTATAGATTCCATCATTTTATTATGTCTTTTGGACTCTTCTAATTTTTCTTTAGCAGCTTTTGCATCGTTGACAGCTTTCGCAATACCTGCTGCTCCTCCTCCAAGAGCACCTAAAGCGGACAAATCAGCAAATAAAGGAATAAGAGGTAGAAATCCACCAGTTTTTGGAATTGGTATGATTCTATTTTTTGGTGATAATATTCTACTATCTCCGATAGATCTAAGTGCGGTTTGAATAATATCAGTCAAACTTTTAAATTGTTTTCCGTTTAGTGCTTGTCTTGCTTTTGAAATAGCTTGAGATAAAGTTATTCCTCGTCCTAGACGAGTTTTTCGACTTCTGTTTTTCCTTCTTTTTTTTAATCCCATACCAAATTTTCTTTTAATTTTCATTGCACCTCTTATTCCAAGTGCAGCAGTTTTTTCTCCAAAAGTGGCGTCTTTTGCTCTGAACCTTTCGGCAGCTTTGTCACCTAATAATTTATCAGCAGCGTGTCGGCTTTTTATATCATTTGATTGTGCATAGGCAATGTCATGCTCTTTACAAGCTTCATCCAATAAGTTTATGCCTTTATCGCCTCTAGCTAGTCTCTTTTCTAGTTTGGTTCCAGGTCCACAAAAATTATACCCAGGTAGATGTAATTCAAAAGGTAACTTATTTATTAGAGTATTAATTAAACCACTACCTCTTTTTCTGACTCTTCTTTTATAAATGGATTGTTGCTTATATGAGATTGGCATTATATAATTGAAATCTTGGAACAAACTGACTAGTTTTAAATTAGAACTTACCCTTTATACATCCTCTTATATATGAAAATTGTCAAACAACCTTATTCAATTATTATTAAAGACCATGAGACTTCAAGAAATAATTTTAGAAAACATGGAAAATTGTTTGAAGGCTCTAGTAAAAGGGGGTTAATTATTGGTCCATCAGGGTGTGGTAAAACTAATATCATTATAAGTTTAATTGAAGATCCCAATGGTTTACGGTTTGAAAATTTATATATTTATTCAAAGTCTCTATATCAACCAAAATATGAATATTTGAGATTACTTTTTAAACCATTGAGAGAAATTGGATATTATGAATCCGAAAATGAAGAAAATATTGTTTCTCCACAAGAAATAAAACCAAATTCCATAATTATATTTGATGATATAGTGTGTTGCAATCAGAATGTTGTAAAAGATTATTTTTGTTTCGGAAGACATAAAAATACTGATTGTTTTTATTTGTGTCAAACGTATTCTTCGATTCCAAAACAATTAATTCGTGACAATGCGAATTTGATTGTTATATTTCAACAAGACAAAACGAACTTAAAACATATTTATGATGATCATGTTAATGTTGATATGTCATTTAATCAATTTAATGAGTTATGTTTGAAGTGTTGGAAAGATAAATTTGGATTTTTGGTAATAGACAAGGATTCGAATTTAAAATCCGGTCGATATCGAAAAGGATTTGATTCATATATTTTCTTATAAAAATAAAAGTTTTGTGAAAAATTTAACTAATCATGAATGAACGCTTAGCAAGAGAGCTTGTTAAGTCAAGGAAAGCTGTTAAACAAAAATATCAAAGTTTAAAAAATGCAGAATTTGAAGCACAATCCAAATTGGAGGAAACCTATAAACCAATAACTCAACCCCTACAACAATTAATTTCAACAATTGGTAAAATTGAATCGGCTGAGGTAAAGGAAGAGCTACAAACACCCATTAAAAAAAATTATGAAACACCAGAAAAAAGATTGTTTCCAACACTAACACCAAGAAAAAAACTACAGTATGGAACATCAACACCAGAAAAAAGAAAGACAGGGAAAACTCCAATTCTTCCTACAGAAATACCAACAATTATTGATTGGGAAACCAGTATAGCTTCACATAGTCAGATGCCATCTTTACAACAAACAAGTGTCATAGCAGAAACCACCCCTTCTTCAATTTCACAATCTACGGTAGGAAATCTTTCGGATATATTAGAACAAACACGCCAAACAATTCAAACATTTGTCAGTACACCTTTATATCAAGAATATTTATCAGGATTTCATGAATTACCTCGTCAATATATTGACGGAGGGGTAAAAGATGTGGAACATAAGTTTGATCACCTCTATGGAATAGTACATGATTTTGAAACTGAGAAATTCTTTTTGGGTTTAACACAAAGACCTATAGAAGTTATCGGTAAAAACATAAAAGTTGAAGGTATAACTTATACAGGTACACCAGGTTTATATGAATTATTATTTAAAAAGGAACCAGTAGGTTATAAAAAACAAGATTTGGAAAATTATATGGATATTTTAAAGAGAACCAATGCATACCGTAGAAATTATGATCCAAATGAGCAGGTACAGGGAAATGGATCACAAAAATATATTTCTATAATAGGGCCTTATTTACAAAATAAAGGAATTACAAAAACTAAAACCATAAATCCCGAAACGCATAATATAGTTCAAGGATTTTTTGACAGACGAAAAGCTCCATACAGGGAAACTCGAATATCTTCGAAAAGAACAGGATCCGGAATAACTTTAAAAGTTAATAAACCTTATACCGATTACGTATATTGGGATAACGTAAATGAACTTGTTGATAGACTTCGACTGTTGGTAGCATCTATGATGGCTGGGAATACAGGACATAACAACGAAATTATTTCTATTATTGAAGAATTGAAAGAAGCCAATATAATTGTATAAAAGAATGTAGTAAATATTGTTACATAACATTGTTAAAATGACCATTGATAAATTTGGACGTCATATTTCTAAAAAGTATACAGTAGATATACCTACAATAGAAAATAAAATACTAGCCAATGTTGAAAATGAAATATTAAAAAATTTTAAAAGTGATGATATTGTTCAAAGATTTGAACCTGTGTTAAAAAATGATATTGTAAATTTAAAAAAGAGAGTTAGTGAAAATGATGAAAATGTGGAATCTATTTCGAAAAAAATTAAGTTATTTGAAGAAAATGTTGTGTCAAACTATGATAACAGGATATTAAATATAAAAAATATTGTCAAAGACAATGATGAACTATTAAAAAGTTTTTCTCAAAAAACATCGAAGTGTGAGGATGATTTTAAAACAATAAAACAGAAATATGATGAAGTAAAGAGTTTTGAAAATAACATAAAAAATGAAATAACATTGGTTAAATCAAAAATAAATGATACTTCTGCAATAGAAAATGTTAAACAAATTATTATAAAAGATATGGTATCAAAGTTCCAAGAATTTACGAACAAACTTAATAATAGGGTTTCTGAAGAAATAGGTAATTTTCAAAACGTTCATGATGGTATGAATAAAAACACACAACAAATAGAGAGAGCTATGAATACACACTTTATAATCCATAAAAAAGATAGCGATAATATTATTGAAATAAATCAGAAAATTAATTCAATTGAAAATAATGCTGAAATAATTCTATTAAACTTGAAAAATTTGGAAAAGAAATTAAACACAGATTTACAAAATGTAGATGAAAAAATTGAAAATAAATTTAAAAATGAAATTTTAAAAAATAGTGAACAAATCATGGAGATAATCTCACAATTAAACAATCTAAAAACAGAATTAAAAACCACTGTTGACGATGAATATTTTCAAAAGATGTTGAATAAAAGATTAGAAAAAGAATTAGAATCTTTAGCAGAACTAATACAAGCTATGATTAACACCTCTATCCATGATTTAAAAAAAGGACTTGCACAACACAGTTCAAAAATTGAAGAAATTTCAACAAAGTTAAATGATTATGAAAAATCTTTGAACGATGTAAGAATTGAAATTGAAAAAGCGATTTTAGATATAAAGAAAATAGAAAAAAAATTGGTAGAAATAAAATTAAATTTAACAAATGTAGAATTTCAATTAGGAAAAGATATAAAAAATCTAGAAAATAAATTGGTAAAAGAAATAAAATCACTAAACGAATTAGTTCAAAGAGCAGCCGAAGTTTCTAGAAAAGAGTTTAATGACACAATGGCATATGCTAGAGAAGAATTAAACGCAACAGTAAGAGAAATGAGAAACGAAAGTATAAAATCACTTGTTGTTTTTGAAACTAAAATTAATGTAAGAATTACCAACATTGAAGATGAAATCAAAAAAGTCAAAGATTCGAATAATGCATCTTTTAAAAATTTGGAATATAAAATCGAAGATGAAATCAAAAAAGTCAAAGATTCGAATAATGCATCTTTTAAAACTTTGGAATATAAAATCGAAGATTTGCTAAAAAAAGATAACAAACAAATAAAATAAGTTATTTAAAGAAGGTATTAAGAAATTTTATTCTAGTACTATGAGTAAAAATATTAAAGAAACAGTTGTAGATGAATTACATAAACCGGCAAGAAGAAGATATAGAAGAAGACGAACTATTGTTAAAAGCCTAAATGACTTATGGCAAGCTGATTTGGTAGAGATGCAACCCTATTCCAAATTTAATAAAGGTTATAGATATATTTTGGTGGTGATAAATGCATTCTCAAAGTATGTTTGGACTCAACCACTTAATTAAAGAAGGTATTAAGAAATTTTATTCTAGTACTATGAGTAAAAATATTAAAGAAACAGTTGTAGATGAATTACATAAACCGGCAAGAAGAAGATATAGAAGAAGACGAACTATTGTTAAAAGCCTAAATGACTTATGGCAAGCTGATTTGGTAGAGATGCAACCCTATTCCAAATTTAATAAAGGTTATAGATATATTTTGGTGGTGATAAATGCATTCTCAAAGTATGTTTGGACTCAACCACTTAAAAGTAAAAAAGGAAAAGATGTAACTGAAGCTATGAAAAAAATTTTAGAAAAAACAAGTAAACCGCAAAATTTGCAGACAGATTTGGGAAAAGAATTTTTCAATAAAGATTTTAAAGATCTTATGAATTATTACAAAATTAATCATTATAATACTTACTCTAATCTCAAAGCGAGTATTGTAGAACGCGTAAATCGAACTTTAAAAAATATAATGTGGAAATATTTTAGTAATAGAGGGAATTACCAATGGTACTCTATTTTACCCACTATTATTGAAAAATATAATAATAGTATTCATAGAACTACCGGATATAGACCTGTTGAGGTTAATAAAAAAAATGAGAAAACTATACTGCAAAATTCTTTTACTTTTAAAAAAACATTTGATTTAAAGCGCACTAAATTTAAAGAAAATGATTTTGTTAGAATTTCCAAACAAAGAGAAGCTTTTGAAAAAGGATATACTCCAAATTGGTCAACTGAAATTTTTCAAATTAGAAAGGTTCAGTTAACAAATCCACCCACCTATTTATTAAAAGATAGTAAAAATGAATATATTGAAGGAGGTTTCTACCAAGAAGAGTTACAAAAAGTTAAACATCCAGATGTATTTTTGGTTGAAAAAATTTTAAGGAAGAAAGGGAACCAAGTTTTTGTTAAATGGTTAGGATTCGATAAATCACATAATTCATGGATTCTTAAAAAAGATGTATTGTAATTAATTTTAAGTAATATTGTATATCAAATTTTTAAATAAAAGACCTATTTATATAACATATTTTTTTATTTATGATAATCCTTTTTACAACAAATACTAACAATATAATTTTTAAGATGTTTACAACTGAGATTAACAATATAAATTTATATTTTTACATTAAATCTTTCAATATATATTTTTTTTCTATGATCTACATCAAAAATACTTTTAAGAATACTTTCACATTGTTCAACTCGTTTTTCAAATCTTAGTCTGTCAAGATAAAATTTCTGATATTCACTTTTTCGAGCTTGTCTAAATGCAAAGTCCCATGTCACTAATATATAAACTTTATTATTGTTCTCACTGATTGTCACTGATTTCTTCATATTTCTATTGTAATGCACCGGATTTTCTTAACTTGTTTTCTAATTCCTGTTTATGTAGAGATAACATTTCTAAAACAGTTCCGACATTCTCACTGTTTAAATTCTGACATGGATCCAAAACATTATAAATATGAGACAACACATCTCCTGACTGATAATTATAGTGATGAAACAAATTAAAATATTTGGAAAATTCTTGCTTTTTAATTATATGAATTCTGTAGTCAACAAGTTCGTCGATTTCAACTAATTTATCTATTGATTCTTTTCCCAGAATCACATAATGTTCATCCTTTTGAATTCTGATAACAGGAGAATGATTTATTTTTTCAAAAAACACTGTGATTTTTTCAATTTTTAGTGGGTATGCATATGCTTGAGAAGAATAAAAATAATTCACCAACACTCCTTGATTTTTTTGAAGTTCTTTCCATTCTTCTTCATTCAAGTAAATGTGAAATCCATTTCGACCTCCAATTAGAACTTTTGGTGTAAAATCATTTATACCAATTCCAACACAAACAAATTTTGATAAGGAATTGTTAAGATAGTAGATTTTTGAATTTAATAATTTTTCACTACACTGACTAATTTTATCATTAGTTTCACTAGAACTGGATTTATATCCATTAAAATTGCTACTATTAAACATGATGTCTTGATGCTAACTGAAAACTAAAATACTGGGTCTGAATATATCTTATCCACCCCACTCCTCTATAAATTTCAAGGTCAGGCAAGTTTATTAAATTTTTATGACCTATCTTGATAAAACAAAATTGTCAAGAACGACAAAAGTGAAAAACTACCTATTGATAAAATTATATTGAAGATAAATAGAATTAAACAGTTTTTACCTTCCTCATCATTTTTAACATGAGCACAGCTAGAAATCGTAAATGGTTTTTTATTTTTTTCAATCCAGTTAGTGTCAAAAATTGTATTATTTGGATAATGAAAGTAAATTTTGAAAAAATTACTATTAGATTGACTATTATTCATATTATATGCGAAAGCAGTTGAATAATTATTAATATTCATAGCTTTCATATAATTACATATTTCAGGTTTAATAGTAGAGGTATCGTTTTCAAAACACACCATTCCATGTAAAACCCTTGGAGGATAAAGTACATATAAAGTATTATTTAAAATTGAATGCAAAACAATGTAGTTGATAAGGGATGCCATTAAAACACTTTTCAATTTTAATTGTCTATTAACAAAACAATAAGAGATTGAAATAAGACTGAACAGTTTTAATTAATTTTCTACAATATATAGACATTTTTTTCAAAATATTAAATAATTTGTTTACAAATTAGAGACACAAACATGGTTATTAAAACTATTAAAAAATGAAAGATGTTGACATATTTTCTTTCACTTTAAGGACATTAAATAATTTGTTTACCAATTAGAGATACAAACATAGTTATTAAAACTAATAAAAAAATGAAAGATGTTGACATATTTTCTTTCACTTTAAGGACAACAGGTTCACATTTTTTATTTTTTTCACCTAACCACAAACACTCGATTAAGTCACAGTTCTTCCAGTGACGATAATGTTCCTCAATTGGACAATCATCAATTTTCCAGGCAAATATTTCTGCACCACAGTAAAAACATTTACAAACATCATGAATAGCTAAATAATAAAACCCTGATTGGGCTAACACTTTAGGATTTAATTTTCCATTCCAGAATTTAAATGAGGAAAGTCTTTTTTCATATGTTCTATATAATTTGTTATCAATTTCTTTTTCAAAAGATTCTAAACACATATTTATTCTAGACGGTGGTATATTTTATACTGATATAATTTTAAAATTTACCATGTTCTTAAATACTTCAAATTTAGCCTTGAAGAGTAAAACTTTTAATCTTAAAAGAATTTTTTATAATTCATTTTCATGGTCTATTAACCACTGAAAAAATGGAATATCTTGGTGACCCCATGCTAATGTATCATAACTATTGGGAATTTTAAATCTTTTATCATCATTAGAAGTGAGTGCTAATTTGTTAACTAATTCTGTATAAATATTGTGAAGTCGAGATCTAAACAAATACATTGTACAGAAAGCTTTTGAATTTTGTTCTACAACATCTTTATAATGTGTTAATTCTAATTGTTTTTTAATGCTACTTTTCTTTATCCCCTTAGCTTTTTTAAGCAACCCATTTTCTGACTTAACACAATAAGCTTTGGCCCCTGTGCCATAAAAGCTTTCTATTGGTTCACCAGCATATTCATCTTTAAACTTTCCAACAACAGATTTAGTTATTGGTATTTCATGAATATTATTAACATCATAATTTGAAGTATCGAATTTATCAATATTAACCCTAATGTCTTCATAAACATTACTTGTCTTAATTTCCAAAATAAAGGAATCTGTATCTGTGTACAGAAGTTTAATATTATTCTTATATAAAGGTTTTAAAAACCCATAAAAAAAGTCATACATCACCGTTTTTGATATATCTAAAATACTAAAGCCTACATAGACAGGTTTATCATATTGAACTAGTACTTTTCGCATTTGAATTGCTACTAAATTTTCAGAAAATACAGTGACGTCTTTAAATGAAGGTTTGGCAATTAAATTTTCCGCACCATCTTTTCTGTGGTTCTTTGACCATTGAGTAACTAAGCGTATATCGGTTCTTTTGTCAACGTTTTCCATTGTTTTACCGTAGACACTGTTATTTGCCAATTTATACAAATTTTTATGAAATTTATTTGTGGATTCATTTCTTAATTTTGTATTAAGATCAATATATTTTTTTAACCATGGAGACTGTGTAAACTGTATTACTCTATGTATTTTAGTTAATTTCATTCCATATTTAATACACTCTTTTAATAAAGTATAGTGAATTACATATTTCTCCTTATTTCTTAAATTGGGAATTAATTTGAAAGTTTTAGAATTTTGAGGCTTATAATTTTCAGGACAAAACGGAAATTCATTATGAAAATGATGAATTTCTGGATATTCTAAATCAACTTCTAAAACATACCCTTTTTCATTAGTGTCAGAAATATTCATTATGTCTAAATTTTGAATTTGTTGACTTGTTAGCCAAATAAAATCTTTTTGTGGAAGATATTGAGACATAGCATATCCGTAAAGATTAGTTGCGTCAAAGTACATAATATATTTTGTTGGTTGTGATGGATCGTAATTTGAAAGAAATAAATTGTTTGCTATAGATTTCCTACATACACAGGTACTGATTCCTCCTCTTACATTACTTTTAAAAAAATGTAACATATCTGGGTCTGTTAATAGTTCTAATTCTACCCCAGTGTATCTCATACAAGCGTCAAAACTTAAACCTGGAAAAGTGTAATAATGACCCGGATCTAATTTATAAGTCTCTATACAAGTTTTTCTGAAATTTTGAAAAATATCCGCCAACAGTAATACATCTGATTTTAGATAAATCTCAGAGTATTGCCCAATTGTATCACAATTAAATAGTTTCCAAACATTTTTAGCTCTCTCATATTCCTCATCGGTGATATGTTCATCCGTTAAATCGTTATAAAATTGTTTTTTATCTGGTAATTGGGTTTCATTTAATTTTGAAATGTCATCAATATATTTATAAGGGAAAACTCCTTTTTGACGAATATAATTAAATTTTTCTTTATCATTAAAATATTTAAGTACTTATTTACATTGATCGTCATTAAGAATGGAAGCTAAATTTGACAAAGAATTCGGTAGGAACTGAAATGAGTCAATGAACCTAAGATGTAAAAATTTTGATTTTTTGTGACCTGTTTTTTTATCTAAATATTGATCTACTTCAATGGATTTTTCAAATGATATATATTTTTCTTTATTTTGGGCAATGATAGATAATTGTTCTTTATTAGGACATAAATTTTTTATAAATAGATGACAATCATAATTACGCAAATTATGTAATATTACAGGAATAAAATTTGGTAGGTTATAATTTAAATTACATATTGAATGGGCAGGACCTCTGAATGAACCCGTTAAGTGGCAATGGTCCGCAACCTTATCAGAAATTATAGTTTTATTACATATATGGCAATTGTTGGTATATTCATAATGCAGTTGTTCTAAAGTATTTAATTTTTTCATTGGTTTTGAATGTTTTAAATATTTATTATAGATCTCAAAGACATCTCTTTCTAGATAAGGTATAAAAATTTGATCACAATTGTGACCCGTATAAATTTGAAATTTTGAAAGTGAATCATCAAAAGAGCATTTTATATAATATGCAAATGAATATGGAATGTGTTCAAATTTTTTTTCAGTATATGGAGAAGTAGGATCTAAATTAATAAAATTATTGTTTTCCAGAGGTTTAAGAATACATTCGAAATCAGCATAAATAACGAACGGAACTTCAATTTGTTTTTGTATGTTCTGAAATTTTAAAATATTTCCAGGCATAATATTCCCAAATTTATTAATTTTGCTTTCAATAGAAGGAAGGTTTATCCTTACAAAATCGCAATCCACCGCATTATGTCTAACCAACTGCTGTTCAGTAGTGAAATATTGCAAACAACCATCACATAAAATTTTTTTTCCATTATGTTTAGATATTTGTCGAGAAATTAATCTTGCTAAATTTGAAATATAACAGTAATGAAAATTCCCATTATCATCTCCTATTAATAATAAATTAATGTGACGATCTCGCTTATTTTTAGTATAATGTAAAGGTCCTATAATTTCGATTTCGGTTTTAAAATTCCTTTTTATTTTTTCTAAACCATAAACATTAATAGAAATATTATTAAGATTTTCAAATTTAATTATTTCGTTTAAAGTCATAGGAAATTGAATACCTTGAAAGTTTAAAAGTGTTGTATAATGAGGATATGATTCCACTCTGTCTATTGGTCCTGTAGGTGAATGCAGAGCTGCAACTACTGCCCATGCAAAGCAACATTCGTCGTCGTTTTGAATATTTATCACTGCGTTTTTCTGTCTTATTTCCGTTGGCAGAGGAATATAAGACGAAGCTTTAAGTGGGTTGAATTTGTTTATATTGATTTCCACATGTAAAATTTTCAGTAAAATCCATCCTAAAATTAAATCAAAAAATATATTATAAGCAATTTGATTTTTGAAATTTAAATTTATATTTAAGAAAAGTCGTGTACCTGAATCTTTTTCTGCCAGCTCATCGGCTTTTCGATCCATAATTGCAATCATTTCATCCAATTCTGTAGCTAAGTCAGTGGTACTACATAAAATACGGAATGGCGTATTAAAAGACTTTACATCATGATTATCATTTGAAGGATTCAGGTAGAGGCCAAAAAGTTCCATGTTGAGTTTAACACAGGTGTTTCTTTGAACTTCATAATTAATTGTGTCCATTATTTTTTGCAAAATTTCCGTGAAAAATTCATTAATACTTATGTGATATTTAGTAGCTGAAATTTTATATGAAATGATTCGTTGTTTAAATGCTGATTTAATAACAGAAACGTTATCATCTGTGATTACTAAAGAATTTGTCTTGTGTTTGTTTGTTCGCAAATGGCAGAACCATAATGATTTGCTAATAAATATTTTACAAGATTGACAATATTTTCTTTCACCTAAAATTAAAAATACATCTTTATTAAATATATCTATATAACCCAAGTTAATACTTATTTTGTAAAACTGACACATCTACTTAAAGTTAAACTTACACTTCTTCTTCTTTTTATCTTCTAACTTGGGAATGTTGTTGTGTAAGGTATTCACGTGACGATTTAAATTATCTTGTCTAGTAAAAGTCTTGGCACAGTCTTTGCATTTAAAGACCATCTTTTCTAAAACAATCTCTTATTGTGAAGCTTAAGTCAATTTCAGCAAAGTAAACTGAATGTGTTGAGGTATGAATTTAAATGATGGTGGAAAACTTGGGGGAGGAGCTTTTATGTGAACCAAAGAAAGTTAAGGAGTGGGTTTAAAAATGTTAAGAATGTTTTTATACATTTCATGTGCTCTTTTCCACAATTGCCATTTCTCCTCCTCGGTTTTACCACCACCTTGATTTAAAATTGTGTCTAAAACAAATCCCAAAGATTTTACATTAGACAAATGTTTGTTTTTAATTTTAAAATTTGTTTTAGAGCTAAAACAAAGCTTTGGATATTTATCTGGTAGAATTGTTTCACCCACTACATCCGTTTGGGTAGAAACCGAATTTAGGATTTCATCAAAATCAGGTGGAGAACTTTCAAAAATTTTTGGTGAATTTGGAAATGGGTGAAATGGTTCCCTAAAACTTTTTTGGGCACATGGTATATCAAAGGAATTTTGAGTCGATTCTTCGAAAAGGATAGGTGAATTTTTGTTGGGATGTTCACTTAAAACATCATTCCCCTTAAAAAAACGTCCCAAATCTTCACTAGAATTCGAAATTTTATAATTTTCTTGCGATCCATCCTCCTCCCCAGAAACCCTCCCAGGAACCTCCCTATTACTACTACTAGCATTTTCGGACGAATTAAAAATTTTAAAATTTTTTGGATCGTTAGAAATTTGGCATGACGTTGAAGGAGAAATAGCAGTTGTGTTAGGAATTAATTCAAAATTATTTTCATTTTTAGAAATTTCAAAATTTAAATTTGTATTCTTAATAATTCCAAAGAAATTTTGCGAAATATTAGAACCTGAATCGCTATCACTATCATTAGTTACGTTTTTTGGAATTCCCATTAGTTTTTTAAAATTGTCTAAGTTTTCGAAGGCCGCCGCCCCCGCCGCTCCGCCGCCCCCGCCCCCTATAACTCCTCTAACACCCGGCCGAAGGCCGCCCCCGCCCCCTATGACGCCTATAACAACCGGCCGAAGGCCGCCGCCCCCGCCGCTCCGCCGCCCCCGCCCCCTATAACTCCTCTAACACCCGGCCGAAGGCCGCCCCCGCCCCCTATGACGCCTATAACAACCGGCCGAAGGCCGCCGCACCCAAAGTGTGGCGAAAGTACCCATGACCTACTTTTATAGAAACGCTTATTTAACGAGGCCAATTTTTGTCATTTGCGGTCAAAGATTCTGAACATTCAATCAAACCAAAACAAATTTTTAATTTTTATAAAAAAAAATGTTACGAAATTTCAGAGTAGTTGTAGTTGATAATAATAGAATCCTCATTAGAAGGGACCAGGAGCCCCCACAAGACCCTCAACCCATTCAAAGTAGTATAATTTCTTCAACAACAAACCCTGAAGAAAATGAGGTTGGGGGTCGAGAAAATGGAGTTCCAGGTCCCCTACAATCTTCGGAAGTGGATTCTACTACGAAGTAAGTAATTACTAGATAAATACTAAATGTTTTTTTAAATCATAGTTAATCTTCGTTATAACTAAAATACTAATTGATTTTTTATTTTTTCCAGTTGAAATTGAAAACAGAAAAAGACAATATAGGGACAGTGTTAAGTGAGACTTTTTTAGTGTTAAGTTAAACAATTAGTGAAGTTTTAGTTATAGTGGCTAGTAGCTGAAAGAATTTAAGGTAAAATTTATTTATTCTAGTTAAACGAGAATGAAGGAAGGTATATTTATAAATTTATTATATTTTCGATAGCTTTATCAAACAAGTTAAGTGAAACTATTTTTAGGTTGTTAAAGTGTTTAAGTGATAACGAATAGTAACGGAGACGATTTAAGGAAATGTAAATTTTATTTAATTGATCTAATTATAAAGGAGTATGAAGATAACTGTACCTAAATCTCCTATAATATTTTTTCTTTCATATTTATAAACTTATTACTTTTAGATTTAAAACTCTCTAAAATAAGAAAGGATTAAGAATTTTTGAGCAGGGTGGTTAATTTAAAATATTTTTTCAATCTATTATGACTAATCAAAACTTTTGTATTGAGTTGTTATGTTTGTTCGTTATTCTTATAAATAAAACATTTTTTTTCGAAATTGTTCAATTCTTTATTCCAATAAGATAAGAATAAATGGATAAATTAAATACAAACAATAATAATTTTAAAATAATAAAAATTAAATAATAATACATTTTAAAATAAATATTCTAGGATTATAATTTCTTCATTTTTACATGTATGAAGTGGTTTGAAACACATAAATATTAAATAATATATTCTAAACTAAATATTCTAGGACTACAGTTTCTTCATTTTCACATTTAATTACGCATAGTTCATTGCGACAGATTGGACATGTTTTATTAATTAACATCCACACTCCTAAACAAGGGATGCAAAATCTGTGATTACAAGGTTCTGGTGACATCATTTTATTAGATAATATATCTTCAAGACATATAGGACATTCTTCGGTTTTATTTTCAATTATTTCGTTAACAACTTTTTTTTTTTTTACCCTTCGCGACTTCCTACCGTTTTTATATATTGGTTTTTTACCAGGCATTATATTGGCACCACTGGAACATTTGTGTCCCAATCTAAATCAATATTTTTAACACTACTATTGCAAATTAAACAAACTTTGGGGGTAATAATTTGATACAACTGTCTTGAACATATATCGCAATGTAAATCATCACTTAAGCGTTTTAATTTTCTCTTATTATGAGTATTTACATGTCTATGAGCCCCTGCCCTTTGATAATATTGTATAATTTGATAGCATGCGTGACAAAGAGTTTTTTCTTGATTTTCCGTCACTACAAACACAACGATATAACTCTGAGTAATACAGAACACAACTTCTTTGGGATCAGTGTACTTATGTTTCACTAAACAAAATTTAGCACTAGCACTTTCTTCTTCATTATCTTCTTCAATATCGGAGTCACCAGATTCAGCTTCAATTTGTTCGAAATTATTTATATCGTAGTCCAAACAATTTCTGAAGTTCTTCTGAAATTTTTTTTCGTTAAGATATGTATTGTAATCCAATACTCCTATTAATTCATTTAGATCTGGATCTTCTTCTTCAATATTATTATCCATAAATTTTTGAATGAATTTTTTTAATATTTACTTTGTAATATTTACTATTAAATATAAAATTATTTAATTATTATTTACTTATTATTTGTTGGTATTTAATTTATCATCTTTTGTTGCTCCACGTATCTATTTTATAAATTTACTGAAGTGAAAATTCATTGGTGGTAGGACTTTATATCGACTTCATGGTCAAATAAGGTTATCCACCTCAAGGTCAAACATAAGGTTAGATCTCCTACTATGATCGGATTCGATGAAAGGTTAACCATGTTGTTAACTTTAAGATTAAACTCAAGGTGATGTATACGAGGCTTTTTGAAAAGTATAATGAGAGAACAAAAGAGGAGGAGGATGAAAAGTGTTGATGATACGAGGTTTTTTAATAAGTATAATGAGAGATTTGAAAAGTATAATGAGAGAAGAAAAGAGGAGGAGGATGAAAAGAATTGATGATTTACTTTTCTTACTTCTCCTCCTCCTCCTCCTCTTTCCTTCTCTCATATATCCACTACTCATCGTGCAATCGTAGGCGAAATGTCGAATAATAATTCCAATTTGACACGGTCTAAACCCACGAACCAGGATTTTCATCATATACACTTACCATTCAATTTAATATAAATTTAATACATATCTTTCACTATTGGTGCTAAATGAAAATGTGCCTGGTCTTCATTTTTTAATGATACATTTTCTATTTCTTTCTCAGTATCGTAATTCATTTTTATAAGTAAAAAAAAAGTATAACAAAAAATTATGATGTCCAATTTTAAGGTTGTATTTGAATAAGATTGGCATAACGATGCTAGAAAAGGAAAAAAATCTTTGCACGGAGCAGATTCCTTGACAGTTATTAAGAATAAAAACCATTCTTTTACTTATTTTTGTTATATAATCTCAGCCATGGTTTCAAATGAATTAAAGACAAACGTGCAATGAAATTCTATAAAAAAAAACAATAAAAGTAATAACTGTTGCGAAACTCTATTATAATGCGTCTCCAACACGCACTTGGCCACATTTTTGTATAATATATCAATTTCAAAATATACCTCAAGAGCTTAGAGCAACACTTAAGATTTTCCAATTAGCTTTCATGTGTTAATTTAACTTTTAAAAGACACATACCTGTCCACCCAGCGCAGGTAGGTGTCGAACCCAAAAAGGACCTTTTTTGTACTAACAGCCGGTCAACAGGGCACCCACAATGGTGGCCACTCGTTTAAGCTACATGTGGTCTTCTGATTTAATTGAGATGTATGTAGGCAAGCTTTGTGGAGGTTCTTTACGTTTCTTAGAACATCTTATTACGGAACGTTTTTAACAGTTAGGCTCTTGTGTGATGTCAAACGAGATGTATAAGCAAGGTACCGGCATGATTTTAAATTATTATTTATAAGATGGGGGTCAACTGAGGCTAATATGATACACTAAAATACCGTAGATTTGATACGCTTGCAAACTCCTAATTAACGTATAAAAAATATTACGAAAAATATTTGTATTTTAGCAGAAATTGTTTACCAAATATTTAAGCTGTATTTATATTATAATCTATATGCGCTAGTTGTTTTTAGGGTTAGGGGTATGACGAGAGTGAATTCCAAATATTTTATGCACCGTTAAGTTACAAAGGTTTAACTACAGTTAAAGAATATATCTAGATTTAGCGACAGATTAACAAATTAATTCGTGCTTATGCATGTTTAGGTTTTCTAATATTGGCCATAAATAGTCCGTTTTTTATCTCAATTATGTTACTTTCCTATATACAATGAAAGTATAGGCCCTGCATAAGGGAATTTTGATTTCAGATAATTCGTTTTAGAAAAATCATGATCACTGCAAGTCATGTTAAAAAAAGCGCTTCCGGATCATTAACAAATTTCTTTTATTTTTGAATATTTGTTAATGAAGTCATTTTTTTAAGTACCTTAAAATAGAGTGTGTTTACGAATGGGGTACCACACTCTAACTTCAATACTTTTGATTTTTCGAGGAAAAGTCATTCTTGATGAAAAGTTAGGATTGCCTTCTGATTTCGAATAAGTTATTAACAAGTTGTACACCGAAGGAATCAAGAAATAGACGGATTTTGTCTTTCAGTGTATATTTTTTAAATTATTACTATCGGCCAAGCGCTTTCGGTCTAATTTAGACCATCCTCAGGGCTCAGACTCTAGAAACAAGAGAATATAGTCAGAAAATAAGCTTACCCAGTACTCACCAACCACACTCACTCGTCAAAGGGCACACTTTAACCCTGCTAGTCTGAGAACAGTCTCCAACAACGCCAGCGTAGCCTCCACACAGAACAAGTCATGTACAATTAAAAATTAAAAAAAAAAAAATTTGTCCCAAATCAAAAGTAAAACTAAAACATTCAAAACACTGCATAAATTAAAATTATTAAAACAATAAAACCTTTGCAATAACAACTCAAAAGAGTGAGGTTATGCCACACACAATCATAGTATAATCTAGCAATAAAAATTGTCCAAAAATTAAAAATATATACACGTATGTGTAAGCCTGAGTAGAGATTTTCTGTATGAGTTTTATTTTTAATTTCTTGTTAATTGTATTTCAAATCAATAATTCACTGACAATGAGCAAAAAGAGAAAAAAAAATGCAGAAAGAAAGGGTAGTGAAAGTTTATTAATCTACAGTGTTACTGTTATCGGCTATTCTGTGATATATTTCGAACACTTGGGTACAGTGGCGTGAAATAATTTCCATTTTTGTAAAAAAGCAATAAAATACGCGAACATAGGCGTAGTTGAAATTTATTGAAATGTGTTAACTATTAATATATTTAGAATGAAGTGTCTGAAACTGAAAAAGATGATCAAAATTATTATAAGATTGCACCTCCCGCAACCACAGCTCCCAAACATTTAAATTGTTTAATGATTTATGGAAAAAGATTTTGAAACTGAGAGAATTATTGGTTTTTTTGATAGTTAAATCTAAGAAAAACCACTCAAACAGACCACATAATTCCTTCTAATTTTAACCACCCTTTACAACATAAAATGACCTCAATAAACTGTTATGTTAATAGATTGCTCAACATTCCCATGTCAGCGGAGGATTACAACAACGAGGTCAATATTCTGAAGTAAATTGCCGTAAACAATGGGTATGAGCATACAGTCATCGACAAATATATAGAAAAAATTAAAAACAAGAAAGAATCCAAAGAGGCTTACAGCTCGACTCCTTACAATGAAAGTCAGCAAGGGAAATTTTTCTCACTCTCGTACTTAGGTCACTTCTCTAATAAAATAGCACGGACTCGAACAAACCACATTCAAAACGTGAAGATTTCATTTAAGAGTGTAAATCAACTCAGTTCCCGTCTGGTCAATAACAAACAATTGATATCTCATATTCAAAAAAGTGGGGTCTATCAACTTTCTTGCCCAGACTGCCTTTCAACATATATATAGGAAAAACTATTAGTCCATTAGCAGTCCGAATTAGAGAACATATTAACAAACTTCATGCCTCTGTGTTTGGTCACCATATTAGTTTTACCAAACACAATTTCTCTCCAACTCATAATAGTAAAATCTTATATAACTTCAGGGGTAATAACTCTAAAACCTTGGATTACAGAGGGGATCTTGAAATATGCAGGAAGATGAAAAGAAACCCCGACCATTGCCTCAATGTAAGAATAAACAACGTAAATGACCGCAATCCCATTTTCAAACTTTTTCCTTAAATTATTAAACAATTTAAATGTTTGGGAGCTGTGATTGCGTGGGGTGCAATCTTATAATAATTTTCATCATCTTTTTCAGTTTCAGATACTTCATTCTAAATATATTAATAGTTAACACATTTCAACAAATTTCAACTACGCCTATGTTCGCGTATTTTATTGCTTTTTTACAAAAATGGAAATTATTTCACGCCACTGTACCCAAGTGTTCGAAATATATCACAGAATGGCTGATAACAGTAACGCTGTAGATTAATAAACTTTTACTGCCCTTTCTTTCTGCCTTTTTTTTCTCTTTTTGCTCATTGTCAGTGAATTATTGATTTGAAATACAATTAACAAGAAATTAAAAATAAAACTCATACAGAAAATCTCTACTCAGGCTTTACACATACTTGTATATATTTTTAATTTTTGGACAATTTTTATTGCTAGATTATGCTATGACTGTGCGTGGCATAACCCCACTCTTTGAGTTGTTATTGCAAAGGTTTTATTGTTTTAATAATTTTAATTTGTGCCGTGTTTTGAATATTTTAGTTTTGATTTTGATTTGGGACAAATTTAAAAAAAAAATTTTATTTGTACATGACTTGTTCTGTGTGGAAGCTACGCTGGCGTTGTTGGGGACTGTTCTCAGACTGTCAGGGTTAAGGTGTGCCCTTTGACGAGGGAGTGTGGTTGGTCAGTACCGGGTAAGCTTATTTGCTGACCATATTCTCTTGTTTCTAGGGTCTGAGCCCTGAGGATGGTCTAAGTTAGACGGAAAGCGCTTGGCCGATAGTAATAATTTAAAAAATATACACTGAAATACAAAATCCGTCTATTTCTGATTTCGAAAACAGATTCATGATAACGTATACAGAGTGTTCAAAATTATCAAAATGTAGAATTACTCTAATCAAATACTTTTACTTGTATTTTATTTACCTAAGTTGTCCGAAATAGAAATTTAGTTTAATGACAAAAACTAGAAAAATTAATTTTACCTTTAATTTATTTCTTTAAGATATATTGTGAAATTATAACAATAAGTTTAGAATAAAAAGATATTTATGTCACATGTTAATCTCCTAATTGTATATATTTTTCTAAATTCTTCGTACATAGATGCACTCGTATCTGGATTTATAGCTGCAACAGCTTCCAAAATTTTTTTTTTAATTAGGACAATAAAATCATTATTGAAAACTTTTTGCTTTAAGTAACCCTGTAGAAAATAATCTAATGGGGTTAGATCAGACTCTCGAGCAGGTCAAGCCATAGGTCCAAAACTGCCAATCCACTTATCCTGAAAGTGAATGTTTAACCAGTTTGTTACTCGTAATGTAAAGTGAACAGGGCATTTCTTTAGTCGTAAAATAAGGTTTTTCCTAACCGATAAATGTTTATTCTCCACTTCGGTCACAACAAAATTGGTTAAAATTTTCATATACGAACTTTGATTTAAATTGTCTACTAAAAAGGTTCAGTTATTCTGTGATACATTACGCCACACCAAAAAAATAACTTTAAAATTTCTGACAATGAGTAGGAACTCCAAAATTGGGATTTTTCTGTGCCCAGTACCTATAATTTTGTGACGTCGTAAAAGTTACCTTCGTTAGAAAATAAAATGTTTCTATAAAATAATCTATTAACTAAAATTTTTTCACCCACATTAAATCTTGGTTTTAACAACCGAAATTTGTATATATATATATATATATATATATATATATATATATATATATATATATATATATATATATATATATATGTATATATCTCACTGAAAGAAAACTGGAACATTGTTTATAAGATTCCATGCCTTAATTGTAACCAAGTATATTTTAGCAAAAGAAAATAACTTTTTTAAAAGAGTCTTCCTAGAAATGGTTCACATACACAACGTGCTACTTTCCATGAACAAAAGAGGAGATATAGAAAACCTCAGCATAATATATAATTACTTGCTACAACTGTAAAGTAATCGGTCCCCTACAGTTTAATCTTTTCAGTCAGATACGTTTAGTAACTGTTCTCATTGTTACTACTACACTTGTCCAACTGGGTGCGGAGTTTGCCTTTCTTGATTTCTAAAATACACAAAAAATTTAAATGATGCACCTCATGTGGGGCAGAAATGCAAATACGAATATTTGGTGGTATAGATGGAATACTTTATATTATGCGCTCATCCCATAATAGGCACCTTTACCGTAAAAAATCTAATACCGAATTATCATTATAAAGTATACATTTTACTCGAGATATGTTATATCTCTGTGAAATTGAGAAGAACTTAGCCAAACAACATTTTTAAAGTACCTAAAAATTGGCAGGACGCGTGACATTTTTCAGCAGGGTTTATTTAAATTTCAGACTCCTCATTTTAGCAAGTATTTTAAATAATGCATACGTGCTGTTATGAATATATTCTTATCGTATTTCATTTTCCAGCCGTTAAGAAGTAAACACTGATGTCTCGGCATAAATTTGATATATAGCAGCGATAAAACGCTTTTTCACAAACAATAATAGAATCAGAGGTATCCAACCCTCCCACGTATTTCAGACATAACAAATAAAAATGCTTAATGTAAAACGCAGGTACGTATGAGTATATCTATATCTTAAAGTATCAAGTTCCTGTTCCGAGGACTTGATTCAATTTTGTTGTTATATAAAACTTTGTACGAAAGTTGATTAGGGTAACATATACGGGAATTTTGTTTAGTATGGAATATTTTCTGAAAGTATATTTTGTCTCAAATTACCATACGAAAGGAATATAAAAAATATATTGCCCAATAGGTCATTTTATTATTTGTTATGTAAGGGTTATTCGGCCATAAAATTTGAAAAATATATGAATTACGTTTTCATATATTCTTAAGGACAATGCTGAGATTTAAATTGTAAACCAGCAACCTTCCTATATGCATAATAGATAAAATTTCTTAAATAGAAGATAACAATTAACTCTAAAATTTCAGTGCGTATGTATAACACATAGCGACACAATAAAATATATTTTACATATTTTGCTGTTTTTTTTTTTCTGGAGATCTGGAGATTTATATTAACAGTTTCTCTGATTTATTTGGAAAAGAAGATCAATCAACAATAACTCCATAATTCTTAACTAACTTAGATATAAAAAAAAGAATGATTCACTCTAAAATATGTTGTCTTGTGTTGTCCAGAATAGAATTAAGAACTGCCTATGATTTTTTTTTTAATTGGGTTTTTGAACTGTTTTGTAATTTATTTTCAAAAGACCCTTTTCCAGATTCGTTACGTCTCACGAAGGTTTATCACTGAGACTAGGAACTTCCGACGAAAAAAGAAAGATAAAACTGCTGTAAAATAGTAATATGCAGTGAAATTTGCAGCTACATATCAACTTATACTCTTTCAAATTTATTATACTTCACCTCTTCTTCTAACCCCGCAACCTTATTGTGAAATTGTTAAATAATTGCCTAAAAATTTATACGTAGCAGTAATATATATATATATATATATATATATATATATATATATATATATATATATATATATATATACAGTGTGACCAGTAAAGTCCGCATCATATGGGATATGTTTTATTAATAGCTTTATTCAAAATTAGACTTTGGCAACAATTTCTGCTTCTATCGAGATGAATATTAACCAAAGACATAGTAGTCACATGATTAGCATTATCTGTCAAATTTTATTTATTTTCTAACAGAAGATTCAAAAGTGGGGTTTTATCTCAAGATATCGAAAAAGTTCTTCTAAATGCAATTTTTAGCCCATATGCAAAATTTCAGCTGTATAAGATAATTTAGACTTTTTGTAAATTGCACCACTGTTGCAAAATAAGACTGAACGCATCCTACATAAAATTCCTTAGTCTTGACAATGCTTCATTTCAGACATATTTTGTTTAAAGTAGCGCAATATTAAATGTCCTTTGAATTTTGTCAACCTATGACAAGTTTACCACGCGAATTTCTCGCCAAATCATTGTGCCTTCGGTGGTTGTCGTCAAAGGAGATAATAAAAGAATCGGGTACAAATCAATTGCATCATATTCTTCGTGTAGTCGGTATAGCTGCAAAGTATATTTTTTCGAGAGAGGGTGCCATAAAGGCGTCCAACTAGAAAAAATCCATGGAGTTCACACCAAAAACCGACAGAAAATAATTACTGTGAGTCTTGGTCTCGCTGCCCGCGAACAATAGAAGTGTGGTGAGGCTTTTATAATCTCCTTTAACGCTGGCTGTTGAAGTTGGCGAAATTAAAAGAAGGTTTGGTACGGGTGCAACTCGCCTTATTTATACGCAACTTATGACGGTCAAAGGCGATTCCTTTTACTCAGAAAGGATACGTTTTTGAAATCAAAAAACACATGATCTTTCCAATGACTTACACTTTAGCACTGATAAAATATTTTACGTAATAAAAAACTTATCAACTTTTTGGGCTTTGCTGCTTGAGCTACAGATTCCCAGTGTTTTCTTCCTGATGGTTCTACGCATTTGGGCATTTGAGCCTGCCAATTTATACATATGTATTATTTCTTTACTAACCACGAGAATTCGAAAGGTTAATTAGCTTCGAAATGCTAAACTAGTTTAAAAAAGGTGGATGTAAATAGAAATAGGTCTGACCTTCCGAAGAAACCACAGGTGGCAACCCTAGACCTCCTTCTTCTGAGAAATTTACATTCAAATATTATAATCGATATTCAAATTATCTGTTACGTTATTTAAGTACAGGCTTACTTTGATTGCGATATCTTAACTATATGAGACAAATATAAAATATAACATAAATTTTCTTAAAAAATCAAAATTTCATTAAGAAATAAAGAAATCTTTCTGCCGTATTTAAATAGTTTGTTATATATGTAATTCTTGTTTCAGGTAGAGAATATGAAAAATATATATACAAACAGTTTATTTCCTGCAAATATCACTCTGGTCCTCTCTCCATACGCGTTTCGATTACCTCATGATCTCGTCAGTGGAGCTGTATCGGACCGAGAGCAACATTAGCAGGAAATAACTGATATATGAACCATAAATTTAAAGGTATGTTGTTAGGATATAGCACCTGTCATCTACTAACTTCGATGTCAGACTGAAAAATATCATCAGTCGAACGACATCTATGAATTAATGGAGTAAAATGAAATTTTTTACAAAATCGAAATTTCAGTAAGAAATAAAGAAATCTTTCTGCCGTATTTAAATAATTTGTTATATATGTAATTCTCCTTTCAAGCAGAGAATATGAAAAATATATATACAAACAGTTTATTTCCTGCAAATATCGCTCTGGTCCTCTCTCCATACACGTTTCGATCACCTCATTATTTCGCCAGAGGAGCTGTATCCCGCTAATGTTGCTCTCGGTCCGATACAGCTCCACTGACGAGGTCATAAGGTGATCGAAACGCGTGTGGAGAGAGGACCAGAGCGATATTTGCAGGAAATAAACTGCTTGTATATATATTTTTCATATTCTCTGCCTGAAAGGAGAATTACATATATACCAAACTATTTAAGTACGGCAGAAAGATTTCTTTTTTTCTTACTGAAATTTTGATTTTTTTAAAAATTTCACGATACTCCATTGAATCATAGATGTCGTTCGACTGGCGATATTTTTCAGTCTGACATCGAAGTTGGTAGATGGCAGGTGCAATATCCTGCCGACATACCTTAAAATTTATGGTTCATATATCAGTTATTTCCTGCTAATGTTGCTCTCGGTCCGATACAGCTCCACTGACGAGGTCATGAGGTGATCGAAACGCGTATGGAGAGAGGACCAGAGCGAGATTTGCAGGAAATAAATTGTTTGTTTATATATTTTTCATATTCTCTGCCTGAAAGGAGAATTACATATATAACAAACTATAAATTTTCTTATTGTACTTATCACGCCCCTGAATATCACAATTTTCATTTATCAAATGAAATTATAATCTAAGGGCCAGTTAAAATTAATTTGTAACGAACTATATAAAAAGAAGTTTATTAAATCGGTGTATTTTAACGGTAGTCATAAATTCATTAATCAAAATCCAGTAAATCAAAAATTTTTAGGGAAAAATAAAATTTTTTTATTAGTGTTTATAAGTTATCCGTTTATGAAACCGGTGATAATTGGAGCAAATTGAAGTGGAAACATTGGATAAGTTTTGAAAAGCGATTTGAAAAATTAATTTAAATATTTTAATTTCAGTATACATTTTAATGTTTTCTCGTTAATAATTATAATTAGTAATTATTATGTAAATATTGTTTTGCCGGCTTGTGTTGCGATATATTTATACAACAAAGAATTTTAGTTCTGTAAATTTTGTTTGCTTTTGGTTATACTTATTTTTTCTATCTTTGAATATTTTTATCGCTGTTGATAGTACGCTTTATATGCTAAAGGATCAAGACCTTTAAGCTTAATAAATATTCTGAGAGGTTTTTTTCATTTTGAAATACATACCTTTTTAACCGAAAATAAACATAAGTGGATTCATAAAATTTTGGGCCAGACTTCTTGTATTATTCAAATTGCGTACTTTTCTGGCTACCGTCATCATAATTTAAATAAGTGCATTAGGCTTTTTCCAACTTTCCAGAGGAAAACATAGGGGAAAGTCGCACAAATTGTACTATTTTTCATATTTTCGGGAATAACTAAGACTACTGCTTAAAGAAAATTAGCAGATTATTCATTAATTGACAATTTGCTAAATTATTTAGAAAGCTTCTGGATAGCTAACCTTCTCTACTTAAAACTTGATACTTCAAACTGCAATGCAATGATGCAATATTTTAAACCCATTTCTTAAAAAAAAGTTATAAATCTGACAATATCGCAGCTGGAAGTTGTTGGTTAAATGTTAACATTAATTTTTTCGTATTTTTATACATAAAATCTATATTGGATATGTCAGAAATTAACTGTTAATGGCTCTTTCAAATTCGGCGAAAGATATGCAACATGTGTTACAGGCAACCATAGATTTGGAACATACTAGATTACGCGTCCCCAATGTCGGCCGTTCCGACAGAGTGAGAGAGGAGAAAGAATGAAAGCATGTTCTTCAATTTTTTTAATGGGCGTGGCATCGAGACCACGTGACACAAAAAGCAAATAATACTCTATGTCTGGTTCTATGTGCCATCCATCAGAAAGAAAGGAGAATACTGCTTTCCTCTCTCTCACTGTACGAATGACCGATATTAGAAACGCGCAATCTAGTATTTTTTAAATCTGAGCATACGACAAGACTTACTGCAACAATAATTAGCCATTATTTCTATTCCTGGTGATTTACTTCTCACTATATTGGTGATTTGATTTGTTACTTTTACCTGTATCTTTAAAATGTTGTTGAAAACTCAGTAAGAGAGAATTTTAAAGTAATTGACTAGTTTTTGATCTACAAGAATTATATTGTCTCTATACATTATGTAATATTTATATTGGCTTATTTTTAAAGGAGAGGCTGGTAAAAGAACTGATAATTAGCCATTCTAATTTAACGTAAAAAATAAGAATTCACAGTAGGCATTAATAATAAAGAACCAACATGTAGACTACGTGACGAAGAAGACGAAACAGTCTCATATCTGATCTTTGAATGTGAAGGTCTTTGTGGGGACCTTCAGGGACTCATGAATCTTGAATGCCTTTACTTAGATGACAAATTAGCGATCAGGCTGCTAAACCTGATTAAGGCAACTAACTTATTCATATGGGACAGATATAATAAGCAGCATAAAAAGCTTTCGGGCTGTATATAAGAGCTACATTATTCAAACAATTCAAAATGTTATATTAAAATCCTGACGGTGTGAGTTTTGAAACTCAACAGTTAATTCATCGGTATATTACGTTTATATTATCACTGAAATTTTTACAATAAAAATTATTTTTTTCAATAACTAAGAAAAAAAGATAATGCGACACACACATTTTACACTTTTTGGTAACTTTTAATTATAGAGACTTAAAAACTCCACTACATGTAGTTCAGATATAATAAAAAGCTGGTAAAATACAGGCGACTTTCCCCTACTTATCTGCTGGAGCCATCACCATCAGACTCACATAAAATCAAAGAACCTTCATTCAATTTAACCAAATTTAAGAGATTTACTTGTCATTTGCATTTTCTGACCATCCATGGAAGAATTTAGTATGCAATTCACAAAACGTGGCCATTTTCAGGGCGAATGAAGTTTTATGTTTTATCGTCGTTTAACAGTTCTTTTTTAGGGCAGAGTCAGCGAGGATATGGTAAGTTATAACTTTTCTTTTATTATCTCCTTGTACTGTTAATTTAACATTTTTAAAGTTACGAAAATTAACTTGTTGCATCTTGTTTTTGTCTGTATTCTGTATTTGTCAAAAACACAGTTGGAAAATACAACAGGATACTTGGAGAGATAATTCTACATAAAAAAATAAAAGTAGTAAGTCATATATAAAAAGCTGAAAACTCAATGCTTTCCGAGTTACAGCTTGTCAAAGTTCAATGTTTTTTTTTTCATTTTTAACGTCTTACGGTTACTTTATCAAGTTGATATTTGGTGCAGGGACTATGCTTAATGACTTCTGTCATTCTGATTAAAATGTGGTCGGACTTGCATTGTCTTTATTTTTATTTTTACGACGTTTCGATTAGGTTGTATCTCTAATCGTTATCAAGTATAGACTGAATGTTTTGTCTTAAGACTACGAGCTTATATAGGGATTGTGTCCATTGAAGCGCAACGTTTCGCTTCACTGTACACACGTCAATGATTTGATGTTACAAAGTAGTGGTTGCCAAAGATTAGGTATCTCAACACTCGGTTTACTAAAGATTCCATTATTGTTTTTAATGTATGCTGTTCTATAAATTTTCTTTTTTTTATATTGGGTTCCATATATATTGCCGTAGCCTCACACCATTTTAAATGGTGTTGTTTATCCCAGGGGTGTTCTGAAATACCTGATCTCGACGTCTCCCCTTTTTGTGTATGAGTTTTATGTTCCTTAATTCTAACTTCTAGCGGTCGTTTGGATTCTCCAATATACATTTCATCACACTCACATGGAACTTTGTAAACATATTCTTTCTTATCGGTAGTTTTAGGTTTTGTTTTTGTTAAATGAGCTCTAAGGGTATTTCCTGATTTAAAGGCTGTTTTTATATTATAACTACTGGCAATTCGTCTTGTTTTCTCCGACATTCCCTTAATGTACGGAATTGTGAAGAAGGAATATGTTTCTTGATGTCCAGTGTTCGTTGTTCTAAAATTATTTATAACATCGTCAATTAGTTTTAAAGGATAACTATTCTGTTGTAAATCGGATTTAATATTTGCTATCTCTTTTTTCAATGATTTGGCATTATTGCATATAGATATAGCGCGATTATAGAGGTTGCCTATAATTCCTCGTTTTGTTACAACAGAATGATTAGAAATATGATTAAGATATTGTCCAATATGTGTTGGCTTTCTGTATATTGAAGTTTTAATAGTTTCGTTTGAACGGTTCACCATGACATCTGTCATTCTGTTTTGAAAATGTTTCTCTACTATTTTACCTTTGTTCAAAGCTTATCAAAAAAATTAATAAGAATCAAAGTTATTGCAAACTTACTGTTAAAAAAGTGGAAAATTGCGAGATGCTCAAACCTCTTCACTTATAACATGATTTTTACTCATCCAAATAAGCTCTACAAAGGCTTGTTTTAAGGTAATGTTATCAGCTTCAAAATGAGACTTTAGAGGTAACGTTTCTATTTTTTATAACAAAGTTACATTAGTTGAGTAATTTGTTTATAGACATTTTAAGCTAAAACACATTTGATATATCATTGTGATGATTGATAACAATTATGTTACGACTTACTATATTTGATTAACCCATTTTTTTCTAAGATATAGCAATTTAAGGGTACGAATGGTCGCACGAGCGAGTTATTTGCGCGCGGGAAACTGTGACTTCCAATGGCTGCTTTAAAATACATTTTTATGTTGAACCATGAAATTGTTTAATCAAAATTTGCTATTTTAGTATCAATTTACCTTACTATTGAAAATCTGCTATTTTATTATCAATGCAAACACCAGAGAAAATAAGCTCATCACGTAATTACTACGCGGAATAACACGATTACGGCTTGGTGCGACATTTTGCGAAGGTAAATGTCGATTGCTGCATTGTCATAGTTAACACAAAGGATTAAGTTTCCGTAAAAACACCTATCATGAAATAGTAGTGTATATCCCTGAGAGTCGAAAAGTATTTACCAATTATGATAAAATTAATTGTATGAATTTTTATTTAATTAACGAACGATTGTTTTCAGTGGCGGCTGATGCATTAAAAAGTAAGGGTTTCAAACATAGATATGTACGAGGGCAAATCAAATATTAGCCGGACTTTTCTTTTTAATGCTTCCTGGGTGAATTTGGTAACGTGACGTGTTGATATATGTTAGGTGGGGATGTAAAGTGGAGGAGAGCAAATCGGTTGAGCTCGTCAGAGCAGATTAGTAGCATCATGTCTGCGCAAAGAGTACACACATCACATGAGCAATGCATTATTAACTAACTGTAAATTTCGCTGAAAAAAACGTTTTCAACGACCCAAGTCTACGATTGGCAGAAAAAATTCTCCGATGGTCGAGAGTCAGTGAAAAATGAGACCCATTCACGTCGACCGCATATAAGCACCAGTGAGGCGAATATTTTTGTGATCCGTGAGATGGTTGAAGGAGGTCTCTGCCTTACAATATGGAAAATTGCTGCACACTTCGGAATATCTTATGGGAGTGTCCAATCAATCATTTCAGATTATTTAAGTTAGCGAAAAGTGTCGGCAAGGTGGGTTCCTCGCCTCTTGACTGAAGATCAACAAGCAAACCATCTTGCTGTGTGTGAAAGACTTTTGGCACAATATCGAACAGAGGGGGATGATTTCTTGAGGCACATTGTCATCTGTAATGAAACGTAGGTGCATCATTACACTCCGGAGTCTAAGCAGGCAAGCATGGAGTAGCGAAAACCTGGAGAAGCAACACCGCGAGAAGCCGAGACTCGTCTTTCTGCTGGGAAAGTTCTTGCAACGATTTTTTGGGATTACAAAGGCATATTCCTCGTTAATTTTCTCCAATGAATGGCGTACAGTTAATGCTGCGTATTATTGCAAACTGCTTGGTGAAGGGAAACTTGCCTATCGACGAAAAGGCGAGACATGTCTATTGGAAGTGCGATTCAGCTCCATGACAACGCTCGGTCACACACAGCAGCATTAACCCAAGAAAAATTGGACAAATTCATTGGAAAACACTGGAACATCCGCCCTACAGTCCAGATTTATCGCCATGTGACTACCTACATGTTTGGGCTACTCAAAAATGAACTAGGAGGCCATCACTTTGACGACGACGAAGATGTAGAAACGTTCGTATGCAATTGGTTACAAACACGGTCAGATTCATTCTTTTATGACGAAATTAAAACACTTCCGATTCAGTGGGAAAAATGTGTGAATAAAAGAGGAGATTATATAGAAAAATAAGGTGTATCCAAAATTTTATTTATTGTAATAATAAATGTTCCAAAACAATAGTCCAGTTCATATTTCATTCGCCCTCATATAAAACCTGCCGTAGGCACCAGTGGTTGAAAAAATAACCGATTTTTAAAATTGAGTTAATACGAAACACAGCAGTGTATTTTAAATAACTAAACATAATTTTTTGATAAACCTTGAACGAGATTATTTGTATTCAATACACTTATCGATATGCATTACTTTTATATTGATACCTGTTACGGATAATTTTTTACGACTTTTTAAACAATTAAATTCTTAATAACAAATTATCTGATCACTTGACGAAAAGACAAGTTTCATATTCGAATTCAGCGGGAAAAAGTACATAGAACAGATCTTGTGGACCTTAAGGGGCCACGAAAACCCCCCTGGCTACCAGGCTAACACCGTTTAGTGGCAAATTGGAATTAAAGTTTTTATGACCGTCACATTGTGTCAACTACTCCTTTCATTAAGGATCTCGCTGAAAATATGGGGCTTTTTGAAAAGAAATTCAAGAGATTTTTTACACATCACACACATATACACTCTTTGAGACTTCTCTATTGCTCACTGGTAAGGTTTTCCCTTGAGTTGGCCTCGTCTGTATGGAACTAGTGTTGCACAACTCACAAACAGAAGATGGAATATGTCCAAAGAAAGGTTATACGAGTACATTACATTCAGTATAAATTTTATACTCATAATGCGTTTCATTATAATTTAATGTGTAATATGATAAACTTGCCACAACTTTCTATCAGAAGAGCCAATCATTTTCTATGTCTTTTTTACAAGGTTTTCAGTTTCCTTGTTGACTGTCGTACTTAGCTTGCCAGGGTGGGCTTGTGAGCACCTGTCAGCCCAACTCGTCATCGTCAAACTTTTGACATCTCACATCATGGCACCAATACGGAAGAACTCTTTCGTCTCGTGCACTTCGTCTGTGGCTAACTCTTATTTTAACATTTTCTGTACGTACACTGTTAAAAATAACTTTAAATTTTTCAATAAAGTAACTGAAAGATATTTCAACTTTCTGTACATTAAAGTTAATTCATATTAAAAGAATTTTCTTTAATTTTCATGGTACATTGCATCAGATTCCGGGAGATGGCGCAACTTGTATTGAACTTTTTGTTTAGTACGATACAAGTTGCTTAAAAGACTCAATTTTCTTATGATGAAGTGTACATGTCTGTTGGTACTAACGGAAAACAATGAGTTCAAAACCGGTCTATGGATGACGGTGCACTACCTATGGGAAAAATTTCCACCTCTTCCTGGAAGCAGAATTTTTTGATTTCATATTAATGTTGGTGCATTAAATATGTGATAACATATCTTAAATTCAATGAAAATGGCTGTATATTTAATGTACATAGTCACCTTAAAAAAGTAATGATCAAAACTTTAAATTTAATGTATGAATACATTAGATTTAATAGAATAAATTAACTTATATTAATGTAAATTATTAAATTTAATGCATTACATTAAACACATTTAATAAACGTTTATTAAATTTGCTTCCAGCACATTTACCTTAAAGAATTCCTTTTTTACAGTATATAGGAAATTTTTATTACAGTTTAAATATATGAAGATTGAAATTAACTGTCTTGTTCTTTGCAAAATACATTATTGCAATATTTTTTGTCGTGTTTAGTTATTGTTACTTGCAGGTACGGTTTGTATTTCGATTTAGTTGTATTAGTATTTGTCATTTTGTAAATGGACTTTGCCCGAGAATAAATAAATAGATAAATATTATCATAGAATGCTTAGAGTATAATATTTATGATATTCTTCAGCACAGGAACATATTTTAGGGGATGGCTATTGTCCCCATGGCACCTTCTTGTAATAGTTTTAGAAAATTATATTCACTGAATTGACAAATTTAATTTATAGCGGTTTCGTAATTTAAAGGTTAGTAATTTTAATACTGCACTGTAAAAAAGAAAAGCATTAAATTTAAGGTAAAGGTGCTGGAAGCAAATCTCATAAACATTTATTAAATGCATTTAAAGTACATTAAACTAAATTAATTTATCTTACATTAAATTTAAAGTTTTCATCATTACTTTTTAAGGTGACTGTGTATAATAAACATACAACCAGTGTTCGCTGAATTTAAGATATGTATACATATTTAATGCACCAACATTAATATGAGGTCAAAAAATTCTGCTACTAGAAAACAGTGGAAACTTTTCCCATAGATACTGTACCGCCATCTTTAGACCGATTTTGAATTCATTGGTTTCCGTCAGTACCGACAAACATGTAGACCTCATCATAAGAAAGTTGAGTCCTTTACGCAACTTATATCATACTAAATAAAAAATTCCATAGAAGTTGCGCCATCCCCCGGAATCTCATGCAATTTGCCATGAATAATAATGTAAATTTCTTTAATGTTAAGGTACATGTGAATTAATTTTAATGTACAGAAAATTGATATATCTTTTCAGTTACTTTATTAAAATTTAAGATACCATTTAATCAAATTTACTATACAACGAACTAATATTTGAATGAATTGCTTTAAATTCAAAGTAAATGTAAATTATTCACGATTTTAGGCACAAAATCAATAAATTTAATGTAGAATTGATATTAAATTTGCTTTAAATTTAAGGTTATTTCTAATAGTGTGTTTAATATGTCTTATTTTTATAATGATTCTTATTTATCTCTTTGATATTTCCTACTTTTACATTAATTGGGATTTCTGCTTATTAATCTGTTTTCGTTCCATTCTCAGGTAGAAAATGTTTTGTAATTTATTAGCGAGCCTTTATTTCTTATTATAAATTGTAATTCCTATTTAAAAAATATATGTAACAAATAACCTACGCTGCTGAATGAAGTTTTCCATCGCTATTCAGACGACTTCAAACATAAACCAAATTCAGTGGGTATATTCCAAATTACTCTTATTATGTGGTTTACGTGCTTCAAAAACTGAATGACTTTTGCCGGACAAAAGAGTTTTTAAAGTTAAATGACCACGCTCCCGCATATAAATGTGTCGTTTTATAGAGCGCACCTGTGGATATAATTATATCAATTCTGATAATACATAGTGAGCGGCAAAAAGTTTGCTACTATAAGAGATCTAGAAATAAAAATAGATTATTTATTAATATAAAATTCGAGTTTATTTTATAGTCCTGTAGCACGTAGCAGATGAAGAGACATGGCTCCATGAGAGATTTTTATATGGATTTTGACACTTTGATTACGAATATCAAGCTCGGAATAATCGCAATGGGTAAATGTAATTTTTTTATGGCTTCTTAATATTATAAACAAATAGCTTTTCATCAACTGTGCCGTGAATGAAGGAAAGTGGAAGTCTACTTACTGGCGTTCATCTAGTGCATTATAGTCGTGTATATAAAATAAGATTGGAAATTCTCGTCCATATGGACATAAAGGCCGTTGATAAATATTACTCTCATGCCAAAACCTGCGGAGAACTCCAAGATCATGGAAAAACTCCGGGTCGGAAAAATGACGGCAGTGCTATTTCGTCCTAGTATGGGACTCATCAGACCATTGCATTCGGTATAAACCATCATCTCGCATCTGTGTTCTATAAACAGATTTGGCAGTTGAAAAATAGTAAATAAGACACAGTGGCGATATTTCGATGGGTCACTCAATAACACAAGAACATCACAAACCACCAATGTTGTATAATACCGCCATGTGTTGGAGCGACGGTATTTATTTTTGTATATATATATATTTATATATATATATATATATATATATATATATATATATATATATATATATATATATATACTAGCGACCCGCCCCGGCTTCGCACGGGTGCAATGCTGATACTAAACACACTACAGAAAAACTGTGACTATTTATTTTATTTTTACAACAATTATTACATCGGCCTCCGACGCGCTATTTATAGGCACGCTGCCGCCGCCCCGGTCGGCCAGTACCGCCGCAAGCGCTACTTCCCGCAATTTTAAATCTGTAATATCTTCGAAAATATTCATTTAAATCTTGTGCTGTAAAGGACCATATAGATCTATATTAAATCAACAATGTATTTAAGCTATTTAATTGGATAAGGATTAATGCTGTATTGGTTAAAATCGCTTCAAAATTTGCCATTATTTGTCGTAAAAAGTAAATGACAAAAAAATGTTATTGTGGGATATCCATGAGAGATACACATATACCATCGCGGAGTTTTCTGTAGACCTTTTCAATGTGTGCAAATAATTAGTACATTATTTTGATAAATCTCGTAGGGTTCAGCCTGCGTTTGCAATGTAAGCGGAAAAAAATATTATAATTAACGACATCACATTAGAAACCTCAAAAATAACAGTATTTCTCCACTATTTAATGGATGTTATTATACATATAAACCTTCCTCTTGAATCACTCTATCTATTGAAAAAAACCGCATCAAAATCCGGTGCGTAGTTTTAAAGATTTAAGCATACAAAGGGACATAGGGACAGAGAAAGCGACTTTGTTTTATACTATGTAGTGATATATATATATATATATATATATATATATATATATATATATATATATATATATATATATATATATATATATAAACTAGTTAATATTGGGGTGTGCAGCAAGTGAAAGAGTACTCTTTAAAGTTAATCCAAGCTTTTGAAAATCTTTATTATCATTTTCATCTTCAGGGAGACTACAATAGTTACAAAAAAAGGGAAATTAGTCAGGTAAATTTTCCCCCATAATTTTAAATAACTTACATCTTTATTTGAGGATGTTCATTAAGATGATAAATGATTTTTTGACAACGTATATTCGTAAAAGAGACCAAAAAACTAGGGTCACAGACCAGTTTGCAACAACTTGTTACATAAAAGTGATTTTGAAATTTAAAATAAAATAAAAAATAAAAAACAGGAGGAACCATTTTATTAGTTCCTTCCCGAGTCACATGAAAATGTAAAAATGAGTTTGAATTATGAGGTTAGGAAATTTGTCAGCTGTCAGTAGGGCTGCCAATCTTACCTACCTATTAGTAAGTTTTGTTAGGATGAAACTGAATTTAAGGGTAAATATGCAGTAAATGACCAGCCATGCTGAAATTATTAGGATAAAAAAATTGACTAGGTGTCAGCAGGACTGTCCACAATTAGTAATTATTTTAATGAATTTTATTGGGTTGAGATTGAAATTAAAGGTAATTATGCAATACCTGGTCAGCCATACTGAATTATTAATTCGTTCTTATCTACGGAAAACGGTAATCATTATTGTTAGAAATATTTGCAGAACTAGATAAAGAGTTATCCAACGATTAAAGATAAGAATATATTTCACTCAAATGTTTAATATCAGTTTTTTTTTATTTAAGCTATTCGGTTCTTGTGAGATAAAGGCCTAGTTTTTCGGTTTCTTTTACGAATGTACATTGTCAAAAAATCATTTAACATTTTAACGAACATCCTCAAATAAAGATGTAAGTTATTTAAAATTATTGGGGAAAATTTGTCTCACTAATTTCCGTTTTTTTTGTAACTATTGTAGTCTTCCTGAAGATGAAAATGATAATAAAGATTTTCGTAAGCTTGGATTAACTTTAAACAGTACGCTCACTTGCTGCACACCCCAGTATTATCTAGTTTATCCTAACTAGTTAACAACGACTTCAATATATTTATATATATATATATATATATATATATATATATATATATATATATATATATATATAAGATAATTTAGATTTGTTGTCCATTTTTTATAAATTGCATCACCATAGCAAAATGTTTCTTTTCAGACATATTTTGTTTAAAGTAGCGCCATATTAAATGTATGTTTTTATAAAAAATCCAAATAGGGCTGTTAAAATTTGGTTACATGTGATGCAAAGTTCATTTGTTTTTGACCCTGTATAAGGTAACTTCATAAAATAACTATTTTTGAAAATGTAGTTTGTCTCTAAAAGTTAATCGAGAGATATCAAATTTTTAATCCGCTATATTTGATCGGTTAAAAAGATTCTAGTTAGATGTTTTTATTGCCAGTTTTATGTTCCTTATGATATTGTTATAATTTGTATTATCTATTTATGTCAATAAATAAATCTTAATAATGAAAAATTAAGGATAAGACTTTAAAGATAAAACCTCTGGATAGAGAAAAGTCATAGCTAACTCCTGCAAACCAACAAAATTTTTCATTTTTACAAATTTGGTTAATAAAGAAAACTACTTGTTTCCGGGTTTAAAACTAGGTTAATTTATTATTTTACGTATTAATTTAAATACCTAATTTTCAACTTACATCACTTTTAAACTTAAATCATGTCAGATGAATGATATATCTGATTTTTCGTCTAATTGACATTTCAAGCTAGAATTTTTTCTACACCTTGCCATCTTTTTGCCGCTTATTGTACAAAGGGAGTGCCAAAAGTATATTCAATCAGTAAAACAAAATTAATTGGCCTCGTGCAGGATATTGTCGGCTGTGTTACGCTCGATGAAACCCAACATATTATTTACTTCTTCCCGTTCTGAATTTTGAATAATCCTAAATATTCGGATTTTTTCACTAATCACTTCTAAATAAGCATAAAATACCAGGATAATAAATACAAAATGAATAAACATGTTTACGTGTTTAGAATATTAAAACAAGTGTTGCGCCGAAAGCACTTATACTGAAAGCAAATGTAAATACTATATTTTTTAATAAATTTTCCAAAAACTCAATGTTGGTTTTACTATTACATTAATAATACAATAAAATGTTCGGTTTACTTTTTTTAAACAAAAATCTAACCACGTAATTCACTAACATGGTCTAACTTTAAAACCAGTCTAAATTGACAGTAAAGGGTTTGAATTGACAAGTACAATAATATAATAAGTCAAGGAAGGTTTAAACCTTAAAAATATAAGGATTTTTTTTCTTTTATGAATAACAAGAGAAAATGGAAAATTTTAATTATTTTAAGAAAACTTCTATATCTTTTTTTCAAGGCTTTATTTTCAGGTTTATATCCTTAATATTTCAATATAAACGTTTATTTAATAAAGAACGAAAGCTTTCACGGCTTTGGTCAAATTGAAAATCATAGTTCTTGGGCTTAGACCGTGTCCAATTGGAATTATTATCCAACGTTTCGCCTACGATTGCACGAAGCATCTTCAGGGATCTTTACTCCACGAGATTAGAATACTGTGTTCTAATATCATGGAGTGCAATCGTAGGCGAAACGTCAAATAATAATTCCAATTGGTCTCAACCCAAGAACCATGATTTTTAAGCGTTTATTTGTTGACAAATGTAACATAAATTATAACAATTTCAGAAGTAAAGCAAAACTAGCCATCTGAAACATCTAAGTATTATGGCAACTAGATCAAGTTTAAGTCTTAAAATTCTTAGTGAATCTGACTGTTATCTTCTTTTTAAGTTTTTTAAAATCAGTTTCATAATTTTTATAAAATAAAATTATAGTTGTTATATTTTTAAACTAAATAATTGAAAATAAACTATTTTTGACAATTAACAATACTGCACGAAATACTGCGGCCAAAATACGTGACTTTAAAAAATTTTTACTTTTGGGATATATGGGGGTCTAATATAGTTACTTTTTAAAATTATTTTCATATTATACAGGGTGTCCCAAAAACTCGGAAAGTATCAAAGCTGTGTGTTTTTTTTTTAAATAGAACCACCTGTATATTATTGCATTTTTGGATTCTCCGATCAAAATAAGTGCCTATTTTAATAAAGTTTATAGCACATAAACCTTAAGGATTTTTAAATAAATTGAATTTTGACAAAATCTAACCTAATTTTCATGTTTCAATTACTTAAGAAATATTTCAGTTATGTACTCGAAATTTACAGTGAAGTGTAACAATAAATCATATTTTATATCCCAATTATTAAAAACTTGCTATATTATACAGGGTGTTCAAAAATTAAAACTAATCAAAGAGAAATTTTAAGTGGCTGGATATAACTTGATTATTTTAAATAGAACGCCATACTTTTTAACTTACCAGAAAATGTACCTTTTAAATACCTATCGAATGGTATAGGTGTTTTATAGCTAAATCTTGGCCTTTTCACATAATACACCAAATAATCGTTTTCTGTAGCATTTTGTGTTTTTTGAATAGATGTTCTGATGTATCTAGTGCCTATGGCATTTAGAAATGACAGGTAATTACAACTATAAAAATAATAATTAGGAATATCTTTATAAATAAAGAAACTTGGAACGCGCTTTATTGTCATCCAACAGGCTATAACAGCAATAATGGTAATAACATATTGACGATAGTACAAAACAGAAGCAAAATATTTATAGTAGATGTTCGAAATGTCGACCATTCATTTCCAAACACTTATATATTCTTTTTTCGAAACCACTGCTAACTTTGAACAACATTTGCGGGGTTACAGTTTGAAAAGTGTCTCTTATGCGTATTTTCATATCGTGTGGTGTTATCGGGGGCGCATTGCAAACAATTCGTTTTATGTATCCCCTTAAAAATAAATCTGGTGGAGTTAAGTCCGGAGATCTCGGATCCAATTTTGACATCCGTCTCTCCCAATCCACCTGTTTCGAAAGTTGACATCTAAAAATTGTCGAACCCCGCGATGATAATGAGGCTGAGCTCCATCCAGTTGAAGCCACATAGTTGTTCTGATATTTAAAAGAACATCTTCGAATAACACTGTAAGTTGGTGTAAAAGAAAATCGCGAAACATCAAATTATTTAAAGGTCCTTCAAAAAATAAGGTCCAATTAAGTATGGACCCAGTATTCCTCTCAGACATTAACTGACCACCTATGTTTCTCATAACTCTGTATCCATGTGGAATTGCATCAGAATAGTAATGGAAGTTATGGGTATACAAGAAACCATTGTTATGAAAAGTACATTTATAAACTAAACAACACATTATCAAAAAAGTGTTCATTTTCTGCCACTTTATCTAACACCCACAAGCAGAATTCAGTTCGGTTGTCAAAATCATTTCCGTGAAGCTCTTGACAAAGCTTGATTTTATAAGAATGAAATCTGTATTTGTTAAGAATTCTTGAAACCCTTGCTTGGCTAATGTTAGTATTTTCAGATATATGATTATGACTAATATTGGGATTTTCGATCACTGAACCAAGTATAGTAAAAACATTTTCTTCATCCTCAGTGACAGCTTTTCTTATAACAGGTTTTTTATAACTGACACTTCCACTTTCCCGAAACTGGTTTAATAGTGTCACAAAAACGGCTGGTTTAGGATGGCTTCTTTCAGGAAACCTGTGGGCATAGACTCGAGAAGCCAATAAACAATTTTTATGATATTCTTCAAGGATAAAAATCATATCAATACGCTCTTCCTTTGAATAAATCTTCATTTTGAAAAAGAAATAACACAAGAATATTCAAATAATACAATTTAATAAATAAAGTTACAAAAAATAATACCGTTAATATAGCAACAGGCTTTGCAGACTAAGCTGACAGATTAAATGAATTATCTGACGTTTCTAAATGTCATAGGCAACTTGGTACATTAGAATATCATAACGCATTGTGTGAAAATGTGAATACTTTGCTATAGAAAACCCTTATACCATTCGATAGGTATTTAAAAGATACATTTTCTGGTAAGTTAAAAATTATAGCGTTCTATTATATTGATCAAATTATAGCCACTTAGAGTTCTTATTTGATTAGTTTTAATTTTTGGACACCCTGTACAATATAGCACGTTTATTATAATTGACCTATAAAATAGGATTTATTGTTACACTGTACTGTAAATTTCGAGCACATGACTGAAATACTTCTTAAGTATTTGAAACATGAAAATTAGGTTAGATTTTGTCAAAATTCAAATTATTTAAAAACCCTTAAGGTTTAGGTACTATAAACTTTATTAAATAGGCACTTATTTTGATCGGATAATTAAAAAAAGGAATAATATGCAGGTGGTTCCATTTAAAAAAAAAACACAACTTTGATAATTTCAGAGCTTTTGGGATATCCTGTATAATATGAAAATAATTTTAAAAAGTAACTATATTGGACCCCTATATATCCCGCAAGCCACATATTTTGGCCGCAATATTCTGTGCCATGTAGGGTGAATAATCCTGTATATAACATCTACATAAATAAGAAATTTGGTCATATTACTAGTAGTTCATCTTTTTTAGTAAGCTCTGGTCATTTCCTCTGTATCTATTTTATTTTTTTCTGTTTTTGTATAAATACTTTTATTTTAATTTCCTTGTCATGTTCGCCTAACGTGAGCCATATAATCAGTATAGGGTAACAAAAATATTAATAACTCATGGGTTGAGTATGATCAGGGAGGCTCACCACGATGCCCTCATCTGACCTTCGCCTTTTTCTAAATATTGGTAATTATTATTATTTTTTAATTAGTTTCATGTAATATGTGGTTGAATATATAGAAATAAAGATATTTATTATTATTATTATGATTTACAAGCCAAACGGCTTCGCACTCCCTACAGGAATTATACACTCATACCAGGCATACAAAGACACCAAAAGTCTGAAGCTCTATGGAAACCCTTTCCATGTTATCGGGTCCTAGGTGACGTTGTCTGCTGTATTTCCTACGAACTTTCGGACGGTTCGCGCGGTTGCTAGGAGAATTGCTTTCCGCATCGGCTGATACAGATGCTCACTAAGGCCCAGTCCCTTGATGTTCTGCAGGAGGTTCTTTGGTATCACTCCAGTTGTTGACAGTATTATGGGAATCATTTGGACGCTGTTCATTGCCCATTGTCTCCGGATTTGAACCTCCAGATCTCTGTATTTGGCGATTTTCTCGTTGTATTTTGGCCTTAGGTTGTTGTTGTTAGGTACAGCAATGTCGATTAGTGTAGTTCGCCTAGAAATTTTATCTATTAGTATAATGTCTGGTCTATTATGAGCTACTGTTTGATCCGTCAGAACCGTTCGGTCCCAATACAACCTGAACTGGTTGTTATCAAGATTAGGCTCGGGATTGTACTTGTAATAAGGCACTTTTCCTACCTGTAATAGGTTTAACTTTTCTGCTAACTCTTGGTGGAGTATCTTAGCGGCTGAGTCGTGTCCTTCCTTATACTCGGTTACGGCAAACGCTTGGCATCCTCCAGTTATGTGCTGAATTGTCTCCGATGTTCGACAGCCGGTCATTTTCTATTGAGGAATCTCTGATAATGAACTTCCGATAGTTTTTCGTCGGAATAACCTGGTCTTGGATAGCTAACAAGAAGCCCCCCGTTTCCGGAAATATCTGTCCTGAAATCAACCAGTAGTTCGACGCTGAGTTGTCGACATTGTCCTGATTGACCTTATTTGGATGCCATCCATGAAGTGGCTTCAGTAGCCAGGTTTGTAACTTCTCTTGGTCTGTTTGGTGGTGAGAAGTAATATCTTGTTCCCTCAACTGTAGCGGCGTTGAAACGTCTGCCTCGCATATTGCTTGATGTAGTGTGGAAGAGTCCGCTAACCTGTGGAAATATGAACGTAAGTTTATTAATTGTTGGTCGAGCTGCTTACCAATATTCACCAATCCTCTTCCTCGTTGGTATCTTGGAAGCATTGTACGTTCAATAGCACTCCGAGGGTGATATTTTTGTGCTTTTGTTAGGAGTGTCCCTATTTTTCTTTGCAGGTTTTGGATGTCCGTCCTGCTTCACTTTACAATTCCAAAAGAGTAGCTCAGCGCAGAGCAAGCATACGTGTTGAGTGTCTTAAACAAATTTCTTCTATTTAAATTAGTTCGTAGTTCATTATCATTAATATTTTATTAATTGTGATTATGACTCCTCAAATAGTAAAAACTTTATAATAAAACGATATCGAAAATGAAATTTTAAATTTTTTGAATATTAGTTTTCTTGTGGAAGCAAAATTTTCGTTACAACCTTTAATGAAACGATGACAGTATATTATTATGGTATTTTTATGTGCTTTTATCTGTCCATAATGAAATTTATATATAAGTTTGATTCAGCTCAAATTTATTATGTGAATATGATTCCGATGAATATACAATTTTATTGAGCTGATCTGTTAATGGAGTCGGAAAGTAGTAATCTCTCTTCAAAGGTAAATATTAGACCCATCGAGTTTGAGCTTATTTGACTTGTCTCAAAAATACATTTGAGTAAAGGTGATGTTTGAGGTCTGATCATAGATTTGAAAGGTAGAAATTACTAGAAAGAGTCCGTATCGAATTGGGTTTGATCTTTATATGGCATTGCACCAGAAATAGAGATAAACTCGGAGATATATCGTAAAGAATGCAGTTATTGAACTGAAAACACTTTAGATATTTTTTGAGATCTAAGCTTGATGAATGGCAAAGAAGAAGTATTTTCTGTAATTAATTTATTTTATTTCGGATTGTTTTATGTCTATAGTTTTGTTAAATACAAAATCAAAACAATGCCCAGATATTTCCAAGTCTATTAAAAGTCTTTTAGGATAACAAATTGGGCGTATTATAAATATTTCGGCAAACAAGAACTTTTGAATCGTTTTTCCGCATCAACAGTTTACATCGCATCATACAAGAAACCAGCTTGTACCTGGTACTGAACAACAAAATATAGGTACCCTTTTTTAGGCGTAAAATCCGATAATAAAAGTATTGAAATACCAAATCCGGAAAAAGATTTATATATTACATAATACAAAATAACATTAAAAAGCTTTTTAAAGATGCCCATACACCCAAACGAAACCGCGTGTTACGACAGATTAAAGAGATTAATTCGTAGTGTAAACCAGCTTTGTGTTGCAGGAAGCCGACCAAACACTATTTGAAAAAGGCGTGAAATATTGCCTGGGATCGTATATTACAGAAATAAATTTTGTGACTATCGTAAATTAAATCAAAACATATCGGTATTTTTAAAGACGATAGCTTATAATATTCCCCTTTACCTAATTATTGTAATTTGAAACAATTTAGCAAATTAAAAATGTCAACAAGGATGAACAGTTTTAAAGAAAGATTCTTGAAATCGCGAATTTATTGTAAAAATATAATGAAATAAATTAATGTGTGGGTTAATCATGTCAAATAATTAGAAACAAAATTAAGATTTTTCCGCGTGGTCTTCAAAGGTCCGACAATTTTGTGTAGCTTCGAGGAGAGAACCTCGATTGTTCGTCAGTTGTAGCGTCAATGAAGTTGAGTACACTGTTAATATTGACCTTAAATTTAATGCAAATTTAATGTCCATTTTCCATTAATTTTAATAATTTTGTACCAAAATTCGTGAATAATTTCCATTTACTTTGAATTTAAAAGAATTCATGCAAATATCAGTTCGTTGTACATTAAATTTGATTAAATGGTATCTTAAATTTCAATAAAGTAGCGGAAAAGACATTTCAACTTCTGTTAATTAAAATTTATTTACATATACCCTAATACTAAAGGAATTTACATTATTATTCAACATACTTGCATGAGATTCTGGGAGATGGCGCAATTTGTATTGAACTTTTTGTTTAGTATGATATAAGTTGCTTAAAGGACTTTCTTATGGTGAGATGTACATGTCTGTCCTGTTCTGACGGGAACTAATGAGTTCGATACCGGTCTAGATGGAGGACAATATCTGTTGTCCACCTTTTCCTGGTAGTTTCAGAATTTCTTGAACTCCTATTAATTGTGGTGCATTAAATATGTGATAACATATCTCAAATTCAATGAACACTGATTGTATGTTTAATGCACATATTCACCTTAAAAGGTAATGATCACACTTTAAATTTAATATATGATTACGTTAAATTTAATGGAATAAATTAATTTAGAATAAAGTAAATTATTAAATGTAATGCATTACATTAAATGCGTTTAATAAACCTTTCTGAAATTTACTTCCAGCACATTTACATTAAATTTAATACATTTTATTTTTGCAGGGTAACATAGCATTGAAGACAGTTCCCAATATGACAACGTTGTAAGGGAATTTCGCGTTCATTTCGGGAAAAAGATTTTTTGTTAAATAAATGTCCAGCTTTAGTATATAAGTTATTTTTGAAAGAAGAAAGGAGTCTGGTTAAAGGACGGAAATAAATATTGATTAAAATAATCGGGTCATTGTTAACTCTTTCGACAACGATAAGTGAAATTACTTTGTAATTTGCTATGTGCTATGGGGAAATATTCTTAAACACGATATTTTCCCACTGCTCTCTATTGATATATTAATAAATTTTATTACTTTCTTACGTGATCATCATATCTTTCAATCCTTAGCGACTCGTGACGCTAATTTGTGTGCATGCCTAATCTTCATCAAAAATACACATGAGACCAGAATAGAGTGCATTATATTTATTACAACCGCAAATCTCATTGTTTCTAGAGCATAGTCTAAAATCAAATTGTCTTTTAGAAGATTTTTCGCTTTTGAGACCTGCCATATTTTTTCGTACCCTAAACGTGGCTGACAATAATTTTTTGTAATCCCACCTTGATTTGATAAACATCTAAAACAAAATTCCCATTTGCACTTGATTTATCCCCACCCAATATTTGACAACACTTTCTGAAAAATATCAAATTGCAGTAGTAACGCCGATTTTAAGTGACATAGCTCTGCACTCTCAAAACCAAGATAAAACATATTTGTTCTCTCCAAACCCTTTAATAGTATTAATATTGACACAACTTAAGTGCCAGTGTTTGAAATGTTTATTATATATAATTTGTGTACCCTTAGTCCAAAGTTAAAGCTATTTATTATGTCTAAACCTAAATATTTTAGAGATTATAAAGTTTTATGTGAAAACTATGAACCCCATACGAATTAGCAAGTACTTGCTAATAGTTACCGACAATAGGAACACCGGTACACACTTGTTATGGTATGTGATAGTTTTGTTTGGCGCCCTAAGTCAATTTTTGTTGGTGGCAAATACCACATATTTTTAAGGGTGGTACTTTACGAAGAGTGAACAGCATAACCGCGATATAAATGTATTAAATTAGTATATTAATTTATTTAATACTTCTAAATCTATTAGCTATTTGGTTTGTCTTGAGATTTAATTGGGAATTATTATTCTTATTGATGTTAATTTATAAATAATATTATCTTTTCCATAAAAATTAATTACCCACTACCTCTAGTGTGTGGGCTGAAAAGTAGTTTGATTCGAAATTGACTCAAAAATCTGTAGTTAAGTAAAATTTTGAATTTGAATGAATCTTGCCTCACTTGTATCCACTATTCGTATGCGCTACTACGGAATTGTGCAGAATAGTCATGCCTAACCTCCAGAAATCAGTTTAAAGTGCAATATAATATGTAATAAAAGTCATTAGGATTTGTTACGTTAAGAAAGGTGTGATTTTATATATAAGATATCTTCTTGTGTATATTTTCTATATTTTAAACTAACCTTTCCAAAATTTTCTAACACCATACCTCAAAATCTAAAATTGTGAAGGTTTTCTAGTAAATCGACAAAGATTGTACGCAACTTTAAAAAAAAACCTTTCCTGTTTCTACAATATTATTTTCCTAATCGTGCATTGACTGAGGCCTTCTCTCTAAGAGATTAGAACATTGTCAAACTATTTATCAACATATGAGGGCTATATTGAGCTGCAATTTCATTACAGTAACTCCTATAGTAGTGGAAACAACTGCGTTACACATAAGCATTACACCAAAAATTCAGATATCAAATTGGTACTCACTGTAGCGACTAACAAATGAACCAGCCCAATCCGACCACACAGATTTTGATCATGTTTGGATCTGTTGTAGTACTTCAAAAAAATAATAGACACGTATTTTTTTATTGGCTGACATCTACTTTTGAGGGGTGAAATTGACCCGCAAAGTCAACCCTTAAAATTGTTTTTGCAATATATCTCAGCATCTAATGAATATTTTTACATAAAATCAAGTAAAAAATATTCATTATAAAAAGTCACAAATATTTATGACCAAAGGGGATGCCATCTATATTTTATATTTTAAAGAAACTACATTTTTTATAAGTATTTTTTTTATAAATATCGGGAAATGAACTTTAAAAAATTATAAAAAGCATTTTCGTTAACAATATCGATTATTAGTGTTGGTGTATTTAAGGATTGTTCAAATCACCACTCCCAAATATCGTTAACTACCCCTTACAGTGATGGACCACATATAAGTGGTAACTTTTTTTAAAAATAATTCAATATGTAAAGCGAATATAATTTATTAAAAATGTAAGTATAGTTATATTTTTTTTCAATGATGGTACCAAAAGGGTGAAAAAAGTCACCCCTAAAAAATAAATAAAATACATTACGAGTTCGAATTCTTTAATGAAAAAAAGGCAATAAGGAAATAACATTATTCTTTTCAATATACCAATATCTTTTAAGGGTGAAAACCACCCTAAATTTTACCTTTAAAATTCATTTTAATACACCTTACCATTTAATAGATATTTTTGAATAAAACCAAGACTAAAAATATTTCGGAAGAAGCCTGAAATATAAGGTGTATTGATGACCACTTATATGTGATCCATCACTTCAAGGGATGCTTGCTGATATTAAGGAGTGGTTCATTGAAAAATGCTAATACACTTTAATATTCAATATTAAAAACGGAAATGCTTTACTGAATTTTTTGAGTTCATACTCTCATTTTCATAAAAAAATTCTTGAAAATAATGTATTTTTTACAGTATAAAATAAGGTTTGCAACCACTTCGGTCATAAATACACTTTATATTTCAGGATTCTTACGAGAAATATTTTTTATTAAAAAATATCCAAAGTTGAACTTTAGGGGTAGTTTTCACCTCTTAAAGGAGGATATTAGTGTAATAAAAAAGTTTTCTCCTTATTAAATCACTTAGGACATATTTTATATTTTGTTGGGGGGAGAGGGGTTATATCACAAAAGTACAGTATGGCAAATGAAAGTAAGTTGTCGACGAGGGGTGAGACACCAACAACATTCCCATTTCTAGTGTAAAAGGTAGGATCGCAAGATAAACAAGTTGCCGAGGGGGGGGGATGCCAGGCGCATACACATTCCTAATATAAGAAGAAAATAGGGTCTATTTTCCAGAACCCAAAGTTCTTGGTGGTGGGGGCGATCGCAAGAAAAAACAAGTTGTCGACGGATTGGAAGATGCCAACAGCATATATATTTCTAGTATTAGAGGCAGAATCCTCTCTATTTTCTTCAATTCAAAGCTCTTGTGCGGGGCGATCGCAAAAAAAAATAAACTGTCGACGGGGGGGGGGGGGGAGATGCTAGCAGATACCCATTCTTAGTATAAAAGCCAAAATCGAGTTTATTTTCCTGAACTCAAATGTCTTTGGAGGGGGGGGGGGCAATCGCTCCACCGCTCCCTTGGATCCGCGCCTATGTTACATTTACTTCTGGGAGTGATTTTTTTCATTATCTGGAACTATTATTGAAAAAAAAAATTAATATATTTGAATTTGTGATAAATTACATTTGCTTTATATTTTATGATTTTAAGAAAAAAATGTAATGTACATTTATTAATTAAATTTAATGATTTTGTGCCTTAAATCGTGAATAAGTTGTACTCTGAAATTAAAGCTTTGTACATTAAATTTAATTGAATATTACCATAAATTTCAATAAAATAACTGATATTTAATGCATAATTACATTAAATTTAATGTAAAAATTATTAAATTTAATGCATTGATATCAAATGCATTTAATAAATCGTTTATGAATTTTGCTTCCAGCTCCTTACATTAAAATTAATGTAGAGCTACTTTACAGTGCACTTATACGTGGTCTATTACGGTAAGGGGTGGTTAATAATATTTAGGGGCGGTTATTTAAAAAATCCCGAAACACACCGACTCTAATAATCAATATTGTTAACAAAAATGTTTTTAATAATTCTTTTGAGTTCATTTTCCGATAATCATAAAAAATGAACTTTTTTAAAATATAAAATAGGGGTTGTAACTACTTTGGTTATAAATACATCTCACATTTCTGACTTTTTATGACGCATATTTTTCATTGGGTTTTATTCAAAAATATTCACGAGATGCTGAGATATATTAAAAAAAAAAAGAATTTTAAGGGTTGTGTTTGGGAGTGAATTTCACTCCTTAAAAGTGAATATCAGCTGGTAAAAAATATGTATCTATTATTTTTTTCAAGTACTACATATCCAAAAATTATCAAAGTCGGTGAGATTAGGTTGGGGTGGTTCCCTTGTTAGAGGCAACTCACAAGGGATTACAGAATGTTACTGAATGCTCCTACAATTGAACGAGTGTAAAAAGGAAACCAATATCTTAGTAATACGACTGAATATGTCAAATAAATTTTGGTAAAATTTAAAAATGAAATAACATATAGGGTGTTCCATTTAAAATAAGCAAGGAGGCATTAAATTCCGGTATAGCCGGTGCCAAATTTTAAATTATTATTTCACGTACAAATTACCAAATTTATTATTTCATACCAGATAATCAGGATAACTTAATATTCAGCGCCCTCAAAATTGTCTGCTACAATAATGAATTGTTTCAGAGGCAGGTAGATATATCCCGATATCAAGGGATTTTCAGTTCAATAATAATTTTGGTTTTGGCCGTTTTACTAGATTAGCAATCTGATTGGATCGTTACAATTAGGCAGTACACAATTGCTATTATGCAAAATGTCTGATCAGCCATACCTATATCGCTATTTGCGTCAATAATTGAATTGTTGTGCACGACTTTAAATGCCTCTTTGTCATGCACATTAAAACGTATTACCAAGCTTATGTACACTATAATTTGCAATTTGACGGGCTAACAAGCCCACTCGCTGAAATTCTATAGACTATTGAGTGATGCATGGAGTATTCTTCCTGTGTGAAATTGCTTATTACCATAAAACAATGACATCAAAATCAGGGAGGTTAAGAACTTAATTAAAATACAACATTATAATATACAGAGCACTTCGGTATATTCGGAGTTTAGTGCTTAAAAGGCAGTGAAATACTTATTGAACCAGGTATCAAATATATATCCAATTTTTAACCTTAACAAACTTAAAACGATATAGTGTAATAGTATTTTTATTATTTTATAGTTTAGTTACGGAAAGTTGTTACAAGCTTATTTTTCTTAAGAAATAGGGCCTATTGGACTGGCATTGTCATTTCTCAAGTTTCAGCGCTAGGCCTTCGCGAAATTATAGTAATTTGTGTGTGCCCATACTTGGCGCTGTCAGTCATTATTAGTCTTTGCACAATTGCCATTTGACATTTTTGATGCACTCTCTTCTAGATGTGTCATGGGATGATACGATTTTCCTTTTGTAAAAGGATTTTAAAAATATAAGTATCATTCTATAAGTTTATATTTTCATTGTGCATGGAAAAGTCTGTGAAATACATAAAAATGCTGCCAAACATGACCGAAAACAGCCGAATGCGTGAAATCAGAAGCATAGTGGGGGCAGGGCGGCTGCCGTGCAGAGTTGTATTTATAAAGTATTTTTGTAGTAATATTATCGGATAATATTATCAACGTTGTAAGGGATAATTCCAAAAATCCGAATCTAAATTAATGAATAGTAATTAATTCACCAAATAGAATTATCAATTACTTCTTCAATTTATCATTTTGAAAATAATATTTTACATATATTTAATGAAGTAGTTGGTAATTTGACTCCTAAAATTATCAATTAGCGAAGTAATTGATAAATTTTATATTTTAAATCAACCATTACAAGAATTATTAATAATTTATTTTTCTAAATTGTTGTATCGGTATTTTACCAGAATTAAATTAAAAAAAAATTATTGGAACACATCATTTTAGATTATTGACAGAAAATTGACAGCAGGAAAAATTTGTCAAAAGGATCATTTAATTCCACGGGAAAAATTGGAATTAATACGAATTTTACATCGCTGAAATATTTTTTTTGTTCAGGCTAAAATAATAAATAATACCACTTCTGCCCATGATGAAATGCTTTAGTCTCGTCGATAGGATTCAAAATAGTTGAAAAATTGAAAATTTGTCGATTTAACACAAAAATTCTAGAAAAGTGGTGAAAGAAGGGCGACTAAAAATTTTGAGTACTTGTCTATGTAAGCTTTTTACAATAATTTGATATATTTCATACCTTTTAATTAGAATATCTTGAGACCAATTGTTACAGTTTTGTTATTTCATGATCAAAACTATAAATAATTTTACTAAAATACCAACAATCACGCCAATACTCACCATAAATTAAACTCTTATTTTCATCAAGTAGGATCTTTAATACATATAAAATAAAAGCTAAAAGTTTTTGTCACTGTCATATCAAAAACCGGTTTTGTAAAAAGAAAAAAAAGATCAAGTGTGGCTAGAAATGCATCAAACACTCCACTTTTGCCACTTTTATCAAGGGTGTAGTTAGTTAATCATTTGTTTTTTTCTTAGCGCTCTTGAGATTTTTAAAAAGCGTCAGTAGAGAGAGTCTGGGCCAAGCCTTGGTTGTGAAAACTGGCATAAACCCAGAAAGCAGATTTTTTGCTGATTTTCTCAGAGTATAATACTACTTTTATTCTTCTTTGCTGCTAAAATCATAGTTTAGTGCGTTAAGGCATCATTTGCCAGATATTGAGGATAAACAAAGTTTTTATTATATTCGTTTTTCGTTAAGTACATTTTAGTGAAAGTGATCTCACCTAAGAAGTTAAAACACCGTCTTTGTGACTTTTAATACGTGGTGCACCCTTAAAGACAATCAGGTACATGCCACAAACAGTTCTAATTATACCAGGACTTTGCCTTCCTATCTAAAATTGGATTTGCCTGCCAGAGCCGACATATTACACACCACTGCTCCATAGAGGCCATAGGCTATCCAGCTTTCCGAAAGTGTTTGGATTTAATGACAAAACTGCCTTTCAGGTATTAGAACTTCGTAATAAACAATGAAATTACCAGTTTTAATGTATACTTTCCTTTTTCCCTGTGATTGGGAACTAATAAGACTTTATGCGAGCAATTACAGGACACTTTATTTTTAATTTCATTTAAAATACCTTATAAACCGAAGGTATACGTACACACTAGGTAATTTAAAACATCACTTCACATATTAATAGTCCAACACTTTTAATTAGACTTAAGTAAACATAACTTTTAGACTTAATCGGCCTACTAGATAATTGATTAGTGCAAAATACAACTTTACATAAAAGAATAAGGTGATTCAGTTCAGGCGATAGTGAAAATTAAGGCTTGACCTACATCTAAACCGACTTGGCGTATGGCGCAGATGACGTCATACTTGCAGTAGTGTTGTTCATTGTTTCTTTATTTTTTTTTGTTCTAATCCAGGTAGCAAATAGTCACATATTGCTTTAGTTTAAGATAGAATTCACATAGTTGTAAAACAGAATCCTTTATTTATTGTTAAATATAGATATTAATTGTTTTTGGAATCGGTGTGTTTTATTTTAGGATCTAGTTGTTTCCTGTTTTCGATAACATCATCGCTTCTTCTTACCGACGGGCCTAAAACAGGTGGCGCTTTGATTTTATATAACCCCCCCTAATCTTCGGCATGCTAGCCTAGGCACTGCTCTAAAAGAAGGAGGGATCAACACTAAAAAATAACCACAGAAGCATTAAATATTTAATTTTCATTCATTCGTTTTCATTTTAATTCTTTTTCTCTCGCGTGACGTAGCACAATGCATCGGAGTTTAAGTTAACCTCATTTTGTTCGCGGAGTGATTCATAATACAAGTATGGTTTTCACATGTATTCTGTTCTTTACTGAAAGTGAATGATAACAATAACTGCAGAGGCAGGATAAATAATCATATTTATGTTGCCATTTTATATGATCCTGCCTTATTGAGAAAAAACGTCATTAAATTATTATTTAATTGAATTCAGAAAAAATTACCAATTAATAATTTAATAATTTAGAAAATTCATTTTCTAATTACTTTTGTAACAGGTAGTCTGCAAATGAAATTTTCAATTATTCAAGTAATGGATAATTTTATTTCTCAAAGGATTAATTACTTCGTCAATTGATAATTTCAAAAATGAAATTATGAATTATTTCGTTAATTGATAATTGTAGAAATCAGATTAAGAATTAATTTATTAGTTGATATTTTTTATTTCGAAATTATTAATTGGTAGAGTAATTGATAATTTCGATTTGTGGATTAATAATTTTCCAGTAATTGATTACGGTTAATTATAATTTTTTTGTTCATCGTTGCTACATGACTCTCCTCGGCAGTAGCGTTTTTTCACGTATTTCGTAGACTTTTTGATGCAAAGGAAATTATAGAATTAAACTTCTACTTTCAAAATATTTTTCGAAATTAAAATCGGACCATCTATGACACATATAGGTGCACTAAAAAGTTCAAATGGCAATTGTGGAAAAAGTAATAAACTGACAGCCCTTGGCTTTGAAAAGGATAAAGTACATATAAATTTCTAGTATTTCACGAAGGACCAGCGCTGTAATTTGAAAAAAGACACAGATGAATTTTTCAAAAAACGCTGTATTTTCCGTTTTTTTTTTGTTTTTTCCCCTCACTAATCATTCTGTTGGATCGATATAGGGCTCATTTTATTGGTGTTTATATTCTCTACAATTCATCTCTTTACACTATCCAGATTGCTCGGTTAGTTTTGATTTTATAGGCAAAAAACGAAAAAAATGCAATTTTTTTAGCTTTAATTGCTTATAACAAATTAATGGACCATAGAAGAGAGAAGGCGTAGAAAACATAATGAAATATAAGTAGGCATTGTTTTTAGTGTGATGGCATAGTCGGTATTCTGACAGTATTTTTGTCACCAAAAAAATCCCTTTCGATTGACGAATTACCGAATCTGGCACCTTCGTATTTCAACTTCTTCTCAAATTAAAAAAAATCCCTTTCAGGTAGAAAGTTTGGATCCAATTCCCAAGTCATAGCACCGACAAATCTCTGACTTTCAGATCTGGTTGAAAGCCACTACGAAATTGTATATCAAAATAAAATTAATTTATGACATAATTTTTGTATTTTCCTTGTGAGTGAAAATTTCATCCTCTGATAGTTATTACTCTTAATAGGTTTTACTTCACCTACCTACAAATTTTCCAATTTTCTCTACTTACTTTATAAAATAACCCTACAAAACCAATTAAATTGCATAATTTAATCATTAATAATATGACAGGAAAATGACAAACAAAAGATAAATACAGCACGGTCGCTAGATTTAGTCTTGTACCTTCTAATACTGCTAGACATAATTATAAGCAGCCGTTATAGACAGGGAGGGCAACGCCTACTAGAATTTCCCGTCGTTGCAGTGACATCTTCATCGTTGGCTCTGCTTTAATTATTTTGTATGGCTCGATTTTTGATGAAGCTTGACAATCTCTGACGTTGACGGTAATGGAATAGAATTAAATGAACAAGGTTTGTTCCAACATGTAATCGAAATAGATTTGTATTTTTTTTGTGGGTTGGTGACATATTACAACTTGTCAAAACGTCAATCAGTGGATGAATGATTTGTATTGCTATATTTGAAATGTTATTTTAGTTTTTCCCATTTGTTATACTCGTATGCATGTTACACGTTTGGTTTCAGATTTTCAGTAGTGATTTTTGTTTTGTAATTGACTTGAAAAAAGGTGGAGGTTATAAATTCGTTCTGCATATCTGTTTTTTATACAGAAAGTTTCAAAAATTTGAGTTGTAATACTGTGTGGTCACGGTACCGCACTCTAGTAAACTTAAATATTTTTCCTTTTTCGAGGAAAATTCATTCTTGATAAAGAATTACTTGCCCTTAGATTTCAAAACAGTGATAAAATCGCGGTAATGTTTACAGAGTGTATCTGTAGTTTTTTTTACAAATTTTATTTAACTAATTTGCTCCAAAATAGAAACACCGCCTAAATACTTTATTTAAGATAAAAATTTAAAAACTGATTATTATCAAAGAATAAAATTTTCGAGGTAAGGCATTGTAATAAACATTCCCATTTTTTATTGAACAGGTGAATTAATTCGACAATGGATACTTTTCTGTCAATGTCAAGGTAACAGAAATTACTTGTGTTTAGCCAAAATAGATTAAATTAGAAGTTGACCATGCTAACCTTAAAACAATGGATTTACCTTGAAAATCATGATTCTAGTATTTAGCTGTATCAAATTGGAATTATTATCCGACGTTTCGCTTACGATTGCACGAGACATCTCCAGGGATCTTTACTTCACGAGATTAGAACGCTGAGTGACCATCGAGGAGCAACAACCCGTCTGGTGCTCAGCGAAATGTAATCCAGCGATACAATCGATTTGTACTTGTCATGTAGATAGTAACCTATATCTCTATTGATATTATTTATTTACAAATTTCGATTGATTTTATAATTTTGCGTTTAAAGAAACCAGACACTGACGCTAGCACTTTAGTTTCTTTTACGTTAGTTTCGACTGGAGCAATACTGATGTTCAGCTACTGCAGATTGTACAATTTATCTCTTTTTAATGCATCTTTCTTATTCCATAAGCCTAAGGACTATACTGTCCTGTTTCATCCACATATACTTTACCACAAGAGCAATGTATCTTATAAACGCCTTCTATTTGTAATGAAATTGCGTCCTTGGATGACTTCAGTCATTATCCAGCTTTCTTACATGTGTTGAAAATTGACCTTATGTTTGATTTTCGAGGCAACCTGGCAACCTTGTTCGTAGTTCCGTGTATGTAAGGTCAGACAACACTGTCCATGGGTGGTACATTTATGACATTTTGGTGAGGAGTTTGGTCTCTTTTTTTTATTAATAGAATGTTTAATATCTTCAGCGCAACATCCGTTGTTTCTCAGCGCATTAGTCTGTTTTTATATTTCTGATTTCACTGATTGTTCGTAACATATTAAAAGAGCTCTATGTATCAAAGAGTTAATGACCATTGTTTTTGAGAAGGCTGATGGTGTGATGTTGCATTGAGATATCGATTTGTGTGTCGGGGTTCTGTACCTAGAATGTCTTAATTTGTCATTATCTTTCTTGTGTACTAGTACATAGAGAAAGAGGAGGGCAGTGTCAAGAATATTTACAAGCATGCAAGCACGGCCCTCGTCAGAGAAAGGATTAAGGCAATTCGTTTTGATTTCGATACAGATGCCCGTAATCTTTATGAACTATATCAAAGACTATGAGCTATAATGAAACAAGACAAATTTGCAACGCTGGATAAAATCACCCTCCACTGTCAACTTAGACCGGTTTTAAAATTAGATCATGTTAGTGAATCAGGGGGTTAGAATTTAGAAGATACCTTGTTTTTCAACAAGGTTAAACTCCTGCTCACTTTACATAACCAGCGACAAACTGGTTTAACATTTACTTCCAGGATAAGTGGGCTCATGGCAATGATTTTAATGAGGACATTGACCTACTAAAAGGAAAAAGAGTGGAAGCTGTTGCAACTATAAATGCAGATGTGACTGTACGTGTACTAGTAAGAGGTCAATACGAGAAATAACTGCCTTTTTATTTCAAACTTATTATTGAAGTTTCACAACAATATTTAAAAAATAAATCAAATGTAAAATTAATTTCTGTATTTCCTTTTATTAAACTACGTTTTTATCTCGTATCAACTTAGTGAAAAAATTACAAATAACAGTTTTTTATTTTAGATTAGTTCTACGTTTTTTAATATTTTGAACACCCTCTAAATGTTATTATGACTTGATCGCAGTTTTTAAAATCCGAAAGCAAGCAAAAATTTTTATTATAAATGACTTGGAAGATCTCAAATATTCAGGTTTACTAGAGAACTAGAGAACTAGAGAAACTAAGGGAACTGAACACAAAAAATGAATTTCGTGAAATTGCAATATTGGAATGTCATGGAAATTAAAAAAAAAAGATAATTGTCCTAAAACATTCATTATAGTACCATATATAGGCACTCTGCATCATATTTTGAAATAAAATATTGGTTAAAATAGTTTTAATGAGGTTGTGTATCCATTAAAGATGGCCCAAGAAGTTAAAGTTCTTGAGACGTAACTAATCCTGATGTTTGCAGAAATGTTGAAATAATAGTTCTCGAAAATCGAGATTTGAAAGGGTCTACTGTTGCTAAAGCAATAAACGTGTCTGAATCTGGTTATTTGGACATTCTAAATGATAAACTTGGCAAGAGTAAAGTTGACTCTTAAACAAACGGTATTTAGATATAATCTTTATTAAAATCATTCGAAATTCTTGGAAGCAGACATCGATTTTTTTTTATAATTATGACAAGCAGTGAGCAATGATTTGTTTGGTATATAACCGAAATATAGAAAGTAAACTAGAGTCAGAGGCGACTATTTACTTCTGTGGCCGCGTCATTTCACCTCTGATTACTCATGATAATCGCCGCCGGGCTCGGTTAGTACTTGGATAGGTGATCGCTTGGGAAAATCGAGTGACAGTGGTTCAAAACTTACTTTAAACTGTAATTCCAGTCGCTAAATACTCTCCGTTACCTACGTGATTTTAATCTCAATCATAACATAAAACTAGAACTCATATGAAGGGTCCATAAAGGCCTCTAAAAAAATCTGAACATAAACTGAGAAGCTCATGGTCACCTTTGACACAAATTATATGGAGCCCCACATTTTTCATGCGGTAACCATTTGGAACACTGTCATGGCGAATATTTTGAAACACAACAGGAGTCATTGTTCTCTCAAGTAAAGATAGAGCAAATGCATTTAAGTTAAGGTAAATTATACATTATACTGATATATCTGGTCACGGTTTCGGGTCAGTACAGGTTCCCTATCATGATTTTATTTCTGCATGGCTTCTTAATCTATAGATCATACTATCCACGAAAAAGGTTCCAGCAGTATTATAAAATAGTACAAATAGATGATAACTATTTAGGAATAATATAAACTTTTGAAATAAATCTGCTAAAGAATTTGTTTTGCTTCTTGGGTGAAGCTACACCTGCAAATAAATACTTTCATGTCCAACTTCGAAAATTATTTTCTCTTGTAAGGATGTCCAATTTCTGGTAACGGAAAATAGCTCTTTTTGGTAAAATCATTAATTTTTTTGAAGACAATACTAAATCAGGTATAAGCTTGTAAAGCAGTGTTTTCTAAGATGAGTATGGGCACAGAGACTATTTTATGATAACTTATCAACATAAGAAACAAACTAAAATTTCAAAGTCAACACCAGAAATCTCATAACAATATCCAGGATATTACAACACTGAAATTTTACCAACTTTTCTTAATGTAACTGGAAAAACACATTGGTCAGATTCGAGCAGCATTTTTTTCTGGCATAAATACACCTTAAACACAATACATTTATTTATTTTTTGAAACGTATTTCTTTTCTCAACCATCATTTTAAGGTATAAAAGCAAAACAACACATATATCTTGTTTATTGACAGGTTGTCAAGTTTTTTCAATCCATAAAAGAAAACATATTAGAGAACGACTCTTCGTTCATTTTGCGGTCGTATTCGATTTGGCTTTTAGTTTACTTTAGACTATAAAATAAAATGGGAACGTCATTTTGTCTGCTGAGTTTTAACAATAAAATATAATATATAGTAAGGAGTAGGGATTAAATTGGAAACATATTATTTTTTGAAAAATTACACAAATCTGTCCATTAATTTTTTTGGGTCCTAGTTTTTAATACAAGGTGTTAGGAGAATGCTGTTATGTGAGTTTTTTTTATCTGCATTATTAAATATTTTAATGAATTTGCATTTTTGATGTAATTCAAATCAACTTTTTTGATTTTAACAGAAGTAATAACAAATAAAACCTCTGAGTATGCAACACAAAATAGATCGTATTTAAAATGCCCAAGGTGATATGCAAAGAAATGTGTTTATCAGCAAAATTTAATAAGATAATATTTCTTCTTCTTTGAGTAAAGTTTCTTTACGTAAGTAATGGTGGCTAATAATTGTTTAAGATGCATAATTATGCAACATTCTGAAAGTTATTAACCAAATAATTTTTCGGTCCTTGACTTTTCTTTTTGGTGCCATTAAGGTGACAAATTCGTACTGTTTAAAAAAGTTGCTATCATGCTTACTAAATGCAAAACCAAGGCAAAAACCAATATTCATTAAAACTAATTGATTGCAACTTGTTATATGGAAAATTTTTATATATAATTAGTTTCACAAAAACTTGTTGTCCAGTTTAAAAAATACCATGTTTTTTGATGAGTATAATAATGATGTCTAATTTTGAATAAATTTATTAAAATTATTTCTTTAGAAAGTGTCATTATTTAGAATGTGCATTTTAAAATTGCATATATTTTTGTCTGGAATACTGTTGACTCATTTTTTTTCTTGATTGTAACCCATACATCCTAGCTTCGGTTTCCTCATTGGTTTCTGAACCGTAACTAGATAAGTTTACTAGAAGATGTTTCCGGTTTAACGTGTTTATCTACAATTTGATTCGATTTATTTATATATATATATATATATATATATATATATATATATATATTTATGTATATATATATATATATATATATATATGTATTTATATATATATATATATATATATATATATATATATATATATATATATATATATATAAAACTTGCATTGCTCTTTCATTACAGTCTTGCAGTGTTTATCTTCCGTCAGTACATTTCTAGCGATCGTAGAGTTAACAAATTTTCCAAGTCAATTACAGTATGTGAGTATGAGTTGTGAATAATCTCGATCATTGATTTACTGTTTAATATTATTATGCCTCGCGAGTATAAATATCATCTGGATAGCTTCTGCTGTTTGCGGAGAATTGACTTTAAAAGCGCAATAAAAGCTCTTTTCTCTGCTCAGAAATTTTGCTGCACTACATGTTATAGTAGTACCATTAAATTAATATCATTTGCTGTGACCATAGTTTGGTGCGAACCTCGCTGTCATCTCACAGATCACTACTTTTGTATGACTTCCACAATCGGGTTCTCTATCAAAAGTAAGCATACAATTCAACATCGCAATATTCATTCAGCTCTAAGACCATCGCCTCAAAACGGATCTTTGCCAATTCCAGCCTACCCGAAAACCTATACTCTACAGCCAGAAAGAGATTTGGAAGACGTTTAGCCACAGTCTGGACCATCAAATGATATGTTCATCGATGATTGAGAGTTTTCAGCTAATTTAGCTCATCGACAACTTCACCTAGTTACTCGGGCGGAACTGAATGATCTCGTCCGGGATTTGGAGTTTGGAGTAAATATTAACTTCTTGGATCTCGTCTTCAGCAGCGGAATCTCTTAGAAAAGGGCGTAAAAATCTCTCTTGGTTTAGGTCAAAAAGTGCGTCCTTTTTCCACTAGAAATTAATGAAAAAAAAAATAGCGGCATAAACAAATTAACATATCTCAGCAACAAAATAACCCTTTTTTTGTTATTATGAGGGATTTATTTTAACCAATAACTTTGAATAAATAAAAAAAACGCAAGTTTCAACGTTTTTTTTTTAAATTTTTTTGGCAGTAACTAATTAAGAAAATGGATTGTGCCATAGCTCAAATTGTAGATTTTCTCAATAGCTACATTGTTTAATTTAAAATTTTCCATCTTTAATAAATATCTGAGTTTTCAGAATTAAAAAACCATCTCTTGATTTTATCAAACACTCGTAGTTTGGCAATACGACATTTTAATCAATCACCATGGCAATAAGGAACATCAACTTAAAAGAGACCTGTAACAGATGAATAGAAAACATGCGAAAAGATAGGGTCGTCTACACAGAACTGCTTAGAGAAACGCTGATGGCGTAGGTGATTGGGGAAATCCTCCCTCCATTGCTCTCGAACCTGGTAATGGATGGGCTTTTTGGAATTTGAGCAGGATTGGACAATCGGTACTAGGATATACTGATGACTTGGTAATCTTAACCCTAGGTAAACTTTGAGAGAAAGAATGCAACCTGCTCTCAGGGTTGTAGAAAGATGGGTAGGACAGAAAGTATTCAATATAAGTTTCCAAAAGGCTATCCTAATCACCTTTACAAAACGGAGGAAACTAGAGGACCTCGGTCTCATTATCTTTCAAGGAAACACAATCTTGGATTCTATATTGATCTGGAACAAGCACATGGAAAATGTAACAAGAAAATCGGACGCAACCATTATGATTGTTAGAAGGTTGTATGGGAACTCACCACCGGTGAGACCAGCCTTTATATATGCTGCCTTGGTTTGGTGATCCAAGGTAATACAAAGGACAACTATGACCAAGCTAGGTGACCTAGGCAATAGATCTCCCTACACTATATTTAGTGATTCAAGGAGAGGCAAGAATGGGGCTTCACCGGCTAAATCATCCAATGCCAACAGCACAACTGCTGGTGATAGGATATAAAACTGTCTGTAACAAAATTAGGGACCCTGAGTTGGAAATGGACACAGATCATATAGCCTCGGGCTACTGTTACAATAGACTGTTCAAGGTGAAATTGTAGGATCGAATTGTAAATAAACACGTTAAGCTGGAAACATCTTTTGGGACACTTATCTGCTACACTTATGGTACAAACACCAATGAGGGTACCAAGGAAAAAAATAACTGAACAGTATTCCAGGCAAAAATATATGCAATTTTAAAATGCGCAGAAGAGATAAAAAGGAGAGCTTACAAACGGAAGCAAATCTACATTTATTCCGATAGCTAAGCAGCCCAGAAGTCCCTCAAAGGTATCATCTTTATTGGTTTGGGAATATCAAAACGAATTTATAACTCTGGCCAGACATGAGAGTATACATGGAAACGAAAAAGCTGATGAGCTGGCGAGAGCTGGCTATATTGGTCTGGAACCGGTTCTTGGGATGCCACGGTGTGCGGTACGAGAAATTGTTAAATAATGGTTCAAAAAATATCACACAAACCATTGAACCGGAAAGCTACTCTAAATTAGTAAGAATAAATGAAACGCAAATATAGGCATAATGACGAACAAATGACCTCCAAAGTTTATCTGATAAAACCTGTATAACGAAGATCTCAGCTACAGGCTATGAGGTCAAGCAGAGAAAACACACTCACTCCTAAGCAAACTTGTATAACCTGGTTCAGGAGGCTAAATTAAAGAGCGGCCGTAATTCAATGGTGAGCACAATAAGCCATACTAGCCGCAGTACATCCTGCTTTAGGACGAACTCAAGAAAAAAAAAATATTGAACATAATCAAACCTCGCCAACTCTCATGGCTAGTTTCTAACAGTTGGTTCATTCTTATCCAAAAATATCTGAAATGCATAGGGTTGATTTTTTATTCATCTACCGGATGTTGGCTTGCGCTAGCAATTATGTATAAAAAACGTAAAAAATATATATCAGCACCAATAAGGCAATAAGCTGATTCGTGAAACTAAATATCTAGTTTTGAACTTTTTTGGGCTTGAAAACCTAATATTTTTAATTTTATAATATCTCAAAACAAAACATTTTTAGAAATTATGTAATTTTCTTTAGCTTTTTTAACTCAGTATAAACAATTTTTCCGACTTAAAGTTAACACTATCATAACAACTGCCATAATATTTGCATCAAAGTCTTCTCTGATAAAACATGGCATTCCTAAAATTTTCGATTACTTTGAAGTAAAGAAAACAACAGTTTTCTTCCCATAATTCTTATGCTTCGACGAATACTATTTTAAAACCTTAAATAAGACATTTTTAAACGGCTGGTAACACTTTTAACTTTTAGTAATGGTGCCCACGTTGCGATGGCTTTACGGCTGACGCCTTTAATTTAGATAAATGGAATTGCTGTCAAGAACTGTCTCCAAAAACTGTTTACAGTTTCTCCGATTATTTCCTAATTATTTCTGTGGCAGCAGTTCCGTTGTCTCAGGCATACATTTAGCTACAAAAACATACGTCATCGACAATTACGAGAAATAGGATCGTTTAAGTATTCCATTAATAATGACGGGTTAAAGATATCTCCTTTGTGTTTTTGGTTAGTTAAAAGTGACCGAACTACTGAAATAAACTCTATTTTCTAGACACCTGGACTGTGGGAAGATAATTAAATATGTGATAACATTTTTATTTTTGCGAATATATTTCAGAGTTAATTTATATGAAAGTTTTATGTTTATTGTCCACTAAATTATTCTATTAAAGGGGGAAATTATAAAAGAATTATTAATAAGCTAGAATTTTGTGTGAACCTTTATTTTATGTTTCAAATTAACTCTCAGAATTTTTCATCAGTAGCACCCACGCAAAAGTTTTTATAGGCGGTAACATGGAGTGAAATTCAGTTTTTCGCAGGTTTCTGTAGAAATATTAGTGTTTAAAGAAATAAGTTTATTTGAAATTGTAGTCCATTGTTTGCTATAACAAAGGCTCTGACTTTTGTTGTATTTTTTAAGATTTTGAGTAAGACCTGTGATAATATTGCAATTATTGTAATTTGTTGAAAAAATACACTTTTTCCATACCACCGCGGGGGTACAGTACCGGGAGTGTTTTTAGGGTGTTGTAGCTATTTAAGAATCCTGATAGTTGTGACGAGTAAGTTTAAAACTATTTTTGTCGAAAATCAATCGTCACACTGCATCCGTAGCTACGTAACTAAACTATATTTATTCTGGAAATTTTGCTGCGATGTTAAATGAATCTATAAATAAATTTAAACTGATGTTATGAATACTCTTTAAAGGTAGAAAGGTGCAAATATTTGTTATTTTTAATATAAATGAAGGTTATTCAGGCCTGTGCATAATTAGGGTTTGATTGTGGGCCATTGTTCTTTTTAAGCGTGTCATTACCGGAACCTTATGACAGGTTCATCATAAAAATTCTCCTTATTCCGAGATTGATGGCTTCATAAATGCAGGAACTGAAAGTTGTCACTTCAATATAAGTCTATCAAAATTTCTTCTGTATTTGCTGATCAAAGCCAACTGAATATGGGAAAGAATGAAATCAAAAACTAAATATAAGAAAATATGAAGAGACACAGTCAGGTCACCAATCGGGCAAAACAAGGCAAACAAGGCAATTCTATCGTAGATCTCAATGGTACATTCTTACTGCTTGCGAATGATTAATTTTTAACTCTTTTCCCGCGATAATTTTGACATCTTGGATGACATAGAACGCCTTCCAACTTCATTTATCGATCAAATATCTGTTCGGAATACTAAAAAGAGTGAATCCATAATAAAGTAGGGTTCACACTTTCACTAAAAATAGGTTGAATGAAAGACGAACAACTATGAGAAATGAAAATAAATGCTTCTGATTAAACCAAGTATTATAGCATTAATATGCGGGAATATAGAATATGCTACATAGCTTCATAATAACCATTTGTTCGTCCGTCTGTCTGTCAGCATGTCATAGTCTATAACTTTGTCATTTGAAATTTGGCATTATGTGAGTTTATACATTATTAAATGACACACATATCCAATATGAGTGCAACTGATTACACAGGACTACAAAATTAGACATTAGACTCAGAAACAAGGCCATACTTTTCCGACGATTTTGGATTGGTTAGATCCGAATTTGACTTCTGATTTAATCTATCAGCTCTGGATTTTGAGATATCCTAACCTAAATGTGCAAAAACGCTGTTTTTTTGTTATATTGGAAGTTATATTTCAGTTTAGCATCTGAAAGTACCGCTCATTGCCTTCAAAATCCATTTTGGATCGTCTCAAAATATTTTTCCTCTCTGAGATATCGTTTGTGGAAATTTATGGTTTGAGGCCTCAAATTTATGATCTGCGTTTCTAAAATCTTCCAAGTAACAAGATTAGGCTGAAATCATTGATTTTTTATAGTTTTTGCGATTTTTACATCTGCCATATTAACTCCGCCATCTTGGATATTAAAATTATCAAATTCTGACCTCAGATTTATGATTACCGATCTCAAAAACCCTCGATTTCTCTGGGTCATTCCAGAAAACTTTCCCTGTTGCTTATATTTCCTGCTAATGTTGCCAAATTTGTTAACAAAACATTTCTAAACGTAACAAGATCATACTCTGGAATCGAAATATATAACAACCATCTTTTTCTCATGTATGGGAGCCATCTCAACACTGGTAAGTTTCTAGCTATTTAAGACAACAATGTTAATATTTAAATAATAATTGGACTGAAATAACCTGCAATGTTTTAAATTATTATTAACTTTTATAGAAAATAAAAAACTATTAAAAAAAAAGGTTTTTTAATAACCAAAAATCTGGCAACAGTTAAGGTTCCTATAAACTGAAAAATCTGTTATCTTCCCAGATGCCACGTTTTCGTGATTGACAATTCTTCTATTCATGTATGCCGTGTCGCCCCTGTCGATAGATATATTTACCGACCGTTTTCCTTAAAGTCTCCAGGGAAGACTCCGTGTAATCTATTACCGATCCCCAAGCTTTTCCTTTTGTTTATCACTCTACGCACCCTGCTTTTTTAATCTATCTCCTTCATACGAAAGTTCAGTGCCTCGTGACCAGTCAGCATAAAAATGAAATTTAAAAATATCACGGAGGCTCGACTCCAATCTAGTTATTTGATTCCGAAATAATAAACCTCCGCGGGGTATCGGGGCGTGTGATTGGTATTATTCGGCCCCTTGTGTCAAGTGATGTGATGCAACACAAAAAGGGCTCGATATTGGATTCTTGGAGTTTTCCGATAAATATTAGAATGATAAAGTGATGTAAAAGTCGGTCATTAAAGGAACATTACTTGAAGTTTTAATAATAGACAACACGTTTTAATTTTTTATTTAATTATTAGTTGATATAATGTGCCATTATTAAGTCGAATCACCCAATAAAAAAAGTTATGATTGTCATCTTGTTAATATAAAAGAGGGGACATCTATTTAAGAAAATTTATAAAAAACAAGATAAATTATAACGGATTTTTATAAAAAACGGATTTTGCTTGGGAAAAAAGAGCTATTACTCGCGACCTCTCATGCGTGGAATTTAAGTTTGTTACTATTTATTTATTTTCTCCGTCTGTCGGTTGATACGCCTATGCTTCCAATTTTAGCTTGTATTGCGTAGGATAAAGAAATTCTATGAAATAAAAACTTTTTTGTAACCTTACTCCCTGTGGTAAAATTTCCAAAAATGCTGAAATATGTCTTTATTTATCGTTTATCGTGATGGTACTTATAAGTCTAGATGTTAATTTTTGTGCTGCTAACATTTCTTTTTAAAATTTAGAAACCCTATCAGAACAACTGGAGTGGATATTTAGTAAATTCCTTTTTAGTGGTTGAGTAGGTCAGAAACTCTCTGTATTATTTCGTTGTAAAAAAGTCATTATTTTCATATACCGTAGAATGGAGTTATTTGGGCAACAAAAAAAATATTTATGGCAACATTGTAATCACTCACGTGCTTTAAAACGAACTGCGACCACTGGGAACTCTATTGGCATCAAATAAGATGCCTCTGCTGCCAATAATTTAGTTATCAAATGATACATGTGAGAAGTGTAGTGCTTGTAAAGAAGTAGTAAAAACCACCAAAAATTTTAAACTGTAAACTTTCTACTGCCGGTTGTAACTGTGTTATTATAAGGTAGTTTTTCTTAGTTTTGATTAAAAAAATTATTGTGCAGTTTTAACAATAGGTAAACTTTTAGTAACCTTTTTTTCGTAAGGGGAGGAATTTGAGACAAAATTGTGGATTATTTGGGACTTCAAATAATCATGAATAATGTAAAGAACCGAAGCTTTCACGGCTTTAGTCAAGTTAAAAATCATGGTTCTTGGGTCTAGACCGTGTCAAATTGGAATTATTATCCGAAGTTTCGCCCATGATTGCACGAGGCATCTTCAGGGATCTTTACTCCACGAGATTAGAACACCAGCGTTACAATCGATTTTTACGTGTGATGTAGACTGTAACCCGCATTTCTATTAACATTATTTGGATATTTACAAATTTCGATTGATTCTCTAATTTTACGTTTAAAAAAACCAGGCACTGATGGCACCTTAGTTTCTTTTACATTAAAAGTGTGACTTGAGCAGTGCTGGTGTTCAGCTACTGCAGATTGTACAATTTGTTTCTTTTTATACATCTTTCATGTTCCTTAAGCCTAGTGTTTCACCTACATACACTTTACCACAAGAGCACGGCATCTTGTATACGCCTTCTGTTTGAAATGGAATCGTGTCCTTTGAAGTCTTTCAAACATTGTCTAATTTTCTTACATGTATTGAAAATTGTCCGTCTGTTTGATCTACGAAGCAATCTGGCTGTCTTGTCGGTTGTTCCGTGTATATAAGGTAAGAAAACACTATCCATAGGAGGTTCATTTATTGTTGAGGAGTTAGGTTTTTATATTTATTAATAGAACGTCTTATTTCTTCAGCGCAATATCCGTTGCCTCTCAGAGCATTAGTCAGTTTTTCTGTTTCTGATTGCAATGATTTTTCGTCACATATTGAACGTGCTCTATGTACCAAAGAGTTTATGACGGATTGTTTTTGAGCAGGATGATGGAGTGATAAGAAATTACCAGAGAAAATGAACCAATACCAGAAACAGAAAAAAAAAACCTTAATCCATGTCTTTCTTATTCTAAGGAAAATTTGCAGGGACATAGGAAAACGAAAATTAAAGATTAGGGAGACTGCTGAAAAGTATAGAGTTCCCAGGTCAACTTTACGCAGAAAAATTCTTGAACAAAACACCTAAATTTAGTTGCTTCCTGTGGCTTCCCCTTTGACTTATTATACTTTAGATTATTACTAAACGGATATTTAGACTTAGCAGACTAAAGAATAACATGCCCGGGAGAGATTGAGCAATGAACTTTTTCAGACGCCATACAAAATATATATCAAAAAGATATACTGCAAATATGTCTACGAAGCGTGCTACTCTCTCCGTAGGATAGTGGACAAAGTTTCTGAAAATGTCTCTGAGACATTAACTGAAACCGAACCATTATTAGATGTCAATTTCTATGAGTCAACTTTAATAGATGATCCGAGTTGTCAAGACCTTATTTTTAAAAGAGGTATAATATATTCAGAGAGGATTATAAATTTCACAAAAATATCAATAAGTTTAATGTGAACAGTGGACGGCCAGCTTCTACTCATATACGTCTTATATAAAGCGGAACAATTGTGGGACTCATTGATCTTCGGAGGTCCTAAACCGACAAGATTCAATTGGCTGTTTTTTTTTTACAATAATTAGTGCCGTTCTTCAGAAACTAGGAGGGTTAAAAAGTATGTTTTGCCAATTTTTTCATTAAAATAATATTACACATTTTAGTATGTACCTTGTTTGTTTAACATAAGGTATATTTTGGCTTTCAGATCCTCGTTGGAGACAATTTATTATCTCATTTTTCTGATAGTGTACTTCGGAAATGTCAGGAGATGAATATTGCATTTCTCTGCTTATTATCAAACATTACCTATGTAATGCAACCCCTTGACGCTCCGTTAAAGAAAAAGTGGCAACTTATTCCTACAGATTGGAAGAAAACCTTAGGAAGAAGATAAACTTCGTTAGACCTGGTTGCCTTTCCCGCTCTTTTACTAAATTACAAGCAACGCTTGACGAAAGTCAAAAAGGATCACAAAACTTGATATCTGGTTTCTTTAAAACAGGATTGTATCTACTAGACCAAAGGACTACTACCTAGAAATCAACGAAAATAGAGACTTCAAGTAGAGCCTGGAAAAAGCATCATCGTTGAAGATATTACTACTTCAACGAGTTCTGGTTAAAAAACAAACTGAAAAATGCGTTTAGAGAATCTAACCGTAAACAAAAGACAAATAGATTTCTAACTTCCCCACGGATGACTTGAATATAGATATAATCGTGGAAGTGTTTACACCTCCTACAGTTGAAGATACAGGCAGTTAAAATGTTACACATTTATTGTCGATTAGGGGCTTTATGGATTTTAACTCAAACTTTGTTTTTTATTTTAGTATGTTGTAAAATGTTATTTTTGTAAAGTCAATAAAATTAACATTTTCAGCCAGATTTACTAAAAATATATAAGATTTAAACCCGATCTAGTTGCCATTAAATTTAAATCTTATAGTCGACCAGTTTTGTTTTGCCTATGATATTGTCATGATTTATATTACATATGTCAACAAATAAACGCTTATATAGGAATATTAATGAGAAGAACCTTACAATAAAGCTTTGCCCTCTGCTGTCAGTTTAGGACGGTTTTAAAGTTGAATCACGTTAGTGAGTCCGGCTGTTTAAGTTTTATATTGTTTTGTATTTATGATTTACCACCAACTGTTGTAGTTTCTTTTTGTTCTGATGCAGTCTTTATGGAATTCCAAATATCCCTACCCTAAGGGGTAATTTGAGACAGGGGGTAAAGAAAATATATATATATCCTCGTCTATTTGAGGGGGAGGGATAATATTTTTCATCCCATTTTTACCAAAAGTATGATTTTGATAATTGTATCTCGTGAAAGCAAAACATAATAGATGCAAATATTTAAAATTTGTCCCAAGTTTCCATGTTCTACGGTATACATTTTGTCTTGGACAGTTCTTACCAAATGGGAATATATTTTTCAAAGTAACTAAATGTACTGTATTTTATAAGTATGTACTTAATGAATCTGCACCAATACATGGAACTAATGGTACGCTATTCACTGATATTAAGTAGTGTTAAGGGTAAGTATTAATTTTGGGTGAATTTGAAGTTTAAAAACTACTTAACACAGTAATTTTACTTACCTTGGCAAGGATCTACGTTCATAAGAAATTGTGTATAAACGCCAAATCCAGATCACCACAACAACAATTTGTTTGATAAAATTTAAGTTTTCAATAACATTAGACCGATGGCATTTTTTTTTAAAACATCGTTAAAAAAAATCTCATAATTTAGATATTTGCCATTCACTTCAATTTATTTTCACTAATTTACCCCATTATCAAGTAAAATTTTAAATTTTCCAAAGGTTGAGGTAGGTCTCGAAATTTATTTGCCTAAATTTATTGTTTTGTAAATTTTGCCCATTATTTTCACGCTTATTTTATCGCCCTTTAGATTTCCGCAGAAATTAATAGAGCTAGGCAGTAATAAAAGCCCTAAAACGGGAAATTTCTCCTGCTAGTTCGTGATAATGTTTTACAAATAAATTGGAATTACTAATAAACTTCAATTCATTTAAAAATTTAAAATCTGTTTTTTAGTAACCTATTGAAAGAGGAGTTTGGAGACCTGCACATTAGTTATAATACTGATATAACATTGTGGACTCCTCCAGGCTTAAGAATACTCAAAATTGCCTAAATCTGAAGATGAAAAAATTAATACATAACCTCCTCACGTTTTTTGAAGTTCAAACCGTAACAGGGGTGAAAACGAAGTAAGCAATTTTACAGAGAAGTAACAAAATATGTTTATTTAATTTTATAACAATATTAAAAATCAATACACCAAGAGTTAGCAGATAAGTTAAAACTATTGCAGGTAGGAAAGGTGCCTTACTACAAATATAATCCAGAGCCTATTCTTGAGAACAACGAGTTCAAGTTATACTGGGATCGAACGGTCCTAACAGATCAAACAGTTGCTCATAACAGGCCAGACATTATGCTAACAGATAAAATTTCCAGGCGAACTACACTAATCGACATCGCTGTGCCGAACAACAACAACCTAAGGTTAAGGTGCAAATCCGCAGACAGTGGGCAATGAACAGCGTCCACACGATTCCTATAATACTGTCAACAACTGGAGTGATATCAAAGAACCTTCTACAGAACATCAAGGGACTGGGCCTTAGTGAACATCTGTATAAACCGATTCAGAAAGCGGTTCTCCTTGCAACCGCGCGAACCGTCCGAAAGTTTGTAGGAAGTGCAGAAGACCACGCCACCTAGGACCCGATAACATGGAAAGGGTCCCCACAGAATTTCATACTTTTGGTGTCTTTGCATACCTGGTATGAGTGAATAATCCCTGGAGGGAGTGCGAAGCCGTTTGGCTTGTAAGTTTAAAAATCAATTAATTATCCCACATACAAAGAACTAAAGCTATGAGCTATATAAATGAGGTTTAATAGATAACTTTGAAAAAGCACATAATAAAATTACTGTATCCGGTCCGATATCAAATCCTAACTCTAATCAAGAAGAAATATAAAGTACCTAAACTAAATTTAAGGCCATATCAATAGAAATTCATAGAAGGCATTTATTGGATGAAACTACCGTTATAAAATAATAAAACAAAAAAAGTAGCTATAAAGCTGTTTAAGTGCTGATTTGTCAAATTCATCAAAAGTAGATTTACCATTTCTTACCGTAGAAACGCAGTGATACTACTTGAACATCTAGTATTACTGTTTTCAACTTTTTTCCTCCCAAATATTTGCTTGAGATCTTTTTCAAGTCTTCCACCTAAAGTGAATTGAGACCATCACCAACATGCTTTTTAAAAAAAGTAATCTGTCCTGCCTAAATCAGTTTTATGTTATTAAATTGTCAGATATATGGTGGTAGCCGAATGGTTATAATTATGATCTCGCAAGATTTGATGACGGCATTTTATTTTGTTGCACGTAGAATCTTCTATGTATATTGAGTCGGACCTGATCTTTAGACTGTCGAATAAGGCGTTCTATTTAAAGTCATGAAGACGACTTTAGATGCGGTTTTTGAGCCAGTAATTTGGAAGAGTAAAATTACCTAGTTTAGTGGTCACGTGGTCAGTCTCTGATTAATTGGTGGTATTACTATGGCGTAGTGGTGAAGTTATAAGATGTTCTGATTAGTTCATTTGATGAAAGTTGAGATCTGAATGCTGTAAAGGTCTCTATGGATGATGGTGTTCCTAACATAATATGGCGCTCAACAGATCTTACGGAGAACCTTGTTTTGGAAGCTCTCTAATCGCCTAAATCTTGTTCTGTCTATGGGGATCTACATGGGAGCACCACAGGACAATATAGACCTGACGAAAAACGTGTAGATTGTTAGCTCGTTTTTTAGATTTAAATTGCTATCTTTGTATAGCAACGAATAGACAGCTAACTACTACGTTTTAGATTTGGATAGGATATAATTGGTATTTAATAGCTAATTTAGAATCTTGTCAAAGACTAGTCCCAAGTATTTCTTTTTGTTCTTCTAGAATCGGGAAACTTGTCAATGTGTCTTTGCAGCCTTATAATAGTAAGGCGAAGTGACTCCGAGGACGTTGCAAATCCAGTGTCGTCAGCAAATCAATAAAGCTTACAATAAATGTCCGAGGGAATTGACGCATACAGATTAAAAAGACTGGGCTTAACATTTTATGTGACGTTATCTGATGTCACTACGAATGTTCTGCCCTTAAGAAAAGTTGAGACCAGTCTTACTAGGTAACTTGGACTTAAGAGCCTTATGAGTTTGACTACAAGTCCATTTTTCCAAACCTTGTCAAAGGCCTTGCTTATGCCAAAAACATTGCATCCGTGTGGAATTTCAGGTTGAAACCCTGTGTAATAGACGAGGCTAGTCTGGTGGTCTGCTGGACGCTACTGTGACTGCTTCTCTCAGTTATGAAATCAGTAAAGAGACTTAATATAACTCATTTCATTATTTTCCCCCAATTGGGAAGTCGACTAATAGGCCTCTATCTATTAATATAAGTTGCCCTTTCGTCTTTCTTTCGAATAAGAATTATCTTAGTCACCTTCTAATCTGAGGGAAAATGTCCTCATTGCCAAACTGCATTGGCTATGTTTGGTAATAGCTGAGAGGGTCTTCTACGGCGCATTCTTCAGAGCTGCATCCGGTAGACCATCCAGATATGGCACCCTCTTAACTATTAGCCCCGAAGCAATACCTTTGACTTCGCCAAGACCGATGACAAGTATATCTGAATCAATAAATTGAATGAACTTGTTGATTTGCATAGTACGATCAATTTTTTGTTACTTGTTTCGATCGGCGCTTGGGTTAAGCTCAAATTGTTTATAAAATTCTTCTGCAATCCTTAACCTTTTTTTTGAAGACTGGCCAACGTGACATTGCCTTGAAGAACGTTCCTACGTGTCATCCTGTACAGACTGCCATCATGGATTTGCAGTCTCTAATTTTTTTATTATTGAGTAATTTTTGTATTCAAGTTCAGATCTTCTAAATCGAATTATGAATTCTCATTCTTCGGAACCAACCATTAAAATATGCTGTTTTTTTTTCTAATAATTTAGCGATTTATTTAGTGTCCAAGAAAGACAAAATACATTGTCTACCACAATTAGCAAATTGTTGAATTGCTAAATTTATTGGTGAACTTATCCAACCGTAAAAAAAATTTGGGCCACCGAGTATTAATATAAAAGCCTTCAAACCGATTTATCACTTCGAAAAATAAATCTCGTCCAATACGTCTCTACTTGGTGATGTAGGATAAATGGACATGTGACTGGGACAGATTGCTTTTTAATAAATTATTAGATAACGCTTACTGGCAAATTGACTTCCATTTTACGTGTTAAGCTTAGCGAAGTGGATAACCGTGCATCGTAAATTTTTCATGTCTAGAAAATTGCATAATTTAAAAGGAAATTGGTTTCCTTTACTGGGAAAAGCTTATTTACGAACAACAGTAATAATCTCCAAGATCGATAATGGTTGCATAAAAATTTAAGTTCACAGAAATGACGAGAAGCCCGATTATTATTTATGAAGAAGACAGTTTCGATAAATGTTACGTTTAAATCGAGAAACGTCGAAGTTAGTATTGGGACACATCAATATTTTTTGTCTGTTTTGGTGTTTTTTTACGAGTGACAAATTTATAAATAATTTAATCATAGCGTCAAAAGCGGCATCAGAATGCACAATATTGATAATAAAGTAATAAAAACATTTCATGACCTTTGCATAACATCGTCCAATTAGAATAAGATCAACTTGAAGACTCCAATAAATTACATGAAATTAAACCCATACTTCAACGGCCGCTCCACTTTCTTTCTTTATCTTATACAGAAAGCATCATCAGGAAAAGAGTCTCTGTCGTAGCTTCTGAAAGCACTTCTACCGCCTCAGTTTATGCTTGAAAAGAAAAACTCAGAAGACCAAAATATACATACTGTCAGAGAAATAGGCATCACTAAAGTCTGTTAAGTTAAACGCCTACGAGTCTAAGTTGACTTGGGACTGTAAGTTAGCCCTAACGTAATTGGCTTAGAATAATAAGTTAGTGCTAGGTTAGAAAGGAATGAAAGTAAATATCGGTCCGGAACCTTTTCGTGCATTTCCAAAAAGCCACATAAAATAGCAGCTCCGAAGCTGGGAAGAAAATCTGATAAAATTAAGGAAAAACAATACGACTGATCTCAGACAATATTTTTATCTAGATGAATTAAATTGTGATGGCTTTTTAGTATAATTATTACTATTTATTTTAAAATAAAAGTGATCCCAAAAAATTATTTGAAAATAACTTACACTTAATTTTCCATATCATTAAAGCCAAATAACTTTCTTATTTTAAATGAAACTCTATATGTTTAATATCGAATTTATATTCTATTTTTAACGGTTTTTAAAATTTTATTAAGGTTATTTACCTATTTTTCTTGCTTTTTCAGGAACTTATTGATTTTAGATATTTTTTGCAATTTATTTTTGAAAAGTATGCATTGACTAATTTGAGGTTATAATTCATCATATACGGAAATTTTTTTAACAGTTATGATAAACAGGGTGTTCAAAATATTCAAAAACGTGTAAATAATCTTAAATACTCTTGTTTGTATTTTTTTTACAAACATATTCTTGAACTACAAGATAAGTAAAAAGAAGAAAACAGTATATTTTTAGTCTTTCATTAAAAAGGCCAAGAATTAAATGAGTTAAATTATAAAGTAAGGGAAAATAAACTTAAAACTTTAGAAAATGTAGACACAAACTTATTTATAAAATCCATAACACTCTCAAGGCTGTAACAATAAGCACTTGAACCAAATTTCTAATTTGCATTGTACAGTCCGGCGCATTAGGAAAAGACCCCGTATATATATATATATATATATATATATATATATATATATATATATATGTATATATATATATATATATATATATATATATATATATATATATATATATATGTATATATATATATATATATATATATATATATATATATATATATATATATATATATTTTTAAATCGATTTAAAAACTTGCGATTCCAGATTTTATGAGACAAGAACTGATGACACTAAAAACAAGCAAAGAAATCATGAACCAAGAATTTAAAGAAGACATCAAGAATCATCAAGAAAGTATAAAACAAGAATTAAAAATAGACCTGAAGGATATGAGACAGGAACTTAAGATAAGTCAAGAAGATATAAAACAAGAACTGAAATAAAACATTAAAAAAATCAAGAAGATATGGAGCGTAGAGAACAAGAAATACTACAAAAGATTAGTAAAATTAGAGAAGACGTAAATGGCAAAGTACAACATGAGATGACTGGAGTCTAGAAACAGGTGCAATAGTTGCCTCTGCAAATCGAGAAGATAGCCAGTACAGGTATGATAATGGTAAATGGTATTCCTGCACCTAATGTGATGAAGGCACCTACCTTCGACGTCAATTGGTAGCCGCCTCCGTCGGCAATAATTGGAGGCTTCGTTGAGAGCTATTCCATAGTATTAGTTTGTGTTTGTAGTTTTTAGGGTTTTAAGTTTATTTTCTACGAGTTCATAATGTATTTAATTAATTTTACGTATGTTAAAATCCTCAGGAGACGTTTATGAAAGAAAGTCTGGAACTTTGGAGAAAATTCTCTTCACTTATTTTTAATATGGAACGCCTATGATACAATGCCTAGAAATCGTCAGATTATTCCTTTTTTTTTATTTTTATTACACCATGTAGTATGAAAATCCTTCTAGAAATTTGCGGGATCTTCTGGTAACTGGAAAGAGGAGATATAAAGGGTCCAGATCGGCTTTCGTAGACAGTTTAGTTTTAAACGTCGTCGATGTAACTTAAATTGTTTGACAAGTTGTTAAATAAAAAGTTATTGAAATAATACAGTGTGTTTAAAAATCGGCCGTTCGGAAAAATATAATATTTATTTAGTAAAATTATGTCCTATGTTCTGTTTTTGAATTTTAATGCTTATAACCTGTAACTCGTATGTTGTGTAACATCTCATTGTACTCGATTGAGCAGAGTAGTTTTACTGAAATTTATACCACGGACTTGGTCACACAACTTTCGTATTCGACTATTATTAATAATTACCTGGATGTAGCTTTTTGTCCTTAATTTTTCTATATAAAAGGTTTTCGTTGACATATATACGACTATGACAATAATATTAGTAATACAACAGTTATTTTTCATCACTAGCGATTTATACTATAAGGCTACTAGTAAATATCTCCTTTGTTTTGTTGCACTAAAATTTCAGACTTAAAAACTACAGGAAATAGGATTTTCTCGCCACAGTATTAGTTTTTCAGAGACTTTGCACACTTACTAAGAAAATCATTATTTCTATTGAAAACGACAATTTTCTTATTGAATCACAATAATTACAAACCCACAGAGACTTGAAGCACATTAATTCACAATTTTTCAGACCCATTTTTCCGATTCTGTTTGCATGACTAGCTGAATCCATTAAAATCTATTTATGTGTAAATATATATTAACCTATAATAAATAATTGAATTCCATTAGTTGAGTAATAGCACACTATTAATTAAACAAATTCAATTTTTATTCATAAAAGGATCATTAGATTAAATGCAAAAAATTTCGAAGGAGCTAAATACCGCCTTTTACTATTCGTTTCCTACTTTGGAATATTTTAAATTCAAAAACTTTACAGAGCACTTTTAGTTTAAAAACTTTTACCCAATAATAAAATGTACATGATTAGAGAAGGCAAATAATTATTTTTTAATTATTTCTACATCGGAAGCAAATTTTAATTAAATATATATATATATATATATATATATATATATATATATATATATATATATATATATATATATATATATATATATATATATATATATTTTAAATCGATTTAAAAGCTTGCGATTCCAGATTTTATACTTTAATAATTGTTTTAAAATTTATTCAATGGTATTTTAATTTGCTAGAGAAAAATTTCCACTTTTTAGCCGTTTATTTGTTATTTTTGTTACTTGAGTATATTTTTTTCCAAATGGAAATTTAAAATAAAACTTGCCTTCCTCGACAGTCGTTTCACTGAAATTTTAAAACTTCTTAGTAGTTTTTAAGGAGACGTAAAACTACTCTCGTTACTTCTAAACTAATTTTAATTTGGGATTTGTTTCCAATTCATTTTTAACGTTCTTACTTCAAAGCTCTCACGTTAAAGTAATTTTCTGCTTAAACTGGTCTAAAGAAATGAAAACGCTCGGTACTTTGTAACTTAAAGTAAGTTTCACAGTTTCTGATTTACTTAAAACAACTACAGAAAGGTTTGTTTGAAGGTTGTAGACAATGTTGAAGATTGACTAAAATGTGGTTGTCGGACTTGCATTGTCTTTATTTTCGTTTATTTTTACGACGTTTCGATTAGGTTGTATCTCTTATCGTTATCAGTGTATATTTGATAACGATTAGAGATTCAACCTGATCAAAACGTTTTAAAAATAAACAAAAATAAAAATAATGCAAGTCCGACAATCACATTTTAGTCAACTACAGGAAAACCATATTTACCTATTTAACACAAATTTTATTATCATTGTATTAAATAATAAAAATATATCTACCAATTTAAATAATTATAAATATAAGCAGAATTAAAAACTGGTGGTTTAAAAGTAGCTAAAAAGCTTTCATGTACACTGTAAAAAAACTTCACATTAATTTTAAAAAAATGTGCTGGAAGCAAATTTCGTAAACCGTTTATTAAATGGATTTAATGTCAGTGCATTAAATTTAATATTTTTTATATTAAATCTAATAGAATTATATATTAAATTTGGTATGTTTTCAGTTACTTTATTGAAAGTTAAGGTAATATTCAATTAAATTTAATGTACAAGGCTTTAATTTAAAAATATATGTAACTTATTCACGATTTAAGGTACAAAATTTTTAAATTTGATTAAGGAAAGTACATTAAACTTAAGGTTATTTTTAACTGTGTAAGCTAAGGAAATGCATTAAATTTAATGTAAATGTACTGGAAGCAAATTTTATAAATGTTTATTAAATGCATTTAATGCAATCTATTAAATTTAATAACTTGTTTTAATCTAAATTAATTTATTCCATTTAATTTAATATAATAATACATTAATTTTGAAGTTTGATCGTTATTTTCTAAGGTGATTATTGTACATTAAATATACAGCCAGCGTTCCTTAAATTTGAGATATGTTATCATATTTTTAATGCACCAATATTAATATGAGTTCGAAAAATTCCGAAACTACCAGGGATTTTTCCGATATCTAGTGTCCGCCATGTAGACCGGTTTCGAACTCATTGGTTTCCGTCAGTACCGGCAGACATGTACCCATCATCATAAGAAAACTGAGTCCTTTAAGCAACTTATATCATACTAAATAAAAAGTTCAAGTTCAAGTTGCGCCATCTCCCGGAATCTCATGCAATGTACCATGAATATTAATGTAAATATCTCTAATGTTAAAGTACATGTGAATTAATTTATTGTACAGAAAGTTGAAATATCTTTTCAGTTACTTTATTAAAATTTAAGGTTTCATTTAATCAAATTTAATGTACGACGAACTGATATTTGAATGAATTGCTTTAAATGCAAAATAAATGTAACTTATTCACAATTTTTGGTACAAAATCATTAAATTTAATGTAAGAATGGACATTAAATTTGCATTAAATTTAAGGTTATTTTTAACAGTGTAAGTCAACTTTAAAATTGACTTTTAGTAAACGAGGCTATACCTAATTGTTATTTTAAAATTTATATCTTGGCCAAGTTACTGCTACACATACTAATTGCAATTTTTTGTACAGCATAAAATACTCCATAATAAATCATTTGAAAAATTAAGTGCCGAAACTTTGCATAAAATTTCTTCGGCAGAGAGCAAATTAAAAAAGGACTAAAGACCAAACTTTTAATTAAAATTTGCTTCCGATGTAGAAATAATTAAAAAATAATTATTTGCCTTCTCTAATCATGTACATTTTATTTTTGGGTAAAAGTTTTTAAACTAAAAGTGCTCTGTAAAGTTTTTGAATTTAAAATATTCCAAAGTAGGAAACGAATAGTAAAAGGCGATATTTAGCTCCTTTGAAATTTTCTGCATTTAATCTAATGATCCTTTTCTGAATAAAAATTGAATTTGTTTAATTAATAGTGCGCTATTACTCAACTAATGGAATTTAATTATTTATTATAGGTTAATATATATTTACACATAAATAGGTTTTAATGGATTCAGCTAGTCATTCAAACAGAATCGGAAAAATGGGTCTGAAAAATTGTGAATTAATGTGCTTCAGGTCTCTGTGGGTTTGTAATTATTGTGATTTAATAAAAAAATTGTCGTTTTCAATAGAAATAATGATTTTCTTGGTAAGTGTGCAAAGTCCCTGAAAAACCAATAATGTGACGAGAAAATCTTATTTCCTGTAGTTTTTTTTTGGTTTGAAATTTTAGTGCAATAAAACAAAGGAGATATTTACTAGTAGCCTTATAGTATAAATCGCTAGTGACGAAAAATAACTGTTGTATTACTAATATTATCGCCATAGTCGTATATATGTCAACGGAAACTTTTTATATAGAAAAATTAAGGATAGAAAGCTACATCCAGGTAATTATTAATAATAGTTGAAAACGAAAGTCGTGTGACCAAGTCTGTAGTATAAATTTCAGTAAAACTACTTTGCTTAATCGAGTACAATGATATGTTACACAATATACGAGTTACAGGTTATAAGCATTAAAATTCAAAAATAGAACATAGGACATAATTTTATTAAATAAATATTATATATTTCCGAACGGCCGATTTTTAAACACACTGTATTATTTTAATAACTTTTTATTTGACAACTTGTCAAACAATTTAAGTTACATCGACGACGTTTAAAACTAAACTGTCCACAAGAGCCGATCTGGACCCTTTATATCTCCTCTTTTCAGTTACCAGAAGATCCTGCATATTTCTAGAAGGATTTTCATACTACGTGGTGTAATAAAAGTAAGAAAAAGGAATAATCTGGCGATTTCTAGGCATTGTGTCATTGGCGTTCCATATTAAAAATAAGAAAAGATAATTTTCTATAAATTCTCCTGAGGAAATTAACAAAGGTAAAATTAATTAAATAAATTATAAACTCGTAGAAAATAAACCTAAAACCCTAAAAAATACAAACACAAACTAATACTATGGAATGCATAACGTTATAAAGTTCGATACATTGCTCTCGACGAAGCCTCCAATTATTGCCGACGGAGGCGGCTACGAATTGACGTGGAAGGTAGGTGCCTTCATCACATTAGTTGCAGGAATACCATTTACCATTATTATACCTATACTGACTACCTTCTCGATTTGCAAAGGCAACTGTTGCACCTGTTTCTAGACGCTAGTCATCTCATGTTGTACTTTGCCATTTCTCTAATTTTACTAATCTTCTGTAGTATTTCTTGTTCAATGCGTTCCATATCTTCTTCATTTTTTTAATGTTTTATTTCAGTTCTTGTTTTAAATCTTCTTAACTTGTCTTAAGTTCCTGTCTCATGTCCTTCAGGTCTATTTTTAATTCTTATTTTATACTTTCTTGATTATTTTTAATGTCTTCTTTCAATTCTTGGTTCATGTTTTCTTTGCTTGTTTTTAGTGTCATCAGTTCTTGTCTCATATTATCCTGGTTTGTTTTTAATTCTTGTTCCATCTATTCTTGGCTTGTCTTTCATTCTTGTTTCATATTGATTTGACTTGTTTTCAGTGCCATCAATCCTTGTTTCATATCATTTTGACTTTTCTTTAATTCTTGTTTCATATCGTCTTCGCCTGTTTTCATTTTCATCAATTATTGTTTCATATCATCTTAGCTTGTCTTTAATTTTTGTTTTATATCGTCTTGATTTTTCGCCATATTTCCTTTCAATTCTTGTTTCATCTTTTCTTGGCTTGTCTTTATGTCTTGTATCATCATTAGTATCTGATTTAAACTAGTTTGAAGTTGTTCTTCCAGTTTTGCTTTCTGTTTTCTAATCTCTACTGGCATAAAATTTTAATTCACTTTTTTTAGCCTCTTCTGAATTTTATCCACTTTCTACACCAATTTGCTCCGAACGGCTGGTTTTTAAACACACTGTATTATTTTAATAACTTTTTCTGGTCAACTTTTATTTTGACAACTTGTCAAACAATTCAAGTTACATCAACGACGTCTTAAGCTAAATTGTCTACGAAAGCCAATCTGGACCCTTTATATACCCTTTTTCTGGATACCAGAAGATTCTGCATCTTTCTAGAAGGATTTTCATACTACAGGTGTATTAAAAATAAAAAAAGGAGTAATCTGGCGATTTCTAGACCTTCTGTCAAAGGCATTCCATATTAAAAATAAGAAAGAGAATTTCTCACAAAGTTTCAGACCTTTTTCATAGTCGTCTCCTGAGGAAATTAACAAAGGTAAGATTAATTAAAGAGGTTAGAAACTCGTAGAAAATAAATCTGAAATTCTACAAACTACAAACACAAATTAATACTCTGAAATGCATAACGCTATAAAGTTCGTTACAATATACAAATACACTAAAAGGAACACAATAAAACAATATTTTACACTAAACCAAATTCAGGTTTAATTAATAACAATTTAAATTATGAACATTTAGCCAATACCAGGAGAGTAATTTCAGAAATAAATGAGTTCAACATTTACTAAATAGTCTGTTTAACTAAAAAATCTTTATATAACCTTTTAAAGCTATAAATTAATTTTGACCTAATACCAGGAGGAATCGAATTTCACTAGAGTATATCTGAATGATTTTTTTATATATGCCTAGGAAATACACTTTTCAAGTATCCGGACTAGGTGTAAATGTTTGATACTTTAACTTTTTACTGAGTTACATAAGATAGTTCGTTTTATTGCACGATGAATCAATGACGCTAGATGTAATTTTCTTGATTATGCTACTCGCCTAGGCACAAGTTGTTCCCCCTTTTGGACATCAGATATAAATCTGACATAGGAGTATTCAATTTTTTGAAGCTTGAGTGAACATCCAGACAGATATCAACTACCACAACTGGCATGACTCAACACTAGCATTTCGCAGAGCTGTTTCTTTAGATTCTTGCTCAGCATGAAACTGCTCTTTTAAAGATTCTTTAATTATGTATATGATCTTTGAACCATGCATTTAACTTGAGTTTTAAAACGTAAATTTTTACCAATATATAACCAAAGACTCTTTACAATATCCACAGGTTGAATTTTGATCCCATTCTCCAATTCCAATTGGATAATGCGTGTCCAAAATTAATTACTGCTAATTTGCACGGATTTAATTTAAGACCATGTTCAACGGAGTATAAATGAATTATTTCATGGTATTATTTAGGGAAACAAATACCTGTTTAGCGTTCTTTCTGCAATAACATGCATAGATGTGTATCATCAGCAAATTGATGGATCGAACAATCTTCAACGATAGATCCCTGAGGCATGCTTTTATTCACAGATCTGAGCTGAGAAACAGCATCACAAAGCAAACTTATCCTTCCAATAATTAAGAACATATGTAATTATTTTGTCTGAAAAACAATAATAATGAAGTCTTGCGTTGAGTAATTCATTTCTAATAGTATCAAAGACTCCAATGAACTCCAGTAGGATTAAAATGTTGATTTACTACCATCCACAGTCTGCAATGTATCGTTCAAAACACTCGCAACAACTATAGTCGTGCTATGTTCAGTACGAAACTCTAACTGACATTTTGAAAATAAATCATTGTTGGAAATTTAATCATTTTAACGTAAATAACTCTCTCGAAGATCTTAGACATTATAGGCAACTAACTAATGGGACGAAGGTTGGAAAACGGTTCAGGATAAATTTTCCAGGTTTTGGAAAATATTTAGCTGCAAGACAGGAATTATAAATGGAAGTTTTATAAGGAATTAAAAAGTCGTCACACAATCGTATCATTGACAAACTTACTCCATCTGAGCCTACAGCACTAGACTTTATGGATACTATGGATGCTATGGCATTATTTATATCATCTATCTGAGCAACTTCAATCTTGAATGGGCCAATGTTTTTAATGGCTTTATTATGTAGATAATTATAGTATTTGGACCTACGTTACAATCCAAATTTTTGTAATTCCCTCGGTAATTTAATGTGTTTTTTAATTGGTAATTTTTTCCGTAATTTGTTGCTTTAAATAAACTAAATCTTGGAAAATACCCACAGTTTATAATACTTCTTCTTTAAAATAGTTAAGGCGGAAAACTACTTTTATATGAAAACTGTGAAGTAAGTAAATTAAAAATGGATTAAAAACAAGTCCCAAATTAAAATTAACTTTTATTAGTGTTTTTAAGTTTATTTTAAAACTACTAAGAACTTGTAAAACTGCAGAGCTCGCAAAATTCAAATTCCTTCCAATGCCGAACAACTTTCAGTGATGACTAGTTTGACTTCGAATTTCGTTTCGAATAAAATAGATTCCAGTACTCTAAATATTAAATAAATCCATAAGAAATGAAAATGAGGTGAAGCAGATTAAAATACTTCAACGGTAAAAAATATAAAATACTCAAAATATAAAATTCAAGATCAGAAATATTTTAAATTAGTTAATAACAAGAAGATTATAGGATTTTGTACCGTGCATATTATGAACTTCGTTGTAGTACAGGGTGAGTCAACGATTGGATGAAGTAGGTTTGTGTCTTTTCGGTGAAATTAACAAAGAAACTATATTTATTGTTTGATACAGTTTATTTTTACGCAGATTTTAAAAATATTTAGGACTCTACAGGGTGAGCCAAAAAACTAGGACAGCATAAAGTTGTATTTTTTAAATAGAACACCCTATATACGAAGCTTATTTTCGATTTAGCTTATAATTTTAAATCTTTTTTATTAAGGGTTTACTATAACAAAACTTTATAGTTTCTGAGATAATTAAGTTTAAAGAAAAAAAGTCACATTTTCAAGCATCAATTCAATCCTAAATAACGTTTTCAATTTTGTGACAAATATATTCAAATTTGAAATTTAGCAAGGCCAAGGACAAGTTAATATAATTTTTACCTAATATTTGCAATAAAAGCTACAGGGTGTTGAACACATCGGCTCAAATTTGAACAAGTATAAACGAATAAATATCTTTTTTTTTTAAATGGTACACCCTGTATATTTTCATGTTATTTAATAGAGTAATAAAAACCCTAAAAGTATTGTTCAATATATCCTATACCTATTTATAATAGTTTTTGAGATATTTCAGTTTTTCTTATTTTCCATACTTTTTTACAGAAATAATCTTCATTATCATAGTAGCCATATAAAATAATAAAAAGAAACTACAGAAACAAACAGAATGTGGTTAAATATGATGAAATACATTATTCGTTATATTACAACGGCAATAGTTTAATTAAACATAATATGAAAAGATTAACACAACAATAACGACAAGGCAAATACATATTTACTTTTATACTAAATTGAAACAAAAAAATTACCTATTAAATACTGAGATTAATTATTTCTTTTTAATAAGTGTTCGAATAAACGACCCTCTTGTGCAATGCACAAATTTAGTTTTTTTTGCAGATTTTCTCGGACCCTGGATAAAATTAGTGGCGTTATTGTTCTACAGGTATCCCTAATTCTGTTTCGCATATCTTCCACTGTTGTTGGTGGATTAACATACACCTTATTTTTAATATAACCCCATAGGAAAAAATCTAATGGGGTGATGTCGCAAGACCTTGGTGGCCACTCAATGAAACCCCCACGTTCAATCCATTTTTGCGGATATCGTTGGTCCAAAAACGCATGAACTTCACGATGGTAATGCGGAGGCGCACCATCGTGCTGGAACCACATACTGTCGAGCTCATCCCTATCGAGACCTTGAAGCAGTTGGGGTAGTTCTTCTTGTAGAAAGTTCAGGTAACTATGGCCATTTAGTGGTTCATTAAAAAGGTGGGGTCCAATAATTCGATTATGATGAATACCACACCAAACATTTAATGACCAGTGGTTTTGATGTTGCACCTCTCTAATCCAAAATGGGTTTTCTGTGGCATAATAATGCATGTTGCGTCTATTTACGGCACCGTTACTTCTAAAAGTAGCTTCATCACTAAACATTACCTTGCATAATAAATTTGGATTTAATTGAATCTCCGCATTTATTGTACGACAAAATTTTACACGACTTTCAAAATCCTGTCCATGCAATTCTTGGTGTAATTCCATGTGATATGGATGATACCTATATTTCTTGGTAGTACGATGTTTCACATAATGCTGCTAACTGACGGCTACCAATATAAGGATTTTCCTGAACATTTAACAATACTTGTAGTTCTTTTTCTTCATTAGTTACTGGTTTGTTGACCACTTTACGTTTTGGATAATCAACAGTACCAGAAGAATCAAATCTTTGCATTAAGTTTTGAAAAGTATGGGTATTAGGCTGGCGTCGATCAGGATACTTCATTTTGTAAATTCTTTGAGCAAGAAGGCAATTTTTTTGAGCCTCTCCTATTGTATAAATCATATCTATTAACTCATTCTTTGGAAAATTCATTTTACAATATAAGATGAATGCAAAAAAAACCAAACTACACTACATAAAAACCAAAAGAAGCGATTGCGGTTATAAATTTGACACACAGAAAAATGTTCTTTTACCTTGTTTTTGCCATGGCTACTATGATAATGAAGACTATTTCTGTAAAAAAGTATGGAAAATAAGAAAAACTGAAATATCTCAAAAACTATTATAAATAGGTATAGGATATATTGAACAAAACTTTTAGGGTTTTTATTACTCTATTATATAACTTGAAAATATACAGGGTGTACCATTTAAAAAAAAAGATATTTATTCATTTAAACTTGTTCAAATTTGAGCCGATGTGTTCAACACCCTGTAGCTTTTATTGCAAATATTAGGTAAAAATTATGTTAACTTGTCCTTGGCCTTGCTAAATTCCAAATTTGAATATATTTGTCACAAAATTGAAAACGTTATTTAGGATTGAATTGATGCTTGAAAATGTGACTTTTTTTCTTTAAACTTAATTATCTCAGAAACTATAAAGTTTTGTTATAGTAAACTCTTAATAAAAAAGATTTAAAATTATAAGCTAAATCGAAAATACGATTCGTATATAGGGTGTTCTATTTAAAAAAATACAACTTTATACTGTCCTAGTTTTTTGGCTCACCCTGTAGAGCCCTAAATATTTTTAAAATCTGCGTAAAAATAAACTGTATCAAACAATAAAAATAGTTTCTCTGTTAATTTCACCGAAAAGGCACAAACCTACTTCATCCAATCGTTGACTCACCCTGTACATACAATTACGGGCTCGATAGAATTTTATCATAATTGTTGTCTCAAATATTTAGCTTTACTTTATTGTATGACCAGAAGCAGTTCTTTATATTTATTTTTTTATACGACTCAGAATTTCGATTTGGTACCCATTATATGCACAGACACCGCGACAGAGATTCATTCCAAAAGTAAACTATTACAACTATAAAGAAGTACTGAAAAGACCTAGCAGCTCTATATGTATATTGTTAGTTTTAAACTTAATTCTGATCTTATAACGAACATTTCCATATCCATAAGAGTTTTTCGAGTGTCTCCGATTCTTGAAATTATTCTCTTTCTTACATTACATTGTTTATTATCTGCAATGCGTAGATATTTAAGAGAAAACTTGTTAAAAAGAGCTTGTAGTCAGGTTGAGCACATCATATCTAATTGATCGGAAAATACACCAAATCTCCGAGTCAACAAACTTAGAAACGACCTTTACACATAGTCATTCTTTAGCTAACCTGCACAAATTGGCTAGGAAGGTTAAGTTAACAGAGTGATTGTAACTCAAGGATGAGCACAATAGGTTTATATTGGCCTCACTCCAACGGGTTTAGGAAGGACTCATTAAAACAAATTGTAATGCCCTCTGTTACTGAGTGATTTATGTTAATGTTATCAACTTATTTCTAATATTGTTTGGTGATAATGGGTATACCTGATTCAGATGTGTTACATGCTTTAACAATGGTACATAGTTTCAAATGTCGATTTTCGAGAACCATTGCTACCACTTTCCTGAAAACATTAGAATTGATATCATTTGATGGTTTTTTACTTTTTATATCATTTTCAATGGATTCATGATCTCATCCTAATTATTTTGATGAATTGTTTACTTTAAAATATTATGGAGTCACTTATCTGAAACAGCAGTGATTCTTTCGTGAATAATTTTGGGAGAACTATGTTCTTTTCTTAAAAATTTATTGATACTGCAATGTTCCATTTTCACAAAACTCAGTTTTATTAATAAACGAATTGAAATTAATTTTGAGATTTAAGTCAAAAGGTTGTCACTATAGAACGTTATAGGCAACGTTCAGCCAGTTGTTTCTGTTACGCATAAGATACATACACTGTTAAAAATAACCTTAAATTTATTGTCCATTCTACATTAAATTTAGTGATTGTGTACCAATAATCGTGAATAATTTACATTTACTTTGAATTTAAAGCAATTCATTCAAATATCAGTTCGTTGCACATTAAATTTGTTCAAATGGTATCTTAAATTTCAATAAAGTAACTAAAAATATATTTCAACTTCTGTACATTAAAATTAATTCACATATACCCTAACACTAAAGGAATTTACATTATTATTTCATATTCAATAACGTACATTGTATGAGATTCCGGGAGATGGCGCAACTTGTATTGAACTTTTTGTTTAGTATGATATAAGTTGCTTAAAGGACTAAATTTTCCTATGGTGAGGTGTACATATCTGCCACGTACTGACGGGAACGAATAAGTTCGAAACTGGTTTACAGATGGTGGTACACTGCTTATAGGATCAATTTCCACCTTTTCCCGATCGTTACTTGAAGTATTGATTTTGATCCTTAACGAGAATAAAGCACGCCTGTCTTTATCAAGCATTTCCTGTTGAAAATAAATTCATATGTAGAAGAATACAGAATTCTTTGGATAGTTGAAAATAAATTCATATGTAGAAGAATACAGAATTCTTTGAACTCATTATTGTCACTGCATTAAATATGTGTAAACATATCTCAAATTCAATGAACTCTGGCTGTATATTTAATGTGCATAGTCATCTCAATAAATAATGATTTAATTTTAAATTTAATATATGATGACATTAGCTTTATTGGAATAAGTTAATTTAGATTAATGTAAATTATTAAATTTAATGCATTAAATTACACTGTAAAAAGGAAATGAATTAAATTTAATGTAAATGTGCTAGAAGCAAATTTTACAAACGTTTATTATATGCATTTGATATAATGAATTAAATTTAATAATTAACATTAATCTAAATTATTGTAATCATATATTAAATTTAAAGTTTGATCATTACTTTTTAAGGTGACTATGTACATTAAATGTACAGCCAGCGTTTATTGAATTTGAGATACGTTACCACATATTTAATACACCAACATTAATATGAGATAAAAAAAATCTGAAACTACCTGGAAAATATCTGCCATGTAGGTCGGTTTCCAACCGTAAGAAAATTGAGTCCTTTTAGCAAGTTATATCATACTAAACAAATAGTTTAGTATAAGTTGCGCCATCTCCTGGAGTCTCATGCAATGTATGTTGAATAATAATGTAAATTCCTCTACTATTAGGGTATAGGTGAATTAATTTTAATGTATGTACACAAGTTAAAATGTCTTTTTAGTTACTTTATTGACATTTAAGATACCATTTAATTAAATTTAAAGTACAACTAACCGATATTTCAATGAATTGCTTTAAATTCAAAGTAAATATAAATGATTTCCGATTTTTGATACAAAATCATTAAATTTAATGTAGAGAGGACATTAAATTTGCATTAAATTTAAGGTTATTTTTAACAGTGTACATACAAGTTTAAGATTCAAGACACAACATAATATTTTTAGAGACACTGTAGCTTGTTTAGAGTACAACATCTGACGGAAATTTGTAATGAAATTAGTATTTTACTTAAAATATTTGGACAACTTCTATATTGGTATTGAACACATTATTAAATAAAAATGTATATTAACGCTAACATTGTGTACAAATAGCATTATTTTCAATGATAATCGATAGATTAGATAATAAATATATAATGCTTTATTAAAAAGAAGACATTTTAACGAATTATATTTAACCTAAGCAGATAATCCTCTTAAAGTAATAGACAAGTGTCCACTTAACTAAGAAAGCTATTGAATGATTTCAATACACTTCAATTTTAGTTGTGTTATCCCTATGCATCTGAACCTTTTAAAAGGATCAATAATGCTCATACTATACTCTATTGCCCATAATCTCACACAAAATTTCTTTAATACTCGTTCGGTGTTCTAAGAACAAATTTATCTCGACAAAAACGGTGTTAAAGCCACTCAATCGTAGTCTCAAGATACTTTTATTTTTAGCAGATCCCGGACATGTTGCTCTCATTTTGTCACTTCGATTCTTTCTTACACTTAAAAGTATTCAACCACTGGAATTCCGTAGAGGTTACTGTAAAAATAGAGGTTTCTGCTTAAATAGAGTTAAAATTATTTATATAGCATTCTTTAAATTTGAAATATTGATTTTGACATTGAAACTGTTTTATTGAAAATTTAATTTTTTAATGCATTTGTGCCACCCTTCCTGCAATGATCATTAGAAAAAAATGATTCCTGTTGACATCAGTAACTCTGTTGCGGAAAAGATTTAGAAAATCACTCAGGACTTTCGCATGCACACCTGAAATATTAATTTGCTGATCATAAGATTAGGAGAATCAAAGTTCGATTCAAACTAGTTCTGACGGTTTTAAGGATTCACTAAGAATAATAAGTTCGAAATATGCTTAATTTTATGCAATGAAAGTTTTTTTGCTGCTGCTGTACTTATGATGGTTTTTATTTTATATTAGGTTTGGTTTATGTTTTAGGTCACAACCATTCTTGGTAAAAACCATCCTGGACCGGTGAATAAATGAGTATGTGCTGTACGAGGAATCTGAATTAGTTCTGTATTCGTTCTAAATCAGTTTGGAAAAAAACAAGATTTTTGGATTAATACGAGGATAATCGTTTATGTTTCCAGAATAATACATAAAAACTAATATTTATCATTGGAAATGATTTATTCATCAAATACCATATGGTTTTTGTTTATTAATAGCTTTATTCAAAATTTGACTTTGACAACAATTTCTGTTTCGATTGAAATGAAAATTAACTAAAAAAATAGTAGTCACGTGATTAACATTATCAGTCCAAAAAAAAAATTCAAAAGTGGGGTTACATCTCGAAATATTGAAAAAAAGTTACTAGAAAAGATTATTCTAAATACAATTCTTAGTCCAACTGCAAAACTTCTGCTGTACAAGATAACTTTGATTTTTTGCCTCTTGCTTTAAATGGCACTACTGCTGCAAAATAAGATTCAACGCAACCCACATAAAACTTCTTAGTTTCTTCCGAAAGATACTATAAATGTGAAGGAAATTTTTTAATCGTCACATTTGAATTATTTTCGTACATTTTTTTAGACTTTTCCAATTTTTTCAGAAACATAAAATCATGGCAGGAATGACAAATGATGCATTGTACCTTCCAAAAAAGTAAATTGACGCTATAAAAATACAGATTCTCTTAACTGATTCTTCCTCTGATTTTGTCAGAGAAAATTCATTTCGGAAAAGGTATATTTTGAGAACATAAATAGCTTTGGTTATCCATCTAGCACAATTGCACTTTTCGCGAAGTTAAGAGCAGGGAATGTCATCAAAGAACGGGGAGTAGCTCTTGTTTAAGAGTACAATAATCTCTTTACCAAAAACGAAAAGCAACAACAAGCATGGTTTTTAGTAGAGAGCATCGAAAAAAGTTACTAGTTGTGAGAAGTATTGTCATGAAGATGTGGGAATAATTGGATACGGGGATCAACTATCAAAAAAGCTGTAATATTTTTATATTGATTGTAACTTCAGATGTTGTGTGTCACGAAATCAGTAAATTATACTTGCGAACATTTTTGTTTATAATATATTTTCTGGTGAAACCACGAAACTCAATTATCTGTTCAAGAATAACGAACAAATACGGCATAAAGGTCACCATATCCCTAACTAATTACACTACGCAATAAATTTTTATTTATTTGTTGAATCTTGTAAGAAATGAGCATTTTTTTGTTAATTTTGGGGCGCTGAATACAAAAATAAAAATGAAATTAAAGCCTTAGATGCAATTTTCAAAAACACATTTTTTTAAAAATTTTATTTGTAGGAAAATAATAAAAAATACATACTTTTACACTTGTAGAGACATTAAATAATCTGTCTTTTTGTTTTTCTTTTGTGAATTGTTTCTGGAGCATCTTTAACAAGAGTCCAACAGTAGTCGGCAAGCACAGAAGCATTCCACTTTCGCTGGCACGATTTCTCCATTGTTGATTTATCCTGATGGAACTGTTCGCCGTGCTCATTACTTACAGCTCCACAGTTGTTAGGAAAAAAGTCGGGATGTGAGTGTAGGAAATGGATCTTTAGAGATATATTGCAACCCATTTTTTGGTATGATGACAGCATATTTTCAACAAGAGTAACTTAAAGTAAACCGCTAATGTTACTGCAGAAAACATCGTCTTCTAAGTTCCACTACTGCAATCTTGAAATCTGCTTTACTTTTTTGAAGTTCTAAGTCTCTCACAAGATCATTTAATTTTGATTGTGTTATTTTGTGCAGTTGGCGGTATAACGTGCTGGGTGTGAAATGAGGATCTCTTGATGTTGATGGCATACCTCCTTCTTAAGAAATCGTTGTATCGTTATTATCTGATTCGTAAGTAAATGTTTCTTGGGATTCTGGAACAGGAAGTTAGTCACTATGTGGTACAGGTCTCATACCAGATAATTTATTTGGATAGTTGATAACCGACTTTTTCTTCTTGGATATACTTGTGCCTTGCCCAACACGAGGTATGATGCAGAAATAGCAACCATTAACATGATTTGAAGGCTCCCTCGAGATTATTGGGACAACAAACCGCATAGATCGTTTTTTATTATTTAACTAGATTTTCAGACTTGAAGCACATGCATTAAAGCAGATATGCGGCGCCCACAGTTAATCTTGATTCCCAATATTGCAACCGAAATATAGCTGATATGCCTCTTGTTATCAATGGGGTAATAGACTGCTTCTGAGACACAAAAATCACCTCACCACAAATATAACCCAAGTGATTTAGACGGTTTATACACTTTCGAGACATTTACAATCTCAACTATTCGATTCGACTCACTAACTTCGACTGACTAACCCCTCCGCTTTGCAGCGGCGTATATACGCAAATACGACTTTTACATTTTTAGAGAATATTCGAGAACTTTCTATTCAATTCCATAATATTCGCAATAGTGGCGTTTGTCATCTGTTTGTATACAGGGACTGTTCATTACAAAGCAGACATAAAAGTCGATTAACATGGTTTTAAATGGTTATCTATCTTTTTTTAAGCCCTGGGGGGGTTGGGACTTCGTATATGGGGGTTATCCCTGGAGATTCCTCATTTGGTGTTGCCAAGTTGTGCAAAATTTCCTTTACTTGGAGAAAACGTATATTTAGCAACGTCACACCCCTCTATTGTTATAACAATACAAATATACAGTCTTGCGGTTACATTGTTAATATATAGGGAGATATGAGATCACGTATTTCTAAAACTTGAACCAATATTAAAAACATAAGTTTATTATTATATTTTCTGTTAGATACATTTTGGCTGTAGTCCAGTGTTATTAAACTAACACAATTTCGAGTACTTCAAAAGAAATCTCCTAAAATAGTGAAATTATCCAATTAGTTTAGCGATCTGTTCAAAGTGAGGATGTTTTTATTATAGTATTATTGTTTCTAGACCTATTCTGAAAGTTTTTGCAAAATTGTATATTAAACAATTATGGCAGATGTCATTTATTAATTAAGCAATATTGTTAATTACTAGTTTGTTATTTATTAACGTAAAAAATTTATTGTATTTAATATAATGCTATTTAACTTTGTGGTATTTAGCGATGCTACACGTGACATTTCAGACGTCTGACTCGATATTTGTAGAAAATAAACGTTTTTGTTTAAGGATATGTATTTCAGGTGCAAATTTAGCGATAATAAATAACTGTTGTAACAAAGCGGGGAATTAGACGCAACCTCTATAATCGCGTTATATATCTATATGCAATAATGCCGCTTCATTGGAAAAAGAAGTAGCAAATATCAAATCCGATTTACAACAGAATTATTATCTTTTAAAACTAATTGACGATGTCACAAATCACTTTAAAACAACGAACACTGGACAGCAAGAAACACATTCCTTCTTCACAATTCCGTACATTAAGGCAACTTCGGAAAAAATAAGACGAATTGCCAGTAGTTATAATCTAAAAACAGCCATTAAATCAGGAAATACACTTAGAACTCATTTAACAAAAACAAAACCAAAAATTATCGATAAGAAAGAATGTGTACAAAGTTCCATATAAGTGTGGTGAAATGTATATTGGAGAAATCAAACGACCGCTAGAAGTTAGAATTAAGGGACATAAAACTCATACACAAAAAGGGGAAACGTCGAGATCAGATATTGCAGAACACCCCTGGGATAAACAACATCATACAAAATGGCCTGAGGCTGCGGCCATATATATGGAACCCCATATGAAAAAAAGAAAATTTATAGAAGCAGCTTACATTAAAAATAATAATGGAATGTTCAGTAAACCGAGTGTTGAGATACCTAATTTTTGGCAACCACTACTTTGTAACATTAAATCATTGAGGTGTGTACAGTGAAGCGAGTGTGCTTCAATGGACACAGTCCCTATAGAAGCTCGTATTCTTAAGACAGAACATTCAGTTTATACTTGATAACGATTAGAGATACAACCTAATCGAAACGTCGTAAAAATAAATAAAAATAAAGACCATGCAAGTCCGACGAAGATTTCGATGCATTACTTATAAATTTCCAAATTTTTTTTTAATCAGCCTAATAAGCATCCTGTATAGTTAATGGTATTTTCGAACATAATAATCCTGCAAGATGCTGAATCATATTGAAACAAAAAATTTAAAGTACACCCTAAAATAAATGCACTTTGTCTACACGTATAATAAAGTAAAGCATGATAAATGAGGAGGTGCATGAGAACATCAATTTAGTGAAAACTGTATAGATTATATTTAGCTTTTATACGCGTTGTCACATTGTTTTTCAAGTGAAAACGATTTTTCACTTATGACATCGACATGAAAATTCAATTTACCTAATTAATTTTTCTTGCAATTTAGTAATCTTAACGGTTTGGCAGACTTTAATTTATTATCAATATTTATGTTGGAAGTAGGAGGTAAAATTGGTCAAAATGATTTGGCTGTTTTTTCTTTCAATTTTTTATTGGTATTGAAAGTGAAAAATGGACTTTATAATGTTTTTAAGTTTAAAATTAATATAAAGAAGGATAATATTTTCATCGTCATATAGTTATGTACATATATAGGTATTTATGTCTGTTTATTGCCTCGTAGAACTTCAACGATTTGTCTGATTCTGACAATTAAAGTATCATTCATCAACGTTTATACTGAACAAATTATAAAGAACAAATCACAACGGAGGATTGCAAATGCCATTGGGATGGAGATCTGGAAAAATAAAAATTTTTAAAACCATTATGTGGTATCCAATCAAAGACATTCATTTAAGTCTGGGACATCAACATTCTTCGGTTCGTCACATCTACGAAATTTTTAGACTCCATACTTGCTTCACATTCACAAGTGATCTCTTGGGGTTATCTTGCGCTGATATGACCACAGACTATCCTTTTCCAAATTTTTTCACCAAATATTTTTCTCGAGTTTTTCGGCGATTTCAACCTTTTGACATATCTTATGGATATCCAACCGGGAAGCAATGGAAACTATATATAGGAAAATTTTGAAAATTTGACAGTATACTAATGTCGATGGGAACAATCCGGCTAAAATGTTTTCAAGATGGTGCCATTTCGGGTTACATCAGAAGTAGGTGTCACCTTGCTTATTTTAAATAAAACACCCTATATATTATTTCATTTTTAAATTCTGCGCAAGATTCTAGGCAAATTTTGTATATTATGTCATACATCTAAGTCTAAGCGCTTTTGATATATTTAACTTTAAATGTCAAAAATGACGTTAGGAGATTCAGAAATAATTATCAATTTGTCCTATAAAGAAGACTTTCTTATTTAATTTGGATTGGATTACTTATTGAAAAAGGCCAGCTTCATTAGTTTTTTCTAATGCTTTGATATCCAACAATACAGGATGTTCAAAAAATAAGATTAAAAATTAAATTGAAGAAATCGTCAAAAGGCAAACTTTTCAAATAGAAACCCCTAATTTTCTAATTTTGTCTTATTTAACATTAAAAATAGGGGTAAGTTTGTGAAAGATTATATATGCCGAAAATTTTTAATTTTCGAAATAATGCCGGTTAAATATTTTTATATGGCGATTCTGCTGCGGATTTTTAGTTCAGTTATAATCTTAGTTGGCTATGAAGTTTTACTTTACTGTGGCTATGACGGCATTGAAAAACAATCAGTTGCTAAAAATATATATGAAGATGTCACCATTTGAAAGTTATTAATAATTATGCGGAGGCGCTTAAATTTTATATACGAAAATTATTTAAACTTATTTATTACTTATGGAGAATGTGATAAATTTATATCAAGAACATGTGACATATTTGGCAGTCGATATCCGCCAAAACAGAAGCCATCACAATGCGCTGTTAAATAAATTACCAAAAATTTTAAGAACTTTGAATCTGATCAGGCAATAGTGCAAAGAAATAAACTCTTTGTTAATAATGAGAATATTGAAATTGCTATTTTGGAATATTTCGTTGCATATCCAACAATGTCTGTAAGACAAGTTGTTTTAGAGTCAGGTTTATCTACACCAACACTTTATAGGATATTACGCAAACATAGATTTCATCCATACACATTTTCCGTGGTTCCACATCTAAAAGAAACTGATTTTCCAAGACGAGTGGTATTCGGTGAATTTTCATAACTTGGACGCAAGGAAACAATTTTTTTTCTAGACAATTTCATTTGGACAGACGAAGCTAAATTTACAAAAAATGCTGTCTTTAATTTACACAATTCCCATTATTAGAGTTATTGAAATTTACGTGTGTTTAGAGAGTAAAATTTTCATGAATCTTGGCAGTTTAATGTTTATTGTGCAATAAGAAATTAAGGCGTCGTAGTAATAAATTTTTATCAAGAAAATTTAAGTGGTAAGTTAAATGTTTTTGAATTATTCTAGAAATAAAAGGTGCTTATTAACTTTTAGGTGAAGGCTATTTGAACATTCTAGATAATTTTGAAAACGACTATGTAGACAATCTGCCGCGTGCTGTTCATATAATCTTGTTTTACCAGCATGAAGGCGCACTTCTACATGGTACCTAGTCAATTATTTTTTGCACAATGCTATGCATAGCCTTTTCTTTGGTCACCCCAGTTCCAAGATCTTTCAATGCTCGTTTTTTCATTTGGGGTTCAATTAAAAATCGAATTTATAACACTCCTATAACAACTATGAAAAATTGCATGAAGCGAGTGAGGAATAAATTTGAAAGTTTAAGTCCGGAGTCAATAAGAAAAGCGACCTAGTGCTGCTCAGATGTGAAAATTGTTTGGAAGTTCAAGGACGTCATTTCAAACATTTACCGGAGAAATTTTTTTTTAATACAGAGTTCTCAAATTTAAGTTTTTTTCTTTCTAAATTACGCGTGCACTGTTATTTTGACGTATCCAAGGTCTTTAAAATTTTTTATAATTTGTTTAACAGCATGTAGTAATGACTTCTATTCTTGTGGATATCGAATGGTAAATGTATTACGTGTTCTTGATATAACTTTGTGCATAAATAACAAAATAACTTTAAATAATTTTCGTTTGTATAATTTAAGCGCCCCGGCATAATTATTGACAATTTTCAAATGGTAGGTGATAGCTTCATGTATTTTATTAGCATATGATCGTTTTTCAATATCGTCACAGCTAGCTAGGAGTGAAACATCATACATAACTAAGATTATAACTCAACTACAGCAATTCGCCATATAAAAATATTAAATTGGCAATATTTCGAAAACTAAAAATTTTCGGCATAGACAATCTTACACAAACTTCTCCTTATTTTTAATGCTAAATAAGATAAAATTATGAAATTTGGAGGTTTCCATTTGAAAAAATTGACTTTTGATGATTTCTTCAATTTATTATTTAATCTTATTATTGGAACATCCTGTATTATTGGTTAATAAGATATTGTAAAAATCTAATAAAGTGTACCCTTTTCAACGAAGTTTCTATATCCAATTAAACAAAAATGACTTCCTTATAGGAAAGAATGATAATTATTTTAGTGGCTGCAAACATCATTTATGACATTAAAACTTAAATATGTCAAAAACAGTTAGACTTAGGAATAGGACACGATACACAAAATGTGTTTAAAATCTTACGGAGAATCCAAAAATACAATAATATATAGAGTGTTCGATTTGAAATAAGCAAGTTGAGACCTACTTCTGGTATAGCCGGAAGTGCCACCACTCCTATAGAACATGATACACAAAAATATGTTCAAAATCTTACGGAAAATCCAAAAATACAATAATATATAGAGTGTTCGATTTAAAATAAGCAAGTTGACACCTCCTTCTGGTATAGCCGGAAGTGCCACCATTCCTATAGGACATGATACACAAAAATGTGTCTAAAATCTTACGGAAAATCCAAAAATACAATAATATATAGAGTGTTTGATTTAAAATATGCAAGTTGATTCCTATTTCTGGTATAGCCAGAAGTGCCACCATATTTTAGCCAGGTTGCTTCCATCGATATTAGTTTACGGTAATATATATATATATATATATATATATATATATATATATATATATATATATACCGGGTGTCAAAAAGTTTTTTTCACTTTGAGTATACATTATTTTAACGAAAAATTAAACTAAACTTAAGGAAAATTAAGAAACTTTTACGTCTGTTCTTAGAGCGTATGTCACTGTCATTATCTACTTAAGTGAGTGCTTTGTTTTCCAAAGAAGACTAGATAAAAACAGTTGCAAATTATTATGCATCATGGCTGTCCATGGCGCACTTGTCATAAGTAAATAAATTATCCAGTATTTTGCTTAATAATATTTAATTTCTGTTCTTATGTCTAATCCAATCGCAAATAAATTAGTACCGTTAGATTCGTCAAAGAATGTATTTTTCGAAAAGTAGTTGTCAAAAAGGGGTCGCCATTTGAAAATGAATAGTTAGAAATGAAAACGTAATTTTGTCAACTTGTCTTTTTCCTGTCTTTCATACTAGTAACTAAAACTCTGCAATTGTATTTTTTTGACATCACCTAAGGCCCTTAGATTAGTTTGCGTCCGATCATGGCCACCTAGATGCAATTTTATAAGTGGCTCTAAAAAATGATGTAGACGTAAAAAGTTTTTAAAATGTCATTCTGATCTAGAATTGTCTCAGAAATCCAAAAATGTTAAAATATACAGGGTATTCCATTTCAAAATTCAAAACCGGGGCCATTTCCGGTGAAACCGGAAGTGGCCGGAAAGTGGAAAATATGAGAAAACTCTCCCCTTCACATACGATTTTGCTGTACCAATTCTCATTTTGATACACATAATACTCTAGAAATTATGACTTGTCTAATAGATTCGTTGACACCCGGTATATATATATATATATATATATATATATATATATATATATATATATATATATATATATATATATTGCTTTGAAAAACGTGATGCGGGACCTAACGTATATCGTCAGAGGTCTATTTTCGTCGCCCACACACGCTTCAAGCAACTGCCCGAAGAGGAATTCGAATACTAAAATTTTGAATATTTTGTTTTTTTTTTTAAAAAAATTTGACAAATTGGTGAATGTGAATTAAATAAGTTTTCTCTTGCTCTAATAAAAATACTACTATTTATATTTTATTCTAAACCACGATATGTATTTTTAATTTTTCCTTGAGCGCCCAGTTACTGTATCCTATCTAAGATAAGATAACAGCACTGTATTTATTCTTCGGATTAACTTAAAAATACATATATTATTATTATTAACAAAATTTTAATAAATCTATTTTCTCTTTTAATTTCCCCTTAATATAACTAGCTCGCTTCCCCTGAAACTATCCCAAGTGAGTTCAGATACTCATAAGTTGAAATTACCTTTTATCTACTGCCAATTAAAACCACTGAATTGTATAAACAATCAACATAAATTTATTATAAATCAAAATGATATTAATACGGTTTATAAAATTATTTTGAAATACCTATTATCTAGATCAGCTTTATTAAAATTAAAAATCAATTGCACCTTATCTCTACTGTTAATTATAATGTCACTCCACTTAACTGTCAAGTGTTGTTTGTCAAATATGATGGTCTCGTGTTCAGTTGAAATTTGTTTGACTTTTATTTATTTTAAAAATTAAAAAAAAATGTGCAAAGTGCGGATTATTAATTTTAACAAGTGATTATAAATTAGTTCTAATGATTTTATAATGTCTAATATAAATGTGGTAATATTATATTTTAAAATACCTTGATCCTTATGTGTTTGTTTATTTATAAACAATTAAAAAAAAGGTATATTTGTGTTTCCTTGTCTTCTTTTACCATCAAATTGGATTGGGATAATTGTTTAAAAATACCTACTATCAAGTAAGTAGATATTCTTTATTAAACACTGTCTTAATTATTTTTGGAAATGTCCAGGAATTGTCTACTTCTAGGAAATGTTGGTATTTATACCAGCCAGGTATAATTTCTTGAACTTTTATTTGACACAATCGGGTTTTACAAAATTTTCTTGATGTTAGTTGGAGTTGCTATTTCTTAATGACATTAAATTTAATTTAAATTATTTTTTTTTTAAATATTGATTAATTAAACTTTATTTAATATTTATTTACTTTCATAACCTTTTTAAAAATATTTACTTAAAAAAAAACAAAAGATCTCGCACGTGGCTTTATGATCTTGTTGTAAAAATTTTAAGGTTATGTAAAAATTTGTTTTGAGGAGAAACTTTTATTTTACACCTCTCAGTAACAATACTTTTTTGCAACTCTCTCGAATTTTTGTCATTTTTCTTTATATAGTATGCCTCCAGCTGACTTAATTAATCATTCTGATTGGCTCAGCAGTTGAAGGCATCGGGTTACTTGATGAAAAATCACCCTTTTCTTGGCATTCTTGTCAAACAAAAATGGCTGTCAAGAATTTTAAAATTGATGAAAATTTTCCAATTTTACCATTTCCTGGATTTATCCAATCATATGCATGACAATAAATACTATAAAATTAAACTCTATTATTTTACCTATCTAATTATACATAATTTAGCCTTCCTAAAACAATTTTTAATATTAAAAATTATAAAACAAAATGGTTTGACATGAAAATATTGAAATCTATAATTAACTAATTATTGAAAATTATTGTTTGAAGATGCTAAATTATGTTTTCTTAATATTAAAATATTAAATATTAGAATTTTCCTTACATTCTAATATAACTTATTTTACTCCACTACATAAAATTAATTTATAATATCTAATTTTAATGTCAATATCAAACATTTTCTTAAATTTATTCTATGTTCTTATCTGTTTTAATTAAAATTATTTTCTTAATACTACTGTTAACTGTCTAATTTATATTAAAAACAATTCAATGAACCTTATTTATTATTTAAAAGTACTTTTCGTGACTGGTTTCACACTATGTTCACCTTTTGTTCCTTTTCAAAACATTATTGTTGCAAAAACCGATCATTATGTTTTTTATTTTACTTGAAGATTTTCACTCTTCATTATCACTTTACCTTCACTATCACATCTAATGTTTGTACCTTATTATTCTTATGATCAATTTATAATATGATCTTATTGTATTAATATTTATATATTGTTTATTTTACAATTATGTCTAAAAATTCATTATGAATTTAGCATTATATATGATTTTTATAATCATGTAAGCTTTTAATTATGCTTTGGTCCATATTATTTGTAAATATTAATGACTCTAATTAATTAATATACCTACTGACTACTTATTACTATCTAAATAATAAATTTATATTGTATCTTAGATATTTTAATTGAAATTGTTTAGACTAGTCGAGTATTTATAATATGGTCATTAGGTCATCTTGTGTCGATTCCTATTCAATATATATATATATATATATATATATATATATATATATATATATATATATATATATATATATATATATATATATATATATATGTATATATTTATTTATTTTTTTTATTACTTCCAACAGAACAATACAGATACTAGCCTTAGATAGTTACATTAATATAAAACGACAAATTTTGGCTTTTACAAATAGTAGCTCGTAATTGTTTTCGAACTAACTTTTAGTTTATTACTTCGAATTAAACTAATTTATTTATTTGTGACTATTCTTTTATTGTTTTCATTTATTTTGTTATTCTAGAAACTTTTTTCAATAAAAATGCTTAAAGATTAAAATTTTCATGTATTATTTTTGCTTTCATCTGTTTTTGGAATACTTCTTTTAAACTGCCATAAAAAAATTAAGAATCTATTTAAAATTCTGATATTTAGTGTATATATACTAAATTCGAGTTTCTAAACAAGTTTTTGGTTTATGATATTAGAAGAGAGAAAAAATAAAAAGTATTAAAAACTGAAAAACCCGCAAATTCGTGCGTTCTTTTGTTTCTAATATAGATGTTCTCCTTGTCTAGTTAATGTAGTTAGAATAGCTTTCACTCTAAGGATAAGAATGGGATAGTTCGGAATCGCCATTCATTATGATAAATGTTTGACAAATGTTATGCGCGTTGTGATAATTTAGCACGGGGGTTACCCTTTTTTTTCTTTTGTAGAGGGCATTCGTAAAAGCAAGGGGAGTATGCTTACATTTTAAATCGACATTTGCCATTTTTGATATTAAACTTTGCGGATTACATTTTGTCTAGGGTGTGGTGAAGTGAAATTTGAGGGTTCATTTCCTTATGTATAAGTTCGTAATCTTGGGATAATGATTTGTGGTACAACAGAGTCGAAACACTATATAAACGAACAAATCAACCACCGTTTTGGTTATTTTTGTTCATTGGCGGATCTAAGGAGGAGTGATGAGATCCATTGCCTCCTCTCCAAGAGCTTTAAGTTTAGTATAATAAATCCCACTCTGCCTCTTACACTAGAAATGTAAATCCTGTCAGCGTCTGCCCCTCTCCCCCCCCCCCCCACTGTCGACAAGTTGCTTTCGCTTGCAATTCTCCTCCTCCCCAATAGCTTTGAATTAAGAAAAATAGATCCAACTCTGCCTTTTATACTAGAAATGTGAATTCTGTTGGCGTCCCGCCCCCTGTCGAGAACTCGTATTCGCTTGCGATCGCACCAGCCCAAGAGCTTCGAATTTAAGAAAATAGACATGACTCGGCCTTTTATATTTGGTATGTTAATACTGTTGTTTGGTATTTTAATACAACTCGATTTCGCTTGCAATGACCCCCCTAGCTTCAAATTCAGAACTTCTGGTATCTCCCACACCGTCGACAACTTGCTTTCGCTTGCCATACTGTATTTTGGTGATATTATCGATAGAGGCTGGATCCGCCACTGCTTTTATCAGGATATCGACTAAGTTATATTAATTCTTTGTGTTAGGACTCTCTGTTCAAATACTAATAAAAAATTTCGGATCACCCTGTATTTTAATCATAGAGTACAGTATAGCTCAATTTAAATTATAAAACAGGGATTTTTTTAGCAAGATTGACCCTATTCTTGTAGCATGTTGTTTATCAAATTTGCAATTATTTTTTAATAATTTATGTGTTTGCGAGATCGAACCGACCCTGGTCAAAGTTATTTCAGGCGCTTAGCTATTTACGACGTGACACATGTTCCCTTGGGTTTGTTCGAATGGCACGTTGGGAAAATAAATAAATAAATAAGCACAGCGATAAAAAATGTTCCAGGAAGATTATATATTTACGAAATTAATTACTTTCCAAAATTTGTAAAATTATGACGTTAATAAGCTAATATAATTAATTATGTTAATAGAATGTAGTTTAACTTTGTTTACAGTTTATTGGCTGACTGCCACTGTCAGCTGTTCAAAATAAATAATTTTATTAATTATGATGTTATTTTATATGATGTTTTAGTAATAGGAACCTAGAATCTAGATGGTGTTATAATTTGTAATGAGTTATTAGTATTTATGAATAAAACTTTAAATTTCCATTATCAATTCGGAGGAAATCAGGGTTGGCCGTAGCCTGTTCTTTCTTGCTGTTAGGGCCTTGCTTGTTGTAGTTATGGCATGCTTTTCAATAAATGAGTTCGGGTAAAATTTTTCCCTAATAATAAGCAATAAAAGGACATTAACTTCGATTTAAACATAATATGGGTTTATTTTAGTTACTAAGGTTAACGAACAATACTATGAATGAATAATTGAGTAAGAGTGGTGATACTCGATCTTCGATGCTTAGGCCTCATTGGGCCCTTTTTATTCCACAATTACCGAGGCTGAACGCCTTTGCGACTCCATGCAGTCTCATTGCCGAACTTTCTCTGGCTGTTATGGCGGATAATCTTCGAAATATCTGATCCCATCTTTGTCAAACGATATGCTTCCTCATTTTCGTGTATACACGAGTGACTAGGGACCCACAACAGTCTGATTTTGCAGCTGTTTTTCGCTATTATCGTAGCCCTACTGTGCAATCATATGCTAATAGTTTTATTTCTGTTTATCTTTCTCTAACAGAGATCGCTATATTATAGAATATCATAAATTGCCACTTAAAAGACCGTCTCGTGTTTCTTGAACTGCAGCTACAGCTCTTTCATTCTGTCAAAATCCGTCTGTATTTTACCAGGATCCATTTTCCGGAAGAGTGCTCTTCTTCCCGATCTTCTCTGGATCTCCAGAGAGTGGTTAGTTTTCAAAACCTGCGTCATATAATCTATTTTCATAGGAGAGGGCCTTTTTTTACCACGCTACCCAAAGATATGGGTAGTCACTAGTTCCTGCTCTGAAATGTCCTAGGCAACAATAAAGTATTTCTAAGACAAAATTAATCATAAAGAAAAAAACTAGTTTTATTTTGAACTGTACACCCACGAGGTCATCATCGAGAAGGTATGTCGAGAGGGACTGTGATTGCGAAAGAGACTATGGAAGAAGAACGTTCAACGTCATCCTCGAAAAGTTACAGCGACGACTACAAATAGAATGCGACGGGATGAAGATCCGCTGTGATCGCAAAGCTAATACTGGTGAATTCATGGTTGGTGAAATATGTGGTTATGGAATCCAAACAGAACTAAAATCCAAAAAGAAAAAAAAAAGCATTCACCGAAGGTTCTGAACTCATGGGAAGGTTCGTACAACATTGTCCTGACTAAATGATCTATTGTACCGAATTCAGAAAAACCGCCATGCGAAGATGACAGTCGTGCATCTTGACAAATTTGTCCATTATGAAGATCAAGAACGTTGATCGGTATGATCACTACTTAAAAGGGGGCAATATACTGAACCTTATAGCAGTATACACTTCATAGTGTTAGTTTGTGTTTTTAGTTGGTTCCTCGAAAAAAGAAACGTTCTATTAAAAAAACAGCTGGGCTTCAGACGAGACTGTACAACACTTGATCATCTGGTTGGTATGAAAATTGATATACAAACGGCCTTCTGCAACAAACATATAACTGCAACTTTTCTAAATTTATCACCTGCCTTTGATTCTATTGATATAAACTCTATCCTGCGCTACTCATATGAATGCGGCATTAAAGGCAATATATTCTCCTTTATCGAGGAATTTCTCAGGGATCGCTCATTACGAGTAAAAATTAACGAATACTTATCTCCCACTTATCAACAACTCTCTGGTGTTCCCCAGGGATCGGTTTTAGTCCTTCCCTATTTATTATAGCAATGAACAACATCAAAAATTTCATCCCGCTCCTTAAGCTCAAATACTATAAGCCTAAGCTTCTATAAATCTTTTGGCATCATATTTTCGTGGAAGGTACCAGCTTGTTAATCACAACAATGATCGTTCTCAATTGAGACATGTTTCAAATGGAATGCCCCAGGGGTCGGTTCTGGGCCCATTGCTGTTTACTGTCTATATAAGTGATGTCTCAGCCTGTAATCGTGAAGCAAATTTCATTCTATTTGCAGACCATATGGGAAGGAGCGCGGATGATTTATTAGTGTCCATTGATGATACCCAGACACGTATTTCTGATTCTACGACTTCATAATTTATTTAATTAATTTTATCTTTTGTTAATTTCCTCACGAGTCGTCGATGAAAGGAGGTCTGGAACTTTTTAGTAAATTCTATTCCCTTATTTTTAACATGGAACGCCTATGACAGAAGGTTTAGAAATCACCAGATTGCTCTTTGCTCTTATTTTTATTACATCATGTATGAAAATCCTTCTAGAAAATTAGAGAATCTTCTGGTATCTCCTAAAAGGGTACATAAAGGATCCGGATCGGTTTTCGTGGACAGTTTAGTTAGAGACGTCGTTGAAGTAAGTTGAATTGTTTGACAAGTGTCAGAAATTGTGAAGTTGGATAAAAGGTTAAAAATAATACAATGTTGTTTAACTCCAGCCGTTCGTAATAATATTATTTTTTTTAGTATTTTCCTTATTGAAAGAAAGTTTTTTTTTGAAAAAAAAAAAACACAAATGAAATACAAACTTTATTCTAAAGACAGCTTCATTAAAAAGATTATAAGTAAATTTTTTCGAAATTTTTCCTCATTTTACTTTTGATAAATTTGAAAATAAAAAACTCGTTAATATATATTTTTAAGTTGTAAAATTCACAAAAATGCACCAAAAGTGCTCTTTCAAATTTTGGATTTTCTCATTATTTTGGTACCTTTATTAACCATCTAAATTTGAAGCAAATCTGAGACGTGATGTTTAATTGCGGCTGATTTGGCTTGGAACGCCTCATATGTTACATATTGACATAAATTGTTTTAATCACATTAAAGATCTCAAATTAAAACTGGAAAATCGATGATCAAAATTCGTTTTATATTTCCAATCCTTTAGTAAAATTTGTGTTTTTTACAATTGTTTACAGTCTGTAAGAGAAAAAAAATTAGATAATAAACAAATCTCTAAATTGTCTTTAAACTCACCAGCGACAAAGTTGTTATAAAAAAATTTAAAAGGATAGTTGTAAGATTGAAAAAGATGTAAGAATGAAAGAAATGTTTATTAAACTTGTCAGGTGGCTCTGTAATGGTCTCTACCTTTTAGGGCTCCCCCCGGCTAGCTTCCAAGGGAACGGAGAGTGGTGTAGGTATATGCGCCACCTGTTTTATGTGCCCTAAAGGTCAAGGCAGAGACCGATCTAACAAAACAAAAACAGGAAATTTAATTAAATTATAAGAAAAACACCCAAAAGATTTAAAAAAACAAGCATCTATATTACGTGCGTTGATGTAAACGTAACCACCGAGAGTGGCCCAGCGCTTCTCTGTTTTGAAGGAAGAACTTCGGACAGTCAGCTGTTTTTTTTTGACAATTCAGAACTAAATTAATCTAACAAAATGAGAAATTTTAATTTACATTTACAAATTACAAGGTAAGTACACTAATTATTCATTTATTTTATATTTAAAATGAAAAGAAAAATACAACGGCTTTAAATTTTACAGGTGATGCTGAAGGCATTAAAGTCTATGATACCCTGAAAACGACACAGACACATAAAACCTGTTTAATGACGGCTTCTTGATGTGCTGATATTGAGGCCCTGGATCACTCGGTGTGGTGGTATGTAGCATGTAAGGCAGGTGCTGTAGAGGTATTCGCAAGAATGGCCGAGTGGTCTGGTATGTACAGCAGCCAAGGCAGGTACCGTTGAGAAGTCAGCCAGAAGGCCCCGATGATGGTTCCAAATGAGGGCAATGAAAGGAAAAAGAAAAAGGGGAAAGAAAAAGGGAACAGAAAAAGGCCTAAAACAAAAGATCGACTTAGAAAGAACTCAACCTTTTATGTTACGAGTGAGGTAGGTTACTCATTCCTTTTCTTTTTAAACATACCCACAATTATTAACACTTGAGAATTAAAACAATAATTAAAGCAAAGACTTACCAGTGATGTTATGTGGCCTTTTCGTGGTGGAACAAAAAAAATAGCAAAACTTGATGTCGGGTTTGTCCCCCGAATTGACCAAACTAAATCAGCATACAGCTGTTACCAACACAGTTACTATCAACTTGGTCAAGAACCCGAAACTTTCAATTAAAAAAAACTAGCAAAATTGCCAAGTGACCTTTCCGGTGCAACTCTGCAAGGAAAGTTCTTATCACTCTAAGATTTTTTTCATGTCCCCCCAGAAAAACGTCCACGGAAGCGGCGGGAAAAAATACATGGATCTGTATATTGACTGACAACTGACAAGCTTCAAAACAATAAAAAATAGAAATATGAAATTTTAAAATTATGACAAGAAATTTTTATTAGCAATTAACTAAGACAATTGTGGTACGTTCAAGAATTTATATCCGTAAAAAGGCTTTGTTGAAGTGAAACTAAACAAGAAAAGTCGAGCAGATTCTAACCTTAAACTTTATTTACATTTGACACTAAGGTAGTTTTCCGTTTTTAGCTTAATAGAATCTGTAATATTTATGATAACTGACAAAATGGGAAACTTAAACTGCCTAGAAGACATAGAAGATCCAACAGAGTCCAGAGAGCTTCCACTCAGAAATCTGTCGATCCTGCAGCCAAATGATTATCTGCTCACTTGAGATCTCTCGATGAAGGTAACAATAACCCTAAAAGACAATTTAAATTAATAATTTCTGACTAAATATTCTATACCGAGCCACTCTGTACAAGACTAATGTAGTTCTATATTTTAGGTACAAAGGAGAGAAGCCTTAGGAAGTCAACATAACAACAAGGACTATCGAACAATGATCATCAATTGTAATACCATAATTGTGAACTCAATTCTAATAAACAAGATATACTGCCAACGTTTTCTTTCATTTGCAAACATGTTCCCAAACCAAAAAAAAAACAAAACACATAAATGATGAAAGGTAAGCGTAAAAATTACTATTTTAGATAGGAAATTAGATAGGCAAATTAAAACCGTAACAAGCCTCAGTCAGTGTCGCTGCCTTTTGTACTCCGGAATAAGGTAAATGTTACAATGCAAACATTTTCTACTTTATTTCCTATGACTTATTTACCATGTAAAGTTCTTTTACATTTGCAACCGAAGAAACTACATTAAATTTTGAAATATTTTTCACATCATATAAAATTTCCCAAACTGCATAATAAAAGATTATCCAGATCCGATCAATAATGAGTGAACCGATTACAAATTTCCCTACTCTTTAATTTTATTTTCGCTTAGTCAAATCATTTTTGGTAATAATTCAAACCCCTTTCATCTTTGTGTAAAATTAGTCTGGGCCAACTGCATTTGATAGGTGGATAGATGATGTCTCTCGACCCTCTTTTAGAAGGAGCTATTCAAGCGCTTCTATTCATTAAAAGCAAAGATGACTCGACTATAAGTGAGTTTTGAATCTTAGATCGTAATAGCGTTATTTAGATTCATTACTGCACCATTCATTCATTACTGGGAGAGTGTGCGGCATTATGTAATAACTTACACAACTTTTTGTTTAATTAATTGAATTTTGTCTGCAATATTAAATAGACTAAAATATTGATTTATTGATTATACAAAATATACTTACTGACATTGTATTGTGGATAATACTGCTCAATAAGGTATCTTTTCGTAGATAATAATTTGATTTATATTTAGATTGTTTCCACAAAACTATGGGGAACGTTAACAATCAGCACGAAATGTGTTCCAATAGGAGATATTGGACATCGAATGATGAATTCAAGGAAATTGCAAGTTTGTTTTGCCATGCAGCGAGAAATTCTAGATATTAAAAGTTAAAATTTCAGCAAAAAATAAATAAATGTATTTTTCTGCCATATTTAAATATTTGCTAATATAAATGTATTCTCTTTTCAAGCAGATAAAGGAAAGTAAACTGTTTGTATATATTCTTTCCTTTATCTACTTGAAAGGAGAATATATATATATATATATATATATATATATATATATATATATATATATATATATATACAACTATATGCAGCTCCATATATGAATGAAGTAAAATGCGAACAGTAAATGCAAACTTCTCTCCATCATATCCTTTCTGTGTTAGAGGTTGCACAGTGCAGTGAGAATAAATTGTTATGGAACGCAATTTATCCTATTCCACCACCATCGAGATGATGGCCTACCTGTGCCACTATGCAGAGAAGAAAGTCAAAACTTACCCTCCCCGCCACAGTGATACGGCAGAGGTACATGTTTCGTCTCTACTAGACTCATCAGGGTACCGACATGCACCTGGCTGTGCAAAGGACAGATCGGCAGAAAGCATACAAATACTGAACGCGGCTTCGCCGATCTCCCGCTGGATGGCGTAAATATGTTTATGCGGCTTTCACGGACTCCTCCGTGTGAGATGGAATAGCAGTGGATACATCCACATTATGCCGTTGTAGTGCTGAAATCACATTCAGCAAACATACAACTATATGCAGCTCCGTATATGAATGAAGTAAAATGCGAACAGTAAATGCAAACTTCTCTCCATCATATCCTTTCTGTGTTAGGAGAGAGAAGTGTGCATTTACTGTTCGCATTTTACTTCATTCATATACGGAGCTGCATATAGTTGTATGTTTGCTTAATGTGATTTCAGCACTACAACAGAATAATGTGGATGTATCCACTGCTATTGTATCTCACACGGAGGAGTCCGTGAAAGCCGCATAAACATATTTACGCCATCCGCCGGGAGGTCGGCGAAGCCGCGTTCAGTATTTGCATGTTTCCTTCCGATCTGTCCTTTGCACAGCCAGGTGCATGTCGGTACCCTGATGAGTCTAGTAGAGACGAAATATGTACCTATGCCGTATCACTGTGGCGGGGAGGGTAAGTTTTGACTTTCTTCTCTGTATGGTGTTACAGGTAGGCTATCATCTCGATGGTGGTGGAATAGGATAAATTGCGTTCCATAACAATTTATTCTCACTGTGCAACCTCTAACACAGAAAGGATATGATGGAGAGAAGTTTGCATTTACTGTTCGCATTTTACTTTATATATATATATATATATATATATATATATATATATATATATATATATATATATATATATATATATATATATATATATATATATATGTCGTTGATCTGACATTTTACTTAAACTGCAGAATTCGTGGCTGGTTTAGTTGCCGGTACTGAATAAGGCCACCTTTATCCCTGGAGTAGCACGTTTCGTGAATCGAGTTTTGATATATTCTTTTTTTAATTTACCTTCTCGCCATCACGTGGCGGTTTTATACAACATTGTTGGTTTGTGTTGCTCTTGTGTTATTGAGTGATCCATCGAGATGTCGCCATTGTGTTTTATTTACTACTTTTCAACTGTGAAATCTATTTATAGGCCACAGATACGAGATAATGATTTGTACCGAATGCAATGGCCTGATGAGTTCCATACTAAGACGAAACAGCGGTATCGTTATTTTTCGGACCCATTATTTTGGAGATATCCGTAAATATATATATATATATATATATATATATATATATATATATATATATATATATATATATATATATATATATTAGCAACTATTCTAGATATCAGTTACGAGAGATACAGCAAACCCTCAAAAATAAATAGATAAATAACCGTACATTTAAGCCCTTTAAACACGATATCATTCTATCGTCTTCCAAAGCATCAAGTATTTTTTCCTTCAGGAGATATGACTCTTGTTATTCTGTTTATCCTATTTAGGACCACTTGTTCGTTAAGTTTGTTCCACACTTTCTATCTTCATCCAGGATTTTCCGCGGAAAATATTGGATATGTGAAAAAAAGACAGAGTGGAAAAGATAGTTTCAAAATCCCAAATAGACAGAAAACCAAGATACATATTTTTATATCATTTTGACATATGCACGAACAATAGCGACGTAGCAGCTTATCTTCTAGGTAGAAGAAACAAGCTTTCGTGGGATTACAAGTAATATACATTACTGTATCTCCCATTGTATTTTTTTAAAATCTGGCGAAATATATAAAAACCCATAAATATTTTCTTACAACCTCTTCTTGGTAAATTTTCTATATTTTCGACAAAAATGTTTATATTCTATTACACATTGAAATAACCACAATAATAAAACTGTTTACACGATAGGTACACGAAATAGATGTTAGTGCATTCGTTTCTAGTTCTATTTGAAAACAATAAACACCCTATAAAATTTACAATTTTTATACCAAATATAAAAAATGCTGACAAATAAAACTAACAAAACTTTTGACCCTATATGGGATAATAATTTTAAAAACATTAAAAACAGGAAACAACTAAAGAATGGAACGATTAATAGGTCAGCTAAAAACAAAAGTATAATATTATATACGTGCATTGTGCAGATAAAATTGATGGGTTATATATAAAAAAAAATAAATATGTGCCCATTTGATAAAAATAAAATATTCGGCAAAGCGCTAACATAAAAGTTTACACTTTATTTAATTTAGTTTTAATTTATTATTTATTTCTTCCCCTATAATGTATAAACAAAGATTGTTTCCTTTAAGAGTGAAGCTTCGTTTTCCTGTATTTTCTGCTCATAATCTCTGTTGCAAAACATTAGTGCAGTTTGTGTTAAATATCTGGTAAATTTACATTTTAATCATCTAATTTTTTATTTTTTGCTAGGATCTTCTTCATCACCAGCAGATAGAACATTATCAGCCAAAATGGTTAACAAATCTGAGGTGTGAAAATCTTTTTTCCGTTGATACTGATACCTATATTATCCCAATTTATGTTCTGTAAGACTCCTTCGGAAGATAGCGTGAACCGTTTAGGTAATACTATGTCAAATATTCTATACGTGCATTGTGCAGGTAAAATTGATAGGTTGTACAAAAAAATTAATATGTGATGTGGTTTGATAAAAATAAAACATTCGATAAAGCTCTTTTTTTCATTTGGACAAAAATGAGTGCCAACATAAATGTTAGTTCATACATTATTTAATTTGGTTTAAATTTAATCTCTATTTCATTTACTGTAACATATGAAAGAACATTGTTTCCTATAGGCATAGAGCTTTCTCTTTCTATTTTTCCTGCTTGTGATCTCTGTTGCAAAAAATCTGTGTAATTTGTGCTAAATATCTGGGTTATATTTTGGTACTCTTATTTTTTCTTTTTTTTTTGCTAAGATCTTCATTATCAACAAATAGAACATTATCAATAAATAGAACATTATCAATAAATAGAACATTATCAATAAATAGAACATTATCAACAAATAGAACATTATAAAAATAAAATGTGATCATTTGATAAAAATAAAAAATTCGATAAAGCTCTTTTTTTCATTTGGACAAAAATGAGTGCCAACATAAATGTAAGTTCATACTTTATTTAATTTGGTTTTAATTTAATCTCTGTTTCATTTACTGTAACATATGAAAGAACACTGTTTCCTATAGAAATAGAGCTTCCTCTTTCTGTTTTTCCTGCCTTTGATCTCTGTTGCAAAAAATCTGTGTAATTTGTGCTAAATATCTGGGTTATATTTTGGTACTCTTATTTTTTATTTTATTTTTTGCTAAGATCTTCATTATCAACAAATAGAACATTATCAACAAATAGAACATTATCAGCAAATAGGATAGTATAGTCAAAAAATCTAAGGTGTGAAATTTTTTTTCTGTCGATATTGACACCTACTTTATTCCAGTATGTGTCCTTTAAGATTCCTTCCAAAGATCGCGTGAATAGTTTAGCTAATTCTATGTATCTTTTACGTCTGTTTATGAATATATGTTTTTTGTTGTCATGCAAATTGTAGATATTGCACTTTTGCAAATATTGCCGAGCAAATTTGCAGTGGTCTATGTGTGTTTTATCTAGCTCTGTTATTAATGCTTAGTTTTCTGTACAATCAAAGGTTTTCATTGTCAACAAAACCTTGTGTAGCAGTAAATTGTTTTCAACAAGTTTTCTAAAAAGTGTTTTCATTGCGGAAGTCTGGTCGAAGATACTGTATCCTTTATAAAATGCTCCTTGATCGACAGATTGGTGGAAATCTAGTTCCTTTTCTGTTCAATTGTTGGATTATTTGAGTGAATAGTTTGTATTTCTGTGATGATAAATTTATTTCAATCATCTTTTTGAACAAAATTATTATTATTGATTTATTCTGGTTTTCTGGTTTGGTTTGATATTCCAATCAGATGTTAAATAGGCATTTTAATTCGGGTATAATAATCCCGTCTTCTTCCTTTCAATTCGAATATTATCTTCTCCTGGAACCTTATTGTATTTAAGTGACTCTGGATCAGCAAGAATTTTTAATTCCTATCCATATCAGAATGTTCTCTAATTCTACATTACTTTTCTCACGTTTGTATCTTATATTCTGATATATATATATATATATATATATATATATATATATATATATATATATATATATATATATATATAATGATTCTAAAATAGAGGAAGGAATTGGAGTAGGAGTGTATAGATTCGAAACAAGACACTTCGAAAGGTGAGGCCAATCACCAGAAATTTTCCAAGCAGGAATATACGTTATTAAAAATGTGTTCATTTCAATAGGAAAAAACTATCGCAGAAGGAGATCATTATTATGTGGGATAATCAAGCTGTCACCAACACGCTTAGCTCTCATTCGATCAGCATTAAAATGGTTTCAGAATACTGAGTGGAATTAAACCAGTTAAGCAAAATTAACGCGGTTACTCCTCTGTAGGTGCTGGAAGACACGGGAGTAAAATAAAATATAATAGCTGAAAAACGTGTAAAAAAGGGGCGGAAACACCATTTTCGGGGCATGAAACATTTTGCAGGATTAGCAACTGCGCAATACCGAAAGAATTAAAAAGAGATAAAGATAATAGAAGATGAAAATTATTGGACAAATCCACAAGAAATTAGACAATCAAGGACACTTCCTAGGAACTATAACTACAGGCAATTCATGGAATTTATTAGTCTAAGTTAAAAACAACTTAGAAATTTAAGAGGAATCCTAATAGGGTACTGCTACCTGAAGGGATATCATAATAAACCCGAGCTAGCAAAGGGAAAAGAACGTAGATTGTGTAACCAAGAGAATTCAACCTCTATCCATATTTTTTAGAATGTATTGGGGGAGATCTACCCGACCTGAAGCCGTCCAGATTCTAAATTTCTTAAGGGAATAAGGAACCGGCTTTAGTTGACAAAGTGTCTACAGCGACTGAGGAGCAAAGGTGGGCACAATAAATATTTTTTTTTACATCCCACCATTTTCACATACATTCATACTAATGTGACAAACAATATGGGAAATGACGTGTTCACTTTTTTCTTGTTCTGCTCGATTGATTTGTTCATTTATTTGTAAGATTTATGTGCTAATAAAATTTCCTACACCCTATATACGTATGTACTGGGAATATTAATATGCCGTTCTTTCTGTTTTGCGGAGAACGTTACTGCATTTACGACTGCGATACATTATCCAATACTGTAACCATAAATACAATGTGCGGCATCCGGCTTATTGTGTCGCCTTTGAAGCATTACCTAGAGTATGGTCGCTATGGACAATTTATATTTTTTTCAAAATCAGTTAATAGAGTAAGCCATATTTTATTAAAATTATCAGTTATCGTTGCACGTAAAACGTTACGAGAAAGTTAATTCAAGTAAATTTTATTGAATTCAAACAAGTTAATGAAACAAAAAGTTATACACACTAGAATACATAAAAAACTGGAAATAGATATTAGCGATACCCAATTTGGATTTCGAAATGGACTCGGAATGAGAGAAGCGTTATTTGCACTGAATGTCATGTCTCAAAGATGCCTTGATATAAATCAGGATGTATATATGTGCTTCATAGATTACAATAAGGCCTTTGACAAAGTGAGACATGATCACCTTATCAGTCTATTGACGGAAAAGAACCTCGATAAAAGAGACATCAGAATTATATCGAATATTTATTACAATCAGAAAGCAGTAGTGCGAGTGGAGCATGAGACGACTGAAGAAGTCGAAATAAAAAGAGGAGTGAGACAAGGGTGTATACTTTCACCGACCTTGTTCAATCTTTACTCTGAGGACATAATGAATAGAGCACTTATTGACCAATTCGTTGGTATTAAAATAAATGGAATTTTAATAAACAACCTCAGATACGCCGATGACACAGTACTTATCGCAGAAACACTCGAGGATCTCCAGACCTTAGTCAATAGAGTAGCAACAGTCGGTGAAGAATATGGACTGTCACTAAACATAAGAAAAACAAAATGTATGTTAATATCCAAATCAACCCAAAATGTCCCAGATATACGCATACAGGGTCAAAATATAGAACACGTCAGAAAATACAACTATTTAGGCACCGTCATCAATGAAAACAACGATAGCTCTGAAGAAATCAAAATCCGGATAGAGAAAGCAAGAGCCGTATTCACGAAAATGAAGAGAGTGTTCTGTGGCAGAGACCTGAGTCTTGAATTAAAGATTCGTCTGGCAAGATGTTACGTACTGTCAGTTTTGTTTTATGGAATGGAGGCATGGACGCTTAAAAAGATCGATATTAACAAGTTGGAAGCCTTTGAATTGTGGATGTACCGCAGAATGCTAAGAATATCATGGATGGAGAAAATCACAAACGCTGAAGTACTGAGGCGAATGAATAAGGAAAAGGAGGTCATACTTATAATTAAAAAACGAAAATTACAATACCTGGGACATGTTACGAGAGGAGAAAGATATCAACTACTGAGAACTATTATGCAAGGAAAAATTATGGGAAAGAGATCTGTAGGAAGAAGACGAAACTCTTGGTTAAAAAAATCTAAGAGAATGGCATAATTGCAGCAATAACCAGCTGTTTAGGTCAGCAGTCTCGAAAATACGTATAGCTCTGATGATCGCCAACCTTCGGAACGAAGACGGCACCTAAAGAAGAAGAATGAAACAAATAAATACTTCACGTACAAAAAATGAACCATTAACTGTACTAAAAATAACCTCTTAAGTAGAACACTAAAGCTGAAAATAGGTGAAGAACAAATAATTATTACAGAAATGCTACAGGGGCCCAACTAAAATTTTAATAAATTCTGACGTCGTCTTGATACTGCGTTCCTATTTTCAAATTGATAACTGGTTATTTACGCAGTACCCATTCAATGCATGCAAATAAAAAAAAATAGGGTACTTTTCTGCCACAGTTATTGGATAAAGAACATTGACTCAATCCAGAATATACGCAGATATCAAAAGAATTGAGCTCTCTGGGAGCATTTTCTATGCTATCGGGCCCTTGGTGATGTTCTGGTTTATTGCGTTTACTAAATTCACGAAGAGTAATATCGTTTTTAGTAGAGCCCTGTACAGACAGATGCTCTCTGAGACCTAGTTCTTGATAAAATTATGCTATTTATTACCGCTGTCCGTGTATTTTTATTTTCAAGTCTCTGGATTTCACTTTCTAGTAATTAGTGTTACTTACCTAGAACCTTTTACTATGAGCAACTGTCTAATCTGTATGCACAGTTTCATCCTAATACCTCTTAAACTCGTTATGTTCTAGAAAAGGTTCCGAGTTATATATAGAACGGCAATTTTTCAGTTTGTAAAATATTTGGCTCTTCATCTATCTCCTAGGAGGGTATATTTGAAATCTGAGTTATCTTTGACATGATTTTTGCTATTGTTCTTATTAATATTATAATTTTTTAAAATTTATTCTCGATAATGCTATTTGTCCTCGGTGCTTACGGACTGTAGCAGTTCGATCATCAACTAGGGGAGGTTCTGTATGAAACTTGTGTCTATAAAATTTGTCAAATTTATGAATATCGTGTTTTTACATTATATAGGGTTAGGATAAAAAAAACGGATCAATGTTTTATATGGTTATTTGTAAAAAATCCCCCTGACCCGTTAATTTTATTTTTTTCTGAACTGCATTCTTACCTAAGAAAATATTATATAGAGTGTATTAACTCAGATCTGTTCACTTAAATACATCAAATATTATTACAGTTTTAGATTCTACAATTAATTCTAAAAAATGCCTTTAACCTATCTTCAACTGTTTTCGAAATATTAACTTTTGGTTTTTGGAACAAAATTGACAAACAACAAACTGTGGATAAACACTATTTTATTAGGTGTTAACAACATGTGTTCTAGCAACTGTCTTGTAGTATATAAATCGCTTAAAATTCCTTTTCTACATTTTTTATTACATGTGGGAAAATTTTTGGTATTACTCATCGAATGAACTTCTTAAGCATATCTACCGAGACGGGTTTGGATTTTAAATTAAATTTCTAACGTGGTACCATCGAAAAAGTTTATTCTAAGTACTTTCGTATATAAGAAACATAATGAGGGGGAGCCCTGGTCAATTAGGATCAATAACATCTGGTAATAGATTTACTAGAGTTGAAATCAGGTAATTTTGAAGAAAATTTAGATTTCTGTCTCCACTGAGACTTTCATCAAAGAAAAATGGCTCGATTATCTTACTTTTAACAATGCTTGTCGAGAACCTTTTCTTCATACTGGGTGTGATTTTCTTCGATCGAATATGTATGGGCGTAGAGTTGGTGTCTGTATACTGCGACCTGGTAGATCTATTGTGCTTCCCTACTGCTGCCCAGTCGTTAAAGTTACCTTATCGGCTTGAGCATGTCGTCCGGTCCTATTTCCCTTAGGAATCTTAGGATGTTGGACAGCTTCAAGGTGGGTAGTTTCCCTTTTTCGATTTGATGTGTTCCCAAGAACCGCATCCTAGGGTTTTCTAGAGCGCTGCATTTTGAAAGAATATAAATAGAGGTGTCGCCTTCCTCCTCACAGAATCTGCACTCTTCTCTTTCTATCAGTCCGAGTTTTTTGAGATATCCCTTCAGGTAGCAATGCTTCGTCAAGACCCCTGCCAGAACTCTAAGTTGGTTTTTACTTAAGCTTGTGCATTCTTTGAATCTTCTTTGGTCGTAGTTCCTCAGAAATATCTTCGTTTGTCTCAATCCTTGCAGCTCCATCCAATAATTGAATCTCCTGCTTTCTTCTTCTATCTTTAGTTCTTCCAGCATTATACTGTTACTGATTCCACAGAAACGCTCTGGCCCCAGAAATGGTATCTCAGTCCTATTTCTCGCGAGCCCGTCTACTATTTCATTCCCCTCTATCCCGGTATGTTCCGGTACCCACTTGAGGATGACTTTATTATTCTTACTTAAATCATTCAGTTCCTCTAAGCATTTCCAGACCATCTTGGAACTGATAACTTGAGAGCTTAACGCACTGATGGCTGCTTGACTATCCGACAAGATGATAATCTCTTGGCCGTGATAGTTTTTTTTCTTGTTAAATTGAATACATATTCTAATGCCATGTGTTTCTGCCTGGAAAATGCTTGGAGACTTACCCAAGCTTTCTTAATGTCTGGTGCCAGGTCTATACACTCCTACTCCAGTTCCCAGAGCCATCTGTATACCATATAAGGGATTTCTTGCTGAGTTTTTCAATGGTGTTTTTGTCACAATCGCTCTTGCGAGTTAACTTTGTGATGAAGTTTTTCACAGATTAATTTCTCTTTCATTTCCTCTTGGGGCATGTCCCAGATTTGTTGATTTCTGGATAAGAGATTGGGCCTTCGTTTTATGATTTTATCTTTCATCATTCTTTTCGTCATGTTCTCTAGAAATATATGTAGAGGTGTGAGGATTAGGATTACTGCCATGGCGGCCGTTGGACAGGTTTTCATTGCCCCGATTATACATGCACAGGCCAATCTTTGAATTTTCGAGAGGTTAGCTTTCGTATTAGCCAGACTGATTTTTTTGCTTTAGATCACTGCTCCATGTGATGATTGGTCTCACTATTGCAGTATATATGCACTGCAAGATTTTTGGGTTTGTACCCCATCTTTTTCCCGCAAAGTTTCTATAGGCCATCAACGCTTTTGTAGCCTTGTTGATTAATTTTTATGTTTATTCCAGAAGAGTTTGTTATCTAGGGTCACTCCCAGATATTTAACCTGCCTTCCACTTCGATCGAGTAAGAATTTAAAGTTATAAATATTACAATAAAAACAGATAAATTAGTAAATGCATTTAGCAGCCAAAAGTGTAAATATTTCGAAAACAGTTTTAGATAAGTATGGGATATATTCTATAAACAAATGTCTAGAGTATATTGTAGAATCTTAAAATGTCATAATTTAAAATGTTTTCAATAAATAAATTGAAGTTGATACAGGTAGCACTTTTCTGATCCCTCCGGTATAATATCTCCTTACCTTCAAAAATACATTTTAAAAAAGTGAAACCAACGGATGTGTTTGTTTATCGAAACCCTGTATATTGTAGTATGTATCTAGATTGGCAGTTTATATTTTGTTTAAAATCTGTGAACTGTGAATATAATTTATTTGGAAATAAATGGAAAAGAGTATGGTTATATGTGGATATGCAAAGAATAAAGAAACTAACAAAATATACTATTGTAAATAAGGAGACTAGATTTTATGGAGGAAAAATAAAGAAAGTACATGAAACACAATGTTTTAAAATATCGAAAAACAAATGTAGAAAGAAACATGTGTAAATAGGCAAATAATAAATTAAAGGACAAAATATGCTGTTTCTAATATAAAGTTTAGATTTTTATATCAGTACTATAGTTATAGTAAATTTGTATCAGATTTTTATTCAGAATTCCAGTTCATCAATTTATAAATTATTATTGTATGTAGATAATACAAGTCGACAAAATTTCATCGACTCCAGAATCAGAAACCAGACTTTACTTTTCACAAGGTTCTCGACATGTTGAATCCGAATCTAAGAAACTGACCTGTTGCTACGAGTTTCTACGATATTCTAACCTAAAAGTTCGAAAATCAAGGTTTTAAGAGATTCATTCAGTGTGCTGGTTCAAAGTGAAGGTTTCTGATCAGACTTTCAAACGCAGAGAAAAATAGCGAGCTCGAAGCGAGATCCTCAGCTACTTCGAAGCGAGATCCAAATTTTAGTTGAGGATTTTCAAAGTATGTGAAAATACAAATGTAGTCAGAATTTTAAAATTTTCATTTCCATGGCGGACTAGAATTTTTGAAAAATCCAAATTTGGAATATGGAAATAAATTCAAATTTTCCATATTTTCATATTTAAGATGGCGTATTGACTTTAATTCATAAGATAGCAGATTTGATTCCTGTATAATATCGGATGAATACGCCATCTTAAATATGAAAATTTAAGTTGATTTCTTTACTCCGCAACTTCAGAAATTTAGAGGTAAAAAAATATATCAATATAAATTTAATTAAGTTTTGAAGAGGTAGACTAGAACTTTTTTTAGCGATAAAAATTAAACTTGATTTTTGTACTTCTAGGTTAGAATATCGCGAATACCCAAAGTAACAAGTTAATTCAGATTCAAATTCAGCATGTTGAAAACCTAAAGAAAAATATAGTCTGTTTTTTTCTGAAAGTTGTCGGCCAATTTAATTGAAATCTATACACGTTTACATTTATACTGACAAATTCCGAGAAGCAAAATTTTCATTCTTCCGGTAAACCTTGTTATATCGTGCAAATAACGGAAAATGGATAATGAAAAATTCCTGGAATTTGTGTTCCTTTAATGAAACATATTGGCTCAAATGTTAATTAATAATTTAAATGTCTATAATCCACGCAGGAGGCGCGAATTTTTTGATTTCCAAGATTTTCATTTTTGCTGAATATTCTTTTAGCATTACAGGCAAAATATTTGATTTTGACTATAATATATCTTCTGGCCTTGTCTGCTTGTATCCAACAAAATATATGTGTAAAATTTGTTGGTGTAAACAACAAATGTTTAACTGCTGAAGAGACAAAGCTTTCAAATATATTCATTATGAAAATACTATTAAAATATATATAAATTTACTGATTTGTAAAATTAGTTTCTCTATAATTTAAATGAACTTGATGTGTTCTGTTCTGGTAATATTTATTTTTGGAAAATGTAATTAGCTAAGTAACAATTGAAATAAAAAGGTTCTTTATTCAAAGCTATAGAGAAAAACAAGTCCAAAGTGGAGGGTTTAAATGTATTTTTTAAGTTTCAATTTCTGCGCAATAAAATACTGTTTGTTAGTGCATTTAGACTTTATGGTCCATATATCACTTAAAAACTTATTCTTTATTTCACTAATGCTGAACCGGTCTAAAATGCAAGGAATTAAATTGACAGTGCAACAATAAGTTGACTAAATTTTAAATTTTTAATGTCCGAGTAAAAAAATGGTTTTCGTTTCTTCTAAAATTGGAAAAAAATAGAAAAATTCCAAGGCTTCGTCTTTAAAAAAAGATTTCTGCCAAGTTCGCATTCATATATTTCTACACATTGGATATATCCCTCTTCTAAATTTCCCCATTCTATTCTATGTTTGGCTTTCGTCAACCAATTCTTCCTGACATTTTCCTACCAACATATTAGGGGTAGTCCAGATCTTCTCTTTCCCGTCCAATTCGCGCCGTCTATTCTGGCCACGTGTCCTTCCCATATTTATTTGTCTCTTATTACTGCTTGTTTAATATCTTTTATTTTTATTTTCCTCCGTATCCATTCATTGGTATTTTTATCATGTATGGTTTGACCCAATATTACCATTTCCATGTTTTTAAGTTACCTGCAGTTTATGGCATAATTTTCGCTAACGCCCAAGTTTATACCTCAGATATTTACTTTTGTTTTTGAGAAAGTAGTTCAGTTTGCCAAATGCAAACTATGCTAGATATATAGATAATAGAAAACTACTATCATTATATCCTTATTCCTGTCTTAAGGGTATGTAAGGGTCTGCCATTTCTATCGCTTCCTCGTTTATTGTGATATTATTGTGTTATTGTTTTACTTCCTTCACTTTCGAAATAATTTTTAATTTTTTTATTTTTATTATTAATCCTACCTGTTTCGATCTTTCTTATAACTGTTTAAACATTTCCTTCAGTTCAGTAGAGTTATTATAGTGTAATTTTTCCTAAAATCTACTTGTTTTGGTGTTAGGTAAAGGTCGAATTTAACAGTCAGTTTGGTCGTAAAGATTTTTGATAACAGTTTATAAGTCCGTTAGAGTAGGATTATTGGTCTATAATTTTGTAATTGTGTTTTATCTCTCTTATTTGGACAGTAACTGTCCAGTTTTTATGCATTCTCTTTTCTTTGAAGCATTTTTTAGTAAGTATTTCCTCAACATGTTCCATTCATTTCGTGATCATTTTGTCTTTTTCAAATGGTAGATTTAATTTAAATTCTGATATCACTTTCTTGATTACGTCAATTTCTATCTCTCGCATTTCGTTGGACCCTGCATTTAGAATTTAGTACCCACGGTCTCTCAGCTTTTTATGTATATAGTTCTTAATAAGATTATTCTGTTGTATTCATAATTTCTTCTCTATAGTCAATTAGTATACTATCTTTCCCTTTTTTTAATTGACTTGTTTATTACTACTTAGTTTATTTTTTTTTTACACTTTCATACTTTTATCCTTTTTAATTGTTTCTTTTATTGATATCTATTTGTATTTGCTGTTAGACTGTTGTCTGACTTTTGTTTATTAGTTTCTGAGGTCTCTTTCTTATTCTCTCACTGGATTTTGTGTTTTTTTTTTACCTTTTTTCACGATTGTAAAATAGCATTGATTATTTTATTGTGTATAGTTTATAGTGAATCTTGATTAATTATGTTAACATACCATAGAGCCAGTCTTAATTCGCGTTGGTATTCTTTTTTTGTTCTATGAGCGAATTTTTCCATTTTTTTCAGTTTTAAGCGTTTTTGTCGTACATTAATTACAATTTAGTTCATACTACGAAGGTTGAGCGATAAGTTTCAGATATTATAAAGAACACACATTTTTTTTTTTGTTTTTTCGATTTTATCTCTCAATATAATCTTCATTTTCATAAGGATATTCTAATTTAGTCTATTTAATAATGTCCACAGCATTAATAACTACCTCGTTGCTTCAACATTGTTGTCCATCAAGTCATATGTTGAGGTTAGGAAATTTATGATAGTCGCTGGGAGCTAAATCTAGCGAATAAGTGGTGTGAGCAAACATTTCAAAATTCAGTTCGTTAATTTTAGCCATTGCGACGATTGACGAAAGTTCTGGGAAGTTAATAAACGTTGCACTCAGCTTACACAGAGCTCTGGCAATCCCAAAAATTATGTAAAATATTTCTCACACTTTCTTTTGTATTTTAACAGTCTCAGATATCTCAAACACTTTCAATTTGCTGTCTTCCACTACGATATTATGGAGTTGCTACCTGAGCAGGTCGTCCGAAGCGTCGTTCGTTGTCGGTTTTCTTATGACGTTTCTAAAATCAGAAGCTCACTGCTTAATCATGAAATATGATGGCGAAGAGTTTTTTAGTTTCGAGCCCATATCTTATTTGAGTTGAAACTGTATTAAACCTTTTAAATAAAAGTATTTTATAACCGCGCGTTTTTCCAGTTTTTCCATTTTTTGTAAAATAAATAAATGATGTCAAACGTACACTAAACAACCTGTTAACCTGTACTGTAGAGTGCCAATAAGAAATAAGATTTGTTGGCGTCATTTATGTATTACACTGGAAACTTCTCACCCCACCCTCGTAATCTATGTCATTATCTATATCCTTTAAACAGGTTTGTTTTCTACATGTTTCTTCCATTTTAATTACATTTTCGCAATATCCGCCACAACATTGACATCATTATTATACTTAACGCAAACATACCACCCGCGTGAATAAAGGCGCAAAAAATCGTCTCAAGTTAAAAAGTTTGAACAAAAAAGGACTCGACGCAGAAGAAAGCGGCTCACGATTACAAGCCTTGCGTATTCAATTTGGTTTCTTTTGTTTTCGGAACGATAAGTATCTGTTCGGTGCTCGCTGAAAATACAACTGAGATTAATGGCAAGTCCTTCGACAATGGTGAATGGAACCGTATTGGCCGATCAAAAGCATATGTACGTAGCTTTAGGATATAAATATTTTCTTCACTTATAAAAATAGTTTAATTAGACCTGTGATGTAAAAATATATCGAATAATGGTTAATTTATTTGACTCAACATAAAGTCTGCACAACATACGAATTTTTTTATTAATTGGTTTAGAAAAATTAACTTGTGCTGAAAAAATAATTTAAAATATATAATTCGTGTATTTTTATGGATTAGAAATTTGACATTTTTTCAATTAAAAAATCTATAATATCTGATTTTTCATGTTTGTTCATATCCCAATTTTAAATTCCCTAGTTCAATATAACTCTATTTTCTTATTTTTTAAGCATTTTGTTTCTGGGTTATTCAAATCTAAGAAAATTTGTTTACAATTATTTGTCACCTTTCGAATGCATTTTTGTTATTAAATAATGTTCTAATAACTGGTAATTCCATCAAATAACTACAAAACTTAATTTATTTCATTTTGGCCAAGACACAGCAAGCAGCTACTCAAAAAAAGATGTAAAAAGAACAGAGGTTAGCCTATGTAGGAGTCACGGAGGCTATGCCATCATGCATCATAGACATCATGCTGAATTTACCTCCGTTACACTCAGGCGCGGATCCAAGGGGGGGCGGTGGGGGCGACCCCCCCCCCCCTAGAGCTTTGAGTTCAGGATAATAGACCCGATTTTGCCTCTTATACTATAGTTTATTCAAGAACTAGATAGAGTAACAAATCATTTTTTACCATTTTTTTTCTTTGCAAACTACCTGTATTCTTTAGTCCGGTGTCTTTTGCAAAATCTGTTAGACACATATATTTTTCATAGGAATGATTTAGAAATTTTATAAGCAAAAATACCGGTCTATAATAATGGGCTATTTGGATGTGTGAAGTGTTAAAAAAGGACTTTAATCATTGTCACAGGCATCGGAAGGAGGTTTATTATCACTAAGTATTTATGGCATAGAATATTATTTCGGTAATAAACGTAAAATAAAAAGTTTTTATAATATTAATTTATTTCTTATGATTTCTTAGTAATTCACATATTTTAGAAAATATAGATAATTTTGACATATTTAACACAAATCACAACTGTATTTTTATTATTTTTAATTTTGGCATAGGAAGCGTTTTAAGCACATTCAAACTAAAACGTAGCCTTTTTCTCTCAAAAAATTCTAAGTTATAATTTAAATACTTACAAAATACCCATTGTCAAAAATACAAGAAGTTAAACAAATATAAAAAATAAATTCGTCCATATAATATTACATTTTTTTGGGGCTATATATATATATATATATATATATATATATATATATATATATATATATATATATATATATATATATATATATATATATATATATATATTATTAATTAAAAACATTTTTAGGACATTTGATGTTTTAGTTTATTTATTTCAAATCATCTGCAGAATTACAATCAAACACTCAAAAGGGCTTCAAATGTAATTAATTTTTATATGTTACAGAAAATTTAAATAATAAATCGTGTTTACGCTGGTAAACATTACGTACCTAATTCGTAATCAGAGTCAGTGAAGTTATCTTTGCTCAAATTAATTATAATTGGTTCTTCTATCTCACCGATCATGAGATCGAGTTTCCACATTTTCTTTTATTCTTTTATTATATGATTTTTTCCCAATTTCCTGCAGTAACTTTATTCAAAAAAATCTTTCAAAAGTTCAGTTAAATTACTAATTTTGTAAGTTGTGTTATTTCTAGCAACTCTACCTTTTACTTGAGAGAGATATTTCTTTCTCCAACGGACACTTTCCATACGATCTATAAGAACAGATTTTCTATCTGGTTTTTCCCAGCAAAAATTAAGTTCTCTGAACAATTTCCAGAGCTCAGTTCTTTTAATTTCAGGTAAAATTTTAGCTAGAATTTTGTCGACGATTGGGATCTGCTTCTCCTAATAAAATGTATGTAATCCTTTTATTGCAGTTTACATCTCTTCTGCAAACGAGGTTTTTCATCTGCCTGTGATCGAATGTGGTTTGGGAGTACTAACAATTCCAGTCGTTTTCTTCTCCTTCATTACTTGGTACATTGCAGATTTTCCAACCCCTGTCATGTTGGGACACATCTCAATAGAGCTTTTAACATTATTATCTAGATATTGATATCTTAAGGTATCATAAACATTCATCGTAATAAGTTTTTTGTTGAGGAAAAAATGCCCTGGTTTAACGATTTTGGAATAAATATAGATGTGGAAGCCATATCTCTTGGGCACCTCACTAATTTCAAATAATATATAAAAACAAGCACAAACAAGATAAATCGCACACACTGTAAGGTGCACTTTACTCACTGACAGAAATTAAATTGAACTATCAGAAATTTTATTGTTGCAGTAAATTTAGAAAAGCTTATAATATTTAAATATAATTAAATATAATTAGATTTACGGCAGTCCTCAGTTACCTGCGGCACTGTAGCAGGTACGTTGCAGGTTTCAGTACAGTTTTATGACTTTCTCTAGTTCTTGAATAGAGTATAGGAATGTGTATGCTTGCGATCGCCCCTCCATTTCCCAGGAGCTTTGAGTTCAGGAAAATAGAATAGATTCTGCTTTTTATATTTGGAGTGTGTATGCTGCTGGCACTCCTTCCCACTGACAATTTATTTTTCTTGCGATAGCCCCCCCCCCTCCAAGGGCTTTGAGTTCAGGAAAACAGATCCGATTCTGCCTCTTATACTAGGAATGTGTATGCTGCTCGCTTCCTCCCCTTTATCGGCAACTTGTTTTTTCTTGTGATCGCTTCCCCCTTCTCCAAGACCTTCAAATTCAGAAAATAGACTCGACACTGCCTTTTACACTAGAAATGGGAATGTTGCTGGTGTCTCCCTCCTCCCCCGGCGACAACTTGCTTTAGCTTGCCATACTGTACTTTTGTGATATCACCCCCCCCCCCCAAAGAGATAGGCTCGATCCGCCCCTGATTGTACTTAGTTGTGATGAGGGCGGCAGCAAAAAATGGTCTTAAGCCATTTTAGATACAAAACCTTAAAGCTGGAAGCTTTGTTGAGCCTATGAAAATTCTGGGTACAATTTAAACATAACACATATCAAAATCGACAGACTGCATATCTATAAGGTCTCTCAGACGTGGATTATGAAGTAGTAACTGACTGCTACTAAACGAACGGAGAGGGATTATCTGGACTAGAGAAGTGATATAGTTTACTGGTAGATTAAAGATAAAGTCGGAGTATCGAGCTCAGTCTTCCGGCTTGTAAAATCGCAAGGAACACCCACACCATTTTTCAAGCAAAAATGCAAGCAATTGACATCTGTGCCAACGAGTGCTTGAATAGAAAGACTAAAAAAGCCTAGAAAATACATTTTGTCGGATAGACAAGCAGCGTTAAAAGCCCTCAAGTCAACACTTACAAATCTAAGTTTAATTGAGATTGTAGGCAAGACCTAAAGCAATTGGTACTGATGAGGATGCCAAAGAATTCTAAGAGTATAAGGAAGTTAACAGTCTTCTAAAACAAGCAATAACAACTCCTTTTCTCGTCCCGGAGTCTTTATGTGGATTAGCAAAAAGCTCCGTGAAAGAAGAACTCCGAAGCAGAAAACAAAATCAGATAAAATAAATGTGAAACAATACGTCCGGTTTCAGACAATTTACAAACCCATCGCAAAAAAAGAAATAATGCTTCTTAACTTCCCGAAAAGGGATATTCGAGTAATAACGAATCTCGTTACAGATACTGCCCTCTCAAATACTATCTGAAAACGATGGGCAAGGCTGAGGAAGAGATTTGATGTTTCTGCAATCATGAAACTGAAACCTTTTATGTAAATGTGATGCACTGTTCTGAAAGAGTCTTTTTGACGCCTAAAGAATAAAAGCACTTACCTCCCAGAAATAGAACAGAATATGAAGTAAAAAGTCTAAATATTCTATAATTTATAAACACTCCTTAAAAACCATACATTTGAGAAAAATATGGTTAAAAAAATCAATTTTGAGAATGATTTCACGGCATGTAGGCTTAAAATAAATATTCCTATTTGAGTGAAGTTATCACAGTTCTTTGCGAAATTTAAGATGACAAATCCAACATGGTGCTCATAAAGTTCAAAAATTCGTTAAAATTCATGACATTCATTCTATTGATCGCATAAGGATTGCATTTCTCTTAATACGGCTCACCACCGATTTTGACTTTCGAGGTAGTTGCTCTAAAAAGCTGCTTCGAGCTTCATCGAAATTATTCTCTTAGGTTTCTAAATCATGATATCCATCTTCGTCCCATATCTCTTTTATTATGTATTTTCCTTTGGAATATAAGTCGTAAGATGTATTTTTCGCCACGCATTAGATGTGTCAGATATCACATTTTCCTTTCCTTGATTGTAACCTTAACCTCTTTCTGTTTTCCCAGTCTTCTTAACATTTCAACGTTTGTAAACCAATCCATCCACGATATACTTAGAATCCTTCTCAAGGTCTACATCTCAAAGGGGTTAAGTTTTCTGATTACCTCCAAATTTATCTTCCACGTTTCCATACCATAATATAGTACGCTGTACCTATAAAATTTAGTCAATTTTATCCTTAGTGTCAACGTCAAATCTTTATTCTAAAGAATCTATTTCATTCTTATGAAGTTGGTATACGCTTTCTCAATCCTTTTGTTTCTGCCATGTGATCATTATTTTCTGGGATCAGCATTCCTAAAGAATTTGATGTTCAGAGAATATTCATATTCTCCAATAAATACAAATCAAATTATGGAATGTTAAAATGAAAGATCCAACATGGCGCCAGTAAGGGTCAAAAATTGCTGAAATTAACAGAAAATCGATCGCACGATAATTAATTTTTGTCTAAATAGTTCAGTTTCTAAGAAAAATTATATTCCAACTATAATTCAACGAGAAACTTAGACCCTTTTTTCTTATTTCAGCGGAACATTGCATAGTACACGACTTTTTGAATTGTGTGTTGGACGTCCACCATGATGGATTAGCAGTTTTGTATTCCTAAAATCTAATTTAAGATTTGTCTTCAGCATGTATTAAAACTTTCTATAGTGAATTATTTTATTCTTACGTTAGTCTTTATATATATTTTTCAGACTTTGTAGATATTCGCATTGGTACTTTCGAAGTGAGTTAGTAAGTTCTGAATGGCCGTTTCCTAATGGTAATTTAATCAAGAAATTGACAAAAGAGACATTATTTCTCTAATTCTATTGTTGACTTAAGAATTTGTTTCACCGTCTAATATATTCAACTTCAATAACGCCTTAAGATATAGGATCTTGTGTTTCATTTTTGTAAATCGAAAAGAGATCAGTATAATTTGAAGATTGAACTTAAAATATTTTTATCAAAATATTATCATTTGAACGTTCCCTGTTTGTAACACTTGATATATTCTTCTTCAATATCTAATT